>CM035432.1:119421560-119694060 GCA_020310875.1 Ceratopteris richardii | reverse complement strand
CTAATAGGAGCCAGCCTGTAGATATGACTAATGGTTGGAAATTCAATCTGGTTGGCGTAGGAGCACATCTCTGGCAAATGTGGCATTCTTTAGCAAACTTGATCGCATCCTTGTAAATATGAGGCCACCACAATTCTTTGCGGATGAATCTGTGAGCCAATTCTTTCCCCTTTAGATGCCCTTCACTGTCTGCAGCCTCTAGCAAAAGATTTACCTCCTCTGGATAAACACACTTTCTCAAGATATCATCCTGACAATATCTATATAAATTCCCATTTACGAGTGAGTATGCCTTGGTTTTAAGGAGTAATCTTCTCTTTTCTATAGGTGTCAAATGCTCTGGGATTTTTCTAGTATTAAGAAAATGGAGAATTCCATCATACCAATCAGCCTGAGTTGCTACTAGGAAGAGATTACTATCCACCAATTCATCATCAATACCTATTGCCTTCTCGCTCATTGCAGTCCTGGACACTTGATCTGCCATGTAGTGCTCTCTTCCTGCCTTAATATGAATATCAAAGTTAAATTCTTGAAATAGGAGTAACCATCTTCAAACCCTTCCAGTCACTCTGGGCTTGTTTATCAAGTACTTCAATGGCTGATGGTCAGATATGACTATAAAATGTACACCCAGAAGATAATGCCGAAACTTCTGAAGAGCAAATACAATAGCCAAACCTTCCCTTTGAGTCGTACTGTAGTTCCTTTCTGCCTTGGTGAGTAATCTTTTGGCATAGGAGATAGGTCTATCAACCTTGTGTGATGATGGTTGAGCTAGAACTGCACCAACAGCATGAAGACTAGCATCTGTATGCATATGAAACTCCAATGACCAGTTAGGAACACTTAAAAGTGGATCAGTATATAATCTTAATTTTAGTTCACAAAATGCTTTCTCAACTTCAACACTCCATGAGAAGGGGACCTTTTTACTGGTAAGCCTTGACAAGGGCTTAACTATTTATGACTACATTCTTATGAATCTTCTATGGTATCCTGCATGACCCAAAAAACTTTGCACTTCCTTTGGGCTTTGTGGAATAGGCATGGAAAGGATAGTAGTAACCTTCGTAGGTTCCACCGTTATCCCTTCAGCAGATACTATGTGACCAAGAAGAGTGCCCTTAGTGACCAAAAGGTGACATTTAGCAGGATTTCACTTCAAACATGTTCTAAGACATTGCTCAAAGATTTCTTTTAGATTTTCCAAATGGTCATGGAAATCTTGAACTGCTGCTCTTCTAATTGTGCCTGAAAATACTGAAAAGTCATCCATGAAAATGCGTAGAAAGGTTGTCAACCATTTGCCCAATATTAGATACATTGTTCTATTAGATGAAGCTGGTGCATTCTTCAAGCCAAAAGCCATGCGGGTATAGACATAGGTGCCGCATGGAGTCACGAAGGTTGTTTTGTCCCTATCATCAGGATGGATCACTATCTGCCACTAAAACCATCAAAGAAGCTATACAAAGTGTGACCGGATACTTCCTCAAGTACTTGCTCGATAAAGGGCTGAGGAAATCCGTCTTGAACATTCACTTTATTCAAGGCATGAAAATCAACGCAAACTCTTATTTTTCCACTATTTTTCTTGGGTACAATAACCATAGAAGAAAGCCACGTGGAATGTTCTACTGGAACAATTATACCTACTGCTTCTAGTTTTGTAATTTTCAACTTTACCGCCTCTGCATATTTTGGATTGAGTCGATACGGCCTACTTCTTGCAGGTGCGGCTCCCTCAACTAAGGGTGTTTTGTGTAATCCAAGCTCCTTTGGTATCCCTGTTAGATCTTTGTAGGACCCTGTGAAGACATTTTTATAAGCAAAAAGTAAAGAAGTTACCTTCTGTAGTAAAGGTGGATAATGCCATAGCAAGGAGGCCAAGTGGACTACTTGAGGGTTCTCTTCATCCCCTAGATTTACTTCTTGAACCAGTGTTTCAGGACTAGTCTTGTTTGAGAAATCATCTCCACTGTATGCAGAACTGGACTTTAGCTTATATTTTGCAATATGTTGTCTAATCCATCCTTGAGGTATATCTTAAAAGGGGAGATCTTCTCTGCATTCAGGCTCATAACTTTCCTTTTCTGAAACTTCTATAGTTGTTGCCCCTACAATGTTTGTATTCTCCTGCAAACTTTCATTCTCTATAAGGATTGTTTAATGTCTAAGTATCCCTATGAACTACCACCCTCTCGAGGATCCTTTGACCATAGCATAGATTTAGTCCCTGGTAGTTCTCCTCCTCATAAAGCACCTTATAGACATGGCCCCCTACACAAAAATGAAATAGAAAACCAAGTAAAAGACTTACTAGCTAAAGGACTTATAAGGCCTAGTTCTTCCCCATTTGGAGCACCCGTTCTCTTAGTAGAGAAGAAGAATAAAACTTATCAAATGTACATTGATTTTAGAGCCCCTAAAAGGATCACAATAAAGAATAGATACCTTATTCCTCGAATAGATGATCTTTTAGATAAATTAGGAGGAGCTTGTGTCTTTAGTTTTAATTGATCTAAAATCAGGATACCATCAGATTCGTATGACGCAAAGTGATATTTTTAAGACCACATTTAGAACTCAAACAAGCCATTATGAAATGTGGTAATGCCCTTTGGACTTACTAAGCTTTTATTCTTGAATTTTTTGACAATATACTTGTTTACAATAAGAATGATAGTGAGCATGAGAAGCACCTTAAAACAGTTTTTCATTTACTATGAGATAACATACTTTACACTAATCTCAAAAAGAGTTACTTCTTTCAACATAAGGTAGAATATCTAGGACATATTCTTTCAAGTGAAGGTGTGCATGTGGATCCAAAAAAGATTAAAGTTATAGTAGAATGACCTACACCATAATCAGTCAATGATGTTCATTCTTTTCTTGGGTTGGCTAGTTTCTATAGAAAGTTTGTTCGAAATTTCTCTTATTTAGCATTGCCCCTTACCTTGTTATTGAAAAAGAAAATAAAAGGGGACTTACCTAACAACAATCCTTTGAAAAACTCAAACATGCACTTTCACATGCACCTCTTTTACAGTTTCCTAATTTTTTACAACCCTTTCCTGTTGTTACTAATGCTAGTGGTTCAGGGATAGGTGCTATTTTAATGCAAAATGATCATCCTATTGCATTTGAGAGTAAGAAACTTAAGCCCTAAGAATAGAATTAAAGTACATATGATAAAGAATTCTTAGCAAGTGTGCATCTTTTGCGAATTTGGAAACACTATCTTATGGGCTCTAAGGTCTTAATCAAAACCGATCAATAGGATATTAAGCATTTATTAAATCAGCCCTTAATCTCTGATCGCCATCTTAAATGGGCACATTCATTTAAAATTTCTAGTCCATGATCCAATATCAGCCAGGTAAAGCTAATGTTGTAGCTGATGCTCTCAGCCGATTTCCTTCATATTCTCTTGTTTTGCATAATATTTCTACCATCCAAATACATTCTTTTCAAGAAATTGTTTCCACTTATGCATCTGATTTGTATTTTTCACGTGCATGACATGACTTGAACAATGGTGCATCTTTATCTGATGAACATTATACATTTCATAGTGGTTTTCTTTGTTTTCAACATAGATTATGCATAACTCAAGCTTTTAAAGATTTTCTCATCAAAGAAATGCATGAACCATGTTACATGCATCATAGAGGCATACAAAGCACCATTTATGCCTCCAAAGATTTCTTCTTTTGGCCACACATGGAGAAAGATATTGCACATTATGTTTCTCAATGCATTGTATACCAACGAGTGAAACATCATCATGGTAAATCATTTGGATTATTAATGCCGCTTCCCATTCCAAACGAACCATTGGAAGCTTGGAGCACCATTTGCCCAATCTTTCTAGCTCTTCTTGTGTTGGTTGACCTTTGTTCCTGAAACTTAGCATAACGTCATCTCTAGATATATAGCCATATAAATTCCTACCTTGAAGATAAGCCTCAATCCTTAATGACCAAGCTAATTAGTTATCTCTATCCAATTTGTCCTTTGATGAAGGAAATCCATCTACCATGTTGTCCAACCTTGCTCTGATACCACTGTGAAGAGATGGATTTGAACTTGGAGAAGATGAAGTGTTGCTGCAAAAACTTTGCACTACATGAGTCAAATAAACTTCACGGATGTGTGTTGGACCATAAAATCTTGCCAAAGGATGCATTAGACACCCTATGTACCTTGGACGTTTACTCTCAAAAAGGTGAATGAAAATCGATAGGTAGAAGTTGAACCAATGGAAAAAAAACTTGCTATTTTTGTTCATACACCTGTACAGTGTTTTAAACAATTCTCTGGCCACAACAACAATTGAATTAATTCCTTAGGGGGAACTCCAATTAACTTAGTAAGATAAAAATCATGAGTGATCTCATAAAAAATGATGGACTACATGAAGAGAAAAGAGTTTAACAAGTCATAGCATCATCCCGATTTTCACGGTCTGTAGCAGTCCTAAGACCAATGAGCAAAGATATATTAATATCTCAAAATTCTAAGAGGCAATGCTGATGAAACTTTTGAGCAATAGACCTTATGATGAATCTAACATGATTTAAATCATGGCAAATGACCAGTTACACACTAAGAAACAGCCTTTAGAAAATCACCATTTTGATGGAATATTAACAAAGAAGTAAATTATGCAAACATATAGTCAACATCTAATGAATATACCTCACAATTGAAAAACCAAATTGCAATGAAATTTTGTGAATATATAGAAGGCTTAAGGAGCTAATCGTAGCAACTTAAATCACTGAATATGATAGATCATGGGCAAAGAATCATCTCTACAAACTCACAGAAAAAAAATGGGAGATATTGTAGTGAACAGTACACTCACATAGGCATCAAGATATGAGCACAAATGATCATGAAAATGAATGTATATTGATTGTAAAGTACAATGGACTTAATGGTACATATTTGTGCCTTGAAGCCACACTCTAATATGCCATGAAGCCCTGCTCATAGAGGTACAAAAACTGCAACTAAAAGCCATGTATATATAGTGATGTTTGGAGCCTAATTTTGAATTTGAATCTCTCCTAAAATCACTCTCAAATCTCTTAGTGATTGATTCTCATACTCACTCAATCATGAATTAGGGGTGTTCTCCTTCCTACTCATCAAGTGGACTCAACCACTTTAGATACTTTCACTTTTACATCAAGTAGAAGCTCAAAAATTACAAGAGTGACGTCACAAGCGAACTCTTAAAGGATTGACATTTCCTTTAAATTTCTATGTTTCTTGATGACTCAAGCCACCACTTACACTTGCCATGGGCTTGTTCCACCAAGTGTGTGTGCCTCAGATGCCTTGTGGCTTATTTGGAATTCTTGTTGGTTGCATGTATGAGCATGCCTATTTTGCATTTAATTACAATTTTCTAGACACACAGGCATATGTAGATCACTCAAAACAAAGAGGTCAACATTAGGGAGCACCAATCAACCACAAATAATTTCCATAGATAAATTCTATTGACCTACATATTTCCAAATATTGCTTAAACTGTGAGGATGTTAATCTCACAATTATAGTTGAATCTTGCTTGAAAACTTGTGAGATAGTAGAGGTGTCATCTATAGATCTTATACATGCAAATGTTTCAATTTATTTTTATAGGATTTTTTTTTTCATTCATGAAGTGCTCTATTTTGAAAGATTAACACCGAGCAAGTGTTGTACCGCATAGTGTCAAGCTAAAGATATTGAAGTGCATGAAGAAATCATCAACTACTCACTTGTGAGAACATCTATGAATTCATCTTTGTGTGTGCATAGATCAGCCTAACCTTTTTAATTCACATACATGCACTTTGTATCTTAGGATGGGTGGAACTTTGTCTCTTACCTAGTTCTAAGTACTAGGTATCCAAATTTTTGTGTGATAGGTGGCAACCCTAGTTGTGCTATGGGATTTTGCATTACATTTGGTTACATAGGTTGCACCGTAGCCTATAGTGGTGGCCTGATAGGTGGTACATATACTATGGGCATGAAACTTTATGGTATTTCATCTCCTCATATGCCAATGATGTATGCCTCTATGGGTTGCAAAGATTCTTGTAGTTGTACAATTGAGGGCTATTTTATATTGATTCTCACTCCTATATCTATGAGATCCTTATAGATTTGCACCTTGATTGTTTCCAATCGTACTTGAATATAGGGGCCTCGATCAATGAGTTTATGAAAGGATCATTTACTATCTGTACATGTAACCATAGGGAAGTTTGTTTGTTCCCTTGCGCATTGGCATGCAAAGCTTTTTTCTCCATAAGGCTAATCGTGAAGAGATCTATATTATAGACATCTTCATCCATGCACTCTTCCATGGTGACATCTTGTTCATCCACACAAACATCACGTGTGGCTAATATCTAGATCCAACCTTGGGATTGAAGTCAAGTCACTTGGTTTATTCAAAAGTTTATGTTACACTTATGCATTCTTCAAGTAGCTTTGATGTGAATCTTCTCCCTATACATGGGTGGTTTTAATCTAGTGATGGCTAGAGGTTTTCTCCCCATGTTACCACATACATGATACACTCATATGTGGTTGGACTTTGTACTTAGGGATATTATTGATCTCTTACTTAAGCTCTATTCATCCTTAAAGAGAGATCTATTCCAACCATCTATCCTCGCCATGTCTCTTTTTGCATTTGTTCTCATTTTTTGTGTGCTTCTTGTGTGTCTCTTGCACTTCTACCCACACCCAAGAATGGTATCATAATAGGTTCAACTCCTTCTAAATTTTTAGTTCAATAGCTAAAAAGCATTTCTACTAGTCGTACTAGGGCTTTACCCCCATAGATGATATTATTTCGGATGCATCATTCATCTCTACATTTCATAATACATTAATAGAATCTTTTCAAAGCTTTGCCACTACAATCAGTTTGGTTCCGAAAGGGAATCCAAATATGTATGAATTTGATGAGGTTGTGTCTTTTTTTTTTTAAGAGCATACCTTGTAGTAATCTCTCTTTTGATTCCCCTCTCTTGAAGAGGGAAGTCAAATTCATGGGAGAAGTACTCTCCCCCTCCATCTGACCTTAGCCTTTTTAATGTCTTACCTTTTTTACTCTCCACAAGGCCAAATATCTTTTGAGGCATGAAAAGACTTCATCTTTGTGTTTCATAAAATATAATATAGTCCATCTACTGCAATCATCAATGATGGAGACATAATACCTTGATCCGGATATTGAAGCATCCTTGCTAGGTCCCCATACATCTGTATGAACCGAATCCAAGAGATCTCCATGCATAT
Organism: Ceratopteris richardii; assembly: GCA_020310875.1. Classification (NCBI taxonomy): domain Eukaryota; kingdom Viridiplantae; phylum Streptophyta; class Polypodiopsida; order Polypodiales; family Pteridaceae; genus Ceratopteris; species Ceratopteris richardii. Next base: position 119,686,740 of record CM035432.1, on the reverse strand, counting down.
ATCATTTCTTCATGAATGGTAACTTGTGAGACTTTCGAAATCGACATGCACTACACTTATAAATCATGTGTTGCTTTGACAAGTTAGGGAGTCCAAGTACACTTTGGTCCCTGCAAAGTTGCTTTAATGATCTTTCACCAGTATGTGCCAACTTTTTGTGCCACACTTCCAATTTTGTGAATGTCTGACTACCATAATTAAAGAGAGCAATTTTCTATTGTTTTGTAATTCAAATGTGAACAATCTACCTGTCTTTTCACCCTTTGCAATTCTCCTAAATCCTTAACTTGGATCATCAACAAATGCTCATGCTTTTGTGAACCTAACCTGTAGGCCCTTCTCCATAATCTGTCCTCCACTTATCAAATTCTTTGTGATGGTAGGGACATACAGTACCTTGCTAATTAGGTTGATATTCCATGAGGTGCTATCACATTTCCTATATTTTCCACCAAATGCCTTGTATCATCACCTGTCTACACTTCATGCTTGTTCCTTGGATCTTCTAAATCTGATAGGCATGCCACATTTCTTGCCACATGATTGGAGCAACTTGAATCTATGTAGAAAGCATACTCATCAGATTTACCTTGTGGCATGGCCATATTCATGATTAGCAATGAGTCCTCTTGACTTGAGTCTCTTGTGTAGTTATTGAAGTATCTTCTTCCCTTATTCCCTCCTTGATAGTTTCAATGGTTGTAGTTGTTGTGATTGCCATTGAAATTGTTGTCCCTTCCTCTAGAGTAGCCTTAACTTCCTCTATTCTATACTCTGTCTCTTTGATTCTTAGAATTTCTAAAGCAATTTTCAGTTGTATGATTAGTTAATCCACAAATAGAGCACGAAATAGAGTCTTGGGATCTCCCCCTACCTTGCCTTCCTCCTCTGCCTTTACCTCTACCATGTCTTCCTCTACCTGCATAGTTAGCTTGATGTGTACCTACTTCATCATCCACTTTCTTTCCCCTTCCTTTGTTCTCTTTGGAATTGCTTTTATAACTTTACAAGGTAGAAGATTGATTACCTTTGGACCTTTCTCCATTCTTGATAAGCTTGGCCTCTTGAGTAAGTACTTGTCCTATGAGTGTATTGAGATCTGGTACATGCATATCCATGTATAGATCCATAGCTGTGGTGAATGCTTCCCAATTGTCATCTACCTTCAAGCCATTGATGACCTACCTTACAATTTTATCTTCCTCTATTACCTCTCCAATGCTTCTCAACTAATTTGCTATGTCCTTCAGGTTTGTGAAAAAATTAGTCACATTTTGTTTGGGAGCTTTGTTGAGAATTATGAAGTCTAGACATAGATGATGCTTCCTGGCCTTTTTACTTGAAGAGAAGAGGGCCTCAAGTGAATTCCACACTTTCTGGGCTGTTTTACAACTTCTAATGTGATCCAACAAAATCTCGGAGATAGACTTGAGGAGATAAGACCTTGCAAGTGCATCCTTGGAGCACCATTTGCTCAATCTTTCTTGTTCTTCTTGTGTTGGCTGACCTTTGTTTCTGAAACTTGGCATAACTTCATCTCGAGATATATAACCATATAAAATCCTACCTTGAAGATAATCCTCAATCCTTAATGACTAGGCTAACTAGTTACCTCTATCCAAATTTGTCATTTGATGAAGGAAATTCATCTACCATGTTGTCCAACCTTGCTCTGATACCACTATGAAGAGATGGATTTGAACTTGGAAAAGATGAAGTGTTGTTGCAAAAACGTTGTGCTACACCAGCCAAATAAACTCCATGGATGTGTAGTGGACCCTTTTAGCTTGCCAAAGGATATATTAGACACCCTATGTACCTTGTAAGGTCACTCTCGAAAAGATAAATCAAAATAGATAGGTAGAAGTTGAACCAAAGGAAAAAACTTGCTATTTTGGTTCATACACCTCTACAGTGTTTTAGACAATTCTTTTGCCACAACAGCAATTGAATTAATTGCTTATGGTGAACTCTAATTAACTTAGAAAGCTAAACATCATGAGTGATTTCATAAAAAATGATGGACTACATGAAGAGAAAAGAGTTTAGCAAGTCACAACATCATCCCGATTTTCATGGTCTGTAGCAGCCCTAAGACCAATGAGCAAAGATATATTAATATCTCCAAATTCCAAGAGGCAATGCTGATGAAACTTTGTAGCCATATAATAGACCTTATGGTGAATCTAAAATGAGTTAAATCATGGCAAATGACCACTTACACACTGAGAGAACGCCTTGAGAAAATCACCATTTTGATGGAATATTAACAAAGAACTGAATTATGCAAGGATATAGTCAACATCTAACGAATATACCTCACTATTGAAAAACCCAAGTGCAATGAAATTTTGTGACTATATAGAAGGATTAACGAGCTAATCATACCAACTTAAATTGCTGAAATCGATGGATCATGGTCAGAGAATCATATCTACAAACTCACAGAAAAAAATTGGGAGATATTGCAGTGAACAGTACACTCACATACGCATCAAGATATGAACACACATGATCATGAAAACGAATGTATATTGATTGTAAGTTACAATGGACTTAATGCTACATACGTGTGCCTTGAAGCCACACTCTAATATGCCATGTAGCCCTGCTCATAGAGGTACAAACACCGCAACTAAAAACCATGTATATATAGTGATGTTTGGAGCCTAATTTTGAATTTGAATCTATCCTAAAATCACTCTCAAATCTTTTAGAGATTGATTCTGATACTCATTCAATCACGAATTAGTGGGGTTCTCCTTCCTACTCATCAAGTGCACTCAACCACTTTAGATACTTTCACTTTTACATCAAGTAGAAGCTCAAAAATTACAAGAGTGAGTTCACAAGTGGACTCTCAAACATTTCCATTAAATTTTTATGTCTTTTGACGACTCAAGCCACCACTTAGACTTGCCATGGGCTTTTTACAACAAGTGTGTGTGGCTGAGATGCCTTTTGGCTTATTTGGACATTGGTAAGTCTTTTTTCAATGCCATCTTTAGTGACAGTTAGCGTGCATGAGCAGTTGTGAGGAACAGTAGGTTCCATGCTTGCACAAAGCAAATTGAGGTGCATTATCATTATGTTAGAGAGAGATTCTCTACTAGAGAGGTGATTTTGGCATGTGTTCACATATACGATAACATTGATGATCTTTTCTCAAAGGCTTTACTTTGAGAGAAGCTTGAAGATTTCCCCAAAGCTTTGGGCTTATTGCCTTTTGTGGATTGATTTCTTTCCACATAGCTTGGCACTTCCTCATACATGAGTGCCAACTCATTGTTTGTCGCATAACTCCCAATGGGGATTTGTTGACATATTTTGGTAGTGATGTGTGTGAATACATAAGGACTAGCGGGGCACTTTTTTCCCTCTTTAGGAGGTTTTTTCCCTGTAGTTTGTATATATGCCTATAACCCTAACATGTCACTTATTTTTGTACATTCACTTGTTACTACATTCAGTGTTGTATGTTTTGCTCCTAGCTTCTTCTTCTTCCTTGTGCTCTTCATATGAAGTTTGAAGATCTCCCCAAATGTTTGGGCTTACTGCCTTTTGTCGATTGATCTCTTTCCATATAGCTTGGCACTTCCTCATACATGAGTGCTAGCTCATTGTTGACTGCATCACTCCCAAGGGGGATTTGTTGATATATTTTGGTAGTGATGTTTGTGAATACATTAGGACCACCGGGGCATGCTTTTCCCTCTTTAGGAGGTCCCCCCCCCCCGATTGTATATATGCCTGTGACCCTTACATTCGCTCTTGAGTGTTGTGTGTTTTGCTCCAAGATTCTTCCTCTTGCTTGTGCTGATCATGTGAATCCATAGACCTCAAACTCCAACACTCATGGAACGTTACCCTCAGTAAAAGAAAACTTTGTAGAAATGCGAGCCGTATTGATTTCTATGGAATTCTTGTTGGTTGCATGTATGAGTATGCCTATTTTGCATTTAATTACTATTTTCTAGACACACATACATATGTAGATCACTCAAAATAGATAAGTCAACATTAGGGAGCACCAATCAACCACAAAGAATCTCCATAAATTAATTCTATTGACCTACGTATTTCCAAATATTGCTTACAGTGTGAGGATGTTAATCTCACAATTTCAGTTGAGTCTTGCTTTAAAACTTGTGACATAGTAGAGGTGTCAACTATAGTTCTTATGCATGCAAATATTTCAATTTACTTTTATAGGATTTCTTTTTGCATTCATGAAGTGCTCTATTTTTAAGGATTAACAAAAGCAAGTGTTGTACCACATAGTGTCAAACTAAAGACATTGAACTGCATCAAGAAATCATCAATTGCTCACTTATGAGAACATCTATGAATTCATCTTTGTGTGTGCATGGATCACCCTAGCCTTTTTAATTCACATACATTTACTTTCGTTTACTGAGGATGGGTAGAACTTTCTCGTTTACCTAGTTCTAAGTACTAGGTATCCAAATTTTTGTGTGGTAGGTGGCAATCCTAGTTGTGCTATGGGATCTTGCATTACATTTGGTTACATAGGTTGCACCGTAGCCTATAGTGGTGGCCTGATAGGTGTAACATATACTATGGGCATGAAACTTTATGGTATTTCATCTCCTCGTATGCCTCTATGGGTTGCAAAGATTCTTGTAGTTCTTGTAAAATTGAGGGCTATTTTGTACTGATGGTCATTCCTATATCTATGACAACCTTATAGATTTTCACCTTGATTGTTTCCAATCCTACTTGAATATAGGGGCCTCGATCAATGAGTTTATGAGAGGATCATTTACTATTTGTACATGTAACCATAGAGAAGATCTTTGTTTGTTCCCTTGCGCATTGGGATGCAAAACATTTTCGCTCCATAAGGCTAATCGTGAAGAGATCTATATTATAGACATCTTCCTCCATGCACTCTTCCATGGTGACAACTTGTTCATTCACACAAACATCATGTGTGGCCAGAACATGATCAAATGTTTGGAACTACATAAAAATTCATAGAAAGTGCAATCAATGCATGAGTTTGATCATCTTTGCCATCCCATCTAAGTTGCTCCTATGTAGGTTGAGAAGTGTAACCATTGTACTTGAAGAAGAAGCTCCATCTGTGACAGTAGGCTGTGAATTCGAAGAACCTAGGGGTCTTTGATCTAGATATGCTGCTATGTTCCATAGTTGTTTTGCAAAAAAAACATGTTTCATCATGTAAGACCACATTGGATAGTTGGTTCAATCAATCTCGGCTTTAGTTTGAAGCATGCGAAAAAGGCCATTACTACCTACCATTTTAATAAAGAACAAGAATGTGATAAGATCTTTAATTCAATGAAAACTGAAATGAATGTTTAAATTTTAGCTCATAATCTATAACTTTGAAGCAAATGTTGACCATAGGAATGGCTTTGAATTGGTAGTAACACCCCAATGAAATGGATGCAAATTCTTTCCCGTTACTTAAAATCATTGTTCTATGCTATGAAATCGATTTGCATTATTAAAAGTGTGTGCATGCCATGATGCAAAAAATCAATTTAAACTTGAGAAGGAGCTGAGCCTGCTCTGATACCACTACTTTGTGTGTGTGTGTGTGTGTGTGTTTGTGTAGAAGTGTAAGAGAGATACGACACGCAAGGAGCACAAACGCAACCAAATACATACAGAAAATGGAGAGATGTGATAACTCTCTCTATTGATGATGAGCATAATAAAAGTAAGAGTTGAATAATATCTGTAAGTACAGATTACCTCCACATATGAGTGTAACATGGGAAAGAATCCTTAGCCAACACTAGAGTAAGAAGTGCCCATGTATAGGGAAAAGATTCATATCAAAGATAAGGAACATGTAAGTGTCACAATGATTAATTTTGAAAAGCTTTACTAACCTACTTGGGATTTCTTCCTTGCTTTTATCTTGAAACCACAATTGCATGGTCCTCATCTCTAGATCTCAAGAAAATCAAGAAACCACAAGATGTTTTCCTAAGTCTTGGTGGCATGTTGGCTAGTTGCAAAATCAAGGATGTGAATGATGCCCTTTCCAAAGGGAAAAGATCAAGTTTGGATGCTCTCACTAATGAGTTCTTCAAAGCCTTTGAAGACTCCCTCATGAACCCCCTTATTTTTTTTTTGAGGGAGGCTTTTAAGTTTTTGTTCTCTCACAAAGTGCTTTAACAAACGGGTTATAAAGATTAGTCAAAAGAAGGACAACAAGAAAATCATACAACACTAGAGGCCATTCACAATGCTCTAGATTGGTTATAAGCTCATTGCCAAAGGTCTTGTGGACTAGGCCTCACATCTCCTGCAATCATTAATTCATGATGATCATTCACTAAATGAATATGGATCTTAGAAGCAATCATGGTTATCTTGAAAGGCCTTGATCTTGTTGCATCAAATAAAAAACTGGTAAATAGATACTTTTGATACTCTTGAAGTTGAAGGACTCCTCATCTTGAACAAATTGGAGTCTAATCTACCAAAAATGATATTTACATTATGAGTGTAGTGATACTAATCACTATTTGATGTAAAGTTAGATTCATTGTGAAACATTGGTTGGGCCTTCTTGCTAAGTTATGCTTGACTACTCTATCTCCTTATTTCTAACTCCTCTTTTCTTTTTTGTTCTCTTTTGAGGTTCTCTTATCTACTCATTCCTAATTGCTGGCCAACACTCTCCCCTCTCATTCCTAACAGAACTTTGTGCTATAGGATGGTCAATGTAATACTCAAGGATATCTATTGCTAGTTCATGTTTGCATAGTCTTAATCCTTTTCCCAAATCAAACTACAATGCATCCCCATTGATGGCACTAGGAGTATCCGAGTGTGGAATCATGTAATATTTAGATTACATTGCTTGCTACCATGCGGATGATTGAAGCAGGTGTGTTGGTTTAGGAGTGAATACTTTAGAGTGATACTCCAAAAAACCTGTAGTAAACATGGCTTTGAAAGTTTTCTTATACCAAGCTGGAAGATATGTCATGTAGGCATGCCAAGCATAAGCCAACCAAATGGTGGGGATCATACTCATGTCATGTAAAAGATTGTAGTTGCCATCTATAAATTCTATCTCTACTTTTGGGCTATTTACAAAGAAAATGTATAAGTTCTGCTCTTCATTCAACATCCTTCCCCTCCTAAAACTCCTAGTAGGCTCTCAACTTCTAAATTTATAAACTACTATCTCTCATTATTTGATGGATCTCTACCTTTGTATAGAGCTCTGTGATAGCTCAAGGAAGACTGTTCCTGAGTTTTAGAAAAGTTAGAGATTTCTATCTCTATGTTTTCGGTTATTTACAAAGAATTTGTACAAGATTTAGTCTTCATTCAGCATCCTCCCCCTCCTAAACATGTTGATGGCATCATCAAATTATTGGAAGTATTTTTGCAACTTTCTTCACTATCCTTTGTTTTACTCCATACCTACTCATGTACAATGCCTCTTTGTAAACCTTGTATAAAATCTTTCTTCATTTCTTCAATTTGTTGCTATTTTCCAACGTCTCCCTCTAGCTTATGTTTTCGGTCTTATAGATCTTTTGCACCTTTGCAAGCATCTCTCATAACCTTCAAGAGCTCAAGAAAAGGTAAATTTGTTTTTGTGACAAGTTCTTCTTGCTTTGCCTCTACTCTATCCTCTACATCTATTATAACTACATCTTCATATTTTTGTTGCTCTTATTTATTATCATCCAAACTATTCAAAAGCATCATTTCCTCTTGTTCCTCTTGATCATCCTAAGTTTTATTCTTGGGATGAGAATTCAATGTCCTACAATAACTGATAATCCTCTATATAATCTTGTTTTCCTTCAAAAATCTCCTCTTCCTCAGGTGGTTGAGGTATACACATTAGTTGGTCAAGAAAAACCATTTGAATATACCTCACGATTGAAAAACCCAATTTCAATGAAGTTTTGCGACTATATAGAAGGATTAAGGAGCTAATCCTATCAACTTTAATCACTAAAAATGATGGATCATGGTCAGAGAATCATCTCTGCAAACTCACAGAAAAAAATTGGGAGATAGTGCAATGAACAATACACTCACATAGGCATCAAGATATGAACACAAATGATCATGAAAATGAATGTATATTGATTGTAAAGTACAATGGACTTAATGGTACATATATGTGCCTTGAAGCCACACTCTAATATGCCATAAACCCTTGCTCATAGAGGTACGAAAACCACAACTAAAAGGCATGTATGTATAGCGATGTTTGGAGCCTAATTTTAAATTTGAATCTCTCCTAAAATGACTCTCAAATCTTTTAGTGATTGATTCTTGTACTCACTCAATCATGAATTAGTGGCGTTCTCATTCCTACTCATCAAGTGGACTCAACCAATTTAGATACTTTCACTTTTACATCAAGTAGAAGCTCAAAAATTACAAGAGTGAGTTCACAAGTGAACTCTTAAAGGATTGACATTTGCTTTAAATTTCTATGTCTCTTGATGACTCAAGCCACCACTTAGACTTTCCATGGGCTTGTTCCAACAAGTGTGTGTGGCTCAGATGCCTTTTTGATTATTTGGGTGTTGGTTAGTCTTTTCTCAATGCCATCTTTAGTGATAGTTAGAGTGAATGCGCAATTGTGAGGAACATTAGGTTCCATGCTCGCACAAAGCAAATTGAGGTGCATTGTCATTATTTCAGAGAGAGGTTCTCTACTAGGGAGGTCAGCTTGGCATATGTTCACACATATGATAACATTGCTAATCTTTTTTCAAAGGCTCTACCTTGAGAGAAGTTTGAAGATTTCCCCAAAGCTTTGGGCTTATTGCCCTTTCTCGATTGATTTCTTTCCACATAGCTTGGTACTTCCTCATACATGAGTGACAACTCATTGTTTGTCGCATCACTCCCGATGGGGATTTGTTGACATATTTTGGTAGTGATGTGTGTGAATACATAAGGACCACCAGGGCACTTTTTTCCCTCTTTAGGAGGTTTTTCCCCCTAGTTTGTATATATGCCTATAACCCTAACATGTATATTATTTTTGTACATTCACTTGTTAATACATTCGATGTTGTATGTTTTGCTCCAAGCATCTTCTTCTTCATTGTGCCCCTCATATGAAGTTTGAAGATCTCCCCAAATGTTTGGGCTTACTGCCTTTTGTGGATTGATCTCTTTCCATATAGCTTGGCAAGTCCTCATACATGAGTGCCAACTCATTGTTGACTAAATCACTCCCAAAGGGAGAGTTGTTGATATATTTTGGTAGTGATGTTTGTGAATACATTAGGACCACCGGGGCATGCTCTTCGCTCTTTGGGAGGTTGCCCCCCCCCCCCCTCGCGCCCAAGATTGTATATATGCCTATGACCCTAACATTCTGTCTTCAGTGTTGTGTGTTTTTCTCCAAGCTTCTTCTTCTTCCTTGTGCTATTCATATTATTCGATAGACCTCAAACTCCAACACTCATGGAACCTTACCCTCAGTAAAAGACAATTTTGTAGAAATGAGAGTCGTATTTATTTCTATGGAATTCTTGTTGGTTGCATGTATGAGCATGCCTATTTTGCATTTAATTACAATTTTCTAGACACACATGCATATGTAGATCACTCAAAACAAATAGGTCAACATTAGGGAGAACCAATCAACCACAAAGAATTTCAATAGATTACTTCTATTGACGTACATATTTCCAAATATCGCTTAAAGTGTGAGGATGTTAATCTCACAATTTCAGTTGAATCTTGCTTGAAAACTTGTGAGATAGTAGAGGTGTCATCTATAGCTCTTATCCATGCAAATGTTTCAATTTATGCTTCCACTCATTCCTTTAATGATCCTTATTTGCAAAAGAAGAAGAGATGCAAACATTGTTGGATGGCTAGTCATACTATTGAAGAGCATAGAAAAGTTGCTAAGCAAAATGAAAAGAAGATAATCTAATGAATATGTCAAATGCATTCATAGGGATCAAGAAGGTAGTTAAGAGAAAGTCAATAATGGATATAGAAAAGTTAAAGAAGGTAAGTTGATTGTGCAAAACTGGTAGATAAAAACATAAAACCATAATTTAGTAGATGGTAGGTGAAAAAAATATGGTAGATAAAAAAAAGCCAAATCATAGTAACTAATAACAAATTGCATGATATTTATAAAACACTTAAAGCCCATTATGATCATTAGTAGTGGAGATGAATGGATGTCAGTGAAAGAGAACCATTTCTGGTTGTGTGTAGAATTGGGAGAGATCGCCAACACTAGATTTGAAGCATGCAAAAAAGGCAATTACTACCTACCATTTCAATAAAGAACAAGAATGTGATAAGATCTTTAACTCAATGAAAGCTGAAATGAATGTTTAAATTTTAGCTCATAATCTATCACTTTGATGGAAATGTTGACCATAGGAATGACTTTGAATTGGCAGTAAAACCCCAATGCAATTGATGCAAATTCTTTCCCGCTACATAAAATCATTGTTCTATGCTCTGAAATCGATTTGCATTTTTAAAAGTGTGTCCAAGCCATGATGTAAAAAATCAAAACTTGAGAAGGAGCTGAACGTGCTCTGATACCACTACTTGGTGTGTTTGTCTGTGTGTGTGTTTGTGTAGAAGTGCTAGAGAGATACGACATGCAAGGAGCACAAACGCGACCAAATACTTAGAGAAAGTGGATGGATGTGATAACTCTCTCTATTCATGACGAGCATAACATAAGTAAGAGTTGAATAATATCCTTAAGTACAGATTACCTCCAGATATGAGTGTAACATGGGGAAAAATCTTTAGCCAATACTAGAGTAAAAAGTGCCCATGTATAGGGAAAAGATTCATATCAAAGATTAGGAACATGTAAGTGTAACTAGGATAAATTCATTTTGAAAAGCTTTACTAACTTACTTGGGATTTCTTCCTTGCTCTTATCTTGGAACCACAGTTGCATGGTCCTCATCTCTAGAGCTCAAGAAGATCAAGAAACCACAAGATGTTTTCATAAGTCTTGGTGGCATGTTGGCTAGTTGCGAAATCAAGGATATGAATGATGCCCTTTCCAAAGGGAAAAGATCAAGTTTGGATGCTCTCACTAATGAGTTCTTCAAAGCCTTTGAAGACTCCCTCATCAACCCCCTTTTTTTTTGAGGGAGGCTTTTATTTTTTTGTGCCCTCACAAAGTGCTTTAAAAAACGGGTTATAAAGATTATTCAAAAGAAGGACAACAAGAAAATCATAAAAGACTAGAGGCCATTCACAATGCTCTAGATCGGTTATAAGCTCATTGCCAAAGGTCTTTTGGACTATGCCTCACATCTTCTACAATCATTAATTGATGATGGTCATTCACTAAAGGAATATGGATCTTAGAAGCAATCATGGATATCTTGAAAGGCCTTGATCTTATTGCATCAAATCAAAATCTCCTACTTATTGAGATTGATTTTGACAAAGCTTATGATAAATTAGAGTGGAACTTCATCTTGGAATCCCTAGGGCGAATGGGCTTTGGAATGATGTTCATTAAAATGATCTTCACCCTCTTTGTGACCACATTAGCTTGATCAATATCAACTAGTAGCCTTAATCTCTTATTATCCTTGGCCGAGCACCACACTTAGTAGGGCAACATTAAGATCCTTTCTTTTATGTAATAACTAGATCAGATAGTGCTAATGCTTTTTAAAAATGACACAAACATCTTTCTCCATAATGCGATTAATTGTGTCTCCCTATTTTCAAATTGTTTGGAAATTTTATGCACTAATTTTGCATCTAATGTGAACCATTATAAGACTAAGTTATAAGTCACTATTAAAATTTCTCCCTTTTATTTAAGCATTGAAAAAGGTTGCAAAGTTTTGGCCTCTATTGAAGTATTTTGCCTTCTAGGCATCCTTATGGGATTTACAAACATGATGAATCAGAGATGGGAATGTGTGTTCCACAATGTCACTCTCGCACAATGGTGAGTACCAACATGAGAACATCCACCTCATAATTGTCAATCTGTAGAGACGTGAGGATGGTATGACGACCATGAGCAAGTCAAGTGCACAAGTGAGTGAGTGAGAAGCACGCAAGCATGCACACACATACACATGCACACATGTGCACACAAGGCAAGAACAAAGAGAGGAACAATGGATTGGTTTCAATTACAAAAGATCTCTATTACAAAAAAATCAATCTCTAGGAACCCCACCTCAAAAATGAGCTCTCTAGCTCTTTTTATAGTTATTCACTAGTTTTGCCTCTACTCAAACATAGTGTCCAACCTAGTTAGAAATTAGGTTCTAGGGATTATTTGAAGGCTCAAACGAAATCTAAACATTATGAAAATTGGTAAATACATACTTTGAATACTCTTGAAGTTGAAGGACTCCTCATCTTGAACAAATTGGTGTCTAATCTACCAAAAATGATATTTACATTATGTTTTCGGCTATTTACAAAGAAATTGTACAAGGTTTAGTCTTCTCTCAGCATCCTCTCCTAAACCTGTTGATGTCATCATCAAATTATTGGAAGTATTGTTGCGACTTTCCTCACTATCCTTGGTTTTACTCCATACCTACTCATGTACAATGCCTCGTTGCAAACCTTGTATAGAATCTTTCCTCATTTCTTCAATTTGTTGCGATTTCCCAATGTCTCCCTCTAGCTTATGTTTTCGGTCTTATAGATCTTTTGCACCTTTGCAAGCATCGCTCATAACCTTCAAGAGCTCAAGGAAAGGTAACTTTGTTTTTGTGACAAGTTCTTCTTGCTTTGCCTCTACTCTATCCTCTACATCTATCATAACTACATCTTCATATTTTTGTTGCTCTTATTCATTATCATCCAAACTAGTCAAAATCATCATTTCCAATTGTTCGTCTTGATCATCCTAAGTAGCTTGTATGCCAAATCCTAGAGAAGCATCAAAAAGGTCATTTACATTTGTTTGTTTTTCTAGTTCTTTCAATTTTTGGATATTAGACTCTTATTATTAATTTGGTTCTTGGGATGACAATACAATGTCCTACAATAACTGATAATCCTCTATATCATCCTGTTTTGCTTCAAAAATCTCCTCTTCCTCAGGTGGTTGAGGTATAAACATTAGTTGGTCAAGAAAACACCATTTTCTCTTGTTTCTCTTGATCATCTTGGGTAGGTTGTATGCCAAACCCTATAGAAGCAACAAAAAAAACATTTATGTTTGTTTTCTTTTCTAGTTCTTTAAATTTTTGAATGTCAAACTCTTATAATTGGTTTTGTTCTTGGGATGATAATTTTATGTCCAAAAATAACTGACAATTCTCTATATCATCCTCGTTTTCTTCAAAAATCTCCTCTTCTTCAGGTGGTTGATGTATACAAATTAGTTGGTCCATCCTATGTATTAGGATTTTGCTCCTTGGCATCAAACTCTAAGGTGCTTCTAATGACAAAGGTGGTGGCTATTCAAATTACCTTTGCTCATCCTATAGCACTATGGCTTTCTTCTTCTCTTCTTCCTTAATTTTTTGTTTATGGTTTTTTTCTTCCCCTTCACCTCTTTAGCTTTTATTACTATATTTCTCTTCAACCATGCACAATGTATCAAAACAAATTCTATAGTTCCTTTTCTCTTTTCACAAATTTTTTTTTTGTTTTGTTCTCATGTAATTCTCCATATAACTTCCATTTCTCTCTTGGCACGTCAGTGGCTTTATCTTACAAATCCTATAGTATGTTTTGGTATTTTATTTCAAATTTCCTCATATGTGTGTGTGTGTGTCTGTGTGTGTATACACACACACACACACACACACACACACACACATATATATATATATATATATATATATATATATATATATATATATATATATATATATATATATATATATATATATATATATATATATATATATATAGCATTTATGGATATATATTAGTACACGTACATAAACATATTGAGAGTAAGGGTTTGAGGTTATACATGCATAAAATATAAGGAATTAGGCTCTAGGTATTTATAGTGTATGTACATAAAGACATTTCAATTTCGGGTTTTTAGGATACATATTAGTTTACATACATGTAGAGTGGCATGCTCACACACACACACTACCACGATGGCAATTTAGTGGGACAACTTCACCCTGAAGTGGAGTTGCAGACCACTCAAGACATTCATAGCTAGACTTTTTTGTACCACATGCAACAACAGTAGTCACTCCGACATGAACTACCCTAACCAAGTTTTCTTGAAGTATTTTAGTGTGTACATTTATGTCTTTGTGTGTGCCTTTGTCTATTGTTGTATAAAGGTATGTATGTAAGCGTATGTGTATTTATGTATATATGTAGTCTGTGTGATAATATTTATATGTGTATGTATCTTATGTATGGTATATATAAGGATGTGTATGGTGTGTGTGTGTGTGTTTATATGCATATATTGGTGTGTCTGTTCAAATATGTATCCATTTTTATGTGTGCATATGTATCTATATATGTGTGCATAAATGTGTATTGTTGTGTGTATGGATGTGTATGGTGTGTGTGTGTGTGTTTATATGCATATATTGGTGTGTCTGTTCAAATATGTATCCATTTTTATGTGTGCATATGTATCTATATATGTGTGCATAAATGTGTATTGTTGTGTGTATGCATGTGTATGTTGATGCGTTTACATGTGTATGTGTACATGTGGATATGAACGATACATTTTTTATTTATTAGTTGTATTACTCTATCACTTTTGTTAGAAGTGATTCCTCTTCTAAGAAAATCCATCTATCCAATTTGTCATTTGATGAAGGAAATCCATCTACCATGTTGTCCAACCTTGCTCTGATACCACTATGAAGAGATGGATTTGAACTTGGAAAAGATGAAGTGTTGTTGCAAAAACGTTGTGCTACACCAGCCAAATAAACTCCATGGATGTGTAGTGGACCCTTTTAGCTTGCCAAAGGATGTATTAGACACCCTATGTACCTTGTAAGGTCACTCTCAAAAAGATAAATCAAAATAGATAGGTAGAAGTTGAACCAAAGGAAAAAACTTGCTATTTTGGTTCATACACCTCTACAGTGTTTTAGACAATTCTTTTGCCACAACAGCAATTGAATTAATTGCTTATGGTGAACTCTAATTAGCTTAGAAAGCTAAACATCATGAGTGATTTCATAAAAAATGATGGACTACATGAAGAGAAAAGAGTTTAGCAAGTCACAACATCATCCCGATTTTCATGGTCTGTAGCAGCGCTAAGACCAATGAGCAAAGATATATTAATATCTCCAAATTCCAAGAGGCAATGCTGATGAAACTTTGTAGCCATATAATAGACCTTATGGTGAATCTAAAATGAGTTAAATCATGGCAAATGACCACTTACACACTGCGAGAATGCCTTGAGAAAATCACCATTTTGATGGAAGATTAACAAAGACCTGAATTATGCAAGGATATAGTCAACATCTAACGAATATACCTCACTATTGAAAAACCCAAGCGCAATGAAATTTTGTGACTATATAGAAGGATTAAGGAGCTAATCGTACCAACTTAAATTGCTGAAATTGATGGATCATGGTCAGAGAATCATATCTACAAACTCACAGAAAAAAATTGGGAGATATTGCAGTGAACAGTACACTCACATAGGCATCAAGATATGAACACACATGATCATGAAAACGAATATATATTGATTGTAAGTTACAATGGACTTAATGGTACATACGTGTGCCTTAAAGCCACACTCTAATATGCCATGAAGCCCTGCTCATAGAGGTACAAACACCGCAACTAAAAATCATGTATATAGAGTGATGTTTGGAGCCTAATTTTGAATTTGAATCTATCCTAAAATCACTCTCAAATCTTTTAGAGATTGATTCTGATACTCAATCAATCACGAATTAGTCGGGTTCTCCTTCCTACTCATCAAGTGGACTCAACCACTTTAGATACTTTCACTTTTACATCAAGTAGAAGCTCAAAAATTACAAGAGTGAGTTCACAAGTGGACTCTCAAACCTTTCTGTTAAATTTTTATGTCTTTTGACGACTCAAGCCACCACTTAGACTTGCCATGGGCTTTTTACAACAAGTGTGTTGTGTGGCTGAGATGCCTTTTGGCTTATTTGTGTGTTGGTAAGTCTTTTTTCAATGCCATCTTTAGTGACAGTTAGAGTGCATGAGCAGTTGTGAGGAACAGTAGGTTCCATGCTTGGACAAAGCAAATTGAGGTGCATTATCATTATGTTAGAGAGAGATTCTCTACTAGAGAGGTGATTTTGGCATGTGTTCACATATATGATAACATTGATGATCTTTTCTCAAAGGCTTTACTTTGAGAGAAGCTTGAAGATTTCCCCAAAGCTTTGGGCTTATTGCCTTTTGTGGATTGATTTCTTTCCACATAGCTTGACACTTCCTCATACATGAGTGCCAACTCATTGTTTGTCGCATAACTCCCAATGGGGATTTGTTGACATATTTTGGTAGTGATGTGTGTGAATACATAAGGACTAGCGGGGCACTTTTTTCCCTCTTTAGGAGGTTTTTTCCCTGTAGTTTGTATATATGCCTATAACCCTAACATGTCACTTATTTTTGTACATTCACTTGTTACTACATTCAGTGTTGTATGTTTTGCTCCTAGCTTCTTCTTCTTCCTTGTGCTCTTCATATGAAGTTTGAAGATCTCCCCAAATGTTTGGGCTTACTGCCTTTTGTCGATTAATCTCTTTCCATATAGCTTGGCACTTCCTCATACATGAGTGCTAGCTCATTGTTGACTGCATCACTCCCAAGGGGGATTTGTTGATATATTTTGGTAGTGATGTGTGTGAATACATTAGGACCACCGGGGCATGCTTTTCCCTCTTTAGGAGGTCCCCCCCCCTCGATTGTATATATGCCTATGACCCTTACATTCGCTCTTGAGTGTTGTGTGTTTTGCTCCAAGATTCTTCCTCTTGCTTGTGCTGATCATGTGAATCCATAGACCTCAAACTCCAACACTCATGGAACCTTACCCTCAGTAAAAGACAACTTTGTAGAAATGCGAGCCGTATTGATTTCTATGGAATTCTTGTTGGTTTCATGTATGAGTATGCCTATTTTGCATTTAATTACTTTCTAGACACACATGCATATGTAGATCACTCAAAATAGATAAGTCAACATTAGGGAGCACCAATCAACCACAAAGAATCTCGATAAACTAATTCTATTGACCTACGTATTTCCAAATATTGCTTACAGTGTGAGGATGTTAATCTCACAATTTCAGTTGAGTCTTGCTTGAAAACTTGTGACATAGTAGAGGTGTCAACTATAGTTCTTATGCATGCAAATATTTCAATTTATTTTTATAGGATTTTTTTTTGCATTCATGAAGTGCTTTATTTTTAAGGATTAACAAAAGCAAGTGTTGTACCACATAGTGTCAAACTAAAGACCTTGAACTGCATCAAGAAATCATCAATTGCTCACTTATGAGAACATCTATGAATTCATCTTTGTGTGTGCATGGATCACCCTAGCCTTTTTAATTCACATACATTTACTTTCGTTTATTGAGGATGGGTAGAACTTTCTCCTTTACCTAGTTCTAAGTACTAGGTATCCATATTTTTGTGTGGTAGGTGGCAATCCTAGTTGTGCTATGGGATCTTGCATTACATTTGGTTACATAGGTTGCACCGTAGCCTATAGTGGTGGCCTGATAGGTGTAACATATACTATGGGCATGAAACTTTATGGTATTTCATCTCCTCATATGCCAATGATGTATGCCTTTATGGGTTGCAAAGATTCTTGTAGTTCTTGTAAAATTGAGGGCTATTTTGTACTGATGGTCACTCGTATATCTATGACAACCTTATAGATTTGCACCTTGATTGTTTCCAATCCTACTTGAATATAGGGGCCTCGTCTAATGAGTTTATGAGAGGATCATTTACTATTTGTACATGTAACCATAGAGAAGATCTTTGTTTGTTCCCTTGCGCATTGGGATGCAAAACATTTTCGCTCCATAAGGCTAATCGTGAAGAGATCTATATTATAGACATCTTCCTCCATGCACTCTTCCATGGTGACAACTTGTTCATTCACACAAACATTACGTGTGGCCAGAACATGATCAAATGTGTGGAACTATATAAAAATTCATAGAAAGTGCAATCAATACATGAGTTTGATCATCTTTGCCATCCCATCTAAGTTGCTCCTATGTAGGTTGAGAAGCGTAACCATTGTACTTGAAGAAGAAGCTCCATCTGTGACAGTAGGCTGTGAATTCGAAGAACCTAGGGGTCTTTGATCTAGATATGCTGCTATGTTCCATAGTTGTTTTGCAAAAAAAACATGTTTCATCATGTAAGACCACATTGGATAGTTGGTTCAATCAATCTCGGCTTTAGTTTGAAGCATGCAAAAAAGGCCATTACTACCTACCATTTTAATAAAGAACAAGAATGTGATAAGATCTTTAATTCAATGAAAACTGAAATGAATGTTTAAATTTTAGCTCATAATCTATCACTTTTGAAGCAAATGTTGACCATAGGAATGGCTTTGAATTGGCAGTAAGACCCCAATGAAATGGATGCAAATTCTTTCCCGCTACTTAAAATCATTGTTCTATGCTATGAAATCGATTTGCATTATTAAAAGTGTGTGCATGCCATGATGCAAGAAATCAAAACTTGAGAAGGAGCTAAACCTGCTCCGATACCACTACTTTGTGTGTGTGTGTGTGTGTTTGTGTAGAAGTGTAAGAGAGATACGACACGCAAGGAGCACAAACGCAACCAAATACATACAGAAAATGGAGAGATGTGATAACTCTCTCTATTGATGATGAGCATAACAAAAGTAAGAGTTGAATAATATCTGTAAGTACAGATTACCTCCAGATATGAGTGTAACATGGGAAAGACTCCTTAGCCAACACTAGAGTAAAAAGTGCCCATGTATAGGGAAAAGATTCATATCAAAGATAAGGAACATGTAAGTGTCACAATGATAAATTAATTTTGAAAAGCTTTACTAACCTACTTGGGATTTCTTCCTTGCTCTTATCTTGGAACCACAATTGCATGGTCCTCATCTCTAGATCTCAAGAAAATCAAGAAATCACAAGATGTTTTCCTAAGTCTTGGTGGCATGTTGGCTAGTTGCAAAATCAAGGATGTGAATGATGCCCTTTCCAAAGGGAAAAGATCAAGTTTGGATGCTCTCACTAATGAGTTCTTCAAAGCCTTTGAAGACTCCCTCATGAACCCCCTTATTTTTTTTTTGAGGGAGGCTTTTAAGTTTTTGTTCTCTCACAAAGTGCTTTAACAAATGGGTTATAAAGATTAGTCAAAAGAAGGACAACAAGAAAATCATACAACACTAGAGGCCATTCACAATGCTTTAGATTGGTTATAAGCTCATTGCCAAAGGTCTTGTGGACTAGGCCTCACATCTCCTGGAATCATTAATTCATGATGATCATTCACTAAATGAATATGGATCTTAGAAGCAATCATGGTTATCTTGAAAGGCCTTGATCTTGTTGCATCAAATAAAAAACTCCTATTTATTGAGATTGATTTTGATAAAGCTTATGATAGATTAGAGTGGAACTTCATCTTGCAATCCCTGGGGGGAATGGGCTTTGGAATGATGTTCATTAAGATGATCTTCACCCTCTTTTTGACCACCTTATTTTGGATCAATATCAACAAGTAGCCTTAATCTCTATTATCCTCAAGAGACCCTCTCTGATCACCCCAATAATTTTTTCATTTCTATAGATGGTCTCGATTCCTTGGCGAGACCACACTTAGTAGGGCAACATTAAGATCCTTTCTTTTATGCAATAACTAGATCAGATAGTGCTAATGCTTTTTAAGAATGACACTAACATCTTTCTCCATAATGCGATTAATTGTGTCTCCCTATTTTCAAATTGTTTGTAAATTTTATGCACTAATTTTGGCATTGCAAAAGCTTGCAAAGTGTTGGCCTCTACTGAGTTATATTGCCTTCTAGGCATCCCTATGGGATTTACAAACATGATGAGTGAGAAGCACACAAGCATGCACACACATACACACACATGCACACAAGGCAAGAACAAAGAGAGGAACAATCGAATGGTTTCAATCACAAAAGATCTCTATTACAAAAAACTCAATCTCTAGGAACCCTGCCTCAAAAATGAGCTCTCTAGCTCTTTTTATAGTTTTTCACTAGTTTTGGCTCTACTCAAACATAGTGTCCGACCTAGTTAGAAATTAGATTCTAGGGATTATTTGGGGGCTCAAACAGAATCTAAACATTATGAAAATTGGTAAATAGATACTTTTGATACTCTTGAAGTTGAAGGACTCCTCATCTTGAAAAAATTGGAGTCTAATCTACCAAAACTGATATTTACATTATGAGTGTAGTGATACTAATCACTATTTGATGTAAAGTTAGATTCATTGTGAAACATTGGTTGGGCCTTCTTGCTAAGTTATGCTTGACTACTCTATCTCCTTATTTCTTGCTCCTCTTTTCTTTTTTGTTCTCTTTTGAGGTTCTCTTATCTACTGATTCCTAATTGCTGGCCAACACTCTCCCCTCTCATTCCTAACAGAAGTTTGTGCTATAGGATGGTCAATGTAATACTCAAGGATATCTTTTGCTAGTTCATGTTAGCATAGTCCTAATCCGTTTCCCAAATCAAACTACAATGCATCCCCATTGATGGCACTAGCAGTATCCGAGTGTGGAATCATGTAATATTTAGATTACATTTCTTGCTACCATGCGGATGATTGAAGCAGGTGTGTTGGTTTAGGAGTGAATACTTTAGAGTGATACTCCGAAAAACCTGTAGTAAACATGGCTTTGAAAGTTTTCTTATACCAAGCTGGAAGATATGTCATGTAGGCATGCCAAGCATAAGCCAACCAAATAGTGGGGATCATACTCATGTCATGTAAAAGATTGTAGTTGCCATCTATACATTCTATCTCTATCTCTAGTTGCCATCTCTATACATTCTAGTCTAGAAAATGTATAAGTTCTGCTCTTCATTCAACATCCTTCCCCTCCTAAAACTCCTAGTAGGCTCTCAACTTCTAAATTTATAAACTACTATCTCTCATTATTTGATGGATCTCTACCTTTGTATAGAGCTCTGTGATAGCTCAAGGAAGACTGTTCCTGAGTTTTAGAAAAGTTAGAGATTTCTATCTCTACGTTTTCGGTTATTTACAAAGAATTTGTACAAGGTTTAGTCTTCATTCAGCATCCTCCCCCTCCTAAACATGTTGATGGCATCATCAAATTATTGGAAGTATTGTTGCAACTTTCTTCACTATCCTTTGTTTTACTCCATACCTACTCATGTACAATGCCTCTTTGTAAACCTTGTATAGAATCTTTCTTCATTTCGTCAATTTGTTGCTATTTTCCAACGTCTCCCTCTAGCTTATGTTTTCGGTCTTATAGATCTTTTGCACCTTTGCAAGCATCTCTCATAACCTTCAAGAGCTCAAGAAAAGGTAAATTTGTTTTTGTGACAAGTTCTTCTTGCTTTGCCTCTACTCTATCCTCTACATCTATTATAACTACATCTTCATATTTTTGTTGCTCTTATTTATTATCATCCAAACTATTCAAAAGCATAATTTCCTCTTGTTCCTCTTCATCATCCTAAGTTTTATTCTTGGGATGACAATTCAATGTCCTACAATAACTGATAATCCTCTATATAATCTTGTTTTCCTTCAAAAATCTCGTCTTCCTCAGGTGGTTGAGGTATACACATTAGTTGGTCAAGAAAAACCATTTGAATATACCGCACGATTGAAAAACCCAATTTCAATGAAGTTTTGTGACTATATAGAAGGATTAAGGAGCTAATCCTATCAACTTTAATCACTAAAAATGATGGATCATGGTCAGAGAATCATCTCTGCAAACTCACAGAAAAAAATTGGGAGATATTGCAATGAACAATACACTCACATAGGCATCAAGATATGAACACAAATGATCATGAAAATGAATGTATATTGATTGTAAAGTACAATGGACTTAATGGTACATATGTGTGCCTTGAAGCCACACTCTAATATGCCATAAACCCTTGCTCATAGAGGTACGAAAACCACAACTAAAAGGCATGTATGTTTAGCGATGTTTGGAGCCTAATTTTAAATTTGAATCTCTCCTAAAATCACTCTCAAATCTTTTAGTGATTGATTCTCGTACTCACTCAATCATGAATTAGTGGCGTTCTCATTCCTACTCATCAAGTGGACTCAACCAATTTAGATACTTTCACTTTTACATCAAGTAGAAGCTCAAAAATTACAAGAGTGAGTTCACAAGTGAACTCTTAAAGGATTGACATTTGCTTTAAATTTCTATGTCTCTTGATGACTCAAGCCACCACTTAGACTTTCCATGGGCTTGTTCCAACAAGTGTGTGTGCCTCAGATGCCTTTTCGATTATTTGGGTGTTGGTTAGTCTTTTCTCAATGCCATCTTTAGTGATAGTTAGAGTGAATGCGCAATTGTGAGGAACATTAGGTTCCATGCTCGCACAAAGCAAATCGGGGTGCATTGTCATTATTTCAGAGAGAGGTTCTCTACTAGGGAGGTCAACTTGGCATATGTTCACACATATGATAACATTGCTGATCTTTTTTCAAAGGCTCTACCTTGAGAGAAGTTTGAAGATTTCCCCAAAGCTTTGGGCTTATTGCCCTTTTTGGATTGATTTCTTTCCACATAGCTTGGTACTTCCTCATACATGAGTGACAACTCATTGTTTGTCGCATCATCCCGATGGGGATTTGTTGACATATTTTGGTAGTGATGTCTGTGAATACATAAGGACCACCAGGGCACTTTTTTCCCTCTTTAGGAGGTTTTTCCCCCTAGTTTGTATGTATGCCTATAACCCTAACATGTATATTATTTTTGTACATTCACTTGTTAATACATTCGATGTTGTATGTTTTGCTCCAAGCTTCTTCTTCTTCATTGTGCCCCTCATATGAAGTTTGAAGATCTCCCCAAATGTTTGGGCTTACTGCCTTTTGTGGATTGATCTCTTTCCATATAGCTTGGGAAGTCCTCATACATGAGTGCCAACTCATTGTTGACTAAATCACTCCCAAAGGGAGAGTTGTTGATATATTTTGGTAGTGATGTTTGTGAATACATTAGGACCACCGGGGCATGCTCTTCGCTCTTTGGGAGGTTGCCCCCCTCCCCCTCGCGCCCAAGATTGTATATATGCCTATGACCCTAACATTCTGTCTTCAGTGTTGTGTGTTTTTCTCCAAGCTTCTTCTTCTTCCTTGTGTTGTTCATATGATTCGATAGACCTCAAACTCCAACACTCATGGAACCTTACCCTCAGTAAAAGACAATTTTGTAGAAATGAGAGTCGTATTGATTTCTATGGAAGTCTTGTTGGTTGCATGTATGAGCATGCCTATTTTGCATTTAATTACAATTTTCTAGACACACATGCATATGTAGATCACTCAAAAAAAATAGGTCAACATTAGGGAGAACCAATCAACCACAAAGAATTTCAATAGATTACTTCTATTGACGTACATATTTCCCAATATTGCTTAAAGTGTGAGGATGTTAATCTCACAATTTCAGTTGAATCTTGCTTGAAAACTTGTGAGATAGTAGAGGTGTCATCTATAGCTCTTATCCATGCAAATGTTTCAATTTATGCTTCCACTCATTCCTTTAATGATCCTTATTTGCAAAAGAAGAAGAGATGCAAACATTGTTGGATGGCTAGTCATACTATTGAAGAGCATAGAAAAGTTGCTAAGCAAAATGAAAAGAAGATAATCTAATGAATATGTCAAATGCATTCATTAAAATGATCTTCACCCTCTTTGTGACCACATTAGCTTGATCAATATCAACTAGTAGCCTTAATCTCTTATTATCCTTGGCCGAGCACCACACTTAGTAGGGCAACATTAAGATCCTTTCTTTTATGTAATAACTAGATCAGATAGTGCTAATGCTTTTTAAAAATGACACAAACATCTTTCTCCATAATGCGATTAATTGTGTCTCCCTATTTTCAAATTGTTTGGAAATTTTATGCACTAATTTTGCATCTAATGTGAACCATTATAAGACTAAGTTATAAGTCACTATTAAAATTTCTCCCTTTCATTTAAGCACTGAAAAAGGTTGCAAAGTTTTGGCCTCTATTGAAGTATTTTGCCTTCTAGGTATCCCTATGGGATTTACAAACATGATGAATCAGAGATGGGAATGTGTGTTCCACAATGTCACTCTCGCACAATGGTGAGTACCAACATGAGAACATCCACCTCATAATTGTCAATCTGTAGAGACGTGAGGATGGTATGACGACCATGAGCAAGTCAAGTGCACAAGTGAGTGAGTGAGAAGCACACAAGCATGCACACACATACACATGCACACATGTGCACACAAGGCAAGAACAAAGAGAGGAACAATGGAATGGTTTCAATTACAAAAGATCTCTATTACAAAAAAATCAATCTCTAGGAACCCCACCTCAAAAATGAGCTCTCTAGCTCTTTTTATAGTTATTCACTAGTTTTGCCTCTACTCAAACATAGTGTCCAACCTAGTTAGAAATTAGGTTCTAGGGATTATTTGAAGGCTCAAACGAAATCTAAACATTATGAAAATTGGTAAATACATACTTTGAATACTCTTGAAGTTGAAGGACTCCTCATCTTGAACAAATTGGTGTCTAATCTACCAAAAATGATATCTACATTATGTTTTCGGCTATTTAGAAAGAAATTGTACAAGGTTTAGTCTTCTCTCAGCATCCTCCACCTCCTAAACCTGTTGATGTCATCATCAAATTATTGGAAGTATTGTTGCGACTTTCCTCACTATCCTTGGTTTTACTCCATACCTACTCATGTACAATGCCTCGTTGTAAACCTTGTATAGAATCTTTCCTCATTTCTTCAATTTGTTGCGATTTCCCAATGTCTCCCTCTAGCTTATGTTTTCGGTCTTATAGATCTTTTGCACCTTTGCAAGCATCTCTCATAACCTTCAAGAGCTCGAGGAAAGGTAACTTTGTTTTTGTGACAAGTTCTTCTTGCTTTTCCTCTACTCTATCCTCTACATCTATCATAACTACATCTTCATATTTTTGTTGTTCTTATTCATTATCATCCAAACTAGTCAAAATCATCATTTCCAATTGTTCGTCTTGATCATCCTAAGTAGCTTGTATGCCAAATCCTAGAGAAGCATCAAAAAGGTCATTTATATTTGTTTGTTTTTCTAGTTCTTTCAATTTTTGGATATTAGACTCTTATTATTAATTTGGTTCTTGGGATGACAATACAATGTGCTACAATAACTGATAATCCTCTATATCATCTTGTTTTCCTTCAAAAATCTCCTCTTCCTCAGGTGGTTGAGGTATAAACATTAGTTGGTCAAGAAAACACCATTTGCTCTTGTTTCACTTGATCATCTTGGGTAGGTTGTATGCCAAACCCTATAGAAGCAACCAAAAAAAACATTTATGTTTGTTTTCTTTTCTAGTTCTTTAAATTTTTGAATGTCAAACTCTTATAATTGGTTTTCTTCTTGGGATGATAATTTTATGTCCAAAAATAACTGACAATTCTCTATATCATCCTCGTTTTCTTCAAAAATCTCCTCTTCTTCAGGTGGTTGATGTATATAGATTAGTTGGTCCATCCTATGTATTAGGATTTTGCTCCTTGGCATCAAACTCTAAGGTGCTTCTAATGACAAAGGTGGTGGCTATTCAAATTACCTTTGCTCATCCTATAGCACTATGGCTTTCTTCTTCTCTTCTTCCTTAATTTTTTGTTTATGGTTTTTTTCTTCCCCTTCACCTCTTTAGCTTTTATTACTATATTTCTCTTCAACCATGCACAATGTATCAAAACAAATTCTATAGTTCCTTTTCTCTTTTCACAAAAATTGTTTTTTGTTTTGGCACTCATCAAGTTTTCATGTAATTCTCCATATAACTTCCATTTCTCTCTTGGCACGTCAGTGGCTTTATCTTACAAATCCTATAGTATGTTTTGGTATTTTATTTCAAATTTCTTCATATGTGTGTGTGTGTGTGTGTATACACACACACATACACATATATATATATATATATATATATATATATATATATATATATATATATATATATATATATATATATATATATATATATATATATATATATATATATATATATATATATATATATATATATATATATATATATATATATATATATATATATATATATATATATATAGCATTTATGGATATATATTAGTACACGTACATAAACATATTGAGAGTAAGGGTTTGAGGTTATACATGCATAAAATATAAGGAATTAGGCTCTAGGTATTTATAGTGTATGTACATAAAGACATTTCAATTTCGGGTTTTTAGGATACATATTAGTTTACATACATGTAGAGTGGCATGCTCACACACACACACACTACGACGATGGCAATTTAGTGGGACAACTTCACCCTGAAGTGGAGTTGCAGACCACTCAAGACATTCATAGCTAGACTTTCTTGTACCACATGCAACAACAGTAGTCACTCCGACATGAACTACCCTAACCAAGTTTTCTTGAAGTATTTTAGTGTGTACGTTTATGTCTTTGTGTGTGCCTTTGTCTATTGTTGTATAAAGGTATGTATGTAAGCATATGTGTATTTATGTATATATGTAGTCTGTGTGATAATATTTATATGTGTATGTATCTTATGTATGGTATATATAAGGATGTGTATGGTGTGTGTGTGTGTGTGTGTGTGTGTGTGTTTATATGCATATATTGGTGTGTCTGTTCAAATATGTATCCATTTTTATGTGTGCATATGTATCTATATATGTGTGCATAAATGTGTATTGTTGTGTGTATGCATGTGTATGGTGTGTGTGTGTGTGTGTTTATATGCATATATTGGTGTGTCTGTTCAAATATGTATCCATTTTTATGTGTGCATATGTATCTATATATGTGTGCATAAATGTGTATTGTTGTGTGTATGCATGTGTATGTTGATGTGTTTACATGTGTATGTGTACATGTGGATATGAACGATACATTTTTTATTTATTAGTTGTATTACTCTATCACTTGTGTTAGAAGTGATTCTTCTTCTAAGGAAATCCATCTATCCAATTTGTCATTTGATGAAGGAAATCCATCTACCATGTTGTCCAACCTTGCTCTGATACCACTATGAAGAGATGGATTTGAACTTGGTAAAGATGAAGTGTTGTTGCAAAAACGTTGTGCTACACCAACCAAAAAAACTCCATGGATGTGTAGTGGACCCTTTTAGCTTGCCAAAGGATTTATTAGACACCCTATGTACCTTGGAAGGTCACTCTCAAAAAGATAAATCAAAATAGATAGGTAGAAGTTGAACCAAAGGAAAAAACTTGCTATTTTGGTTCATACACCTCTACAGTGTTTTAGACAATTCTTTGGCCACAACAGCAATTGAATTAATTGCTTATGGGGAACTCCAATTAACTTAGTAAGCTAAACATCATGAGTGATTTCATAAAAAATGATGGACTACATGAAGAGAAAAGAGTTTTGCAAGTCACAACATCATCCCGATTTTCATGGTCTGTAGCAGCCCTAAGACCAATGGGCAAAGATATATTAAGATCTGTAATTTCCAAGAGGCAATGCTGATGAAACTTTGTAGCCATATAATAGAACTTATGGTGAATCTAAAATGAGTTAAATCATGGCAAATGATCACTTACACACTGAGACAAAGGCTTGAGAAAATCACCATTTTGATGGAATATTAACAAAGAACTGAATTATGCAAGGATATAGTCAACATCTAACGAATATACCTCACGATTGAAAAATCCAAGTGCAATGAAACTTTGTGACTATATAGAAGGATTAACGAGCTAATCGTACCAACTTAAATCGCTGAAATCGATGGATCATGATCAGAGAATCATATCTACAAACTCACAGAAAAAAATTGGGAGATATTGCAGTGAACAATACACTCACATAGGCATCAAGGTATGAACACACATGATCATGACAACGAATGTATATTGATTGTAAATTACAATGGACTTAATGGTACATATGTGTGCCTTGAAGCCACACTCTAATATGCCATGAAGCCCTGCTCATAGAGGTACAAAGACCGCAACTAAAAGCCATGTATATATAGTGATGTTTGGAGCCTAATTTTGAATTTGAATCTATCCTAAAATCACTCTCAAATCTTTTAGAGGTTGATTTTGATACTCACTCAATCATGAATTAGTGGGGTTCTCCTTCCTACTCATCAAGTGGACTCAACCACTTTAGATACTTTCACTTTTACATCAAGTAGAAGCTCAAAAATTACAAGAGTGAGTTCACAAGTGGACTCTCAAACATTTCCATTAAATTTTTATGTCTTTTGACGACTCAAGCCACCACTTAGACTTGCCATGGGCTTTTTACACCAAGTGTGTGTGGCTGAGGTGCCTTTTGGCTTATTTGGGTGTTGGTAAGTCTTTTTTTAATGCCATCTTTAGTAACAGTTAGAGTGCATGAGCAGTTGTGAGGAACAGTAGGTTCCATGCTTGCACAAAGCAAATTGAGGTGCATTATCATTATGTCAGAGAGAGATTCTCTACTAGGGAGGTGAGTTTGGCATGTGTTCACATATATGATAACATTGATGATCTTTTCTCAAAGGCTTTACTTTCAGAGAAGCTTGAAGATTTCCCCAAAGCTTTGGGGTTATTGCCTATTGTGGATTGATTTCTTTCCACATAGCTTGACACTTCCTCATACATGAGTGCCAACTCATTGTTTCTCGCATAACTCCCAATGGGGATTTGTTGACATATTTTGGTAGTGATGTGTGTGAATACATAAGGACTAGCGGGGAACTTTTTTCCCTCTTTAGGAGGTTTTTTCCCTGTAGTTTGTATATATGCCTATAACCCTAACATGTCACTTATTTTTGTACATTCTCTTGTTACTACATTCAGTGTTGTATGTTTTGCTCCAAGCTTCTTCTTCTTCCTTGTCCTCTTCATATGAAGTTTGAAGATCTCCCCAAATGTTTGGGCTTACTGCCTTTTGTGGATTGATCTCTTTCCATATAGCTTGGCACTTCCTCATACATGAGTGCCAGCTCATTGTTGACTGCATCACTCCCAAGGGGGATTTGTTGATATATTTTGGTAGTGATGTGTGTGAATACATTAGGACCACCGGGGCATGCTTTTCCCTCTTTAGGAGGTTCCCCCTCGATTGTATATATGCCTATGACCCTTACATTCCCTCTTGAGTGTTGTGTGTTTTGCTCCAAGATTCTTCTTCTTCCTTGTGCTGATCATGTGATTCCATAGACCTCAAACTCCAACACTCATGGAACCTTACCCTCAGTAAAAGACAACTTTGTAGAAATGACAACCGTATTGATTTCTATGGAATTCTTGTTGGTTGCATGTATGAGTATGCCTATTTTGCATTTAATTACTATTTTATAGGCACACATGCATATGTAGATCAGTCAAAATAGATAGGTCAACATTAGGGAGCACCAATCAACCACAAAGAATCTCGATAAATTAATTCTATTGACCTACGTATTTCCAAATATTGCTTACAGTGTGAGGATGTTAATCTCACAATTTCAGTTGAGTCTTGCTTGAAAACTTGTGACATAGTAGAGGTGTCAACTATAGCTCTTATCCATGCACATGTTTCAATTTATTTTTATAGGAGTTTTTTGTGCATTCATGAAGTGCTCTATTTTTAAGGATTAACACAAAGCAAGTGTTGTACCACATAGTGTCAAACTAAAGACATTGAACTGCATGAAGAAATCATCAATTGCTCACTTATGAGAACATCTATGAATTCATCTTTGTTTGTGCATGGATCACCCTAGCCTTTTTAATTCACATACATTTACTTTCGTTAACTAAGGATGGGTAGAACTTTCTCGTTTACCTAGTTCTAAGTACTAGGTATCCAAATTTGTGTGTGGTAGGTGGCAATCCTAGTTGTGCTATGGGATCTTGCATTACATTTGGTTAAATAGGTTGCACCGTAGCCTATAGTGGTGGCCTGATAGGTGGAACATATACTATGGGCATGAAACTTTATGGTATTTCATCTCCTTGTATGCCAATGATGTATGCCTCTATGGGTTGCAAAGATTCTTGTAGTTCTTGTAAAATTGAGGGCTATTTTGTACTAATGGTCACTCCTATATCTATGAGAACCTTATAGATTTGCACCTTGATTGTTTCCGATCCTACTTGAATATAGGGGCCTCAATCAATGAGTTTATGAGAGGATCATTTACTATTTGTACATGTAACCATAGAGAAGATCTTTGTTTGTTCCCTTGCGCATTGGGATGCAAAACATTTTTGCTCCATAAGGCTAATCGTGAAGAGATCTATATTATAGACATCTTCCTCCATGCACTCTTCCATGGTGACAACTTGTTCATTCACACAAACATCACGTGTGGCGAGAACATGATCAAATGTGTGGAACTATATAAAAATTCATAGAAAGTGCAATCAATGCATGAGTTTGATCATCTTTTCCATCCCATCTAAGTTGCTCCTATGTAGGTTGAGAAGCGTAACCATTGTACTTGAAGAAGAAGCTCCATCTGTGACAGTAGGCTGTGAATTCGAAGAACCTAGGGGTCTTTGATCTAGATATGCTGCTATGTTCCATAGTTTTTTGGAAAAATAACATGTTTCATCATGTAAGACCACATTGGATAGTTGGTTCAATCAATCTTAGCTTCAGTTTGAAGCATGTGAAAAAGGCCATTACTACCTACAATTTTAACAAAGAACAAGTATGTGATAAGATCTTTAATTCAATGAAAACTGAAATCAATGTTTAACTTTTAGCTCATAATCTATCACTTTGAAGCAAATGTTGACCATAGGAATGGCTTTGAATTGGGAGTAAGACCCCAATGAAATGGATGCAAATTCTTTCCCGCTACTTAAAATCATTGTTCTATGCTATGAAATCGATTTGCATTATTAAAAGTGTGTGCATGCCATGATGCAAAAAATCAAAAATTGAGAAGGAGCTGAACCTGCTCTGATACCACTACTTTGTGTGTGTGTGTGTGTGTTTGTGTAGAAGTGTAAGAGAGATACGACACGCAAGGAGCACAAATGCAACCAAATACATAGAGAAAGTGGAGAGATGTGATAACTCTCTCTATTGATGATGAGCATAACAAAAGTAAGAGTTGAATAATATCTGTAAGTATAGATTACCTCCAGATATGAGTGTAACATGGGAAAGACTCTTTAGCCAACACTAGAGTAAAAAGTGCCCATGTATAGGGAAAAGATTCATATCAAAGATAAGGAACATGTAAGTGTCACAATGATAAATTCATTTTGAAAAGCTTTACTAACCTACTTGGGATTTCTTCCTAGCTCTTA
Source organism: Ceratopteris richardii (assembly GCA_020310875.1). NCBI lineage: Eukaryota > Viridiplantae > Streptophyta > Polypodiopsida > Polypodiales > Pteridaceae > Ceratopteris > Ceratopteris richardii. The sequence continues at coordinate 119,655,225 of CM035432.1, read as the reverse complement.
TCTTGGAACCACAATTGCATGGTCCTCATCTCTAGATCTCAAGAAAATCAAGAAACCACAAGATGTTTTCCTAAGTCTTGGTGGCATGTTGGCTAGTTGCAAAATCAAGGATGTGAATGATGCCCTTTCCAAAGGGAAAAGATCAAGTTTGGATGCTCTCACTAATGAGTTCTTCAAAGCCTTTGAAGACTCCCTCATGAACCCCCTTTTTTTTTTTTTTGAGGGAGGCTTTTAAGTTTTTGTGCTCTCACAAAGTGCTTTAACAAACGGGTTATAAAGATTAGTCACAAGAAGGACAACAAGAAAATCATACAAGACTAGAGGCCATTCACAATGCTCTAGATTGGTTATAAGCTCATAACCAAAGGTCTTGTGGACTAGGCCTCACATCTCCTGCAATCATTAATTCATGATGATCATTCACTAAATGAATATGGATCTTAGAAGCAATCATGGTTATCTTGAAAGGCCTTGATCTTGTTGCATCAAATAAAAAATTCCTATTTATTGAGATTGATTTTGATAAAGCTTATGATAGATTAGAGTGGAACTTCATGTTGCAATCCCTGGGGGGGAATGGGGTTTGCAATGATGTTCATTAAGATGATCTTCACCCTCTTTTTGACCATCTCAGCTTGGATCAATATCAACTAGTAGCCCTTATCTCTATTATCCTTAAGAGACCCTCTTTGATCACCCCAATAATTTTTTCATTTCTATAGATGGTCTCGATTCCTTGGCGAGCACCACACTTAGTAGGGCAACATTAAGATTCTTTCTTTTATGCAATAACTAGATCAGATAGTGCTTATGCTTTTTAAGAATGACACAAACGTCTTTCTCCATAATGTGATTAATTGTGTCTCCCTATTTTCAAATTGTTTGTAAATTTTATGCACTAATTTTGGCATTGCAAAAGCTTGCAAAGTGTTGGCCTCTACTGAGGTATATTGCCTTCTAGGCATCCCTATGGGATTTACAAACATGATGAGTGAGAAGCACACAAGCATGCACACACATACACACACACATGCACACAAGGCAAGAATTAAGAGAGGAACAATCGAATGGTTTCAATCACAAAAGATCTCTATTACAACAAAATCAATCTCTAGGAACCCCGCCTCAAAAATGAGCTCTCTATCTCTTTTTATAGTTTTTCACTAGTTTTGGCTCTACTCAAACATAGTCTCCGACCTAGTTAGAAATTAGTTTCTAGGGATTATTTGAAGGCTCAAACAGAATCTAAACATTATGAAAATTGGTAAATAGATACTTTTGATACTCTTGAAGTTGAAGGACTCCTCATCTTGAACAAAGTGGAGTCTAATCTACCAAAAATGATATTTACATTATGAGTGTAGTGATACTAATCACTATTTGATGTAAAGTTAGATTCGTTGTGAAACATTGGTTGGGCCTTCTTGCTAAGTTATGATTGACTACTCTATCTCCTTATTTCTTGCTCCTCTTTTCTTTTTTGTTCTCTTTTGAGGTTCTCTTATCTATTGATTCCTAATTGCTGGCCAACACTCTCCCCTCTCATTCCTAACAGAAGTTTGTGCTATAGGATGGTCAATGTAATACTCAAGGATATCTATTGCTAGTTCATGTTTGCATAGTCTTAATCCTTTTCTCAAATCAAACTACAATGCATCCCCATTGATGGCACTAGGAGTATCCGAGTGTGGAATCATGTAATATTTAGATTACATTGCTTGCTACCATGTGGATGATTGAAGCAGGTGTGTTGGTTTAGGAGTGAATACTTTAGAGTGATACTCCAAAAAACCTGTAGTAAACATGGCTTTGAAAGTTTTCTTATACCAAGCTTGAAGATATGTCATGTAGGCATGCCAAGCATAAGCCAACCAAATGCTGGGGATCATACTCATGTCATGTATGAGATTGTAGTTGCCATCTATAAATTCTATCTCTACTTTTGGGCTATTTACAAAGAAAATGTACAAGTTCTGCTCTTCATTCAACATCCTTCCCCTCCTAAAACTCCTAGTAGGCTCTCAACTTCTAAATCTATAAACTACTATATCTCATTATTTGATGGCTCTCTACCTTTGTATAGAGGTCAGTGATAGCTCAAGGAAGACTGTTCCTGAGCTTTAGAAAAATTAGAGATATCTATCTCTACATTTTCGGCTATTTACAAAGAATTTGTACAAGGTTTAGTCTTCATTCAGCATCCTCCCCCTACTAAACATGTTGATGGCATCATCAAATTATTGTAAGTATTGTTGCAACTTTCTTCACTATCCTTTGTTTTACTCCATACCTACTCATGTACAATGCCTCTTTGTAAACCTTGTATAGAATCTTTCCTCATTTCTTCAATTTGTTGCTATTTCCCAATGTCTCCCTCTAGCTTATGTTTTCGGTCTTATAGATCTTTTGCACCTTTGCAAGCATCTCTCATAACCTTCAAGAGCACAAGAAAAGGTAACTTTGTTTTTGTGACAAGTTCTTCTTGCTTTGCCTCTACTCTATCCTCTACATCTATTATAACTACATCTTCATATTTTTGTTGATCTTATTTATTATCATCCAAACTATTCAAAAGCATCATTTCCTCTTGTTCCTCTTCATCATCCTAATTTTGATTCTTGGGATGACAATTCAATGTCCTACAATAACTGATAATCCTCTATATAATCTTGTTTTCCTTCAAAAATCTCCTCTTCCTCAGGTGGTTGAGGTATACACATTAGTTGGTCAAGAAACACCATTTGAATATACCTCACGATTGAAAAACCCAATTTCAATGAAGTTTTGTGACTATATAGAAGGATTAAGGAGCTAATCCTATCAACTTTAATCACTGAAAATGATGGATCATGGTCGAGAATCATCTCTGCAAACTCACAGAAAAAATATGGGAGTTATTGCAATGAACAATACACTCACATAGCCATCAAGATATGAACACAAATGATCATGAAAATGAATGTATATTGATTGTAAAGTACAATGGACTTAATGGTACATATGTGTGCCTTGAAGCCACACTCTAATATGCCATAAACCCTTGCTCATAGAGGTACAAAAACCACAACTAAAAGGCATGTATATATAGCGATGTTTGGAGCCTAATTTTAAATTTGAATCTCTCCTAAAGTCACTCTCAAATCTCAAATCTTTTAGTGATTGATTCTCGTACTCACTCAATCATGAATTAGTGGCGTTCTCATTCCTACTCGTCAAGTGGACTCAACCAATTTAGATACTTTCACTTTTACATCAAGTAGAAGCTCAAAAATTACAAGAGTGAGTTCACAAGTGAACTCTTAAAGGATTGACATTTGCTTTAACTTTCTATGTGTTTTGATGACTCAAGCCACCACTTAGACTTTCCATGGGCTTGTTCCAACAAGTGTGTGTGGCTCAGATGCCTCTTGGATTATTTGGGTGTTGGTTAGCCATCTTTAGTGATAGTTAGAGTGAATGCGCAATTGTGAGGAACATTAGGTTCCATGCTCGCACAAAGCAAATTGGGGTGCATTATCATTATTTCAGAGAGAGGTTCTCTACTAGGGAGGTCAGCTTGGCATATGTTCACACATATGATAACATTGCTGATCTTTTATCAAAGGCTCTACCTTGAGAGAAGTTTGAAGATTTCCCCAAAGCTTTGGGCTTATTGCCCTTTCTGGATTGATTTCTTTCCACATAGCTTGGTACTTCCTCATACATGAGTGACAACTCATTGTTTGTCGCATCACTCCCAATGGGGATTTGTTGACATGTTTTGGTAGTGATGTGTGTGAATACATAAGGACCACCAGGGCACTTTTTTCCCTCTTTAGGAGGTTTTTCCCCCTAGTTTGTATATATGCCTATAACCCTAACATGTATATTATTTTTGTACATTCACTTGTTAATACATTCAGTGTTGTATGTTTTGCTCCAAGCTTTGTCTTCTTCATTGTGCCCCTCATATGAAGTTTGAAGATTTCCCCAAATGTTTGGGCTTACTGCCTTTTGTGGATTGATCTCTTTCCATATAGCTTGGCACATCCTCATACATGAGTGCCAACTCATTGTTGACTAAATCACTCCCAAGGGAGAGTTGTTGATATATTTTGGTAGTGATGCTTGTGAATACATTAGGACCACCAGGGCATGCTTTTCGCTCTTTGGGAGGTTGCCCCGCCCCTCGCGCCCATCATTGTATATATGCGTATGACCCTAACATTCCGTCTTCAGTGTTGTGTGTTTTTCTCCAAGCTTCTTCTTCTTCCTTGTGCTGATCACATGATTCGATAGACCTCAAACTCCAACAGTCATGGAACCTTACCCTTAGTAAAAGACAACTTTGTAGAAATGATAGTCGTATTGATTTCTATGGAATTCTTGTTGGTTGCATGTATGAGCATGCCTATTTTGCATTTAATTACAATTTTCTAGACACACATGCATATGTAGATCACTCAACATTAGGGAGAACCAATCAACCACAAAGAATTTCAATAGATTACATCTATTGACGTACATATTTCCAGATATTGCTTAAAGTGTGAGGATGTTAATCTCACAATTTTAGTTGAATCTTTCTTGAAAACTTGTGAGATAGTAGAGGTGTCATCTATAGCTCTTATCCATGCAAATGTTTAAATTTATGCTTCCACTCATTCCTTAAATGATCCTTATTTGCCAAAGAAGAAGAGATGCAAACATTCTTGGACGGCTAGTCATACTATTGAAGAGCATAGAAAAGTTGCTAAGCAAAATGAAAAGAAGATAATCTAATGAATATGTCAAATGCATTCATAGGGATCAAGAAGGTAGTTGAGAGAAAGTTGATAATGGATATAGAAAAGTTAAAGAAGGTAAGTTGATTGTGCAAAAGTGGTAGATAAAAACATAAAACCATAATTTAGTAGATGGAAGGTGAAAAAAATATGGTAGATAAAAAAAAGTCAAATCATAGTGACTAATAACAAATTGCATGATATTTATAAAACACTTAAAGCCCATTATGATTATTAGTAGTGGAGATGAATGGATGTCAGTGAAAGAGAACCATTTCTGGTTGTGTGTAGAATTGGGAGAGATCGCCAACACTAGATTTGAAGCATGCAAAAAAGGCAATTACTACCTACCATTTCAATAAAGAAAAAGAATGTGATAAGATCTTTAACTCAATGAAAGCAGAAATGAATGTTTAAATTTTAGCTCATAATCTATCACTTTGATGGAAATGTTGACCATAGGAATGATTTTGAATTGGCAGTAAAACCCCAATGCAATTGATGCAAATTCTTTCTTGCTACTTAAAATCATTGTTCTATGCTCTCAAGTCGATTTGCATTTTTAAAAGTGTGTGCAAGCCATGATGTAAAAAATCAAAACTTGAGAAGGAGCTGAACCTGCTCAGATACCACTACTTGGTGTGTTTGTGTATGTGTGTGTTTGTGTAGAAGTGTGAGAGAGTACGACATGCAAGGAGCACAAACGCAACCAAATACTTAGAGAAAATGGATGGATGTGATAACTCTCTCTATTGATGACGAGCATAACAGAAGTAAGAGTTGAATAATATCCTTAAGTACAGATTACCTCCAGATATGAGTGTAACATGGGGAAAGATCTTTAGCCAATACTAGAGTAAAAAGTGTCCATGTATAGGGAAAAGATTCATATCAAAGATTAGGAACATGTAAGTGTAACAAGGATAAATTCATTTTGAAAATCTTTACTAACTTACTTGGGATTTCTTCGTTGCTCTTATCTTGGAACCACAGTTGCATGGTCCTCATCTCTAGAGCTCAAGAAGATCAAGAAACCACAAGATGTTTTCATAAGTCTTGGTGGCATGTTGGCTAGTTGCGAAATCAAGGATATGAATGATGCCCTTTCCAAAGGGAAAATATCAAGTTTGGATGCTCTCACTAATGAGTTCTTCAAAGCCTTTGAAGACTCCCTCATGAACCCCCCTTTTTTTTGAGGGAGGCTTTTAATTTTTTGTGCCCTCACAAAGTGCTTTAACAAACAAGTTATTAAGATTACTCAAAAGAACGACAACAAGAAAATCATAAAAGACTAGAGGCCATTCACAATGCTCTAGATTGGTTATAAGCTCATTGCCAAAGGTCTTTTGGACTATGCCTCACATCTTCTACAATCATTAATTGATGATGATCATTCACTAAAGGAATATGGATCTTAGAAGCACTCATGGATATCCTGAAAGGCCTTGATCTTATTGCATCAAATCAAAATCTCCTACTTATTGAGATTGATTTTGACAAAGCTTATGATAAATTATAGTGGAACTTCATCTGGAATCCCTAGGGCGAATGGGCTTTGAAATGATGTTCATTAAAATGATCTTCACCCTCTTTGTGACCACATTAGCTTGATCAATATCAACTAGTAGCCTTAATCTCTTATTACCCTTGGCCGAGCACCACACTTAATAGGGCAACATTAAGATCCTTTCTTTTATGTAATAACTAGATCAGATAGTGCTAATGCTTTTTAAAAATGACACAAACATCTTTCTCCATAATGCGATTAATTGTGTCTCCCTATTTTCAAATTGTTGGGAAATTTTATGCACTAATTTTACATCTAATGTCAACCATTATAAGACTAGTTATAAGTCACTCTTAAAATTTCTCCCTTTTATTTAAGCACTGAAAAAGGTTGCAAAGTTTTTGCCTCTACTGAAATATTTTGCCTTCTAGGCATCCTTATGGGATTTACAAACATGATGAATCAGAGATGGGAATGTGTGTTCCACAATGTCACTCTCGCACAATGGTGAGTACCAACATGAGAACATCCACCTCATAATTGTCAATCTATAGAGACGTGAGGATGGTATGACGACCATGAGCAAGTCAAGTGCACAAGTGAGTGAGTGAGAAGCACACAAGCATGCACACACATACACATGCACACATGTGCACACAAGGCAAGAACAAAGAGAGGAACAATGGAATGGTTTCAATTACAAAAGATCTCTATTACAAAAAAATCAATCTCTAGGAACCCCACCTCAAAAATGAGCTCTCTAGCTCTTTTTATAGTTATTCACTAGTTTATCCTCTACACAAACGTAGTGTCTGACCTAGTTAGAAATTAGGTTCTAGGGATTATTTGAAGGCTCAAACGAAATCTAAACATTATGAAAATTGGTAAATAGATACTTTGAATACTCTTGAAGTTGAATGACTCCTCATCTTGAACAAATTGGTGTCTAATCTACCAAAAATGATATTTACATTATGTTTTCGGCTATTAACAAAGAAATTGTACAAGGTTTAGTCTTCTCTCAGCATCCTTCACCTCCTAAACCTGTTGATGTCATCATCAAATTATTGGAAGTATTGTTGCAACTTTCGTCACTATCCTTGGTTTTACTCCATACCTACTCATGTACAATGCCTCGTTGTAAACCGTGTATAGAATCTTTCCTCATTTCTTCAATTTGTTGCGATTTCCCAATGTCTCCCTCTAGCTTATGTTTTCGGTCTTATAGATCTTTTGCACCTTTGCAAGCATCTCTCATAACCTTCAAGAGCTCAAGAAAAGGTAACTTTGTTTTTGTGACAAGTTCTTCTTGCTTTGCCTCTACTCTATCCTCTACATCTATCATAACTACATCTTCATATTTTTGTTGCACTTATTCATTATCATCCAAACTAGTCAAAATCATCATTTCCTATTGTTCGTCTTGATCATCCTAAGTAGCTTGTATGCCAAATCCTAGAGAAGCATCAAAAAGGTCATTTATATTTGTTTGTTTTTCTAGTTCTTTCAATTTTTGGATATTAGACTCTTATTATTAATTTGATTCTTTGGATGACAATTCAATGTCCTACAATAACTGATAATCCTCTATATCATTCTGTTTTCCTTCAAAAATCTCCTCTTCCTCAGGTGGTTGAGGTATAAACATTAGTTGGTCAAGAAAACACCATTTCCTCTTGTTTCTCTTGATCATCTTGGGTAGGTTGTATGCCAAACCCTATAGAAGCAACAAAAAAATCATTTATGTTTGTTTTCTTTTCTAGTTCTTTAAATTTTTGAAAGTCAAACTCTTATAACTTTATTTTGTTCTTGGGATTATAATTTTATGTCCAAAAATAACTGATAATTCTCTATATCATCCTCGTTTTCTTCAAAAATCTCCTCTTCTTCAGGTGGTTGATGTATACAGATTAGTTGGTCCATCCTATGTATTAGGATTTTGCTCCTTGACATCAAACTCTAAGGTGCTTCTAATGACAAAGGTGGTGGCTATTCAAATTACCTTTGCTCATCCTATAGCACTATGGCTTTCTTCTTCTCTTCTTCCTTAATTTTTTGTTTATGGTTTTTTTCTTCCCCTTCACCTCTTTAGCTTTTACTACTATATTTCTCTTCAACCATGCACAATGTATCAAAACAAATTCTATAGTTCCTTTTCTCTTTTCACAAAAATTGTTTTTTGTTTTGGCACTCATCAAGTTCTCATGTAATTCTCCGTATATCTTCCATTTCTCTCTTGGCACGTCAGTGGCTTTATCTTACAAATCCTATAGTATGTTTTGGTATTTTATTTCAAATTTCTTCATATGTGTGTGTGTATACACACATATATACACACACACACACACACATATATATACACATATATATATATATATATATATATATATATATATATATATATATATATATATATATATATATATATATATATATATATATATATATATATATATATATATATATATATATATATATAGCATTTATGGATATATATTAGTACACGTACATAAACATATTGAGAGTAAGGGTTTGAGGTTCTACATGCATAAAATATAAGGAATTAGGCTCTAGGTATTTATAGTGTATGTACATAAAGACATTTCAATTTCGGGTTTTTAAGATACATATTAGTTTACATACATGTAGAGTGGCATGCTCACACACACACACACTACCACGATGGCAATTTAGTGGGACAACTTCACCCTGAAGTGGAGTTGTAGACCACTCAAGACATCCATAGCTAGACTTTTTTGTACCACATGCAACAACAGTAGTCACTCCGACATGAACTACCCTAACCAAGTTTTCTTGAAGTATTTTAGTGTGTACGTATATGTCTTTGTGTAAAGGTATGTATGTATAAAGGTATGTATGTAAGCGTATGTGTATTTATGTATATATGTAATCTGTGTGATAATATTTATATGTGTATGTATGTTATGTATGGTATATCTAAGGATGTGTGCATGTGTATGGTGTGTGTGTGTGTGTTTATATGCATATATTGGTGTGTCTGTTCAAATATGTATCCATTTTTATGTGTGCATATGTATCTATATATGTGTGCATAAATGTGTATTGTTGTGTGTATGTGTACATGTGGATATGAACGATACATTTTTTATTTATTAGTTGTATTACTCTATCGCTTTTGTTAGAAGTGATTCTTCTTCTTAGAAAAATCAATTATAATAATTATTATTTTAACTAAAATGAAAGATAGAACATTTTGATAGAAAATTCATAAAAAAGGAAAATTCTCATTTAATTGAAGCTATAGGCATCTGTATCGCCATCAATATACCCCTCTTTTGCAATTTTTGTCTTAAATTTTCTTATGGCAGGCAATGTTAAGCATTGAGCAACATATCATTGAATACATTTATGTTTGTTATTTTCACAAAATTTTGTGTCCATAAGAAAACCAAAGTTCTGTTCTAGTGGCAACAATTTGTGAGCAGAGATGTTCTTTTCTATGAAGCTTATTTAAATTTCCTAGTGCTTGAGCCTCTCACAATTCAGTTTTGGTGGTGGAATCGTAAGATGAGTTTTGGAAATCTCATGCTCATAAGAAAAATACTTGTATCTATGACCTTTCAAGAATTCCTGGATCCTCAAGGGCTAAACGTTTTTGCTTCCGTTGATCATTTATATGTCCAGATATTTTGTCTGCATTAGATCAATACTTGTGTGACGTTAGATCTTACGTTTAGCGATAGAATTGTTAAGGAAGTTTAACGAAGCTATTCGATTTTCAAAGACTCTCGATAGAATTGTCAACTCAAAAAGAGATCATGCGATTAGTGCCCAATCTTAGGATCATGCGATGTGTTTGCATGCGTATTTTCGTAATCGGCTCCACGCATTCCTGCATGGTCAAGTCCTATCGGCGTGAGGCTCCTCATAGTCCTCGTACTCTACTCGGCTCTCACTCTGAGAGTGGCGCACACTTAACTCCCCTTCTCTTTTTTCAAACTTGTATTGGAGCTTCCATCTGCCCCATGATTATTTTCTACCTCAAGATGTTGAGCATGATTATTTTCTACCTGAAGATGGAGCATCACGCAACAGGAAATTCCGCTAGAGCTAGCTACCTTGTTTCACAATGCTTTTGGAGCATAGAGCTTGCATATCAGCATGTTCTTGGTGTTGTGAAGACTACCGTAGGATACACACAAGGGAGAACAAGAACCCAATATATAGAGAGGTATGCTCTAGTGGAAGTAAACATGTTGAAGGATTTCGTCTTGAATATGTCCCTGAGAAAGTAACTTACGAGCACTTACTAGAGCCATTTTGGGGCAAGCATGATGCTACATAACTGAATGGCCAAGTTTGCAAAATCTTTTCTACTGCTAGGTATCTAATCTTTTGAAGCTCACAAGCTTTCTTAATAAAAAGTTTGCAAGAAGTCCTACCGGCTCGGCCCTTCAGGCCGAGGGGATAGCCCCCCCGAACCCCGTAGAAGGGGCAAGCCCCCCCGAACCCCGTAGAAGGGGCAAGCCCCCCTTTGTGCTCCCCTTATTAAGATTCTATGGGGAAACTGTGCGACACCACAGGGCCTTTATTTTCCCCTTCAATGGGAACCCAATGGCCTCGAAGTTTAGGCCCTACCTAACCTAACAACTAGGCTCACAAAGATCATCTACAACCATCAATGGTCACACATAGACCTCATCTAGCTTGGAAGTTAGGTTTCCACAAATGTCCGGGCTGTCATAATGGCTTCTCGTCATAATGGGGGCGTTACAACTTAGAACAACATGGATCATTTGTGGTCACATGAGGGTGGAGTATTGAGCATATCTAACAACCCCCCTCAATGTCCACCCTACGGTGAACGACCTCCTAGATCCAATCCCAAGCTTTGGAAAGTGTCGAAGAAGTTGCTCTCTCCCAAGAGCCTTGGTGAAGATATGTGCTCCATTTTCTTCAGTAAGACAATAGATTATCTCCACGATCCTGTCCTCAATCAACTCATGCACATAGTGATACTGGATTTCTATGTGCTTGGTACGTGCATGGAAAATAGGATTTTTGGCGATGGCCATGCACTTTTGGTTGTCACACTTCAACTCTGTAGCCTTGTGTCCTTGTATTCCTATGTGCCAAAGGATCCTCCTCAACCATACTGCTTCACATGCTGCAATGCATGCAGGTTTGTACTCACCTTCAGTAGAAAATAATGCTACAGCCGGTTGCTTCTTACTAATCTAAGAGAAAATCCCTGATGCTAAAGAAAAGCAATATCCAGAAACTCATTTTCAGGTATCAATATCTCCTGCCCAATCTGAGTCTTAATATCCAACTATAGATGATCCTTCTTCATAAACAATACCATAATCAGTGGTCCTTTCTCATACCTGAGTATCCGCATGCTTGCCTTCCAAGGAGTTTGGCAAGGCTTATTAGAGAACGTGCTTACTACTCCAACAACAAAAGAGATGTCTGGTCTGCTATTGCACAAGTAGATGAGACTTCCAGCTAATTCCCTATATCATCCAATATCCACTAGAGGTGAAGTATCTTTAATAGATAATTTTGTGTTGAACTCCATAGGTGTAAAAATTTCCTTGCAATCCTCCATGTCGAGTGCCTTCAATATCTCCCTTGCATACTTTTTTTGAGAGATGAAAATCTTCCCTGGTTCCTGCCAAACTTCAAGACCTAAGGGATAATGCATTAAACCCAAGTTTGTCGTTTCAAATTCTGAACTCAGGGCATCTTTTGTTTGTTGAAGAAGAGCATCATCATTTCCTCTAATCACAAGGTCATCTACATAGAGTACAAGCACAATTGTCTTCCCTCCTGTCTTTAGAACATACAAGTTAGCATGAGAAGCACATCTTTTGAAATCTAGGTCCAAGAGATACTTATCTATCCACTCGTACCATGCTCTAGTAGCTTGTTTTAGCCCATATAATGGCTTGTTCAGCTTACATACCTTGTTCTCTGAATTGGGATCCTCAAACCCTGGTGGTTGAGACACATATACCTCCTCCTTGAGGTCTCCATTCAGGAACGTTGACTTGACATCCATGTTATAGGCTGACCAGCGTTTATGTGCAACTATAGCTAGTACTACTCGGAAAGTAGTCATTTTCGTAGTCAGGGAAAATGATTCACAAAATTCAATGCCTTCAACTTGTGAGTAGCCCTGTGCAATAAGTCTTGCTTCATACTTTTATAGAGTACCATCAGCCTTGTACTTTAGCTTCCACACCCACTTGGTGCCAATGACTTTATGCTTAGGGGGTCGATCCACTATCTTCCAAGTTCCATTCTTCATGATATTGTTGTATTCTGTTTGCAAGGCAACCCTCCAATTTGGATCATGGAGTGCCTCTTCTACATTGGTTAGTTCCTTGGTTTCTTGCTGAATAAGATCAACCATCAAGGCTGTGTTTACAATATGGGGGTTTCCTCATCTTTTCTCCTCTATTCTCTATGATCGCCTCGGTCCATCTGCAATCTGTTTTAGTGACTGTGGGATGGAGTTTGCAGAATCCTAGAGCTACCTCACCCAACATGGCAATGGCTTTTCCACTTGGGTGTGGACAGGTTGGTGACTTTTAGACTCATCATCATGCTTCCTTCTCTTGTGTAGAAGGGATAGCTCTTGGGCTAGGTTCAAAGTGGATTGCCCCTTCGCCTGATGATAAAGTGGAGGCTCTCTTTTCCTCCTGCACTGCTCTCTGCCCCAGTCGGATGGCACACATTCCAAGATTGCCATTAAGAATTACCAATTTTTATGGTTTCATGGCCAGAAGGATGGCCCTTTGATCCTTTCATGGCTTTCACAGTTTGATGATTTTTATACCGATGAAAGATATGTTGAAAGTGAGAAAGTCAAATTTGCCACTAACTATTTAGTAGAAAAATCTCAACTCTGATGGAATGTTCTACGACAGAGTATAGAGCGTCCAACAACGTGGAAGGCTTTTCAAGATAAATTGAAGTATTATTTTCTTCCTCCTCAATACCATTTACATGTTTGACGTGCAAGGATGACCCTGACACGGAAGGAGGGAGATACGGTTACTACCTACACCGAGCGGTTTTGGTAAAATTTACTATTGATTCGAATGCTTGAAGATGTATTGGAGGATAGCTTGCAGTGAAAATATGAAGATGGTTTGGAGGTGGGAATCCAAGCTAAGCTTCGCACCTTATGACCTATAGCTCTCAACGAGGCTATATATTTAGCCTATGATGTAGAGAAAGAATTGCGGTCCATAACCAAACCACTCCATCTACAACAACCATGTCAATGACCACTTTTTGTTAAACCACATCTTCCCATGAAACATACTTTTAATGCCCCATCTTACACTAGTTTTCCTCGTCCACGGCAATCTAATTACTCAACTACAACTTTTGCTTCATCTCTCCAACATACCAAAACACCTACCCTACAAACTTGAGTGATGGATGTTGTAATAAAGCGATAGGTTGGAGATGGTTGAATCACACCCTTGATAGATAGGAGATGGTTTAACTACACCCTAAGAGAGAGGATTAGGAAGTAATCCTCAACCATGGCTTTTGGGGCAAGTAGTTAGCACATTCCTTACATTGTTATTCCTAACAACCAAGAGGTTGTGAGTTCAATTCCTTACATTGGTATTCAAGATACCAAACATGGGTGAAAACAAGGTTCAAGACTAAGGTTGAGAACAAGGGCTCAAGACACCAAGGTTGGGAACAAGAGGTTTCAAGACACCAAGGTTGAGAGCAAGGGTTCAAGAGACCAAGGTTGCGAACAAGGTTCAAGAAATTGTGCGAGGTTGGGGACATCAATTCAAGGGTACCTAGGGAGTTCAAGGGGCTGATCATCAAGGCTAGAGGGAAACAAGAGTATATCATTGAGGACGATGATTGAACAAGGGGGGAAGAATGTAATAAAGTGATAGGTTGGAGATGGTTGAACCACACCCTTGATCGATAGGAGATGGTTGAACTACACCCTAAGAGAGAGGATTAGAAAGTAATCCTCAACCATTGGTTTTGGGGCAAGTGGTTAGACCATTACATTCATATGCAAGAGGTTGTGAGTTCAATTCCTTACAGATGCCCAACAAAAGAGACCATGAATCACCTGCTAGAATTGTGGTAAACCTAGACATACAAAAACAAAGTGACGATTGCGACCTCTTAACATGAAGCCCCTTGCAGCTCAATTACATAACATGGAGGCCCATAATGAAGAAATTCCTCCTCTTTGGACAGACAAATCATTGGAGAAGGACTAAAGTACCTTGGGTAACGATATATCTCTTCATTCTCTACTTTGCAGGCAGGGTACTATAAACAACAAACTCATCAAAATTCGACATGACGATGGTAGTTCGCATGACTTCATTTCATACTTATTAGTACAACAACTTAAATTGAAAACGTTTTCTTCTTTGTATAAAGTAAAAGGTGCATTTCAAGGTAATCGTTATAATGTAACACGAGAAGTGCAAGATGTTACAGTCAGCATAGGGCCATATATTGATTCACAAACATTTTTAATTGCACCTTTTCAATCTTACGATGTTATAATAGGTATGCCTTTTCGTCATCATTATAACCCACGCATTGACTACCATACACATACCTTTAACTTTGAATTTAAAGGTCAAATTATGACTTTGTCTGCACGACATGATTTCCAACCATTTCCATTGATTAGTCATCTCAAGTAGAACGTGCATTTATGAAAGGATTCAATTGATGCATTGTCTTTGTCAATGTCATGAACGATTATACTCAAAAAGCCATGTATATATAGTGATGTTTGGAGCCTAATTTTGAGTTTGAATCTCTCCTAAAATCACTTTCAAATATTTTAGTGATTGATTCTCATACCCACTGAATGATGAATTAGTGCCTTTCTCCTTCCTACTCATCAAGTGGATGCAACCACCTTAGATACTTTCACTTTTACATCAAGTAGAAGCTCAAAAATTACAAGAGTAATTTCACAAGTGAACTCTTAAACGATTGAGATTTCCTTTAAATTTCTATGTCTTTTGATGACTCAAGCCACCACTTCGACTTGCCATGGGCTTGTTCCAACAAGTGTGTGTGGCTCAGATGCCTTTTGGCTTATTTGGGTGTTGGTAAGTCTTTTTTCAATGCAATCTTTAGTGACAGTTAGAGTGCATGAGCAGTTGTGAGGAACTTTAGGTTCCATGTTCGCACAAAGCAAATTGAGGTGCATTATCATTATTTCAGAGAGAGGTTCTCTACTAGGGAGGTCAATTTGGCATATGTTCACACATATGTTAACATTTCTGATCTTTTCTCAAAGGCTCTACCTTGAGAGAGGTTTGAAGATTTCCCCAAAGCTTTGGGCTTATTGCCGTTTGTGGCTCGATTTCTTTCCACATAGCTTGGCACTTCCTCATACATGAGTGACAATTCATTGTTTTCCGCATCACTCCCAATGGGGATTTTGAGGATTTTTTCCTTCTTTAGGACGTTTTTCCCCCTACTTTGTATATATGCCTATAAACCTAACATGTCTCTTATTCTTGTACATTAACTTGTTAATACATTCAGTGTTGTATGTTTTGGTCCAAGCGTCTTCTTCTTCCTTGTGCTCTTCATATGAAGTTTGAAGATTTCCCCAAATGCTCGGGCTTACTGGCTTTTGTGGATTGATCTCTTTCCATATAGCTTGGCACTTACTCATACATGAGTGCCAGCTCATTGTTGACTGCATCAATCCGAAGGGGGATTTGTTGATATATTTTGGTAGTGATGTGTGTGAGTACATTAGGACCACCGGGGCATGCTTTTCTCTCTTTGGGAGGTCCCCCCCCCCCCCCCAAGATTGTATATATGCCTATGACCCTAACATTCTCTCTTCAGTGTTGTGTGTTTTGCTCCAAGCTTCTTCTTCTTCTTTGTGTTGATCATGTGATTCCATAGACCTCAAACTGCAACACTCATGGAACCTTACCCTCAGTAAAACAACTTCATAGAAATGAGAGCCGTATTGATTTCTATGGAATTCTTGTTGGTTGCATGTATGAGCATGCCTATTTTGCATTTAATTACAATTTTCAAGACACACATGCATATGTAGATCACTCAAAACAAATAGGTCAAGATTAGGGAGCACCAATCAACCACAAAGAATTTCCATAGATTAATTCTATTGACCTACATATTTCCAAATATTCCTTAAAGTGTGTGGATGTTAATCTCACAATTTCAGTTGAATCTTGCTTGAAAACTTGTGAAATAGTAGAGGTGTCATCTATAGCTCTTATCCATGCAAATGTTTCAAATTGTTTTTATAGGATTTTTTTTGCATTCATGAAGTGCTCTATTTTTAGAGATTAACACAAAGCAAGTGTTGCACCGCATAGTGTCAAGCTAAAGACATTGAAGTGCATGAAGAAATCATCAACTTCTCACTTGTGAGAACATCTATGAATTCATCTTTGTGTGTGCATGGATCACCCTAACCTTCTGAATTCACATACATGCAGTTTGTAACTTAGGATGGGTAGAGCTTTCTCGTTTACCTATTTCTAAGTACTAGATATCCAAATTTTTGTGTCATAGGTGGCAACCCTAGTTGTGCTATGGGATTTTGCATTACATTTGGTTATGTAGGTTGCACCGTAGCCTATAGTGCTGGCCTGATAGGTGGTACATATAATATGGGCATGAAACTTTATGGTATTTCATCTCCTCGTATGCCAATGATGTATGCCTCTATGGGTTGCAAAGATTCTTGTAGTTCTTGTACAATTGAGGGCTATTTTGTATTGATTCTCACTTCTATATCTATGAGAACCTTATAGATTTGCACCTTTGTTGTTTCCAATCCTACTTGAATATAGGGGCCTCGATTAATGAGTTTATGAGAGAATCATTTACTATTTGTACATGTATCAATAGGGAAGATCCTTGTTTGTTCCCTTGCACATTGGCATGCAAAGAATGTTTGCTCCATAAGTGTAAGCCTAAAGAGAACTATATTATACACATCTTCATCCATGCACTCTTCCATGGTGACAACTTGTTCATTCACACAAACATCACGTGTGGCCAATATCTACATCCAGCCTTGGGATTCAAGTGCCTCTTTTGGAGAAATTTGTGGAATATAGGCTTGGTATTCCATAGGTATTTTTTATTTCTTTAGTGGCACTACAACTTTAAGAATCTTCTCTTCTCTCAAAGATGACTAAGGTGTGGAAGGGAGTTCTAATAGAAATAGGTAAGGGATCAATATGTGGGGTTACCAAAGGTGGAGAACTTGATCATGGTGGAGGTGAATAAATCCAATTATTGGAAGATGCATAAGATTGTGAGGTAGTGATCTATTGTAGCAAGGAAGATGGAAAGGTTGGGAGAGGGTGAGCTTTGAGTTGATGGAGTGATTTTTGCTCTGGCGTGGAGAAGGAAGTGGAATGTTGTGATTCTAGCGATGTAGACTTATGCATGGAGACATTCAAGAATGGTGATGGTGGAAGATGATCTCATGGAGGGAATGTAGTCTAATGGACCACTGTAGAAGGAAAATCCTACACAAGAACCATTATTGAAATGGGAGTTTTTTTTTTTGGATCCATAGGAAATTAAACAAAATATGTAGAAGATCCCATGTGAAAGTTGACCAATCTACCTTGGTTGTTACACTTACGGCCTCCTTGTAGTAGTAGTCCACAAGTATATGACACTTCTTCCATATGAGAAGGTGGAGGAAAAGAAGAGGTTGTTGTAAGAGCAAGGTAGACTAGTTGGATTTGTAACTTCGTTTATTCAGAAGTTTATGTTACACATGCATTCTTCAAGTAGCTTTGATGTGAATCTTCTCCCTATACATGGGTGGTTTTTAATATAGTGATGGCTAGAGGTTTTCTCCCCATGTTACCACATACATGATACACTCATATGTGGTGATACTTTGTACTTAGGGATATTATTAGCTCTTACTTAAGCTCTGTTCATCCTTAAAGAGAGATCTATTCCAACCATCTATCTTCTCCATGTCTCTTTTTGCATTTGTTATCCTTGTGTGTGTGCTTCTTGTGTGTCTCTTGCACTTCTACACACACCCAAGAATGGTATCATAACGGGTTCAAATCCTTCTAAATTTTTAGTTCAACAACTACAAAGCATTTCTACTAGTCATGCTAGGGCTTTACCCCCCATAGATGATATTATTTTGGATGTATCATTCATCTCTACATTGGTGAATGAATTAATAGAATCTTTTAAAAGCTTTTACACTACAATCGGTTTGGTTCCAAAAGGGAATCCAAATATGTATGCATTTGATGAGGTTGTGTCTCTTTTTTTATAAGAAGAGAAATCTAGAGTGAATCTGACTGGTTTGATTGTTGGAACACAAGAACTTGCTATCTCAAAAAAATGGGAAATAAAGTGTGGTTAAGATTTGGGTTCATCAAAACCAAAGCCTCAACCTCCCGATTCCACTGATTCCTTTAATGATGCTTATTTGCAAAAGAAGAAGAGATGCAAACGTTGTTGGAAGGCTAGTCATACTATTGAAGAGCATAGAGAAGTTGCTAAGCAAAATGAAAAGAAGAAGGAATTGTTGAAAATTCATGAAATGCAAAGAATAATGAAGCCAACATGGCTAAGAGGTGGGATCCTTCACCAATGGATTAGAACAAAGGATTTAAGTTTTAACACTACCAATTATCTAATGAATATGTCAAATGTATTCATAGGGATCAAGAAGGTAGTTTAGAGAAAGTCGATAGTGGATGTACAAAAGTTAAAGAAGGTAAGTTGATTGTGCAAAAATGGTAGATAAAAACATAAAACCATAATTCAATAGATGGTAGGTGAAAAGAAAATGGTAGATATAAAAAAGCCAAATCATAGTAATTAATAACAAATTGCATAATATTTATAAAACACTTAAAGCCCATTATGATCACTAGTAGTGGAGATGAATGGATGTCAGTGAAAGAGAACCATTTTTGGTTGTGTGTAGAATTGGGAGAGAGACACAAGAAGCACACATAAAGAGCACAAATGCAGAAAGGTACATGGAGAAGACATATGGTTCGAATAGATCTCTCTATTGATGATGAACAGAACAAAAGTAAGAGTTGAATAATATCTCTAAGTACAAAGTACCACCACATATTAGTGTAATATGTATGTGGTAACATGAGGAAAAAACTATCGCCAACACTAGATTAAAAAGTATCCATGTATAGGGAAAAGGTTCACATCAAAGCTACTTGAGGAACACGTAAGTGTAACAAACCCCTTAAAGAAAATTATGTGAACACGTACAAGGAGTGACAAATCAACCTCACTAGGAAATAAGGCAAAAGCTTTGCAAAAAGCTTCAAGATTTTACCATGGAAGAGCTTTGGTGAATATGTCTGCCACATTATCTTGTGTAGGCACATATACCAAATCAGTATCTCTTGCATGAAAGAACTCTCTCACATAGCTATAATGCACCTCAATGTTTTTGGTTTGTGCACGAAACACTAGATTTTGTGAAATAATTAATGCAATCTGACTATCATTGAGAATAGGTATAGCAATGTCAATCTCCATGTGTTAGTGTCAAGCCAATGCATGAATCGACTCAACTAGGAAACTACATATTGTATATCTAGCCTTGTGTAGCATGCATATTTAAGACATCCCACAAGCTGCTAATAAAGCAAAGTGTCAAATGCACCACTATAATCCTCAACGGAGAATCAAATCCTATCTCCACTAATGTGACACCCAAAAGACCAAGATAAGTGACATCAAAAGTATGCTACAAATCATCCATAAGGATTTCAAGTTTTGCATCACACAACCCAATCAACAATATGTCATCAACATAAAGAACAAGCATTGTGAGGTCAGCCCCATCTTGGCGTGCATAGAGTATGCTTTCAATGGGAGTACACATGAAGCCAAGAGCAATAAAGTACTTATGAATTTCTTCATGCCATGCACATGGAGATTTTTTGATACCATACAAGTCTTTATGCAAGCGACAAACCATATGATACAAACCATGTAGATTAATGTCATCAGGTGATACAAAATAGTTGACAAAATACACAATCCGATTCCCCCCATTAAGATTCTATGGGGAAGTTGCATGATGCTAGAGGTCCTTTATTTTTACCTTGAATGGCAACCTGATGGCCTCAAAGTTTATGGCCCACCTAACCTAATGGATAGGCTCACAAAGATCATCTGTGACCATCAATGGTCACACTTAGACCTCATGAAACTTAGAAGTTAGGGTTCCATAAATGTCCGAGCTCTCACAATGGCTTCTCCTCATAATGAAGTTGTCACAACTTAGAACATCATGGATCATTTGTGGTCACTTGAGGGTGGACTATTGAGCATATCTAATGGATTGAACACATAGTTTGCACACATGACCGAATCCATCGAAAACTTATCAAGAAGGTGTTTCCTTTAACCATATAACATGCCATTTCGAGGAGTGTTCTATTATTACACTCATAAACACCATTTTGCTTAGGTGTATGTGGAATTTTACATTGCCATTGAATTCCTATCCAAAAGATGGAGTCTTGATAGGACCACATACATCATTATGAAAAAGATGCTTACGAAGTTTTCTACTCTCATTGTGCTTACAAAGCTTTCTACTCTCATCTATAGTATCAAAAATCTTCAAACACATCTCTTCTTCTACAAATCGGCATCATTAAAGGAATGAGTGGAAGAGGAAGTTCGAGCCTTTGTTTCTGATGAAACCAAAGTTGAACCATAATTTATTTTTCCTTTTTGTGAGATAGCAATTGCTTGCATTCCCTCAATCAAACCACTCCTATTCACTATAGATTTCTCTTCTTGCAAAAGAAGAGACACAATATCTCAAATACATACATATTTTGATTCCCTTTTGCAACCATAAGGAGCGTAGTGGAAATGCTGTGAAAAGATTTTGGTAATTCTTTCAACAATGTAGCGATGAGTGATGCATTCGGAATCTCATCTATGTTTTCCATGTGCTCTTTCAAGTCGTTGATGCATGTTAGATACACATTTGTAGACTCATTTTGAACTATACAAAAATCCGCAAGTTTCTTCCTCATGTATGCTACACATGCTTATTACCAAAGAGAATCAAAGAAGCAAGAGTGTCTCAAGCTTATGTTGATGTAGAGCATGATCGAATGTGTGGAAATATAAAAATTCATAGAAAGTGCAATCAATGCACGAGTTTGAGCATCTTTGCCATCCCATCTAAGTTTCTCCTATATAGGTTCAGAAAGGTAACCATTGTACTTGAAGAAGAAGCTCCATCTATGACAGTAGGCTGTGAATTAGAAGAACCTACGGGTCTTTGATCTACATATGCTGCTATGTTCCATAGTTGTTTTGCAAAAATAACATGTTTCATTATGTAAGACCACATTGGATAGTTGGTCCAATCAATCTTAGCTTGAGTTTGAAGCATGCAAAAAAGGCCATTACTACCTACCATTTCAATAAAGAACAAGAATGTGATAAGATATTGAATTCAATGAAAGCTGAAATGAATGTTTAAATTTTAGCTCATAATCTATCACTTTGATGGAAATGTTGACCATAGGAATGGCTTTGAATTGGCAGTAAAACCCCCAATGCAATTGATAGAAATTCTTTGCAACTACTTAAAATGATTGTTCTATGCTCTGAAGTCGATTTGCATTATGAAAAGTTTGTGCAGGCCATGATGTAAAAAATCAAAACTTGAGAAGGAGCTGAACCTACTTTGATACCACTACTTGGTGTGTGTGTGTGTGTGTGTGTGTTTCTGTAGAAGTGTGAGAGAGATACGACATGCAAGCAACACAAATGCAACCAAATACGTAGAGAAAATGGATGGATGTGATAACTCTCTCTATTGATGATGAGCATAACAAAAGTAAGAGTTGAATAATATCCCTAAGTATAGATTACCTCCAGATATCAGTCTAACATGGGAAAAACTCTTTAGCCAATACTAGAGTAAAAAGTGCCCATGTATAGGGAAAAGATTCATATCAAAGATAAGGAACATGTAAGTGTAACAATGATAAAGTCATTTTGAAAAGCTTTACTAACTTACTTGGGATTTCTTCCTTGCTCTTATCTTGGAACCACCTCTAGAGCTCAAGAAAATCAAGAAACCACAAGATGTTTTCAAAAGTCTTGGTGGCATGTTGGCTAGTTGCGAAATCAAGGATGTGAATGATGCCCTTTCCAAAGGGAAAAGATCAAATTTGGATGCTCGAAAGTCTCTAAAGACTCCCTCATGAACCTCCTTTTTTTTTAGGGTGGCTTTTAATTTTTTGTGCCCTCACAAAGTGCTTTAACAAACGGGTTATAAAGACTATTCAAAAGAAGGACAACAAGAAAATCATACAAAACTAGCAGCCATTCACAATGCTCTATGTTGGTTATAATCTCATTGCTAAAGGTCTTGTGGACTATGGCTCACATCTCCTGCAATCATTAATTCATGATGATCATTCACTAAAGGAATATGGATCTTAGAAGCAATCATGGATATCTTGAAAGGCCTTGATCTTGTTGCGTCAAATCAAAATCTCCTATTTATTGAGATTGATTTTGACAAAGCTTATGATAAATTAGAGTGGATCTTCATCTTGCAATCCCTAGGGGGAATGGGATTTGGAATGATCTTCATTAAAATGATCTTAACCCTCTTTGTGACCACCTCAGCTTGATCAATATCAACTAGTAGCCTTAATCTCTTATTATCCTCAAGAGATCCTGTTTGATGAGCCCAATAATTTTTTTCATTTCTACAGATAGTCTCGATTCCTTGGCCGAGCACCATCCTTAGTAGGGCAACATTAAGATCCTTTCTTTTATGCAATAACTACATCAGATAGTGCTAATGCTTTTTAAATGACACAAACATCTTTCTCCATAATGCGATTAATTGTGTCTCCCTATTTTCAAGTTGTTTGGAAATTTTATGCACTAATTTTGGATCTAATGTGAACCATTATAAGACTAATTTATAAGTCACTCTTAAAATTTGTCCCTTTTATTTTAGCCTTGAAAAAGGTTGCAAACTTTTTGCCTCTACTGAAGTATTTTGCCTTCTAGGCATCCTTATGGGATTTACAAACATGATGAATCAGAGATGAGGGGAATGTTTGTTCCACAATGTCACTCTAGTGCAATGGTGAGTACCAACATGAGAACATCCACCTCATAATTGTCAATCTGCAGAGACGTGAGGGTGGTATGATGACCATGAGCAATTGAAGTTCACAAGTGAGTGAGTGAGAAGCACACAAGCATGCACACGCATACACACACACGTGCACACAAGGCAAGAACAAAGAGAGGAACAATGGAATGGTTTGAATTACAAAAGATCTCTATTGCAAAAAAATCAATCTCTAGGAACCCCACCTCAAAAATGAGCTCTCTAGCTCTTTTTACAATTTTTCACTAGTTTTGCCTCTACTCAAACATAGTGTCCGACCTAGTTAGAAATTAGGTTCTAGGGATTATTTGAAGGCTCAAACGGAATCTAAACATTATGAAGATTGGTAAATAGATACTTCTAATACTCTTGAAGTTGAAGGACTCCTCATCTTGACCAAATTGGAGTCTAATCTACCAAAATTGATATTTACATTATGAGTGTAGTGATACTAATCACTATTTGATGTAAAGTTAGATTCATTGTGAAACATTGGTTGGGCCTTGTTGCTAGGTTATGCTTGACTACTCTATCTCCTTATTTCTTGCGGCTCTTTTCTTGGTTGTTCTCTTTTGAGGCTCTCTTATCTCATTAGGGGAAAAAATGAACCCTGCATGGGCCTTTTAGATTAAGGGTTGATTAGTGATGGACCAATGAGAGGAGGGTGGCGGCCACAGTCTAGAGCCTCAATCAAGTAGGCTAGGCCTATGTTTCCTTGGTTTTGGGCTAGTCAAAACAACCAAAATAGGATGGTAGAAGTGGTATTTCCTTACTGAGTGGTTTCAGAGACCATGAAATTCGAATTTCAGCATCGAAAATTAATTTGGGCCCTTGGATATGAAGTGAATCCAATGGTCAAGCTTGAAAAGAAAAAATTTTTGCACCTTTCATTGTCTACCGTTCGATATGCATGTCAATCAAACAATCACGATTTTTTCACATCCAAATTGAGCGCGTTTGCATCTGAGACGTCCGATCAGTGGCAATCGAATGGACAGGAATTGTGCACGTCCCCATGTAATCTCTCTCTTGCTTCTCGCACTTCCCATGAGATTAATGAACCTTATTTTGTCTTTTTTTGCCAGAGTATCCAACCCCATTTGGTGTCATCCGTGAGACAAATCCAATGGCTATCATTGCCCATGATTTTTAGTCCCTGTCTTCCTTTTTCCCACCTCCCACAAATGATTTGACTTTTTGTTTTTGTCTTTTTCTGCCAGGAACTTTGTCTCATCACATCCATCCATATTGAAGATCCAAGGGCTCTAAATGGCCACGAACCCATCCCAAATCTGAAGGCTATTTTGTCTTCTTTTGATAGGCACTGTAGTTCAATCATGTCCATCCATTTGAAACATCGGATGGCTCTAAATAGCCACGAGCTCGCTTCAGATTTAGGAATCAATTAATGCCCTTTGAAAATAATACTTTTATATGAAATACCACTAGTGGTTTTTTATACCCCCTCAATACTAGGCTTGATTAATTTTAATCCCTAAAAATTAGGGATCCTTACAAGGCCCATGCAGGGTTGACTTTTTCCCCTAATGTACTCATTCCTAATTGCTGGCCAATACTCCCCCCTCTCATTTCTGACAAACCTTTGTGCTATAGGATGGCCAATGTAATACTCAAGGATATCTATTGCTAGTACATGTGTGCATAGTCGTAATCCTTTTCCCAAATTAAACTACAATGCATCCCCATTGATGGCACTAGGAGTATCCGAGTGCGGAATCATGTAATATTTAGAATACATTGCTTGCTCCCATGCGGATGATTGAAGCAGGTGTGTTCATTTAGGAGTGAATACTTTAGAGTAATACTCCTAAAAACCTGTAGTAAACATGGCTTTGAAAGTTTTCTTATACCAAGCTGGAAGATATGTCATGTAGGCATGCCAAGCATAAGCCAACTAAATGCTGGGGATCATACTCATGTCGTACACAAGATTGTAGTTTCCATCTATAAATTCTATCTCTACTTTTGGGCTATTTACAAAGAATATGTACAAGTTCTGCTCTTCATTCAACATCCTTCCCCTCCTAAATTTCCTAGTAGGATCTCAACTTCTAGATTTATAAACTACTATATCTCATTATGTGATGACTCTCTATCTTTGTATAGAACTTTGTGATAGCTCAAGGAAGATTGTTCTTAAGTTTTAGAAAAATTAGAGCTTTCTATCTCTATGTTTTTGGCTATTTAAAAAGAGATTTTACAAGGTTTAGTCTTCATTCAGCATCCTCCCCCTCCTAAACTTGTTGATGTCATCATCAAATTATTGGAAGTATTGTTGCAACTTTCTTCACTATCCTTCGTTTTACTCCATACCTACTCATGTACAATGCCTCTTTGTAAACCTTATATAGAATCTTTCCTCATTTCTTCAATTTGTTGCCATTTCCCAATGTCTCCCTCTAGCTTATGTTTTCAGTCTTATACATCTTTTGCACGTTTGCAAGCATCTCTCATAACCTTCAAGAGCTCAAGAAAAGGTAACTTTGTGTTTGTGACACGTTGTTCTTGCTTTGCCTCTACTCTATCCTCTACATCCTATCATAATGACATCTTCATATTTTTGTTGCTCTTATTCATTATCATCCAAACTAGTCAAAATAATCATTTTCTCTTGTTCCTCTTGACCATCCTAAGTAGCTTGTATGCCAAATCCTAGAGAAGCATCAAAAAGCTCATTTATATTTGTTTGCTTTTCCGCTTCTTTCAATTTTTGGATATTAGGCTCTTATTATTGATTTGATTCTTGGGATGACAATTCAATGTCCTACAATAACTGATAATACTCTACATCATCTTGTTTTCTTTCAAAAATCTCGTCTTCCTCACATGGTTGAGGTATACACATTAGTTGGTCAAAAAACACCATTTCCTCTTGTTTCTCTTGATCATCTTGGGAAGGTTGTATGCCAAACCCTATAGAAGCAACAAAAAAATCATTTATATTTGTTTTTTTTCTAGTTCTTTAAATTTTTAAATGTTAGACTCTTATAATTGATTTGCTTATTGAGATGATAATTCTATGTCCCAAAATAACTGATAATTGTCTATATCATCCTCGTTTTCTTCAAATTCTCCTCTTCCTCAGGTGGTTGATGTATACACATTAGTTGGTCCATCCTATGTATTAGGATTTTGCTCCTTGGCATCAAACTCTAAGGTGCTTCTTATAACACAGGTGGTGGCTATTCAAATTACCTTAGCTCATCCTATAACACTATGGCTTTCTCCTTCTCTTCTTCCTTAATTTTCTGTTTATGGGCTTTTTATTTCGCTTCAGCTCTTTAGCTTTTACGAACTATATTTCTCTTCAACCATGCACAATGTACCAAACAAATTCTTTAGTTCCTCTTCTCTTTTCACAAAAATTGCTTTTTGTTCTGGCACTCATCAAGTTCTCATGTAATTCTCCATATATCTTCCATTCCTCTCTTGGCACGTCAGTGGCTTTATCTGACAAATCCTATAGCATGTTTTGGTACTCTTTTTTCAAATTTCTTTATATGTGTGTGTGTGTATCTATGTGTGTATATCTATATATATATATATATATATATATATATATATATATATATATATATATATATATATATATATATATATATATATATATATATATATATATATATATATATATATATATATATATATATATATATAGCAATTATGGATATATATTAGTACACGTACATAAACATATTGAGAGTAAGGGTTTGAGGATCTACATAAATAAAAGATAAGGAATTAGGCTCTAGGTATTTATAGTTTAGGTACATAAAGACATTACAATTTTGGGCTTTTAGGATACATATTAGTTTACATAGATGTAGAGTGGCATCCTCACACACACACACAAACTACCACGACGGCAATTTAGTGGGACAAGTTCACCCTGAAGTGGAGTTGCAGACCACTCAAGACATCCATAGGTAGACTTTTTTGTTCCACATGCAACAATAGTAGTCACTCCAACATGAACTACTTTAACCAAGTTTTCTTGAAGTATTTTGGTGTGCATGTTTATGTCTTTGTGTGTGGTTGTATAAAGGTATGTATGTAAGCGTATGTGTATTTATGTATATATGTAAAAAGTATGTGTGACAATATTTATATGTGTATGTATGTTACGTATATCTGAGGATGTGTGCATGTGTATGGTGTATGTGTGTGTGTTTATATGCATATATTGGTGTGTATGTTCAAATATGTATCCATTTTTATGTGTGCATATGTATCTATATATGTGTGCATAAATGTGTATTGTTGTGTGTATGCATGTGTATGCAGATGTGTTTACATGTGTATGTATACATGTGGATATGAACGATACATTTCTTTATTTATTACTTGTATTACTCTATCGCTTCTGTTAGAAGTGATTCTTCTTCTAAGAAAAATCAATTATAAGAGTTATTATTTTAACTAAAATGAAAAATAGTACATTTTGATGAGAAATTCATAAAGAAAAAGAAAATTCTCATTTAATTGAAGCTATAGGCATCTATATCGCCATCAATATACCCCTCTTTTGCAATTTTTGTCATAAATTTTCTTATGGCAGGCAACGTTAAGCATTGGAAGATAGAATGACTACCCGACCGATATACCGAGCAACATATCATTGAATACATTTATGTTTGTTATTTTCACAACATTTTGTGTCCATAAGAAAACCAAAATTCTGTTCTAGTGGCAACAATTTGTGAGCAGAGATGTTCTTTTCCATGAAGCTTTTATAAATTTCCTAGTTCTTGAGCCTCTCACAATTCAGTTTTGGTGGTGGAATCGTTAGATGAGTTTGGGAAATCTCATGCTCATAAGAAATCTAACCTGCATAAGTGCTCCCAAAGAATCGAGTTATAACAGAGGATGATGGCAGCGTAAAACGAGACTGTAGTGAAGGAGGTGTGTGTCGTTGAATTCCTGGATCGTCAAGGGCTAAACCTTTTTGCTCCCGTTGATCAATACTTTTGTCTGCATTAGATCAATACTTGTGCGACGTTTAACGAATGTAAGTGTCCGGATTACGCAATAGAACGATCTTTCGTTTAACGATACAATTGTTAAGGAAGTTTAATTTACAAAACTTACAAAAGATAATTTTCCTACAGAATAGGCAATGCGAGACAGAAAATAAGGCGTTGATCATTTACACTGAAGACTGAATTACATATTGAAAATCTTAACACAACCATCTTCATTACAGGAAAAGCTCTAATAGCTACAGCCACAACGAAACTCAAAAAGAGAATTTCTGACGTTCAAGTGAGATTATCCAGCCACACTGAGCGTTCTTTTTTCATTACAAAGAAGGACATGCCTTACAACAGGACAAAGCTTTGCTATTGAAAGCCACAGTGCCCAATCTTAGGATCATGCGAGGTGTTTGCATGCGCATTTTCGTAATCAGCCCCACGCATTTTCGTAGTCGTGGGATCTATTGGCGTGAGGCTCCTCATAGTCCTCGTACTCTACTCGGCTCTCACTGTGACAGTGGCGCACACTTAACTCCTCTTGTTTCTGGTTTTCAGAAAATATCTCTGTGGGATCCAGGTTCGGGTATCGCGACACTTGTGCATGGGACGATCGTGACCTTCTCCCCCTCCCCTTAGGGTTGAGGGGTGAGGTGTTGACACGACCGGAACCCTACTGCTCGTTGGCTTTTAGGCCGTCTATCGCGATCGCGGGATAGACGGTCTATCGTGGTGAACCGTCTATCGCCCCTTTCCGGTCTATCGTGGTTGCGGAAACCGTCTATCGCGCCCCCTCTTTCGCGCCGTCTTTCGCGCCATTCAAACAACTCCAGAGATTCGGCGGGAGTCGGGATTCCCTCCACTCCAGAGATTCGGCGGGCGTCGGGCGTCGGGAGTTGGGATTCGCTCTAAAAAAAAAAAACCCCCGATGAGGCATCCTTTTTCGCTTTAATGCCTTGGTAAAAAAGAAAAAAAAAAAGAGAAGAAGAAAAAAAAAAGAAAGAAAAAGAAGAAAAAAGAAAAAGAAAAAGAAAAAAAATAAAGAGAAGCGCGCTTCCCTTTACTTTGGGATTTTTGGCCTTATAGTCTTTTCCATTAAAAAGGTGTGTTTGGCTTCGATGTGATCGGAGGGGGGACCTAAGTCTTCCTTGTTTGTGGTCAGTTTTCTCTCCATGTTGGAGGGTTTTGCCCTTGGATATTGAAAAGTAAAAGTGGTGCAAGTTCCTTTTGGCCATGGATGTGGCTTCATCCTCCCTCGTGAAAAGTAATCGGGCCCCTCCCCCTGGAGAGACCGATATCCTGGCCGCTCTGCTGGAGGGGGGGGGTCGTGTGCCGTCCCTGGGGCCTCCGAAAGTATTGAAACCCCCATTGTTTCCCTCAGTAGACCCGCAGTTCTGTCAGCTCAGGAGGAGCTCAAGAAAGTCTGCCTCGTCGGCCAAGTGTTTGGCCCTAGGCCCCCGCTCGAAACTGTGCGACAATGGCTTCGAAAAGAGTGGTTCCCTCGAGGACTAATTGTTAGCAAATGTCAGTTCTTACTAGCGAGCCACATGCTGCTAGTCTTTGAAAATGAAGAGATGGCGTTCCAAGCCCTAAGCATCGGCACCTGGCAGTTCGGTCGGGCGACCCTCTGCTTATTCAGATGGTCCCCGGACTTTACTGCCGACAAATCGAAATCGCTTCGCTACCCTCTTTGGGTCGAGCTCCCTAACCTTCCTTACTTCTTGTACAACTTCGTGTGGGACATTGTCTCTCCTATCGGCAAGCCGCTGGCCTCACGCGAAGATATTGGTGGTCTCATCTATGAAGGTGCAAGACACTCGTTCAATGCTAGGTGGCACCCCCAAATTTGTGTCGAGGCCGACCTCAGTTCGCCGCTTCCATCAACGATCAAAGTGGACATGGGCGAAGGAGATGTTTGGGAGCAGGACATCAGCTACAAAAACCTTCCCAACGCGTGCTTTCGTTGTGGCCAACAAGGTCACAGGATTAAAGATTGCCCTCTCAGGCAAAAAAACAAGTGATTTCAAGAAGCCTCCAAAACTGTTCAAGACAACATTGGCGATTTGACCCACTCGACCAAGGAAGGGGAAGGCAAGGGCCCTCTCAATCCACAAGCTGATGCTGATGGCTTTATTGAAGTTAGAAGAAGAAGGAAAAGAAGCCCTAGGGCCAACGGTGAGAGAAACAACCTGCCACTTACCCCCTATAGCAATTTGTATTGCAATCTAGGAAAGGAGATCAATGAGCTTGACTACCCAGGTGGGAAGCTACTCGAGGTAGACACCTACGACAAAGCCCCAGAGATCCCTGACAATAAAGAAACCCCCCAGGAGGGCTACACTACAAGCAAAGAAGATGGTTTCACCACTAGTAACGAAGACAACATGGATAGTGAAAGTTCCATCATTGGATCGACGATCCCGGAAACGGTGCCAAGCACGGGGCCCAAGTCTCCCCAGCAAGGGGCATCCCGCAAAGGAAAACAGCCTATGGAGTTACCCTGGAAAAGCCCCCACAAGAACCGATTTCTAAGTCGAGATCAGATCCCAGTGAAAAAGAAAGATGAAGCCAAGAGAAGAAAGGACAAAGCTCCCTCCCGTAAAGAGGGATCAATACAAAAATGATTGTCATCTCGCTAAATGCTAGAGGGCTAACCGACCCCTCAAGAGCGACCATCATTGGTCAATGGCTTCGCGACATTAGCTTAAACCCAGACTTTATATGTATTCAAGAGATTAAAATTGACGGAGAAGACCTCCAGAAACGGCTCAGACAGGTCTCCTCGGCCCATGTGTGGATCCCAGCGAAACACCAGCGGGGGTCTGGAGGAACGGATATCGGTGTTAAACAATGCTGGTTTGAAAAGCTTGAGAACTCCATTGAAGATGTAAGTCACCGTTGGATTGCTGTTTCTTTTGGTGCTCCTCTTTGTGTTACTATGGTTTCTTTGTACGCCCCTAACGGGGATTTGGAGAGACTGAACACTTGGGCCTCCTTAGACTCGCTTCCCCACAACGTGCTTATATGTGGAGACTTCAACATGGTGGAGGACCCTATGGACAGATGGATGGGCAAGGGCAGGGTCATCGACAGTCGGGAGAAAGAAACGTGGGACATGACCAAACTTCACTTGGATTTGGTTGAATTCAAAGACTCGAATGGCTTTTCTTGGTCGAATCTCCAAGCGGGCGAGGACCTGAGGAAAGCTAGACTCGACAGATGCTACATCTCTCAGAGTTTTACTCATCAGTGGGGCCACCCTACCATCACGCAACGCACTGACCTCACTATCTCCGATCACTACCCGATCGTTATCACTTTTCAACCTTCCAACAAGATCCGCAAGGCTCCGTGGTTCCATGCCAACGCAACCACCTTCTCTCTCCCCTCCGTCCATCAAGAAATTGTCGATGTGTGGAAGGTGGCGTTCACCTCTGGCTTGGCCCCAGCCAAGTGCTCGAGAAGTGCGGTCGACAAGTCTCGTAAGATCATGATCAGAACTAAGAAGATGCTCGAGACTGTGCGGCGGGCTCGTAGGGAAGCTCTTTACCACAGACTCTGGCGGCTCGAGGAGGAAGTGAACAAAGGAAAAAACCAAGCCCAGAAAGGTCTCCGAAAAATCAGAGCAGTGTTGAGATACGAGGAAGAAATACAAAGGAAAAACTTGCAAATCTTCTTCAAGGAGTGGTGGGCTGGCAAAGCCGACAAACCCACCAAAGAGATGTGCCGTATCCTTAAAAGGAAACACAACAGAGATTCGATCCCCCTACTGCTCGATCCACATGGCAATGTATGCAATTCGGAAGAAGATAATTTTGGCATCATCGAAGGGCACTTCACGAGACTCTTGGGAACCTCGAACCCCGTCTCCCACCATAGAAGGGACTGTATGGCAGCCATTTCTAGGGTTTCCCCCCGGAGGATACCACCCAACCTTCACTCCCTGCTCCATGCCCCTATCTCTGAATCAGAAATCATAGAGGTCATTGATGCCCTCCCTCTCGGTAAAAGCCCGGGACCCGACGGACTCACTAACGAGTTCTTTAAATCCTTCAAGCTGGTGGTTGCCACCCCTCTTCGGATGGTTTGGCAAGAAGCGCTAAATTTTGGGGCTCTTCCTTCTTGTTTAAATAATGGAATTATCAAGTTGATACACAAGAAGGGGGAAAAGAACAGAATCGAGAACTGGCGGCCTATTACGATGCTCCAAACAGGATACAAGATCATCGCCAAAGTCATTGCCAACAGAATCTTGTGCCACCTGAGATCTTGGCTTAGTGAGGACCAAAAAGGTTTCATCAAAGGCAGGTCTATCCTGGAAACCATTATGGATATTTGGGAAGGTATTCAATTTGCAAATGAGTCTAATCAAGATGTGGTTTCCATCAAGATCGACTTTGACAAAGCCTACGACAGGCTTGAATGGGACTATATCCTGCAGTCGCTCCAAGATCTCGGATGCAGTCAGAAATTCACCAAGATGGTCGCCACCCTCCTCGAAAACGCAACAACCCAAATTAACGTTAACGGCAAACTTTCGAAGGTGATCCATCTTAGAAGATCTATTAGACAAGGGTGCCCTCTGGCCCCCCTTCTTTTTGCCATCGCCACTGAGGGGCTGAGCAGATTAGTGGCACATCACGTGGAGGCTGGCAATACCAAAGGCCTCCGGCAGCCTCACGACCACAGTCAAATCATCATGAGACTTTTTGCCGATGACATGAACGCGTTTGTTCACAATGATAATACCAGCCTGGAGACTTTCTGGAGGTGTCTTGCTACCTTTTGTGATGCCTCTGGATCCAAAATCAACCACTCTAAGACCGCCTTTAGGGCTATTGTGGGACATCATCCTGGCCTTCTCATTGATCATGGCTGTCAAATCATTCAGCAGGGCCAAATCTTTCGACTTCTTGGAATCCCCTTGGGGTTTGGCGTCTCTATGGAGCAGCGATGGAACTGGGTGCTGGCCAAACTCGAAAACAAGCTTAACTATTGGAGAGGTATGCAAATCAATCTCGCTAGGCGTGCGATGGTTATCAACACGTTCCTCCTCTCTTCTACCATCTATTTCCTTTCTTGTTGGAGACCGAATGAGCAAGGTCTGTCCAAACTAAATAGTATTTGTAGAAACTTTCTTTGGACGGGCGACCATAACAGAAGGGGGGTGCCTAAAATCAAATGGGCCATCTGCACTAGCCCTAGAGATAGCGGGGGGCTTGGTATCCTGGACATTGGGTGTATGGCTAACAAACTGGCAGCCAAATGGATGATCAAGGCTTGGTGCAATAGGGAGGCCTCGTGGGCCAAGCTGATCTTCAGAAACAAGAATGAGTTGGCCCTCACGGGGTTCCCAAACTGGAAGAATTTTGACATCATGACCCTGCTATTCTCCCCGATCCTCGTCTTCCCGAAAGGCTCCAATCTCGTGTGCTCCCTCTGGAAGGGCTGGAATAAAGTCAAACGCTTCACAAGAATTAGTGAGGACTGGAAGTGGGCGGCCGGAATCAGACAAAACGACTCAATCTGGTTTCCGATACATGGCATCCGGAGTGTGGAGTCGTGGAACACTCAAAATGCCAAGAAGTTATGGAACAAAGGATTCAAAAAATGGAAACACCTCTGGAAACATGACACCAACAGCTGGATCAACTTCGAGGATATTGACCCTCGCATAAACATCTCCTACGAAGAATGGAACACTTTGCAAAGCAGATGCCTCGCATGGGATCGTCACAAGACTCGCCTTCTCATGGGACACGACACACCGAACTCGCTTGGTCTCAAATGGCACAATGGAAATAGCCTACTCAAA
This sequence comes from Ceratopteris richardii, assembly GCA_020310875.1. Taxonomy (NCBI): domain Eukaryota; kingdom Viridiplantae; phylum Streptophyta; class Polypodiopsida; order Polypodiales; family Pteridaceae; genus Ceratopteris; species Ceratopteris richardii. The sequence goes on along the minus strand of CM035432.1, from coordinate 119,620,955 downwards.
ATCCCGAACATCAAAGAAACGGCTGACCTCCAGATCAGCCTCAACAAGAAGTGGTGCCTGTCTTGGACGCGGCTTCGGTGGGACATGAAATTCATGGGTATCTGGCACCCCCTTATAGAGATTAAGAAGTTTGTCCTCTTGTGGCAAATTCTTCACCGAGGAATTTGGACCAACCATAAGGCTAGCAAACTTTGCGGGATCCCTCCTTGGTGCAAACGCTGTCACCGGGCTATCGAAGATGTCCCACACATCTTCCTTACTTGCCCCAACTCCTACAGAATCTGGCAGACGGTTGGAATGAAAATCAGACTTCAAAAACAACTTAGTTGGAAACAAGTCCTCTTGGGTGAAGCGATCGGCTGCTCTGCGACGCTCTGGAACGCCATCAGAGGAGAAGTCCTGTGGAAAATATGGCGGGAGAGGTGTGCTCTCAACTTCGGCGATCCCCCCAGAGAGTGGTCGATTGAGAAATCACTATTCCTCCTGGGCAAAAGGATTGTTAACAGTAAGACATCCCCCACCTTCAGGCACCATCAAGTCCTCCTTTTGATTAACAACAAGCTCAAACCCAAGTGGGCCCCGCATGAGGGCGATGAGAGGGTGATTAACCTTCTCTGTAATGCAACCTAGGATTCAATCAAGCTTCCCCTGCTTTGTGGGATTTGGGGGGTCCCGTGGGCACTAGTCCCCTTCTATTGTACCTTTGTTTCTTAATTTAATTCAAGTCCGGCAGAGTAGGCTAATGCCGAACTTCCTTTATATGAAAAAAATATCTCTCTCACTTCCTGATGTTGAGTTATCTGTTCCCCTCTTTTGTTTTTAAATGGAGGTTCTGCCGAAGTCTACTCCCTCGGACTTTAACTTTGAATGGAGGTTCGGCCGAAGTCTACTCTCCCGGACTTTAACTTTGAAATTGCAACTATACAAGGAAGGGCATAGTACCCATGGGACTCCCCTTATCCCACAAGAACAAGGGTTTACAAGATTGGTTTAAATAGGGGTCAACACTACCGCAAAGATAGACAAATGATGGCACTCAGCCACAATGCAAGATTTTCCAGATTACATGTCCCTTACATGTTCCTGCCAGGGATAGCAGAAGTAAACATGTTGAAAGATTTCTTCTAGAATATGACCCTGAGAAAGTAACTTACGAGCACTTACTAGAGCCATTTTGGGGCAAGCATGATGCGACATAACTGAATGGATAGGTTTGCAAAATCTTTTCTAGTGCTAGGTATCTAATCTTTTGAAGCTCACAAGATCTCTTGATAACGGGTTTGCAAGAAGTCCTACCATCTCGGTGCTACAGGCCGAGGGGATAGGCCCCCTGAGGGAAACCGCGCAATGCCAGAGGGCCTTTATTTTCCCCTTCAATAGGAACCCAAGGGCCTTGAAGTTTTTGCCCTACCTAACCTAACGGCTAGGCTCACAAAGGTCATCTACAACCATCAATGGTCATCCATAGACCTCATCTAACTTGGAAGTTAGGGTTCCACAAATGTCCACGCTCTCATAATGGCTTCTCCTCATAATGGGGGCCCTACAACTTAGAGCACCATAGATCATTTGTGGTCACATGAGGGTGAAGTATTGAACATATCTAACAGCCTCCCTTTACAGAGCTAGAGAACTCATTTTTGAGGTGGGGCTCCTAGAGATTGATTCTTTTGTAATAGAGATCTTTTGTAATTGAAACCATTCCATTGTGTGCATGTGTGTGTGTATGTGTGTGCATGCTTGTGTGCTTCTCACTCACTCACTTGTGCACTTCACTTGCTCATGGTCATCATATCACCCTCACATCTCTGCAAATTGACAATTATGAGGTGGATATTCTCATGTTGGTACTCACCATTGTGCGAGAGTGACATTGTGGAACACACATTCCGATGTCTGATTCATCATGTTTGCAAATCCCATAGCGATGCCTAGAAGGCAAACTACTTCAGTAGGGGCCAAAACTTTGCAACCTTTTTCAATGCTAAAATAAAAGGGAGAAATTTTGAGAGTGACTTATAAATTAGTCTTCTAATGGTTTACATTAGATCCAAAATTAGTGCATAAAATTTCCAAACAATTTGAAAATAGGGAGACACAATTTATCACATTATGGAGAAAGATGTTTGTGTCATTTTTAAAAAGAATTAGCACTATCTAATCTAGTTATTGCATAAAAGAAAGGATCTTAATGTTTCCCTACTAAGTGTGGTGCTCGGCCAAGGAATCCACACCATCTGTACAAATGAGAAAATTATTGGGGTGATGTGACAGGGTCTCTTGAGGATAATAAGAGATTAAGGTTACTAGTTGACATTGATCCAAGCTCAGGTGGTTAGAAAGAGGGTGAAGATCATTTTAATCAACATCATTCCAAAGAACATTCCCCACAGGGATTGCAAGATGAAGTTCCATTCTAATCTATCATAAGCTTTCTCAAAATCAATCTCAATAAATAGGATATTTTGATTTGACGCAACAAGTTCAAGGCCTTTCAAGGTATCCATGATTGCTTCTAAGATCCGTATTCATTTAGTGAATGATCATCATGAATTAATGATTGCAGAACATGAGGCATAGTCCACAAGACCTTTGGCAATGAGCTTATAACCAATCTAGAGCATTGTGAATGGCCTCTAGTTTTGTATGATTTTCTTGTTGTCCTTTTTAATAACCTTTATAACCCGTTTGTTAAAGCACTTTGTGAGAGCACAAAAAATTAAAAGCCTCCCTCAAAAAAAATAAGGGGGTTCATGAGGGAGTCTTCAAAGGGTTTGAAGAACTCATTAGTGAGAGCATCCAAACTTGATCTTTTCCCTTTGGAAAGGGCATCATTCAGATCCTTCATTTTGCAACTAGCCAACATGCCACCGAGACTTATGAAAACATCTTGTGGTTTCTTGATTTTCTTGAGCTCTAGAGATGAGGACCATGCAATTGTGGCTCCAAGATAAGAGCAAGGAAGAACTCCCAATTAAGTTAGTAAAGCTTTTCAAAATGAATTTATCATTGTTACACTTACATGTTCCTTATCTTTGATATGAATCTTTTCCCTATACATGGGCACTTTTTACTCTAGTGTTGGCTAAAGAGTTTTTCCCATGTTACACTCATATTTGGAGCTAATCTGCACTTAGGGATATTATTCAACTCTTACTTATGTTATGCTCATCATCAATAGAGAGAGTTATCACATCTGTCCATTTTCTCTACGTATTTGGTTGTGTTTGTGTTCCTAGCATGTCGTATCTCTCTCAAACTTCTACACAAACACAGACACACAAAGTAGTGATATCAGAGCAGGTTCAGCTCCTTTTGAAGTTTTGATTTTTTTCATTATGTCATGCACACACTTTTAATAATGAAAATCGACTTCAGAGCATAGAACAATGATTTTAAGTAGCGGGAAAGAATTCGCATCAATTGCATTGAGGTTTTACCGCCAATGCAAAGCCATTCCTATGGTCATCATTTCCATCAAAGTGATAGATTATGAGCTAAAAATTTAAAGATTCATTTCAGCTTTCATTGAATTAATAATCTTATCACATTCTTGTTCTTTATTGAAATGGTAGGTAGTAATGGCCTTTTTTCCATGCTTCAAACTGAAGCTAAGATTGATTGGACCAACTATCCAATGTGGTCTTAAATGATGAAACATGTTATTTTTGCAAAACAACTATGGAGCATAGCAGCATATGTAGATCAAAGACCCCTAGGTTCTTCTACTTCATAGCCTACTGTCACAGATGGAGCTTCTTCTTCAAGTACAATGGTTACACTTCTAAACCTACATAGGAGCAACTTTGATGGGATGGCAAAGATGTTCAAACTCATGCATTGATTGCACTTTGTATGAATTTTTATATAGTTCCACACATTCGATCATGTTCTACATCAACATAAGCATGAGACACTCTTGCTTCTTTGTTTCTCTTTGGTAATAAGCATGTATCGCATACATGAGGAAGAAACCTGAGGTTTTTTGTATAGTTAAAAATGAGTCTACAAATGTGAGTCAAACATGCATCCAGGACTTGAAAGAGCAAATGGAAAACATAGATGAGATTCTGAATGCATCACTCATCTCTACATTGATGAAAGAATTACCAAAATCTTTTCTTAGCATTTCTACTACGCTCCTTATGGTTGCAAAAGAGAATCAAAATATGTATGTATTTGAGATATTGTTTCTCTTCTTTTGCAAGAAGAGAAATCCATAGTGAATAGGAGTGGTTTGATTGAGGGAATGCAAGCAATTGCTATGTCACAAAAAGGAAAAATAAAATGTGGTTCAGCTTTGGGTTCATCAGAAACAAAGGCTCAAACTTCCTCTTCCACTCATTCCTCTAATGATGCTGATTTGTAGAAGAAGACATGCAAATATTGTTTGAAGATTTTTCATACTATAGATGAGTGTAGAAAGCTTCCTAAGCACAATGGATATTCTTCTTTTCCAAAACATAGTCATACACACACTAGAAGAAATTCGACTCCAATGTAAAATTCCATATACACCTAAGCAAAATGGTGCTTACGAATGTAATAATAGAACACTCCTGGAAATAGCATGTTATATGGTTAAAGGAAACACCTTCTTGATAAGTTTTTGATGGAGTCGGTCGTGTGTGCAAACTATGTGTTCAATCCATTAGATATGCTCAATAGTCCACCCTCAAGTGACCACAAATGATCCATGATGTTCTAAGTTGTGACAACTTCATTATGAGGAGAAGCCATTGTGAGAGGCTGGACATTTGTGGAATCCTAACTTAGAATATTAATGAGGTCTATGTGTGACCATTGATGGTCACAGATGATCTTTGTGAGCTTATACAATATGCAGTTTCCTAGTTGACCCGATTCATGCAGTAACTTGACACTAACACATGGAGATTCACATTGCTATGCATATTCTCAATGATAGTGGGATTGCATTAATTATTTCACAAAATCTTGTGTTTCATGCACAAACCAAACACATTGAGGTGCATTATACCTATGTGAGAGAGTGCTTTCATGCAAGAGATACTAATTTGGTATATGTGCCTACACAAGATAATGTGGCAGACATATTCACCAAAGCTCTTCCAGGGGAAAAGCTTGAAGCTTTTTGCAAAGCTTTTGCCTTATTGCCTAGTGAGGTTGATTCATCACTCCTTGTATGTGTTCACATCATTTTCTCTAAGGGGATTTGTTACACTTACGTGTTGCTCGAGTAGCTTTGATATAAACCTTTTCCCTAAACATGGGTACTTTTTAATCTAGTGTTGGCAATAGGTTTTCATCATGTTACCACATACATGCTACACTAATATGTGGTGAAACTTTGTACTTAGAGAAATTAGTCAACTCTTACTTTTTTTCTATTCATCATCAATAGAGAGAGCTGTTCGAACCATATGTCTTCTCCATGTACCTTTCTGCATTTCTGCTCTTTATGTGTGCTTCTTGTGTGTCTCTCCCAATTCTACATACAACCAAAAATGGTTCTCTCTCACTGACATCCATTCATCTCCACTACTAGTGATCATAATGGGCTTTAAGTGCTTTATAAATATTATGCAATTTGTTATTAATTACTATGATTTGGCTTTTTTTTATCTACCATCTTTTTTTCACCTACTAGCTATCGAATTATGGTTTTATGTTTTTATCTACCATTTTTACACAATCAACTTACCTTCTTTAACTTTTGTCTATCGAATATTGACTTTCTCTCAACTACCTTATTGATCCCTATGAATGCATTTGACATATTTAGATAATTGTTAGTGTGTAAACTTAAATCCTTTGTTCTAATCCATTGGCAAAGGATCCCACCCCTCACCCATGTTGGCTTCATTATTCTTTGCATTTCATGAATCTTCAGAAATTCCTTCTTCTTTTCATTTTGCTTAGCAAGTTTTCTATGTTCTTCAATAGTATGACTAGCCTTCCAACAATGTTTGCATCTCTTCTTCTTTTGCAAATAAGCATCATTAAAGGAATGAGTGGAAGCGGGGGTTGAGGCTTTGGTTTTGATGAAGCCAAATTTGGACCACACTTTATTTCTCATTTTTTTGAGATAGCAAGTTCTTGTGTTCCATCAATCAAACCACTCATATTCACTCTAGATTTCTCTTCTTATAAACAAAAGAGACACAACCTCATCAAATGCATACATATTTGGATTCCCTTTTGGAACCAAACCGATTGTAGTGGCAAAGCTTTGAAAAGATTCTAATAATTCATTTAGCAATGTAGAGATGAATGATGCATCCGAAACAATATCATCTATGGGGGGTAAAGCCCTAGCACAACTAGTAGAAATGCTTTCTAGCTGTTGAACTAAAAATTTAGAAGGAGTTGAAGCTATTATGATACCCTTCTTGGGTGTGTGTAGAAGTGCAAGAGACACACAAGAAGAACACACACAAGGAGAACAAATGCAAAAAGAGACATGGAGAAGATAGATGATTGGAATAGATCTCTCTATTAAGGATGAACAGAGCTTAAGTAAGAGCTGAATAATATCCCTAAGTACAAAGTACCACCACATATGAGTGTCTCATGTATGTGGTAACATGGGGAGAAAACCTCTAGCCATCACTAGATTAAAAACCACCCATGTATATGGAGAAGATTCACATCAAAGCTACTTGAAGAATGCATAAGTGTAATATAAACTTCTGAATAAACCAAGTGACAAATCCAACTAGTCTACCTTGCTCTTACAACAACCTCTTTTTCTTCCTCCACCTCTCATATGGAAGAAGTGTCATATTCTTATGGACTACTCAACCCATAGAGGCATACATCATTGGCATACGAGGAGATGAAATACCATAAAGTTTCATGCCCATAGTATATGTACCACCTATCAGGCAACCACTATAGGTTACGGTGCAGCCGTTTCCACCTATCACACAAGAATTCGGATACCTAGTACTTAGAACTAAGTAAGCGAGAAAGTTCCACCCATCCTAAGTTACAAAATGCATGTATGTGAATTAAAAAGGTTAGGGTGATCCATGCACACACAAAGATGAATTCATAGATGTTCTCACAAGTGAGTAGTTGATGATTTCTTCATGCACTTCAATGTCTTTGGCTTGACACTATGTGGTAAAACACTTGCTCGGTGTTAATCTTTAAAAATAGAGCACTTCATGAATGCAAAAAAGAAAAATTCCTATAAAAATAAATTGAAACATTTGCATGGATAAGATCTATAGATGACACCTCTACTATCTCACAAGTTTTCAAGCAAGATTCAATTGAAATTGTGAGATTAACATCCTCACACTTTAAGCATTATTTGGAAATGTGTAGGTCAATAGAATTTATCTATGGAAATTCTTTGTGGTTGATTGGTTCTTCCTAATGTTGACCTATTTGTTTTGAGTGATCTAAATATGCGTTTGTGTCTAGAAAATTGTAATTAAATGCAAAATAGGCATGCTCATACATGCAACCAACAAGAATTCCAAATAAGCTAAAAGGCATCTGAGCCACAGACACTTGTTGGAACAAGCCCATGGCAAGTCCACTATCTATCAAGGGTGTGGTTCAACTATCTCCAACCTATAAATTTATTACATTCTTCCCCCCTTGGTCAATCATTGTCTTCAATGATCTACTCTTATATCCCTCTAGCCTCGATGATTAGCCCCTTGAACTCCCTGGGTACCCCTGAATTTGTTGGAGATAGATGTCTGCGAAAGCACGCGAACAACACAAGGAAGAAGAAGAAGCTTGGAGCACAAACACACAATAGTGAATGTATTACTAGAGAATGTACAAAGATAAGTAGCCCATTAGGGCAATAGGCGTATATACAAGCCAGGGGAAAAAAACCTCCTAAAGAGGGAAAAAAGTGGCCCGACGGTCCTAGTGTGTTCACACTCATCACTACCTAAATATATCAACAAATTCCCCCTTGGAGTGATGCGGTGAACAAGGAGATAGCACTCATGGATAAGAAAGTGCCAAGCTATGTGGAAATCACTCCACAAAAGGAAGTAAGCCCAAAGCTTTGCGGAAAGCTTCAAACTTCTCCCTAGGCAGAGCCTTCGTGAAAAGGTCTACAATGTTCTCCTGCGTGGGCACATATGCCAAGCTCATCTCCCCAGCAGAGAACCTCTCTCTGAAATAGTGATAATGCACCTCAATGTGCTTAGTGCGAGCATGGAACATAAGGTTCCTCGCAACTCCCAATGCACTCTGATTGTTAGTGAAGATGGTGGTTCCACAAGACTCGCCAACACCCAAATCAGCCATAAGGCATCTGAGCCACACACACTCAACAATCGCTGTGAAAGCTGCCCTATACTCAGCCTCACAACTGGAATTGGCCATAGTAGGATGCTTCTTGCTCAACCAAGATATACATGAGCTACCAAGCATGAAGCAAAAACCACTGGTGGACACATGAGTGTCATAGCAACCAGCCCAATCTGAGTCAGAAAAAGCATGCAAATCTGGCGGTAGTGATCCCCCCTTGGGATAAAACAACCCAAGTAGCCAAGTACCACTCAAGTAGAGAAAGATGCACTTAACCACCTTCCAATGCGTGACTCCTGGGCAATGCATAAACCTGCTCATCTGTGAGAGAGCAAACTGAATATCTGGCCGACTAATGCATAAGTAAATCAAGCATCCAACAGCCTGCTGATAGAGAACAACATCAAATGCATCTCCAGGATCATGAACACTCAATCGTAAACTTGTCTCCATAGGAGTGGCAATAGGCTTACAGTCTTCAAGGCCAAAACGTTGCAATAATGTGTCAATATATTTTGTTTGACACAAAGCCATTCCACCATCAACTTGCATAAACTGAATGCCCAAATAGTGATGCAAATGCCCCAAATGAGACATCTCAAATGAGGCATGCAAATCAGCCTTGAAATTAGCAATATGCTTGTCAATAGGACGAGTGAGCAGCATGTCGTCAACATAGACAACAATGATCAGAAGCACATCATTAGCACGCTTAACATATAAGGTGCTTTCAGTTGGAATGTTCTCAAAACCATGTGCAACTAGATAGGCATGTATCTTCTCATACCAAGCACGTGGTCCTTGCTTTAAACCATATAATGCCTCCTTTAACCTGCACACCTGGTTTTCATGCCCTTTCTGCACAAAGCCACGGGGCTGAAAAGCATACACTTCTTCATTCCACTCACCATTCAAAAATGCTCTTTTAATGTCCAACTGATGTACATTCCAACCATGATGGGCTGCAAGTGCACAAATGCTCCGAACAGTAGTCAAAATCAATGCCTCTTTCCTGCGCATAACCCTTTGCAACAAGCCTAGCCTTATACCTATCAACTGTACCATCACGTTTATGCTTTAGCTTGTATACCCACTTAGTGCCAATGGCCTTCTTGCCAGGAGGAAAGTCACATAAAGACCATGTACCATTCTTCATTATAGCATCATATTTAGATTGCATAGCAGCCATCCAATTTTCTGAATTTTGTGCTTCATCAAAAGAAACATGCTCATTCTCATCACAGACACTAGACGCAGCCATAACATAGCAGTCTGATGCAAAGGAGGCACTATGAGAGCCTGAACGAGTAGGATATGACAAAGGTGCATCTAATTTGTTGTCACGCAAAGTCTACACCAGCCATTTTGGCATAGTTTTTGCCTGCTCAATATCAGCTCTCTCATCAACAAGTACATCATGTAAATCTGCATCAGAAACGGAATGATCTGCATCATCATGTGAAACCTGCAAAGGCTAAGAAGTTGCCTCATTACGAGCAACACTAGACTGTCCACCTGTAAAAAGAGGCATCAAAGTATCATACATGTCTTTGGAGCTAACAAATGTCACCTTAGTACATGAAAGCAATGGCTGAATAGCATCTTCCACAAAGACAACATCAGGCTAACCAAAATGCGTTTAGTCTGTGGATGATATAGACGATAGCCTTTACTTTCAGAAATGTACCCAACAAAAATACATTTTACTGCCTTATCATCCAATTTTCTGCAATGTTGTTCAGGCACTAGTGCATATGCCAAACAACCAAAAACACGCAGCTGAGCAACAGATGGGTTGTGATCATGGCAAGGCTCATATGGAGTGATAGACTGCAGCGCTTTAGTGGGACACATGTTCAGTACATTTGCTGCACACATGATAGCCTCAAGCCAGAAACTATGTGGTAAAGCCTGAGTCTTGACCATGCACCTCGCCATCTCCATGAGTGACCTGTTCTTTCGTTCAGCAACTCCATTTTGTTGAGGTGTATACGGCACTGTACACTGGTGTTTTATCCCACGTTCAGCACGAAATGCATTAAAATCAGAAGACATATATTCCACCCCTCGATCAGAACGGAGGGTGCCTATTTTACATGCTGACAGATTTTCAACCAAAACCAAAAACTGTTTAAAGCACATGAACACTTCAGACTTTACTTTGAGTGGATATACCCATGCATGCCTGGAAAATCATCAATGAAAGTCATGAAGTAAAGGTAATTTCCAAAAGAAGGTGTCTGCATAGGACCATAGACATCACTATGTACAAGCTGCAATTTCTATGTAGCCCGAACTGAACCATCTTTTGGAAAGGAGGAACGCTGCATTTTGCCCAACATACAGCCTTCACAAACATGTTTTCCAGGTGCCTCAAGTTTGGGCAAAGAGGACACGATTTTAGATTTCTGCAGGCGTAGCAAACTAGCAAAATTCAGATGATCAAAGCATGCATGCCAAAGCTTTGCATCTGACATAGCCTAAGAATCATTTACTGCACATGCCAAATCATTTTCAGATCTTTCATAGTCTATGAGCTTATACAGCGACATAAAATGCCAGAAGCAATAATAACATTGCCATTTGACAGATCATGAACTGTACATCTGTCATCAACAAATTTCACAACCAAGCCAATCTTGGCTAATGTAGAAATTAATAACAAATTCTTCTTGATCCCTGGCACAAATAAAGCATCTGACAAAGTGAAAGAACTACCATCAGCAGTAGTCAAAATGATCTTACGAACTCCCATAATAGGATAAGAGGAGTTGCTGGCGCATGTAACAGTATTCCCTGTAGGGGCAGGCTCATCCCGAAAAGTTGTTGCTGCTGCGAGGTAATATGTTTAGTCGCCCCATTGTCAAAGTACCAAACATCTGAGTTTACTGCAGACATGCATTGATCATGGGAAGATGGGTCAAAACTGCAAATAGTAGTAAACACCCATTCTTCTTCCTGCACAAGATTTGCAAACTCTATTTTTGGTGTAGAGGCCTCTGCAACAACCATTCCAGCCTCTTTCTTCTTTGCCTCTTTAGCAGCCAAATTTGGACAGTTCTTTATCATATGATCATTCCCTTTACAATACTTACAAAACAATTTCTGCTTTTCTGATTTCTTCTCATCTTTATCTTCCTTCTTCGAATATGCAGAATTAGTAGATTTCTGCTTACTAATTGAAGAGCTCCATTTTCCTTTACCCTTCTGACTAGCCAGGAAAGCTTGATCTGCAACTCGCATAATGGACCTGTTTTGCCTGGACTGATCTTCCTGCAACAAAACAGAGACTACTCCTCAAATGACAAGACATTTGGATTGCCTTTCATCATCAACTGAAGAGTAGAAGCAAAACTCTGATATGAATCAGGAAGACCATTCAGAACGGTCTGCACAAGTGAGCTATCTGGTTAAACCTCATCAGCAAAAATCAACTGTTCCTTCAAGTCTTTGATCGTTCTTAGGAAATTGTCCATAGAATCACCTTCATTCATGTGCTCACTCTCCAACTGTTTTCGGAGGTAAGCAATATGAGCCTCATTCCTTGCTTGGTACAATGTGGTAAGTGTATCCCAAGCATCCTTAGCTGTTCTGCAAGAGCAAATATGAGGAATAATGGCACGTTTGATGGACAAAGCTATCAATGCATGTGCCTGGGCATCTCTGTCATCCCAACCAATCTGCTCTGTAGTAGGTGCAGCAGAAACAGCAGCACGAACAGGAATCTGCGGAATATCATCTTCGACATCATCTTCGTCAGCTCCAGCACTTGTATTTACAGTACCTATAGTCAGAGGTGTAACAGGACGTCTTTCAACACCCTACACAATGTTCCATAGTCCTTTTGCAACCAATGCATGTCGCATGATATAAGCCCATAATGGGTAGTTGGTACCATCCAGCTTATCCTCAACAGCCAACATACGTAATACATCACTACTTTCAGCCATGGCTAGTGACTAAAATACCTTGATGCAGAAAATTGACTGTATCTCAAAAAGTTGAACAAAACTGCCCCAACAAATTCTGCTAGACTTGTAGCAGACTTCGAGACGCTTATAGTGGCGAACAGAAACTGGTATATACCTTTGGCACAAAAAGACAAAATAGCCTACACAAGCGCTGCGATAATGCGTTCGGAGGCCGAAACGAGCTCAGATCGCGATTTTGGCGAATCAGAGAATGCAAGCGGAGGAGTGTTGACGGCGCACTAGATGAAGCGACGACCTGCTCTGATACCAATTGTTGGAGATAGATGTCTACGAAAGCACGCGAACACCACAAGGAAGAAGAAGAAACTTGGAGCACAAACGCACAATACTGAATGTATTACTAGAGAATGTACAAAGATAAGTAGCCCATTACGGCAATAGGGGTATATACAAGCCGGGGGGAAAAAACCTCCTAAAGAGGGAAAAAAGTGCCCCGGCATTCCTAGTGTGTTCACACACATCACTACCTAAATATATCAACAGAATTGATGTCCCCAACCTCACATAGTTTCTTGAACCTTGTTCGCAACCTTGTTCTCTTAAAGCCTTGCTCTCAACCTTGGTGTCTTGAACCTTCTTGTTTGCAACCTTGGTGTCTTGAGCCCTTGTTCTCAACCTCAGTCTTGAACCTTGTTCTCATCCATGTTTGGTATCTTGAGTACCAATGTAAGGAATTGAACTCACAACCTCTTCGATAGGAATGTAATGGGCTAACCACTTGCCCGAAAAGCCATGGTTGAGGATTACTTCCTAATCCTCTCTCTTAGGGTGTAGTTCAACCATCTCCTATCTATCAAGGGTGTGGTTCAAACATCTCCAACCTATCACTTTATTACAACATCCATCACTGAAGTTTGTAGGGTAGGTGGTTTGGTTGGTTGGAGAGATGAAGCAAGAGGTGAAGCTAAGTAATTGGAATGCGATGGACAAGGAAAACTAGGGTAAGATGGGGCATTAAAAGTATGTTTCATGGAAAGATGTGGTTTGACAAAAAGTGGACGTTGACGTGGTTGTTGTAGATGGAGTGACTTGGTTATGGATTGGAATTCTTTCTCTACATCATAGGCAAAAGATATAGCCTCGTTGAGAGCTATAGGTCATAAGGTGTGAAGCTTTGCTTGGATTCCCACCTCAAAATCATCTTCATATTTCCACTGCAAGCTATCCTCTGGTACATCTTCAAGCATTAGAATCAATAGTCCATGAGGATATAGAGACAAAACCCTCTTGCTAGATATGTAAAAACAATTTTTCAGTTTGGTTGAGTTAAAATGTAAAAGGAATGGTTGATCTTGGGAATTGAAAAAGTAAGAAAGAGATGAAATTTGTGTTAAATATAAGAAAAGATAAGTAGAGTCACAACAGAAAGAGATAGTGTAGTGGTAAAACACTTCCCTTGTGTGGGTGAGGTTGTGGGTTCAAATCCTCCCACCTTGGTGAATCTAAAAGTCCTTATTACCACTAATACATTAAAATTGGTTCGCTTGTAGCCAATGGCTACCAACGGTCGCCAACGGAGACTTGGGTGCCAAAGATGCCAAAGTAATGCCTTAAGTTATGCTTAAGTTCTTTGCCTTTGTCGACGCCTTGGAGTAAGCGAAAGGAGTAAACATAGGTGTAAGCCGAAGGAGAAAACATAGGTGTAAAGGTAGGTGAAAAAATAGGTTCTGGTTCTGGAACTAGAACAAAAACCAAAACCAAAACCAAAACCAAAACTGAAACCGAAAAGGAAAACAAAAACGGAAGCCAGAGCCAGAATTGGAATCGGAATTGGAATCGGAATCGGATCAGATTGGGAACAACGAACAACAAACAACAAAACAGAGATCAATTTGCCAAAATGAATAGAAACAGATCCCTCCCTAGTGACGCGTGGAAAGCTCTAATACCATTGTTATCGGGATCTTGCTCACACGCACACAGAGGTTGCAAAAGCAGAAAATACACAGAAAAACAGAGACGCCCAGAGACGAGAGCGAAGGTAGTACTCGGTGCAATCTCCCTCCATGCACTCTGTTTCGACAGTCCATAGAGTGCATGTATTTATAGGAATTTTTTATTATGTCAAAAAGAGTGGTTACATGAGGTCAGCTTCTAAAAGCATGCCTGAAACTAAAAGTTGGTAACTTTCATAGAAATCCTTTCTTTTAATATCAAAAATGGCGGTCTACAATGACCCTTATTCTAACCACTATTTTTCTAACTATTTCTAACAATATAACCTTCTACGCATATTTATTTACAAACTAAAATATAAATCGCTAACTCTAATGGTGAAGGTATGGTTTCTTTCATTAACTGTAATGGTGATATCAAAAAGCTTTCAAATGTGATGTATATTCCACAAATAAAACAAAATCTACTTTCAGTAGCTTCTATAAGTGATCAAGGTCATGATGTATCTTTCTGTAAGACAGGAGCTGAGATTATGGACAGTAACAACAACATTGTTGGGACTAGCATAAGGAGGAACAACCTATATGAGTTGTGTGCTCTTATAGCCACTACTAACGTGGGCACAATTAAGCTATGGCATGAGAGATTCGGCCACATTGGATACCTTGTACTGAAGGAGATGCATCGCAGAGGTATGGTTGCACACCTACCATCGATTGTAGAAATGAAGGAACCATGTGAAGCTTGCATGATGGGCAAGCAATAGAGGAAGGGAGTTCCACAAGAAAGCAAGAACAGGGCAAGCTATCCTCTAGAGTTGGTGCATGCTGACTTGTGTCAAAAAATGCCTACACAGGCCTTGGGTGGATCTTCCTACTTCATGTTAATTGTCGACGACTATAGCACCAAGGTGTGGGTGTACTTCCTTCGCGATAAGGCTCAAGCTTTTGGTAAGTTTAAAGAATGGCTTCAGCTTGTTGAAACTGAAACAGGGAAGAACATGAAGAAATTCAGGATAGAAAATGTTGGTGGTGAGTTCACATCAATAGAGTTTGAAGATTTCTGCAAGAGTAAGGGAATCAAGCATCAACTCATAGTGGCACATAGTCCTCAACAGAACGGTGTTGTAGAACGTTGGAATCGAACCATCATGGAGATGGCAAGGTGCATGTTGAAATGAAAGGGTTTGCCTAATCAATTTTGGACAGAGGCTGTCAACACTGTTGTCTACACCTTGAATTGAAGCTACACCAAGGCGCTTGATGGAAAGACTCCACAAGAATCCTACATTGGTAAAAAGCCTTCTATTTCCCATTTCAAAGTATTTGGAAGTGAATGTTATGTACATGTTCCTGATAGGGAGAGAAACAAGCTTCAACCAAAAAGCATCAAATGTATCTTCCTAGGGTACAACGAAGATAAGAAGGCTTATAAGCTTTATGACCCTGAGGCTAAGAAGATCATGGCAAGTCGTGATGTGGTGTTCAAGGAGGAGCAGCCACATGCAGTGGAGCAGAAAAGGAGAGCTTCCACTTTATCATCAGGAAAAGGGGCAATCCACTTTGAACCTGGCCCAAGAGCTATCCCTTCTACACAAGAGAAGGAAGCATCATCTTCAAATGATGAGTCTGAAAGTCACCAACCTACCAACACCCACGTGGAAAATCCATTGCCATGTTGGGTGAGGTAGCTCTAGGATTCTGCAAACCCCATCCCAGAGTCACTAAAACAAGCTGCAAATGAATCGAGGCGATCACAGAGAATAGAGGAACAGAGAGGAGCAAACAACCATATTGTAAACACAACCTTGATGGTTGATCTTATTCAAGAAGAAACCAAGTAACCAACCAATGTGGAAGAGGCACTCCATGATCCGAATTGGAGGGTTGCCATGCAAACAGAATACAACAATATCATGAAGAATGGAACTTGGGAGCTAGTGGATCGACCCCCTAAGCGTAAAGTCATTGGCAGCAAGTGGGTTTGCAAGCTAAAGTACAAGGCTGATGGTACTCTAGAAAAGTATGAAGCAAGACTTGTTGCACAGGGCTACTCAAAAGTTGAAGGCATTGACTTTTGTGAATCATTTGACCCAACTACAAGAATGACTACTATCTGAGTAGTACTAGTTGTGCCTACACATAAGCATTGGCCAGTCTATCACATGGATGTCAAGTTACCGTTCCTGAATGGAGACCT
The DNA here is from genome assembly GCA_020310875.1 of Ceratopteris richardii. Lineage (NCBI taxonomy): Eukaryota > Viridiplantae > Streptophyta > Polypodiopsida > Polypodiales > Pteridaceae > Ceratopteris > Ceratopteris richardii. The sequence continues at coordinate 119,604,603 of CM035432.1, read as the reverse complement.
CAAGGAGGAGGTAAATGTGTCTCAGCCACCAGGGTTTGAGTCTGTCAATTCAGAAAACAAGGTATCTAATCTGAAGAAGGTATTATATGGGCTAAAACAAGTTCCTAGAGCATGGTACGAGCAAATAAATAAGTATCTATTGGACCTAGATTTCAAAAGATGTTCTTCCGATGCTAACTTGTATGTTCTAAAGAGAGGAGGGAAGACAATTGTGTTTGTACTCTATGTAGATGACCTTGTGATTATAGAAATCACATTGCTCTTCTTCAACAAACAAAAGATGCCCTGAGTTCAGAATCTGAAATGACAAACCCAAGCTTAATGCATCTGAGCTGAGGTCTTGAAGTTTGGTAGGAACTAGGGAAGATTTTCATCTCTCAATAAAAGTATGCAAAGCAAATATTGAAGGCATTTGACATGGAGGATTTCAAGGAAATTTCTACACCTATGGAGTTCAACAAAAAAATTATCTATTGAAGATACTTCACCTCCAGTTGGAGTAGTAAGCATGTTCTCTAATAAGCCTTTCCAAACTCATTGTAAGGCAAGCATACGGATGCTCACGTATGTAAAGGAACCATTGATTATGGTATTCTTTATGAAGAAGGATCATCTCTAGTTGGATATTGTGACTCAGATTGGGCAGAAGATATTGATACCAGAAAATGAGCTTTTGGATATTGCTTTTCTTTAGGATCAGGGATTTTCTCTTGGATTAGTAAGAAGTAACCGAGTGTAGCATTATCTTCTACTGAAGCTCAGTACAAAGCTGCATGCATTGCAGCATGTGAAGTAGTATGGTTGAGGAGGATCCTTTGGCACATAGGAATACAAGGACACAAGGCTACAGAGGTAAAGTGTGACAAACAAAGTTGCGTGGCCATCGCCAAAAATCCTATTTTCCATGCACGTACCAAACACATAGAAATCTAGTATCACTATGTGCGTGAGTTGAATGAGGACGGGATCGTGGAGATAAGCTATTGTCCTACTGAAGGAAATGGAGCACACATCTTCACCAAGGCTCTTGGGAGAGAGCAACTTCTTCGACACTTTCCAAAGCTTGCGATTGGACCTAGGAGGTCGTTCACCATAGGCCTAGTTAGAAATTAGCTTCTAGGGATTATTTGAAGGCTCAAACGGAATCTAAACATAATGAAAATTGGTAAATAGATACTTCTAATACTCTTGAAGCTGAAGGACTCCTCATCTTGAACAAATTGGAGTCTAATCTACCAAAAATGATATTTACATTATGAGTGTAGCGATACTAATCACTATTCGATGTAAAGTTAGATTGATTGTGAAATATTGGTTGGACCTTCTTGCTAAGTTATGATTGACTACTCTATCTCCTTATTTCTTTCTGCTCTTTGCTTTGATGTTCTCTTTTGAGGCTCTCTTATCTACTCATTCCTAATTGCTAGCCAACACTCCCCCCTCTCATTCGTGACAGACCTTTATGCTATAGGATGGTCGATGTAATACTCGAGGATATCTATTGCTAGTTCATGTTTGCATAGTCTTAATCCTTTTCCCAAATCAAACTAGAATGCATCCCCATTGATGGCACTAGGATTATCCGAGTGTGGAATCATGTTTGTTTAGGAGTGAATACTTTAGAGGTATACTCCTAAAAGCTTATAGTAAACATGGCTTTGAAACTTTTCTTATACCTAGCTGGAAGATATGTCATGTAGGCATGCCAAGCATAAGCCAACCAAATGCTGGGGATCATACTCATGTCGTATATGAGATTGTAGTTGCCATCTATAAATTCTATCTCTACTTTTGGGCTATTTACAAAGAAAAGTTACAAGTTCTGCTCTTCACTCAACATCCTTCCCCTCCTAAATCTCCTAGTAGGCTCTACACTTCTAGATTTATAAACTACTATCTCTCGTTATCTCATGGCAATTTATCTTTGTATAGAGCTCTCTGATAGCTCAAGGAAGACGGTTCCTAAGTTTCAGAAAGATTAGAGCTTTCTATCTCCATGTTTTCGTCTATTTAGAAAGAAATTGTACAAGGTTTAGTCTTCATTCAACATCCTCCCCCTCCTAAACATGTTGATGTCATCATCAAATTATTGGAAGTATTTTTTCAACTTTCTTCACTATCCTTGGTTTTACTCCATACCTACTCATGTACAATGCCTCTTTGTAAACCTTGCATAGAATCTTTCCTCATTGCTTCAATTTGTATCCATTTCCCAATGTCTCCCTCTAGCTTATGTTTTCGGTCTTATAGATCTTTTGCACCTTTGCAAGCATTTCTCATAACCTTCGCGAGCTCAAGAAAAGTTAACTTTTTCTTTGTGACAAGTTCTTCTTGCTTTGCCTCTACTCTATCCTCTCCATATATCATAACTACATCTTCATATTTTTGTTGCTCTTATTCATTATCATTCAAACTAATCAAAGTCATCATTTCCTCTTGTTCCACTTGATCATCCTAAGTAGCTTGTATGCCAAATCCTAGAGAAGCATCAAAAAGGTCATTTATATTTGTTTGCTTTTCCAGTTCTTTCAATTTTTGGATATTAGACTCCTATTATTGATTTGATTCTTGGGATGACAATTCAATGTCCTACAATAACTAATAATCCTGTTTTCCTTCAAAAATCTCCTCTTCCTTAGGTGGTTGAGGTATACACATTAGTTGGTCAGAAAACACATTTCTCTTGATCATCTTGGGTAGGTTGTATGCCAAACCCTATAGAAGAAACAAAAAAATATTTCATATTTGTTTTCTTTTCTAGTTCGTTAAATTTTTTAATGTTAGACTCTTATAACTGATTTGCTTCTTGGGATGATAATTCTATGTCCAAAAATAACTGCTAATTCTCTATATCATCCTCGTTTTCTTAAAATATCTCCTCTTCCTCAGGTGGTTGATGTATAGACACTAGGTGGTCCATCCTATGTATTAGGATTTTGCCCCTTGGCATCAAACTCTAAGGTGCTTCTAATAACAGAGGTGGTGGCTATTCAAATTACCTTTGCTCATCTAATAGCACTATGGCTTTCTTCTTCTCTACTTCCTTAATTTTTTGTTTATGGTTTTTTTTTTGCTTCATCTCTTTAGCTTTTACTTCAATATTTCTCTTCAACCATGCACAATGTATCAAATAAATTCTTTAGCTCCTTTTCTCTTTTCACAAAAATTTTTTATTGTTTTGGAACCCATCAAGCTCTCATGTAATTCTCCATATATCTTCCATTCCTCTCTTGGCACGTTAGTGTGTTCATCTAACAAATCCTATAGCATGTTTTGGTATTCTTTTTCAAATTTCTCCATATGCGTGTGTGTGTCTCTCAGTGTATATATATATATATATATATATATATATATATATATATATATATATATATATATATATATATATATATATATATATATATATATATATATATATATATATATATATATATATATATAATTTGAATTTATGGATATATATTAGTACACGTACATAAACATATTGAGAGTAAGGGTTTGAGGATCTACATACATAAAAGATAAGGAATTAGGCGCTAGGTATTTATAGTGTATGTACATAAAGACATTTCAATTTCAGGTTTTTAGGATACATATTAGTTTAGATACATGTAGAGTGGCATCCTCACACACACACACACACACTACCACGACGGAAATTTAGTGGGATGACTTCACACTGAAGTGGAGTTGCAGACCACTCAAGACATCCATAGGTAGAATTTTTTGTACCATATGCAACAACAGTAGTCACTCCATCATGAACTACCCTAACCAAGTTTTCTTGAAGTATTTTGGTGTGTATGTTTATGTGTTTGTGTGTGCCTGTGTCTATGGTTGTATAAAGGTATGTATGTAAGCATATGTGTATTTATGTATATATGTAATAAGTATGTGTGACAGTATTTATATGTGTATGTATGTTACGTATGGTATATCTAATGATGTGTGAATGTGTATGGTGTATGTGCGTGTGTGTGTTTATACGCATATATTGGTGTGTATGCTCAAATATGTATCCATTTTGCATAGCTTGTAGTGGTGATGACATTCTACTAACTGGTTCTAATGAGAAGCATATTGTTGATTTTAAGGCTGATTTTCATGCCTCTTTTAAGAGGTCAGATCTGGGGCATTTGCATCATTATTTAAGCATTCAATTTATGCAAGTTGATGGTGGAATATATCTATGTCAAAGAAAATATATTGACACATTATTGTAGAATTTTGACTCTCTATAAGGAAGCTGTTCAATGCTTCATTTACTTAATCATAACTCGGCCTAATATTCAATAGGTTATATCTCAGATGAGCACATTTATGCATTGCCCAGATGTTAAGCATTGACAAGCAATTAAGCACATCTTTCACTACTTCAGTGGTGCTCCACTTCTTGGATTGTTTTATCCCAATGGGGTATCACTACCACCAAATTTACATGCTTCTTTTGACTTTGACTGGGCTAGTTGTTATGACACTTGTGTGTCCACTATTGGTTTCTGCTTCATGCTTCGTAGCTCATGCATATCTTGTTGAGCAAGAAGCAACCTACTTTGGCGACTTCTAGTTGTGAGGCTGAGTATAGGATAGCTTTCACAAGGACTATTGAGTGTTGTGGAGAGATGGATTTGAACTTGGAGAAGATGAAGTGGTGCTCCAAATAATTTGCACTACACCAACCAAATAAACTCCATGGATATGTAGTGGGTCCTTTTATCTTGCCAAAGGATGTATTAGACACCCAATGTACCTTGGAAGATCACTCTCAAAAAGATAAATCAAAAGAGATAGGTAGAAGTTGAACCAAAGGTAAAAAACCTACTATTTTGGTTCATACACTTGTTTAGTGTTTTGAAAAATTCTCTAGCCACCACATCAGTTGACTTAATTCCTTTTGGGGAGCTCTAACTAACTTAGTAAGCTAATAACCATGAGTGATTTCATAAATAATTATGGACTAAATGAAGAGAAATAAGTTTAGCAAGTCATAGCATCATCGCGACTTTTCACGAGCTCTAGCAGTCCTCAGACTAGTGAGAAAAGATATATTAATATCTCAAGATTCCAAAAGGCAATGCTAATGAAACTTTGTAGGAATATAATAGGCAGTATGTGAATCTACCATGATTTAAATCATGGAAAATGACCAACTACACACTGAGAAAAAGCCTTGAGGAAATCACTATTTTGATGGAGTATTGAGAGAGAAGTGAATTATGCAGAGATATAGTCGACTTCTGATGAATGTATCTAACGATTGAAAAACCTAATTCCAATGAAATTTTGTGTACAAACTCACTAAAAAAACTACGAGATAGTAGCAAACAATACACTCACATAGGCATGAAGAGATGAACACAAATGATCATGAAAATGAATGTATATTGATTGTAAAGTACAATTGACTTACTGGTACATATGTGTGCCTTGAAACCGCACTCTAATATGGCATGAACGCCTGCTACTAGAGGTACAAAAACTGCGACTAAAATCCATGTATATATAGTGATGTTTGGAGCCTAATTTTGAATTTGAATCTCTCCTAAAATCACTCTCCAATATTTTAGTGATTGATTCTCCTACTCACTCAATCACAAATTTGTAGCTTTTGCCTTCTTACTCATCACGTGGACTCAAACACTTTATACAGTTTCACTTTTACATCAAGTAGAAGCTCAAAAATTACAAGAGTGAGTTCACAAGTGAACTCTACAAACGATTGACATTTCCTTTAAATTTATATGTCTTTTGATGAGTCAATCCATCACTTAATCTTGCCATGGGCTTGTTCCAATAGCTCCCCCTCAAGTCAAGTGAGCTTGAGGTCTTCAATCTTCCAAGATTACCTACAAGCCAATCATACCTTTAAATTTGCTGAGTTTGGTTCCATCTAGTTCCTTGGTTAAGATATTTACACATTGTTGATGAGTTGACACATTAGATAACTGAATTTCGTTGCTGACAATCTTCTCTTTTACATAGTTATAATGTACTTTAATATGTATAGTCCTTGCACGGAAAATTGGATTGGCAGCCAAGTGAATGGAGCTCATGTTGTCACCAAAAATACTTGGAGCTCGAATCTCCAAGCCAAGATCTGTAAATAGTGTCTTCATCCACATTGCTTCTTGAGTAACTATGGCAAGACCTTTGTATTCAGCTTCAGTAGAAGAGAGTGCAACTATGGGTTGCTTCTTGGATCATCATGAGTCAAGTTTTGATCCTCAAAAGGTAAGATATCCTCAGGTGCTCCTTCTGTCTTCCTTGGAGCCAGACAAATTTGCATCACAGAACAATTTCAAACTTAAATCAGATACATAAGGTTAGTATAACCCTTCATCCATGGTCCCTTTGAGATACATGAGTATCCTCTTGGCAGCTTCCATGTGAGGTTTCCTGGGTGTGTGCATAAATTGACTTAGCACACTCACACTATAACATATATCTACCCTTGTCAATGTGGCATAGTTGAAACTACCGACAAGGCTTTGATAGCCTGTCACATCTTCTATAAGTTCACCTTAATGTGAGCTCAATTTATGATTCACTTCCATTAGAGTACCTAAAATCGTGCAATCTTGCATTTTGAACTTTGTCAACAAGTCTTTAATGTACTTTCTTTGAGTAAGATATAGACCATGGTCCTTGTAAACCACTTCTAATCCTAGGAAGTATGTGAGTGACCCTAAGTCTCTTATCTTAAATTCTTGTTTCATTTTCTCTTTGACTTTCCTGATTCCATCTGCATCATTTCCTGTTAGTAATATCATCCACATACATATGCAAATAGATGACTTCAAAATTACTCCTTTTTATGAATAGTGATGGATCTACCTTGCTCGGTTGAAGTCCTTTGTCCTGCAAGAATGAGATAAGCCTGTGACTCCAAGTCCTTGGGGCTTGTTTGAGTCCATATAAAACTTTATTAGGTTTACACACATAATCAAGATATATGTGATTCTCAAAACTAGGTGGTTGTGCCATGTATACTGCTTCTGTTATCCATCTATTAAGAAATGCATTTTTTACATCCAATTGAAGTATCTTCCAATTCTTGGAAGAGGCAATACTAAGCACAACCTTAATTGTAGGCATCTTTGCCATAAGAGAGAAGGTCGCCTCATAATCAATTCCCTGAGTTTGTGCAAAGCCTTTTGCCACAAGCCTTGCCTTATGCGTGTTAATGGAGCCAAAGAGTTCTTCTTCAACTTGTAGATTAATCTTGATTCTATCACTTTCATTGATGGAGACTTGGGAACCAACTCCCCAAGTGTTATTCTCCTCAAAAGCTTCAATTTTTTCTTCCATTGCATGCCTCCATTCTGATTTCTTCTTTGCTTCCTCAAATGTTGAGGGTTCCTCTTGATTTATGTCCTATGCTAGATAGATTGAATGTTTAGTGACTAGAGAAGTATCAAATCCATACCTTTCTGGTTTTCTTGTCTCCCTCATGGAACTTCTTAGACCATGATGTGATGATTCTACCTCTTGTCCAAGTTCCTGCATTTTTTAGTTACCTTTAGATTTCCATATTTTGAGTTTTTATAATGATTTGCTTCATCATCTTCTGAGGTATCCTACTCTTCAACTTTAGGAGGATTATCCTTAACAATTTTTGGAAAATCTTCTTCAAGATCATAAGGTAAGTTGACCTTTCTACATGGATCTTCATACCGAGACCTATTCTCATCAAATACTACATCGCTACTCACCAAGAGTCACTTATTTTTGTACATTCACTTGTAAATACATTCAGTGTTGTATGTTTTGCTCCAAGCTTCTTTTTTTTCCTTGTGCTCTTCATATGAAGTTTGAAGATTTCCCTAAATCTTTGGGCTTATTGCATTTTGTGGATTGATCTCTTTGCATATAGCATGGGACTTCCTCATACATGAGTGCCATCTCAGTGTTGACTGCATCACTCCCAAGGGGGATTTGTTGATATATTTTGGTAGTGATGTATGTGAATACATTAGGACCACTGGGGCATGCTTTTCCCTCTTTAGGAGGTTTCCCCCCCAGACTGTATATATGCCTATGACCTAACATTCCCTCTTCAGTGTTGTGTTTTTTGCTCCAAGCTTCTTCTTCTTCCTTGTGCTGATCATATGACTCCGTAGACCTCAAACTCCAACACTCATGGAACCTTAATCTCACTAAAAGACAACATTGTAGAAATGAGAGCCGTATTGATTTCTATGGAATTCTTGATGGTTGCATGTATGAGCATGCCTATTTTGCATTTAATTACAATTTTCTAGACACACATGCATATGTAGATCACTTAAAACAAATAGGTCAACATTAGGGAGCACCAATCAACCACAAAAAAATTCCATAGATTAATTCTATTGACCTACATATTTCCAAATATTGCTTAAAGTGTGAGGATGTTGATCTCACAATTTCAGTTGAATCTTGCTTGAAAACTTGTGAGATAGTAGAGGTGTCATCTATAGCCCTTATCCATGCAAATGTTTCAATTTGTTTTTATAGGTTTTCTTTTTCATTCATGAAGTGCTCTATTCTTAAAGATTAACAGAAAGCAAGTGCTGTACTGCATAGTGTCATGCTAAAGACATTGAAGTGCATGAAGAAATCATCAATTGCTCACTTATGAGAACATCTATGAACTCATCTTTGTGTGTGCATGGATCAACCTAAGCTTTTTATTTCACATACATGCATTTTGTAACTTAGGATGGATATAACTTTCTCATTTACCTAGTTCTAAGTACTAGGTATCCACAATTGTGTGTGATAGTTGGAAACCCTAGTTGTGCTATGGGATTTTGCATTACATTTGGTTACATAGGTTGCACCATAGCCTATAGTGGTGGCCTGATAGATGGTACATATACTATGGGCATGAAACTTTATGGTATTTCATCTCCTCGTATGCCAATGATGTATGCCTATATGGGTTGCAAAGATTCTTGTAGTTCTTGTACAATTGAGGGCTATTTTGTATTGATTCTCACTCCTATATCTATGAGAACCTTATAGATTTGCACCTTGATTGTTTCCAATCCTACTTGAATATAGGGACCTCGATCAATGAGTTTAGGAGAGGATCATTTACTATTTGTACATGTAACCATAGGGAAGATCTTTCTTTGTTCCCTTGCGCATTTGCATGCAAAGAATTTTTGCTCCATAAGGCTAATCGTGAAGAGATCTATATTATAGAAATCTTCATGCATGCACTCTTCCATGGTGACAACTTTTTTCATTCACACAAACATCACGTGTGGCTAATATCTACATCCAACCTTGGGATTCAAGTGCCTCATTTGGAGACATTTGTGGAATATAGGCTTGGTATTCCATAGGTATTTTCTATTTCTTTATTTGCACTATAACTTTAAGAATCTTCTGTTCTCTCAAAGATGACTAAGGTGTGGAAGGGAGTTATAATAGAAAGAGGTAAGGGATCAATATGTGGGGTTACCAAAGGTGGAGAACTTGATCATGGTGGAGGTGAATGAATAAAATTATTGGAAGATGTGTGAAGTAGTGATCTATTGTAGCAAGGAAGATGGAAAGGTTGGGAGAGGGTGAGCTTTGAGTTGATGGAGTGAACGGATGTGATTTTTGTTATGGCATGGAGAAGGAAGTGGAATGTTGTGCTTCTAGGGATATAGACTTATGGATGGAAAAATTCAAGAATGGTGATGCTGGAAGATGATCTCATGGAGGGAATGTAGACTAATGGACCAATGTAGAAGCAAAATCCTACACAACAACCATTATTGAAATGGGAGCTTTTTCTTTTGGATCCATAGGACATTAAACAAAATATGTAGAAGATCCCATGTCAAAGTTGACAAATCTACCTTGGTTGTTGCACTTACGGCCTCCTTGTAGTAGTCTTCCATAAGAATATGACACTTCTTCCATATGAGAAGGTGGAGGGAAAAAAGAGGTTGTTGTAAAAGCAAGGTACACTAGTTGGATTTGTCACTTGGTTTATTCAGAAGTTTATGTTACACCTATGCATTGTTCAAGTAGCTTTGATGTGAATCTTCTCCCTATACATGGGTGGTTTTTAATCTATTAATGGCCAGAGGTTTTCTCCCCATGTTACCACATACATGATACACTCATATGTGGTAGTACTTTGTACTTAGGGATATTATTCGGCTCTTACTTAAGCTCTGTTCGTCCTTAATAGAGAGATCTATTCCAATCATCTATCCTCTCCATGTCTCTTTTTGCATTTGTTCTCCTTCTGTGTGTGCTTCTTGCGTGTCTCTTGCACTTCTACACACACCCAAGAATGGTATCATAATAGGTTCAACTCCTTCTAAATTTTTAGTTCAACAGCTAGAAAGCATTTCTACTAGTCGTGCTAGGACTTTACCCCCCATAGATGATATTATTTTGGATGAATCATTCATATGTACATTGCAGAATGAACTAATGGAATCTTTTCAAAGCTTTGCCTCTACAATTGGTTTGGTTGGAAAAGGGAATCCAAATATGTATGCAATTGATGAAGTTGTGTCTCTTTTTTTATAAGAAGAGAAATCCAGAGTGAATATGAGTGGTTTGGTTGATGGAACACAAGAACTTGCTATCTCAAAAAATGGGAAATAAAATGTGGTTCAGATTTGGGTTCATCAAAACCAAAGCCTCAACCTCCCGCTTCCACTCATTCCTTTAATGATGCTTATTTCCAAAAGAAGAAGAGATGCAAACATTGTTGCAAGGCTAGTCATACTATTGAAGAGCATAGAGAAGTTGCTAATCAAAATCAAAAGAAGAAGGAATTGCTAAAAATTCATGAAATGCAAAGAATAATGAAGCCAACATGGTCGAGAGGTGTGATCCGTCCCCAATGGATTAGAAGAAAGGATTTAAGTTTACACACTAACAATTATCTAATGAATATGTCAAATGCACTCATAGGGATCAAGAAGATTGTTGAGAGAAAGTCGCTAGTGGATATACAAAAGTTAAAGAAGGTAAGTTGATTGTGCAAAAATGGTAGATAAAAACATATAACCATAATTCAGTAGATGGTAGGTTAAAAAAATATGGTAGATAAAAAAAAAGCCAAATCATAGTAGTTAATAACAAATTGCATGATATTTATAAAACACTAAAAGCCCATTATGATCACTAGTAGTGGAGATGAAGGGATGTCAGTGAAAGAGAACCATTTTTGGTTGTGTGTAGAATTGGAAGAGAGACACAAGAAGGACAGATAAAGAGCACAAATGCAGAAAGGTACATGGAGAATACATATGGTTTGATAGTTCTCTCTATTGATGATAAACAGAACAAAAGTAAGAGTTGAATAATATCTCTAAGTATAAAGTTCCACCACACATTAGTGTAATATGTATGTGGTAACATGAGGAAAAACCTATCACCAACACTAGATTAAAAAGTACCCATGTATAGGGAAAAGGTTCACATCAAAGCTACTCGAGGAACACGTAAGTGTAACAAACCCCCTTAGCAAAAATGAGGTGAACACATACAAGCAGTGACAAATCAAACTCACTAGGCAATAAGGCAACAACTTTGCAAAAAGCTTCAAGATTTTCCAATGGAAGAGCTTTGATGAATATGTCTCCCACATTATCTCGTGTAGTCACATATACCAAATTAGTATCTCTTGCATGAAAGCACTCTCTCACATAGCTATAACGCACCTCAATGTGTTTGGTTTGTGCGTGAAACACTAGATCTTGTGAAATAATTAATGCAATCTGACTATCATTGAGAATATGCATAGCACTGTAAATCTCCATGTGTTACTGTCAAGCCAATGCATGAATCGACTCAACTAGGAAACTGCATACTGTATATCTCACCTTGTGTAGCATGCATATATAAGACATCCCACAAGTTGTTGATAAATCAAAGTGTCAAATGCACCACTATAATCCTCAACTGAGAATCAAATCCTATCTCCACTAGTGTGACACCCAAAAGACCAAGATAAGTGACATCAAAAGTATGCTACAAATCAGCCATAAGGATGTCAAGTTTTGCATCACATGACCCAATCAACAATATGTCATCAACATAAAGAACAAGCATTGTGAGTTCAGCCCCATATCTTTGGGTGCATAGAGTATGCTTTCAATGGGACTACACACGAAGCCGAGAGCAATAAAGTTCTTATGAATTTCTTCATGCCATGCACATGGAGCATTTTTGAAACCATACAAGGCTTTATGCAAGCGACAAACCATATGATACAAACCATGTAGATTAATTTCATCAGGAGATACAAAATAGTCGACAAAATACACAATCGTATTCCCCCCATTAAGGTTCTATGGGGAAGCTACATGATGCTAGAGGGCCTTTATTTTTACCTTGAATGGCAACCCGATGGCCCGAAAGTTTATGGCCGACCTAACCTAATGGATAGGCTCACAAAGATCATATGTGACCATCAATGGTCACACATAGGCCTCATTAAACTTAGGAGTTAGGGTTCCACAAATATCCGGGCTCTCACAATGGCTTCTCCTCATAATGAAGTTGTCACAACTTAGAACATCATGGATCATTTGTGGTCACTTGAGGGTGGACTATTGAGCATATCTAATGGATTGAACACACAGTTTGCGCACATGTTCGACTCCAACGAAAACTTATCAAGAAGGTGTTTCCTTTAACCATATAACATGATTCGAGGATTGTTCTATTATTACACTTGTATACACCATTTTTCTTAGGTGTATATGGAATTTTACATTGTAGTCAAATTCCTCTCCAAAAGATGGAGTCTTGATAGGACCACATACATTACTATGAAAAAGGTGCAATTTTCTTCTAGGGTGTGTATGACTATGTTTTGGAAAAGAAGAATGATGCATTTTTCCAAGACATGCCAGATACCTTCTTATTTTTATTGTGCTTGGGAAGCTTTCTACACTCATCTATAGTATGAAAAATCTTCAAACAATATTTGCATCTCTTCTTCCACCAATCAGCATCATTAGAGGAATGAGTGGAAGAGGAAGTTTGAGCCTTTGTTTCTAATGAACCCAAAGCTGAACCATATTTTATTTTTCCTTTTTGTGAGATAGCAATTGCTTGCATCCCCTCAATCAAACCACTCCTATTCACTATAGATTTCTCTTCTTGCAAAAGAAGAGACACAATATCTCAAATATATACATATTTTGATTCCCTTTTGCAAACATAAGGAGCGTAGTGGAAATGCTGTTAAAAGATTTTGGTAATTCTTTCAACAATGTAGAGATGAGTGATGCATTTAGAATCTCATCTGTGTTTTCCATTGCTCTTTCAACTACTTGATGCATGTTAGATACACATTTGTAGACTCATTTTTAACTATACAAAAATCCTCAAGTTTCTTCCTCATGTATGCTACACATGTTTACTGCCAAAGAGAAACAAAGACGAAAGAGTGCCTCATGCTTATGTTGATGTAGAGCATGATCGAATGTGTGGAACTATATAAGAATTCATAGAAAGTACAATCAATGCATGCGTTTGAGCATCTTTGCCATCCCATCTAAGTTGCTCCTATGTAGGTTGAGAAGGGTAACCATTGTACTTGAAGAAGAAGCTCCATTTGTGACAGTAGGCTGTGCAATAGAAGAACCTAGGGGACTTTGATCTACATATGCTTCTATGTTCCATAGTTGTTTTGCAAAAATAACATGTTTCAACATGTAAGAACACACTGAATACATGGTTCAATCAATCTTAGCTTCAGTTTGAAGCATGCAAAAAAGGTCATTACTACCTACCATTTCAATAAAGAACAAGAATGTGATAAGATATTTAATTCAATGAAAGCTGAAATGCATGTTTAAATTTTAGCTCATAATCTATCACTTTGATGGAAATTTTGACCATAGGAATGGCTTTGAATTGGTGGTAAAACCCCTATGCAATTGATGCAAATTCTTTCCCGCTACTTAAAATCATTGTTCTATGCTCTGAAGTGGATTCACATTATTAAAAGTGTCAGCATGCCATGCTCTGATACCACTACTTGGTGTGTGTGTGTGTGTGTTTGTGTAGAAGTGTGAGAGAGATATGACACGCAAGGAGCACAAACGCAACCAAATACGTAGAGAAAATGGATGGATGTGATAACTCTCTCTATTGATGATGAACATAACAGAAGTAAGAGTTGAATAATATCCCTAAGTACAGATTACCTCCAGATATGGTAACATGGGAAAAACTCTTTAGCCAATACTAGAATAAAATGTGCCCATGTATAGGGAAAAGATTCATATCAAAGATAAGGAACATGTAAGTGTAACAATGATACATTCATTTTGAAAATCTTTACTAACTTACTTGGGATTTGTTCCTTGCTCTTATCTTGGAACCACATTTGCATGGTCCTCATCTCTAGAGCTCAAGAAAATCAAGAAACCACAAGGTGTTTTCATAAGTCTTGGTGGCATGTTGGCTAGTTGCGAAATCAAGGATGTGAATGATGCCCTTTCCAAAGGGAAAAGATGAAGTTTGGATGCTCTCACTAATGAGTTCTTCAAAGCCTTTGAAGACTCCCTCATGAACCCCCTTATTTGTTTTTGAGGGAGGCTTTTAATTTTTGTGCCCTCACAAAGTGCTTTAACAAACGGGTTATAAAGATTATTCAAAAGAAGGGCAACAAGAAAATCATACAAAACTAGAGGCCATTCACAATGCTCTAGATTGGTTATAAGCTCATTGCCAAAGGTCTTGTGGACTATGCCTCACATGTTCTACAATCATTAATTCATGATGATCATTCACTAACGGAATATGGATCTTAGAAGCAATCATGGATATCTTGAAAGGCCTTGATCTTATTGCATCAAATCAAAATCTCCTATTTATTGAGATTGATTTTGACAAAGCTTATGACATGCACTAATTTTGGATCTAATGTGAACCATTATAAGAATAATTTATAAGTCACTCTGAAACTTTCTCCCTTTTATTTTAGCATTGAAAAAGGTTGCAAAGTTTTGGCCTCTACTGAATTATTTTGCCTTCTAGGCATCCTTATGGGGTTTACAAACATGATGAATCAGAGATGGGAATGTGTGTTCCACAATGTCACTCTAGCACAATGATGAGTACCAACATGAGAGCATCCACCTCATAAATGTCAATCTGTAGAGACGTGAGTGTGGTATGATGACCATGAGCAAGTGAAAGTGCACAAATGAGTGAGTGAGAAGCACATAAGCATGCAGACACATACACACACGTGCACACAAGGCAAGAAAAAAGAGAGTAAGAATGGAATGGTTTCAATTACAAAAGATCTCCATTACAAAAAAATCAATCTCTAGGTACCCCACCTCAAAAATGAGCTCTCTAGATGTTTTTATAGTTTTTCACTAGTTTTGCCTCTACTCAAACATAGTGTCTAACCTAGTTAGAAATTAGGTTCTAGGGATTATTTGAAGGCTCAAACGGAATCTAAACATTATGAAAATTGGTAAATAGATACTTCTACTACTTTTGAAGTTGAAGGAATTCTCATCTTGAACAAATTGGATTCTAATCTACCAAAAATGATATTTACATTATGAGTGTAGTGATACTAATCACTATTTGATGTAAATTTAGATTCATTGTGAAAGATTGGTTGGGCCTTCCTACTAAGTTATGCTTGACTACTCTATCTCCTTATTTCTTACTGCTCTTTTCTTTGTTGTTCTCTTTTGAGCCTCTCTTATCTATGCATTCCTAATTGCTAGCCAACACTCCCCCTCTCATTCCTGACAGACCTTTGTGCTTTAGGATGGTCAATGTAATACTCGAGGATATCTATTGCTAGTTCATGTTTGCATAGTCTTAATCATTTTCCCAAATCAAACTACAATGCATCCCCATTGATGGAACTAGGAGTATCCGAGTGTGGAATAATGTAATATTTAGAATCCACTGCTTGCTCCCAGGCGGATGCTTGAAGCATGTGTGTTCATTTAGGAGTGAATACTTTAGAGTGATACTCCTAAAACCTGTGGTAAACATGGTTGTATAGGAGGTACTGGGGTATCTACGTTTAGCAAGATCGTGCACTAGGCACTCTAGTACTTTGCCTTCTCAAGGGAGGTTCTCCTTAGGGAAATATACCCTTTGACACTTTTGTGAGTTGGCAGATAACAATAATGGCACAGAATTATAACTACTGAGGGAAAAGATTAATGACAATTGACAATGGTGGGAGACCAAACCACTCCTTAGTTCGAACAGATAATTACAATGTAGGCCAAGGAAATGCTACAAAAGTTGATGCTCTGTGCTAACATGTCAATCCAGAACAAAACGAAATCAATACAAGAAATTCGTCCAAGAAAATGAACACAACTAGATGAAGACATGCACTGCTCAATACAAAGGTATGAAGACTTGCTCTAATGGAAGAGCACGAAAATACCACTGACTCAAACTGAATGACAAAACCAAGCCACTTCTTTACACTACAGTGCTAATTAGCCCTCCACTGGGAAGCCCACGCTCTGTATCCTCACCACAAAGTGACTTCCTACAGTAGGCTTGGAGCCACAGAGTGCAAAGAGAGGATCCCTATACGTATGTAGGTATATCCCCAATGAGTACAAGTCCATTGCTTTTATAGGCTCCACTAGGCCAAGAGGGCCTTGCCGATTCCTCCCATCCACTGAATATGCACCGATTGATTGCCCCAAAATTGGAGGGGTAGATTAAATATGCCACTAGATTTGAATTCGATCCTCAAAAATAGGCAACTGTCATGAATGGTTGGCGGCAATAGTCATTTCTCCACTTTCACTTTTACCACTTACAATTTCAGTGTCACTTTGGCATGCCTGCTCAGATCCTCATTTTGTGCTTCCCGTGGGATTGTAATGCCCCTCAGAACTCCTATCTTCCTTGAGCAATCTTTGCAAAGTTCCCCTACCTGCTTAGTGGTGATTAAAGATCCATCAAAGGCAATGCCTGATGGAGAGTGTTAATCCCCAAAAGAACAAGCTACTCTTGAATTTACAACACCTCTATATCAAGAATAACTCCAAACCTTCACCAATTTAGAGGATCAATGACCAATTATCAAGATTTTTAAAAATCTGTGAAGATGATGACTCTATAGAAAGTCTGTTGCACATATCTCTCTTATTGACTTATCAAATGTGTAAAGTTTTTGACAAAACTTTGCACAAGGTTTGACTATAGTTTGCACACCTCCTCGAAGTTGAATCACTCCAAACGATTCAGTATATCTTGAGAAATGATCTCAACAAGTTACCTATGTCTAAAACTACTGTTCTGAGAAGTCGATTTAGTCACCTATAACTTTTAACATTTGGTTCTCTCAATCTAGAACCTGTTTATGAAAATGATTTTAGCCACAGATATCTTACCTTCCAATTTAAAGATTGAGTGCTTGCTTGCTCAAAACGTTACACTGTGGAAGGATAACTAACCAAAACATTAAAGTCAAATTTTGCACCTCTTTCAGGAAGCAGTGAGCACTTCTTCACATATGAATGTTCCTACACATAAATCTCACAGCCTCTTTACAATTAGGCTCTCAAACTTTAACCATAGAATCATTAACTATGGATTTAGACATCTACAAAAGGATTCTTGAAATGATCAAGCACAGAAGGAGAATAGGCAGAAAGATCCGGTGCAACATTTTCATTTCTGAGAAATTTTTACATCTAAACAATGAGAGAGATTCTACTCACTTCTAAAAGTCTAATGACATCTAATTCTTCTCAATTCTTGTTCTCACATAATCTCTCTACTTTGCCCCGACATTTTCTTTGTATATATAGGCAAATTTCTACAAACTCATGACCATACAAAAGTATGTAATGATCTGACTCTAAAATAATGTACATATGTATACACATCTTTATCTCCTGGATATGCACTTCCTTCATGCTTCATGACTTGGTCTTTTCTTCAGTCCTTGACTTTAATTCTTCATCCAAACCTTCAATTGTTGATTGCTCTGCACCGACAGCTCCCCCTCAATCATCAATTGAGGTTTTCTCTATCTTCTTTATACCTGCCATGTCTTTGAATCTCTGTAGCTTTGGTCCATCCAAGCTCTTGGTTAGCATATCAGCTATCTCATCTTCTGTTTAAGTATGTATGACTTCAATCTCTTTATCCATCACCTTCTCTCTTAGAAAGTGATACTCAATCTCAATATGTTTAGTCCTGGCATGAAACACACGGTTAGCAGCTAGATACAATGAACTCATGTTATCTCCATGAATAGTGGGTATACTCTGAATGATGTCAAAACTCTTCATTAGAGTCTTAGGCCATATCACTTCCTTTGCAGCTTCCACCGTACCTTTATACTCAACCTCTCTGGATGATAAAGCAACTCTGTGTTGCTTCTTTGAACACCAAGAAATCAACTTATCTCCCACATAACACAAGTATCCATAAGTTGATCTCCTATCATCTGGATTACCTTCCCAATCTGCATCACTATATATCTTGATGTTTGTATCTGATGTAAAACCATAATACAAACCCTCTTTGAGTGTACCCTTAATGTACCTCAACACTCTTTGTCGTGCAATCCAAGGTTCTTTCCTAGGACAATGCATGAATTGAGACAAAACTCCAACTGCATATGACAAGTCAGGTCTAGTTAAAGTAGCATAAATCAAACTACGAACCAAACTTTGATATAACTTCATGTCCTTGAACTCTTCTCCTCCATATCTGCTTAACTTGTGATTCACCTCCATTGGAGTAGGTGCTATCCTGCAATCATTCATCTTAAACTTGATCAACAAGTTTCTCAAATACCTTTCTTGAGTTACATACACTCCATGTTGAGTGTATGACATCTCCATGCCCAAGAAATATGACAAGTCTCCCCAATCACTGATCTTAAATTCTTTCTCCATTTGCTTCTTTAGGCTTTGAATGCCTTTCTCATCTGTACCTGTAAGAATTATATCATCAACATATATGCACAAGTAAATGAACCCATCATCACTTGCTTTAACAAGCAAGCTACTATCTGGCTTTGATACTTGAAATCCAAGTTCTTTCAAGAACTTTACAAGTCTATAATTCCATGCCCTTGGGGCCTGCTTCAAACCATACAAAGCTCTCTTGAGCTTGCACACATGATCTGGACACCTTTCAGCTCTGAATCCTTGGGGTTGCTCCATGAAAACATCATCTGAAATATAACCATTCAAAAAAGCAATCTTTACATCTAATTGACATAATTTCCAACCTTTATATGGAGCAATAGCTATGAGTGTCTTGATGGTTGTCATTTTTGCCACAAGACTATAGGTCTCATCATAATCTATACCATAAGTCTGAGCAAAACCCTTCACTACAAGTCTAGCTTTATACCTAGACACACTTCCATCTGCAAATCGTTTTGTCTTGTAGACCCATTTGCATCCAATGATCTTCTGGCTATTTGGTTTAGGAACCAACTCCCATGTCTGATTCTCCATCAATGCATCATATTCTTCTTGCATAGCTTTCTCCCAATTTTCCTTACCTTTTGCCTCTTCATATGTAGAAGGATCTTCATCTGTCTTTATCATGTAAGCATAATCTTTGGTAGCCAAAAAAGAAGTGTCATAGCTATACCTTGTAGGTTGCCACTTGTGTCTTGATGACCTTCTGAGTTCTCCACTCCTTGAGGTTTCTGGTTCATCACCCTCCGGATCAAATCTTGGCATTTCTTCAACTTCAACGTGTACTTCATTATTCTCCTCTTCATCAAATATCTGAACCTTTGATTTACCTTTCTTTTGATTCACAACTTCTTCATCACCTGCATTAATATTGATTGTACCTGCATACCAAGTACCTTGCTCATCAAATGTAACATCCTTTGATACAAGGAATTTTTTTGTGGATGGACTCCACAACCTATATCCCATCTGCTTATCATCATATCCAATAAACACATATTTTTCTGCTTTAGGTTCCAATTTGTGCCTCAATTGTGATGGCACATATGCATATGCCAAACACGCAAATACTTTGCAATGATCTAGAGTAGGTCTCTTACCCCACCATGCCTCATATGGTGTCAAACCCTACAAAGCTTTACAGCGTAACCTATTAACCAAATAAGTAGCTGTATTTATAGCCTCAACCCACAAGTAATTTGGACGATTTTTCTCCTTCATCATGGATCTTGCAAACTCAACAAGAGTTCTATTTCTTCTCTTTGCTACACCATTTTTTTGAGGAGAGTACCTGCAAGTAATTTCTCTTTTTATACTTGCATTCCACAAGTAATCACTGAACTCATTAGAAAAATACTCTCCCCCTCCATATCACCTTAGTCTCTTCAACTTATGACCTGTAATTTTCTATGCATACACATGATAATGTTTGAATGTATTGAAAACCTCTGACTTATCTTTGATCACATAGATAGTGATCCATCTGGTAGCATCATCAACATAAATCACATAATACCTTGAACCATTGATACTAAAATCTTTTGATGGTCCCCACACATCTGTGTGTACCAATTCAAGCTTTTTTGAATACATAAAACCATGCTTGGAATAAGATTGCTTATGAGGCTTACCTAATTGACATGCATCCCATTTGTATGTCATATGTTGACCTGCAACATTAGGCAATCCAAGCACTGAACCATTGTTAATCATATCTTTGATACCTCTTTCATTAAAATGTCCAAGTCTTTTGTGCCATAGATCTAACTCAGGGATCTTATGTCCTCCATAGGTGAACAAGGTATCACCAACATTACCTTGGATCTTCAATGTGAACAATCTTCCTTCTTTCTTTCCTGAAACAATCTGTTTATACCCATTGCTAGGGTCTTCCACAAACACTCCTTCATTAGTGAATCTAACTTCATAACCTTTTTCAACAATTTGTCCTACACTTATCAGATTCTTAGGAATTATAGTAACATACAAAACCTTACTCAAGAGAATGCTACCGTCTTTGGCCTTCACTGGTCCAATTGACTTCATATTGTCCTACACTTATCAGATTCTTAGGAATTGTAGTAACATACAAAACCTTACTCAAGAGAGTGCTACCGTCTTTGGCCTACACTTATCAGATTCTTAGGAATTGTCCTACACTTATCATATTCTTAGGAATTGTAGTAACATACAAAACCTTACTCAAGAGAGTGCTACCGTCTTTGGCCTTCACTCGTCCAATTGACTTGATATTGTGCTTTGTATTTTCACCTCTTTGAACTACATGATTAGTTACCTTATTTTCCAAATCAGTCATCAAGGCTATGTTGCCACTCAGGTGATTGCTACACCCTGAGTCAATGTAGAAGACACTTATTAGATTCTTAGGAATTGTAGTAACATACAAAACCTTACTCAAGAGAGTGCTACCGTCTTTGGCCTTCACTGGTCCAATTGACTTCATATTGTGCTTTGTATTGTCACATGTTTGAACTACATGATTAGTTACCTTATTTTCCAAATCAGTCATCAAGGCTATGTTGACACTCAGGTGATTGCTACACCCTGAGTCAATGTAGAAGACTCTTTGGTCTTCACTTTGCCTTTCACAAGTTGCATTCATTATCAATGTTGAATCCTCCTTCTCAACTGAAGCACAATTGTAGTAGGTATTGTTGTATTGTTGACTTTGGAATCCTCTACCTGCATTTCTTCCAAAGTAACCTCTACCTCTGAAATTACCTCTTTGATTTCTGCCACCTCTTCCTCTTGAATTAAAATTCTGATTATATCCACCATTACTCTGAGTATTATGCCAACAATCATTAGCTAAGTGATTTGTCTTACCATAAATCTAGCAAGCTTTGACTCCATCTTTATTACTCCTGTATAGTCCTAAACCCAGGGGAAAAGATGCACATGGAGGCGCATACGGTGTGCTCAAATCACCTCAAACTAATCGACTTGTATTGCTTAAGCCTAAATTGTACCTATGATTTCACTATCTCAGACACACTCCTACATACGCACTATAGCTCTCCCAAGCCCTCTTACTCTCATGCAGTCTCTTTTTCTCTAACTTTCTCACTCACAACCCCACTCTTGTACTCATGTCCTTAGATATGCATATTAGTCACCACACTTCTCATAGTTTCTCACATAGTGCACAAAGCAGCCATCTACACCATATGCACATCCGTAGTTAGCTACACATACGCATACATACACTCGAACACATGCATTGCTTCATCTATCTTCCCTCCATACATACTCAGGGCACAAAAGTACAACAGGCTACCGTTTTTTCTCAAAGGCTACCATTGCTTACTTGATGCAAATGTATACATGCTTACATACATATGAAACATCGTGCTTCCATAATAGAGAGATTTACCTATGCGAAACCTTGTTAATCTGACCTACCCTTGAGAACGGAGGTTGACTGTACGTGATGCTGATTGCCACAGACCTCCTTTGGTAGAGAAACAACTTTTCTCTAATGATGCCTTTACTCTGCAATTTGGCTTCCCCTCATATCTTCGATCAAACCTGATTTGCACACAATTGATTTGACTTGCAGTAGTTTGAACCTTTCTCCACACCATATAGTCCAAAGGATCAGACTCAGCGGCTTTGCCCTTGGCTTTAGTGCCGCTGCTATTCTTATCTCTTATGTGCAAATGCAGTCCAAGTGGTAGGAGACTTCTCTTCTATGAACTTTTCCCTTTGTCATATAGTGACACATTGTATTGACTTTTGCATTTTCCGGAATGGAAATGGGCTTCGAAGGAGGATTTGGTTTTCCAACTTGAGGCACGGAAAAGCAGCTATACCCAATTCCCATGACAGTCGCATCTCTTTCTCACCATCATAGGACAACAATTAAAGAAATAGAAACCTTTCAAAATATCTCGGGTTTGCTGGACTTGTCTTTTGAAACATTATCAGTAGGCAAGAGCACAAATTTTTAGGATTCCCTGTTCTCCACCACCTACTCCTCCTTGGGGGCACCTGTAATAACAGTGTTATCATTCTGATCCTTGAAACACCATGCAATAGCCAACTGAGCAACCTTCATACCCAACCTTTCAACAGTAGGTATTGACGCATCCACTTTGTCCCAGATCGCCTTCACGATCTTTCTGGTTGCCAAGATCTTCTTATTTTCTAAGGAAAGTCTATTGTTTTCTGGTGGAGGTGCAGTCCTCTTCCTCTTCAACTCCTTGATCATTTACCCCAAGATCTCCTTCGCATTTTCGTTAGCATACACCTCTGTATTGTCGAAAGAATTTATCTCATACTCTCTGCACTTCGTGAGAAAGCGCCTCTGTAGTTGGCATATCAGTCTAATTGTTGAAGCTCACCCATATTCCATGGGACAACATGCTTACAGTAAGGCTACTGTGGCCATGGTTCCAATATTGCATGACTAGAGCTATTTGAGGCGTCATAGAGGAAGCACTCAGACGCACGCAAGCTCAGAGCATTGCCTTCCTTGTGTCGTAGTCATTATGTCAAGATCATCGTGCTCATATGAGCGGCTAGCATGAATGTTGAAGACATCACAAAGGCTGAACTATGCAGACAAATTTTCTTGCATATAACAATGTGGTTGTCTTACTCCTTGAACGACATTACACATCAATGTTGTATCTCTCACAAATTTAATCTGTAACAGGCATCCTAAACTCATTAGCACATCAAAATGTAGTTCGAACGAAAAACAGGGTAGATCCTCATATTCCTCTCAGTATTAGAAGCCGACCATCAATGTATGTCCCACAAACAATATTAGAAACATCGAAGGATTCATGTGGAACCTGCACCCGAACCTCCTTCTCACGAAATGCTCTCTTGTTCTCCCTCAAACATGGAAAAACAGTAGCGGCCAAAAACAACCCCCCCCCCCCCCCCCCCCCCCCTTCGATGTCTGCTCAGCCCGAAAATGACGAAGAAGCCCCCAACTCAAATCTCCTTCTGTCTCCTTTGATCACACAAAGTCTTCTTCCATTAGAGTTTTGAACAGCTGGAAGCTATTGAATATCCATGCTCTCGGTAGCTCAGCAGTCGACTACCCAGCAGAAAACTGTTAGGTGGAGTGACTGAAATGCCATCGTTACGTTCCAGTCCGGGTGACAGTATATCCATTCTGTCGATTCCCCACCTTAATGAGCATAAATCCCTCCTTTTCTTCCACATTCCAGTAGCATTTAGCCCCCTTCCTTCGCATCTGTGTCACAACTGCAGATATGCCTCCATACCTAACTTCCGTGAGGGTCTCCTACAATTGTCCTAGAGGAGTTGTATGTTGCCAGATAAGGAAAACTCGTCCGTCTGTGCCCGTTGGATTCTTTGTGAAAAGGAAAAAAACTTTATCTCATTGTTGACTGTCCGCACACATCCCTTCCAACTCGTGATGTCTTCTCTGTTATCCACCTTAATGCTTGTATTCAGCAGCTTCCTTCTCGCTTACGCCTTGGAATTCCCTGCAAGACCTATCTAGTGCCCCTCTTCGAGAGATTCAACTCCCTTCTTCTTCAGTCATTCCCTTCGTTCAGGTGCCACGTTTCCATCCAAAATCTTCAGATTGCTACTATCCTCCGTACTTGAACAACATCCATAGCGTTCACTTTTCTCGTGGAGGCTGCTGTAGCAGGCGAGCACCTCCTCCTTCCCTCAATAAGAAGATGGACACTCCTGGTGGCAGAGAGAGAACCACATGCACCTCCCCTCCAAAGGAATGGTCCCTTTTCCCCGTTAGGATAACTCCCCGAAACAATGAAGAAGAGAGAGCCAAAAAATGAGACCCCCTTTCCTAAAACTGAAATGCTCTCCCTTTTCCTATCCCATGTGCGTACAATTAGGGGCATATCCCCCCCTTTTTCCGTGCCCATCAAAGCCAAATCCCCCTTGTACCAGCATATCTCTACAAAAAGCAAGGGGATTAACCCCCCCTTTCAACCCACGTCCTTCTCCTGCCAAGGCTGATAGGCCAAATAATCGATGCTCCATGTACGCATTGTTGGCCAATTGTTGGCTGTTTTGTACACTAAGTTGCAGGAAACTCCCTCATAGATAAATCATGCCTTTGATCCAGCATGTGTACATTGACTTCCAAATTTGATTAATCGATGTTACACCACCATTGCCTGTACAGATACATGGATGAAAATCCGTTGAATTGGAGCTTGACATTGGTTAACTTATGGATGTTCTTCTTCCCAAGTCTTTCTAGAGCAGTTCTCTTCCATGAACCAACATACTTACGTAATCCATCCAAATTTTACATGCATAACTTCATCAACAATGGCTCTTCATTGCAAAATACATTGAAAAATCTTGGTCTAAAATTTGCTTCAAGACATGAAGGTTTTGGTTATTCTCTCCCTGATAAAGATACACCATGATAATTATACTCCATGACGGCACAACCCACCAACACCGTGCCAACCAAAATAGCCAACAGAAGTATTCATTTTCTAATTCCCCATGACCATGATGCCGTCATATAGTTTCCAACTTTATTTGCTCGACCCTCTTCATCACCAACACACCTTTTTCTCCTTCCATATACTTGCAATCAAACATCTATCCTACACCATGAAGACATATTAGCACCAAAAAAAATCAACCATCAATATAGTTAACACCTTGCAAAACTCCTGTATTCAAATGAAAAATCTCCAGAATGGAACATGTTAGTGCATAATCATTAACAAATTCTCGAGCTAACAACTCCTGCCTCTTCCTCTACCTTTTCCACCTCCTCTTCCTCTTAGGAAGTTAGCTTGACTAGTTGTACCTTCATCCTCATTTGCTTGTTGCTTTCCCTTGATATTCTTCTTCTTATCCTTTGAATACATTGCATGACCTGTACTCTTGTCACCTTCACCTTTGACATCCTGCTCAAAGGTTAACATATGTCCTAGCAACTGATTTAAGTCAAGAGTAAAATGATCAAGTGATAATTCAGTAGTCAAAATGAATGGCTTCCATTTGTCATCACCTCTCAACCCTGTGAGGATTTGCCTTACCAATTTATCTTCCTCAATGTCTTCATCAACTGCTTCTAATGCATCTGCAATGTCCTTCATCCTTGTTACATAGTCTGAGATGGATTGAGAGGCCTTCTTCTTGAAAGTGGTAAATTCTGCCCACAAAGATGCCTTCCTTGACTTTGTGGTGTTTTGGAAATGCTCTTCCAAAGCATTCCATATATCACTTGCACTTTCAAGACCTCTAATGTGAGGTAGCAAGTAGTCATTGACTGACATATAGATAATGCTCCTAGCTTGAGCATCTCTCTTCATCCAATTCTTCAAATCTGATAATTCCTCCCTAGTTGGAACACTAGGATCTCTAAATTGAGGCTTTTCTTCTTCACCTATGATGTAACTTATCAAGTCTTTGCTCATAAGATGAGCTTCCATCCTCATTGACCATGCTGGATAGTTCTCTCTATCCAACTTCTCTATTTGAAGAGAATCTCCCATCCTTTCTTCACCTGTATATTGAATTCTTCAACCTTTACGAGTAATAGATGTACCTTTACTTTGAATAATGCTCCTTTTGTCTTCCCTGATGTCGTATGACCTCCTTCTCAAGCTTTGCCCTCAAGCTTTCACCTTTTGAACCTTCAGATGTTGAATTATTTACAGTTGCAGCAGTCCAGATCCTCCTTTCTTCAATTCTTATGCTTCCTGCTCTGATACCGCTGATGGAGAGTGTTAATCTCCAAAAGAACAAGCTACTCTTGAATTTAGAACACCTCTATATCAAGAATAACTCCAAACCTTCACCAATTTAGAGGATCAATGACCAATTATCAAGATTTTGAAAAATCTGTGAAGATGATGACTCTGCAGAAAGTCCATTGCACATATCTCTCTTATTGACTTATCAAATGTGTAACGTTGAATCACTCCAAAAGATTCAGTATATCTTGAGAAATGATCTCAACAAGTTACCTATGTCTAAAACTGCTGTTATGAGAAGTCGATTTAGACACCTATAACTTTTAACACTTGGTTCTCTCAATCTAGAACCTGTTTATGAAAATGCTTTTAGCCACAGATAGCTTACCTTGGAAATTAAAGATTGAGTGCTTGCTTGGTCAAAACTTTACACTGTGGAAGGAGAACTGACCAAAACATTAACATCAAATTTTGCACCTGTTTCAGGAACCAGTGAACACTTCTTCACATATGAATGTTCCTACACATAATTCTCACAGGCTGTTTACAATTGGGCTCTCAAACTTTAACCATAGACTCACTAACTATGGACTTAGAAATCTATAAAAGGATTCTTAAATGATCAAGCACAGAAGGAGAATACACAGAAAGATCAGGTGCAACATTTTCATTTCTGATAAATTTTTACATTTGAACAATGAGAGAGATTCTACTCACTTCTAAAAGTCTAATGACATCTAATTCTTCTCAATTTGTGTTCTCACATAATCTCTCTACTTTGCCCCAACATTTTCTTTGTATATATACGCAAATTTCTACAAACTCATGACCATACAAACGTATGTAATGATCTGACTCTAAAATAATGTACATATATATACACATCTTTATCACCTGGATATGCACTTCCTTCATGCTTCATGACTTGGTCTTTTCTTCAGTCCTTGACTTCAATTCTTCATCCAAACCTTCAATTGTTGATTGCCCTGCACCAACAATGCCCTTGTAAACAAAACCAAAATCGCTAACTCCAAGATCTGGAGATTACAACACAGACAAACTTCATGTGCACTGCGAATGCTCTTGATGGCCTCAAGGACCATAGCTACATCAAACCAGTGTCCATTGTTATAACTGGTTCTAGATCTACTATAGGCAAATGAAGAAATTTTCCATCATGCATGACATGAGGAGCATCTACAATGGTAGTATCAATAGTCGCACACTCTAGACTTGGTGTCATAACCTTGTCTATAGGTGTAGACTCTGGGGAAAGGTTTTGAGCTATTACTCTCATCAGAATGTCCTTGGATGTGATAATCCCCAAGGGCTTGTTGTTCCTGGTAACAATCACTAAGCTAGTTCGAAGTTCTCGCATCTTTTTGGCTTCCGTAGACACTAAATCTGAAGGAAAAATTTTCACGAAGTACATCCTCAAAATATGAAGGTGCAGATAGTGTGTTACCTCATTGTTGTTCGACACCTTAGACTGCAGATGCAAGAACATCACTTTTTTCTACTGCCCTTTCCATTCTAGCATTTTGTGATGTCGAGAAGTGCAATGACTTTTCCATTCTCAACAGAAAGATGTTGAAACTTGCCTTCAACCATTTTTCTGAAGGGCATCCACCGCCAGTGTTTCATTCATGATGAAATGAGGGTTCTTTGTCATGACTTTGGACACTATCGTCTTCTCAGGCTTGACCCCTTCAGCTATAACTCTAGTCACCATATCCTTATCTCTTATAATTCCACACAAAAGAGCACTTGTATCTGTCAAAAGGGCAGCATCAACTCTGCATGTTGCCATACACCGACAAGCATCTAGCCCTACTGTCCTTCAAGGATTGTCAATGTCTTTCATAATTTCAATCTCTTAACTATCCTCTCACCTATTGTTGAAAACGGAGAGCTGCTGAGGTTGATTAGCCGATAGCAGGTAGAATAAGAGGATGGGGGTGGTAGGAGAGAAGGCTATGGGGGAGGGATCCGCGTGAGGAGAGGGAAAGAAGGATGGCGTTTGGGAAGAGGAGGGGTCCGCGGGGCAGGGGCTATGGGAGGGGAGGGAGGGAGGGAGAGAGAGAGAGAGAGAGAGAGAGAGAGAGAGAGAGAGAGAGAGAGAGAGAGAGAGAGAGAGAGAGAGAGAGAGAGAGAGAGAGAGAGAGAGAGAGAGAGAGAGAGAGAGCGAGAGAGAGAGAGGGACAAAGAGAGAGAGAGAGAGAGAGAGAGAGAGAGAGAGAGAGAGAGAGGGAGAGAGAGAGGTGGCGGGTGGGGAGAGGAGGGGTCTACGGGGGAGGGGTTGTGGGAGGGGATAGAGAGAGAGAGAGAGAGAGAGAGAGAGAGAGAGAGAGAGAGAGAGAGAGAGAGAGAGAGCAAGAGAGCGAGAGAGAGAGAGAGAGGGAAGGTGGGAGGTGGGGAGTGGAGGCGTCCGTAGGGGATGGGCTGCAAGAGGGGAGGGGGGGGGGAGAGAGAGAGAGAGAGAGAGAGAGAGAGAGAGAGAGAGAGAGAGAGAGAGAGAGAGAGAGAGAGAGAGAGAGAGAGAGAGAGAGAGAGAGAGAGAGAGAGAGAGAGAGAGAGAGAGAGAAAGAGAGAGAGAGGAGAGAGAGAGATGGAGGTGGCGGGCAAGGAGAGGAGGGGTTCGCGGGAGAGGGTCTAGGGGAGGGGAGGGGGAGAGAGAGAGAGAGACAAAGAAAGAGAGAGAGAGAGAGAGAGAGAGAGAGAGAGAGAGAGAGAGAGAGAGAGAGAGGGTGGCGAGTGGGGAGAGGAGGGGTCCAGGAGGGATGGGCTGCAGGAGGGGAGGGGAGAGAGAGAGAGAGAGAGAGAGAGAGAGAGAGAGAGAGAGAGAGAGAGAGAGAGAGAGAGAGAGAGAGAGGTGGCAGGTGGGGAGAGGAGGGGTCCGCGAGCGATGGGCAACACGAGGGGAGAGAAGGGGAGAGAGAGAGAGAGAGAGAGAGAGAGAGAGAGAGAGAGAGAGAGAGAGAGAGAGAGAGAGAGAGAGAGAGAGAGAGAGAGCGAGAGAGGGAGAGAGAGAGAGAGAGGGAGGTGGCGGGTGGGGAGAGAAGGGGTCCGCGTGGGAGGGGCTCCGGGAGGGGAGAGAGAGAGAGAGAGAGAGAGAGAGAGAGAGAGAGAGAGAGAGAGAGAGAGAGAGAGAGAGAGAGAGAGAGAGAGAGAGAGAGAGAGAGAGAGAGAGAGAGAGGGAGAGGGGGAGAGAGGGAGGTGGCAGGTGGGGAGAGGAGGGGTCCGGGGGGGATAGGTTGTGAGAGGGGAGAGAGAGAGAGAGAGAGAGAGAGAGAGAGAGAGAGAGAGAGAGAGAGAGAGAGAGAGAGAGAGAGAGAGAGAGAGAGAGAGAGAGAGAGAGAGAGGTGGCGGGTGGGGAGAGGAGGGGTCCGGGAGGGATGGGCTGCGGGAGGGGAGGGAGAGAGAGGGGGGGACAAAGAGAGAGAGAGAGAGAGAGAGAGAGAGAGAGAGAGAGAGAGAGAGAGAGAGAGAGAGAGAGAGAGAGAGAGAGAGAGAGAGAGAGAGAGAGAGAGAGAGAGAGAGAGAGAGAGTGAGAGAGAGAGAGAGGAGAGAGAGGGTGGTGGTGGGTGGGGAGAGGAGAGGTCTGCGGGGGAGGGGCTGTAGGAGGGGAGGGAGAGAGAGAGAGAGAGGGAGAGAGAGAGAGAGAGAGAGAGGGAAGTGGTGGGTGGGGAGAGGAGGGGTCCGCGGGGGATGGGCTGCAAGAGGGGAGGGGGAGAGAAAGATAGAGAGAGAGAGAGAGAGAGGTGGCGGGTGGGGAGAGGAGGGGTCCGCGGGGGAGGGACTACTGGAGGGGAGGAACAGATAGAAGTTGCACGCACTACAGACCCCCACATCAAGCTTTTGCACCGTCCGGGTGCAACTTCTCCCTCATTTGCTTATTGAATATACCAAAATAAACTGCAAATACTGAATGAAATGTGGTATGTACAGTGGATGAAGTTCTTCCATCTTGCCTTAATTCACGTAATTCTTCACCCTAGAGATATTGACCAAGGGTATCCTCTTACCCTACAAATCCTCTAGATGTACTGCGCCATGAGGTAATACCTTTACCACCCTATATGGTCCTATCCATTTGGGTACCAATTTGGTTGAAACTACAGGGATCTGATGCACCAAAACCAAGGATCCTTCCTGTACTTCATTGGTTCTAAGATACCTGTCGTGCAATCTTTTGCACTCCTCTTGTGTTACCTGAAGTTTTTGCATTGCTCCTTCTCTATATTCTTCTAATGCCACGAGTCTTCTAATTGGAGGTTCAATTCCAATGGTTTTGGCTCCAAGTTCTTTTTGGATAATATATTTGAATGGTGCTAATGCCTCTTTTCCATATACTCAGCGAAATGGAATCTCGCCAGTGGTTCCCCTCTTTGTAGTTCTGAAAGCCCAAATTGCACTGATCAATGCTTGTGGCCAAAAGCTTTGAGAAAATATGTTTATACAAAAACTTAGCTAGTGTTGAAGCCGTGTAGTCCACAGTAGCTTTAGCCTCTATCCATTTAGTTGCATCACATGTGGCCATCAAAATATACTTCTTACCCCTAGGGTGACCAGTTGGACTAATAGGTCCTATGAAGTCAAGACCCCATCGTTTAAATGGGAGCCATCCTGTAGATATGACTAATGGTTGGAAACTCAATCTGGTTGGTGTAGGAGCACATCTCTGGCAAATGTGGCATTCTTTACAAACTTGATTGCATCCTTGTAAGTATGAGGCCACCATAGTCCTTTGTGAATGATTTTGTGAGCCAATTCTTCCCCCTTTAGACTATGTGCAGCCTCTAGCAAAAGATTTACCTCCTCTGGATAAACGCGCTGTCTCAAGATACCTTCCTGATAGTATCTATATAAATTTCCACTTATAAGTGAGTATGCTTTGGTTTTAAGGAGCAATCTTCTCTTTTCTATAGGTGGCAAGTGTTCTGGGAGCTTTCCAATAGTGAGGAAATGGAGAATTCTATCATACAAATCAGTCTGAGTTGCTACTAAGAAGAGATTAGTATCCACCAATTCATCATTAATACCTATTGCCTTCTCGCTCATTGCAGTCCGGGATACTTGATCTGCCATGTAGTGCTCTCTTCCTAGCTTAATATGAATATCAAAGTTGAATTCTTGAAACAGAAGTAGCCATCTCCAAACCCTTCCAGCTACTCTAGGCTTGTTTATCAAGTACTTCAAGGGCTGATGGTCAGATGTGACTATAAAATGTCAACCAAGAAGGTAATGCCGAAACTTTTGAAGAGAAAATACAATAGCCAAACCTTCCCTTTTGGTCGTACTGTAGTTCCTTTCTGCCTTGGTGAGTAATCTGCTAGCATAGGAGATATGTCTATCAACCTTGTGTGATGATGGTTGAGCTAGAACCGCACCAACAGCATGCAAACTAGCATCTGTATGCACATGAAACTCTAATGACGAGTAAGGAACATTTAAAAGTGGAGCAGTACATAACCTCAATTTTAGCTCACAAAATGCTTTCTCAGCTTCAGCACTCCATGAGAAAGGGACCTTTTTACTGGTAAGCCTTGATAAGGGCTTAGCTATTTCTGAATTCATTTGTATAAATCTTCTATAGTATCCTGCATGTCCTAAAAGGCTTTGCACTTCCTTTGAGCTTTGTGGAATACGCATGGAAAGGATAGCAGTAACCTTTGTAGGATCCACCGTTATCCCTTTTGGAGATACTATGTGACCAAGAAGAGTGCCCTTAGTGACCAAAAAGTGACGTTTAGTAGGATTTAACTTCAAGCCTGTTATGAAACATTGCTCAAAGATTTCCTTTAGATTTTCCACATGGTCATAGAAATTTTGAACTGCTGCTGTTCTATTTGTGCCTGAAAACACGGAAAAGTCATCCATGAAAATGCGTAGAAAGGTTGTCAACCATTTGCCCAATATTAGATACATTGTTCTATTAAATGAAGTTGGTGCATTCTTCAAACCAAAAGCCCTGCGGGTATAGACATAAGTGCCCCATGGAGTAACGAAGGCTGTTTTGTCCCTATCATCAGGATGGATCACTATCTGATTGTAGCCACTAAAACCATCCAAGAAGCTATACAAAGTGTGACCGGCTAATTCCTCAAGTACTTGCTCTATAAAGGGATGAGGAAATCCATCTTGAGCAGTCACTTTATTTAAGGCACGAAAATCAAAGCAGACTCTTATTTTTCCACTATTTTTCTTGGGTACAATAACCATAGAAGAAATCCACCTGGAATGTTCTACTGGAACAATTATACCTGCTTCTTCTAGTTTTGTAATTTCCAACTTTACCGCCTCTACATACTTTGGATTGAGTGGATATGGCCTACTTCTTGTAGGTGTGTCTCCCTCAACTAAGGGTATCCGATGTAATCCAAGCTCATTTGGTATCCTTGTTAGATCTTTGTAGGACCATGCATAGACATTTTTGTAGGCAAAAAGTAAAGAAGTTACCTTCTCTAGTAAAGGGGGATAATGCCATAGTTAGAGGCCGAGTGGAATACTTAAGGGTTCTCTTCATCCCCTAGATTTACTTCTTGAACCAGTGTTTCAGGACTAGTCTTGCTTGAGAAATCATCTCCACAGTATGCAGGAGTGGACTTTAGCTTATATTCTGCAATATGTTCTCTGGTCCATCCTTGAGGTATATCCAAAAAGGGGAGATCTTCTCTGCATTCAAGCTCATAACTTTCCTTTTCTGATAGTTCTATAGTTGTTGCCCTTTCAATGTTTGTACTCAAGTGCAAACTCTTATTCTCTGATTCCTTGTGAAATTCATGGCCCTTGTCTGCAACTCCTTCCTCTATTTCATTGATTTCCACCATGCAACACTCTGTACTTTCCATCTTGGGCAGGTGGATACTAACCATCCATGTGTGAGCCATGTAACTACATGTGCGCCAAGTGTCCCAGTTAACTCGAGTTAACTCAAGTGGATGCTTCTAGAAGGCTCTAGATCTCTTTGGGAAAAATAATCTCCCCATGTCTCCCATGCGAATTGAACCCAAGACCTCTTCCTTCACATACTTGAGACTTAACCACTAAGCTAAGTGGATCACTTGTTCACAAGAGCACAAGACCTCCTAGTAAGTCTAAACTCGAGATCTTTGGTCATACACACGGATGACCAAACGGTGTCCGATTTCAGATCTGTCTAAACTGGCCAGACCCTTGGATCGTAGACTTACTTTATTACATTCTTCCCCCCTTGGAAAATATTTTCATCCTCAAAAATAGAGCTATATAGATACTGTAGGCAACCCCCGAACCTCATGTTCTAAGACTGGAAGAACATGGTCATGTTCTAGAACTGGAAGAACATGTCTCATCTCTGTGGTGGCATCCCTGCCCAAATGATTCAAAAAAACTATCTGATTTTGCACTTTGATGAACGGGACAAAGTACAAACTAGTGAAGAATAATGAGGGTGGATCTAAAAACATCCCTGGCCAATTCATAGTTTCTAGATGTGCGATCTAGGCACAAACATGTGAATTGGGTGGATTCAAATTACTGGTCCATTTCTAGGCATAACTGGTGCATGGACTTACTAATGAAGGTGGGATTCTTATCCCTTGCAAGACTTTTAAGAATTCTTGATTCACTTGAATTTGTTTTGGAAAACTTGAAGTTTGGTTGTCCCATACATCTAACTTTAGATGTTTGTACAATGGTTTACTTTGATCCAACAGTTACTTATTTTTTCACCCGACTAGAGGACTACTTTG
Organism: Ceratopteris richardii; assembly: GCA_020310875.1. Classification (NCBI taxonomy): domain Eukaryota; kingdom Viridiplantae; phylum Streptophyta; class Polypodiopsida; order Polypodiales; family Pteridaceae; genus Ceratopteris; species Ceratopteris richardii. The sequence continues at coordinate 119,570,268 of CM035432.1, read as the reverse complement.
TCCTAATGAGTTTAAAAATCCTTTGTAAACTGTAGGAGAAAGTTTACCATTTGGGTGGAGTCAACCATACCAACTTGACCAATACAGCTTCAAAATGAAAATTGTCCAACTTAGGACATTTTCTTCAAAGACTTGAGCTAAAAGTTCTTGGGAATTGTCAATCTGTTGAGCAATGCCTAACTTGTCTATTCTAGAGTCTATTGGACTCTAATAAATCATTTATGTTATAACTTGAAGCAAACTCAAATGAATAAGTCAATCTTGAACTTATCTCTTTTGAAGATTGAAAAGGTTCTTGTACATAACATCTATCTAGGATGTTCAAGTTAGTTATCTAATTCTAACTCGCTAACCCGGGACTTTTGCAAAAGGAATCAGATACCATGTCTGAGCCAATTCCAAAAGATTTGGAAAGCAGAAAGAAATAACTAAAACTATGTACAACGAATTCAAACTTCGAACATACATAAACTTGCTATGAGTCAAAGTCTAGTTGACTCAGGACTTTAACTTCTCAACGATTTATTTCAACAAGGTATTGAAGCATTGACTTTATCTTTACGAGAAATAAGCTAGATTCTCAAAAATCTTCAAAACAAATAAAAAACATCATCCAACCACAAGATACTAGTGTGGTAACCAACATCAGTGTGTCGACCTACTGAAGTTCTGTTGATGAGGTTTGTATTCAAATAATGCTTTACTTGAGACTAAGTTCATGTCAGATTCAAACTTTTTGACTCCTAATCGTGAATGCAATTCTTGTGCATTTCTTTGAGTCAAAAGAGTGAATTTAACAAGTTACACTAGGAACTTGATGCTTGACTTAGTCAATTAAATCTTTAGTTGAAAAGATCAACTCAAAATCAAAGTCCAACTTCTTTCAGAAATATATGAAATATTTCTTATCAATAATACTTAAGGTTGAAATGTTCTAAGAAGATCTTGGAAGTTACTTACTTCATATCTTCTGTTTCCTTTATCTTGAAGTTATATTGAAGTATCTTGAGATCCTTCTTGAATATAAACTCCTTCTTTGAAGTTTTAATTCCCTTGAAGATCAAACCTAACTTCAAGATCCAAACGAGGACTAAAAGATAATCATCATCTCACGGTCTGATGTCCCATACCATCTTTCCTACATCAATTTGAGTATAAAATCTGGTGTCCCATACCACCCTATTTTATACTCACATGGACATGTGAGTGAATTTTATCCTAAAGTCTACAACATCTCTTGATAGAGAACCTTCTAGCTTTAATTCTTGACAAGAATTTCGTAGTCTTAGGCACTATCTCTATCTTGATATTCTAGGTTTTAATCCCTCAACATGATCGTTTCACGATCTTGTACTTAACCTTGGGAACTTGAAAACCTTTAATAGAATATCTCCAATCCTTTTTGCTAGGATTTTTAAATAAAAACCAAAGAGAATTTCAAGTACTTGAATTTTCAAAAATTCAAGTTTGATTGGTTTATCCTTGACCAATTTGTGGTGACAAGAGTTTTTTAACTTTTTGTCTTTAGATTCCTTCTTTACTATTGCTTTGGGTACCTATCTCGGCCGAGACTTTTATAGGAATCTCTCTACTGCATAAGTCTAAGCATCCGCTCATGCTTTCTGGATTTGTACCGAAATCCCTTTAAGGATAGGCAAACACTTATGTTTTACCTTCCACAGACTTAAGTACCGTCTTCACGGTTGCAGACTACAATTTTGGAATTCCTTGAGTTTACTCTTTTTCACATTTTTTTCCATTCGATAAATGGAACTTGAGTGAATAATTCCTAACGGAATGTTTACTGCCAATACTTGGGCAATCTACAGAGTAGTTCTAATCGCACATTCTTGGACAATCATGGCCAAGTTTGATCAAGTCTGGTTGATACTTGCGACAAAAATAAAGACCTAGTCTTTATCTTTTAAGATCTCTTAAACTATCTTAAGCTTCTTGGCTTACCTGCAGGATTTTTAGAGATCTTTCCCTCAACTTAAGTCCAAGCATTTTCTAATGCTTTTCAAATTCCAAAGCTAAGAATCCCTGACATACCTTTAGGTTATATCACTATTTGGACTTACATACCAAAACTGGTGGTTAGGGGTTTGTTGGGAACTACTTGCTATAAAACTTCTCTTGAAAGATGCTAATCTCACATCTTGGGAGATTTTTCTTTCAAGAACTTTTCGATTCCTACCATGGAATCAAGTAATACTAAGCTATAACTTGAAGCAAATGATTCATCTTGGAATCTTTTGCTTTCCAGTCCAATGATTCATCTTGGAATCTTCTCCTTTACAGGAAAGATCTTCAAAAGGAATTCTAGACTTTTGGATAATACCAAGACTTAAGGCTTTACTTGTCCAAAAGATATTCGCATTTTAACTAATGAAATAGTTAATTGAACTCTTTCATTAGCTTATCTTTAGGAAATAGCTTAATTTCTAAAGATTACTTTGCTTGGGTCTCTTCTTTAAGCTTTTCTTATCTTAAACACCACCAAGAAAATTTCCAAAGATTACTTTGCTTGGGTCTCTTCTTTAAGCTTTTCTTATCTTAAAGACCACCAAGCATACTTTTCTTATCTTCAGAAAAGTGCTTCAATAAAGTTTCCATGTTTATGTTTGAAAACTTTGCACAAGCAAATAATGCTTGGAATCATTTACTTAATCTTATAAAAGATATTCATGATTTTTTATAAGATTCAAAGCTTTACCGCTTGAAGCTAATCTTTTAGGAAAGAACTTGTTTCCTAAATTGTCTTTAGGAAATATCGTGATTTCCTAAGCTATATCTGTTTCAAAAAATGAAAATAATTTGAATCATTTCATTAATTGTCATGACTTTAGGAAATTACTTGATTCCTAAAGATCAATTAATATTTGTCTTGGTTTCTTTTTTAAGCCTTGAGTTAGCTTAAATAGAATCAAGCAAGTTTCCTTCAAAAGTTTTCACGTCAATTGAAGACCTTCCATCATGCCTCGAGATGCATTTCTGGAGACTAACATCTATGAACACTAGAGTTCTAGGGATTCTAGAAGTTCAATACTTCTACTTATTTTCATCAATGTTTGATGAATATTAAAGTATTAAACCTTCTAAAATTTGTTGAACTTAAATGTTCAATTGGTTTGTGTTTCAACAGAAACTTCCCTACTTGGGTGCATGAACATGAACATCCAAAAACAACTAAATCCTCATTGGTTGCTAAGAATGTCTAGGTTTCTTCCCAAACTTAGACTGAGCATGCACAATGGAAAGTAGCTCTATTTTCTTGGCATCTTAATGACAAGAAAAAATGAATACTTACTTTCAACATGCTTTCTTTTCCTCAAAAAGACTCCTACTAAGTGGTACCTATGTATCACTTTTTGGAAAAAAATAGACTAGATACTTAGTTGCATGATGATCAAGATCCTTGCAACTAGGTAATTTTCTATTGTATCCACCTAGCTAAGTCAAGGTAGAAAAAGAAAGGAATGAAAGTATATGTGTTCAGCTACTTACCAAAAGATCATGCGTATGCTCATGCATCTACTTGCATGCAAATGCATGTATGCAAATGCCCATTCTTGGGTGCAAATGCATGTGAGTACATGCAAGTGTAATGAACTTAAGCAAATCCCAAGCTTATTAGGTATGCAAACAAGCATCCATGCAAAAACAAGCTGCTTGCTATTCTGGCAAAAGGTAACTATTCAAGTGCATGAACTGGAGAATTAACTTCCTATCCCAAGCAAGTGCAAACTTGATGTGCATAAAACATTCTTTTATGCACAAATAATCTTTTCATTTTTGTGCATGAATGGAAATAGAAATTTCAACTGCATACCGAAAACTGAAAAGTACTTTGTATACTTTTGTGTCATTTTAATACCGTTTAGTCCTCTAATTAGATTTCATGTTGAGATAATCATAATTGGACTTTTAGTCCTAATTAATGCATCCTAAATGAAAGCATTCGAGCAAACAAATATCAAAATGAAAACATAATTTGGAAAATACTTAGCTCCGCATAGAGCTACGTCCTTCCCTTGATCCTCTAGAAGAGCGTTTCTCTAAAGACTTTGGTCCGAATTCAAAGTTGGTTTGACTTTGATCACCAAAGGCCTCCGGGTCTTTATTCCACAGCTCCACTTCCTTCAAACTTTGCTTAAAAACTTTAACTTTCTTTGGCTTTGACAACCACAGATATATTCTTGGGCTTGGCTTGATCTCATGGATAGAGAAGAAGTCTCTTCTATTGAGGATGTGGGATCAAGCCTTGGCTCTGCTAACATCTACATATGTCCATCAATTAAATGTAGTAGTGACAACCTTCGGGTTCGATTCTGTCGCTCTACACTTTGGACCTCGGTACAGAATTGAATTTCTGAGAACTTGAGACACCGAACAACGCCGCCAACTTGGATATGCGAGACGCTTGACAGTCTGCAGGTGATGGGATCGAATCCCAGAGCCATCGCGATCGAACCTCAGTCTTTTGACCCCTTCAGAAGTCCTCTTCAACGTCGATTATACTACTTGCTGGATAGTATCGTGAACGCCTATGGGCTTGTGGATAAGGCAGCGCTCCATCAAGGAGAAGTTCTGAGTTCGAATCTATGTGGGCTCACAGTAGATATGATATTTATCTTTTGCTCCTCGATGAATCCTTCTTCAGCCAAAAAGCGAGATCAACATAAACTGCCCCTGTGATAGTATTCCATGAGTTGGGCTTATGGATAGGCCAGAACTCTCCAAATGAGAGCTTCTGAGTTCGAATATCCCCCGAGCTGACGATAGAGAGAATCGCTCACCTTTTGCTACTCATAAGCTATCATAAGCTAATCCAGGCGAGGAACTCCGCACACTTCTCAAGACGACCACGAGAAGAATTCGGCAAGAAGTGCATACAAGATTGATGAGCAAGATGATGGAGAGAGCTATGGAGAAGGCTCTGATACCAATGCAAGAGAACAAGGATTACGACCACCACGTGCTTGAGAGATGACTCTCCTCCCAACCAAATGCCTCTATACATAGCTCTCTCCAGGGGACTGCCTTCTTGGGCAGGTGGATACTAACCATCCATGTGTCAGCCATGTAACTACATGTGCGCCAAGTGTCCTAGTTAACTCGAGTTAACTCAAGTGGATGCTTCTATAAGGCTCTAGATCTCTTTGGGCAAAATACTCTCCCCATGTCTCCCATGGGAATCGAACCCAAGACCTCTTCCTTCACATACTTGAGACTTAACCACTAAGCTAAGTGGATCACTTGTTCACAAGAGCACAATACCTCCTAGTAAGTCTAAACTCGAGATCTTTGGTCATACACACGGATGACCATAACGGTGTCCGATTTTAGATCTGTCTGAACCGGCCAGACCCTTGGATCGTAGACTTACTTTATTACACTGGCTCAAGTGAGCAGAGTGAATAATCTTTTAATAAGTCACTCCTTATTTTTGAATCCATCTTTATGAGTTCGTACTGACTAACCTTATGATGAATACCTTTCAAGATCTACTCAATGTTTACCATATGTGTGTCTTCTTGCAGACTTGTTGGTTGGTCCTTTAGTGAAGTAGCCATCCTTTCATAAGCTCCTTCAATATTTGCTTGGTCCTTCCACCCAACCTTCTTTTCCTCCTCTTTATCCTGGAGTCCTTCTTGTTCCTCTCTATGGGTTGCTGCCGCTTGTCTGGCTCTACTCATCATGGGCATTGAAGAAGATGAAACAGCATAAGACTGAGTGGTCATACCTTCTAGTTGTGGAGAGACTACAATCATGTGAATTGGAGCGGGGCGGCTCTTTGGGCAATCTTTGGTATAGTGATCCTTGGCCTCTTGACAATGCTGACAAGGAGGTGCATCCTCTGGAAAGGAACATGTTAAACGATAATACTTTCTATCCAACTTTCGGAAGAGTATTATCGGGTCCTTGGGTTCTTGGGAGTGGTAGGGGTCTATTAGATAGAGGCCCTGTACTATTTTCCCATCTAATCATTCCACATCTTATCTAATCCTTCATCAATATCCAAAATAGATTTGCGGACAATTCACAACAGTAAAATCGTTCTTAACACGGATCAGGTGCGTCAGTTTATTGCCATACTATCGTTCTTACTATTTAAAAGTTCTAACATCAAAGTTGTTGTTATCTTCCTCGTCCTCTCAACAAAGGTAAACAGAATATACCGTCTCTTATTCTATATTCTGATTATAACAGAATAAAACGTCGTACACAGTACTGCAACACCACAACAGATTACTTAATGGTTCACGATACTACACTTTCCAAGCTGTCATATTCATCTTCAATCACACAATCCGTTATACCAATGGTGCATACCAGAAAATTATTATCAACAGTGCGCACACATACCGTCAAAAAATGATATAACAGTATACTGAACGTCATCTACTTTAACACTTAATTCAGAGTACTCAAAAAGAGGTATATCCCATTACATTAATCAGATTCACTACTACAGAGAATAGTATCACAGTTTCTTGCAGATATCGACTAACCTTTCTTCTCAAGAAGTACTCAATGCTATGCACTTACAAAATAACAATCGTGACACGAACAACAGTTGAACTCTTGCTTTCTCTTGACGTCTCTAACTCTCTGTTTCTCTCGAGTAAATTCCTGTTAACCTTCACACACGCAATTCTCTTCCACCCGTCTCTCCCATCTCAACTATCAATCCAAAACGTTCTCTCTCTCTCTTTCTCACACAGTGATCTCTGCTCCCACCAGCCCAACGGAGCGGCGGACGTTCTCTCTTTCTCTTCTTCTTCATCCTACTTTATATTGCTTTCGCATCCTTCATTTACCGACTCTTGCGTAATTTCCTGCATCTCCGTCATTTCAGCCAAAATTCTTGTTTGTCCTTCTTCTGCGGTTGCGGTTGTCTCGCTCCGTCGGCCTTGTAACACTAGCACGCACGGTGGACTCGAACCCGCAAGATCGACCTGAATCTTATCAGAGATATCATTATCTGCAATCGAGGGCGTTTGTTTTTTGGGACTACCTGTTCCAGATTTCTGTTGCCAAATTTCTTTCTGTAATTGATTTATTTTCTGTTTTTGTTGTTCCAACTGCTGCTTCTGCTGGTTAATTATATCTACCAAATCATGGTCGTGTTGGGAGACAAAACCTGAGCGTATGTTTTCCATTTTTGGAATTGTAATGGCCAACCATCTGCGACGAAAAAGTTTCCAACTGTTATGTACATGAGTGCTCAACTTTTGTTTTAATGCTTCGATATCGATTTTTGTCATTAAAGTGGCATCCAAATTAATTCCTTCGCCAGTTAAGACCTGTTTTTCTAAATCCTGCAAGACCTATATTCTGGATCGTAAGACTTCAATTTCGTTCTGTAGAGTGGCATTCATTGCTGAAAAATTGGTCATTTCGTCATGTATCTGTTTCTGCACCGCTTCCTGGTACTGTTGGAATTCCTTAATAGATTTGGTAATATTAACTAATGTAACTATCAGTTGATTATGTTCATTCTGTACTTCTCTCAGCAGTTCTGTTTTATCTTCCAGTGCATTTTGCAATTGTTGTTTGATGTTAACAAAGAATTAAAATGGTTCATATTGGCCAATGCCTGATCTTTTCCCAGTTGTAGCTTCTGTTCTTGTTGTATTAAAAAATCTGAGACTTCCTGTAATTTTTTCTGCATGCTATATACCTGATTTCCGGTTGCGGCAATAGAATCATTAGTATTCGACTTCTTCGAATTTACTGGTTGGGGTGACTGCGGTAACTTTCTTTTTGTTATCAACGAAAAAGGTGTTCCAAACACCCTTGCCTGTTCAGTGCCGTCTGTGGGGCATACATCCTCAGAGGAGTCTAACAGTGTATCGGGTTCATCTTGTTCATTTGTGTAGTTATGCTCTGAGCTGAGCATACCGTGTTTTTCAACATTTGGTCTTCTAGCTTGTATGAATTGAAAAATAGCAGCTAAATACACTGGTAAACGAGTGTATTTTTGGGACCTGCGTTTGTCCCCAACAAAAAACTGTTTGTGTAAATGGTTGTACAACCAGTGAGCCCAGCTCACTTTTCCTCCTGTCTCCGCTTGTACTAGAGGCGAAAAATTTTCTCTAGACATAAGATCAAATCTGACTATAAAGCAGAGCCTTTCTAAGTACCATTTAAATTGTTCACGGCGAGTATATGTGGCATTCTTCATCATAAAATAGCATCTGCGACCTTCGCCCTTACCAAATTCTTTTCGCAGGTCGTTATAAGAACATTTGGGAAAGTTTGCCTCTTCATACAACGGTAATTGAAATACTGACGAAACTAATTGTGGTGAAAATTGTACCTGATTTATAAGGAGACCTTTTGTTTGTCGCATGCTGTGTAACTGATTCTCTGCATCTTCATTACCTGTCCACTGGTGATGTTGCCGAAGTTCTTGAGTCATCTTCATCATCCTATAAGGTAGTATCTGTTGTAGTCACAACACGGTTCTGTGCAATTGCGCGCTTCCTGAGTCGCCATCTTAGTATATCGGATTCAGACATAGTTGTAAGGCTCGCCGAAAATAATATGCTAGAAGTTTTGTTAATTAGTACGAGAGCTCGCAGAATACTATACAGAAAAATACTATGCTGGGCATACGCATTTTATAAGCACTAGAACTTGAACTGCCATTTGCTGGAATGATGATATTTCATTCGGACATGACACTTCATACTTCTTACCGAAATTGTAGCATCAGAAATCATCATTCTGTATTTTATCCCGTAGATCGATGCTGGACTTGGAATGTCTTTTACATGTGCGAAGAGTATTATGCACAAAAAAATCGTGACTTTTAATAACAATCATCAGTACAATACAGGATTTGTAGGACCGAATTTTACAGTTTTGTTGCGAGACCTTCTAAATACATACTTCTAGCTGATCGAAAGATACGGGCAATCTTTTTCTTAAGAGTTTCTAATACATTTTTCAGGGTGTCGGGTTCTAATAATTGGGCATCTGTGCGCACCGAACTGAGCACAATAGCTTCCGAAAGTAAATTTTCAGCCTCGGTTTGTAAGAATGCTTCCTGTAAATAAAATTCATTGGCCAATGCTGCATCTCTGGCTGTCTTCATGTCTGTTACTTGTTGCTGCATTCGATGGATGTAATCATTTTGGTTGCGTACTTGATTGTCGAGCCTTTCTAACTGTTGGTTGAGGAACTGGATCGTTTTATGATATGCATCTCTTTCCATTTTCGTATCTGCTAATCTTTTCTGTTTCTGAGGCTCTTCAACGAGATACTTATGAAGCATGTCGTTAACTGTTGATAAACTGTCTTTTGTAGTATTCAACTCGAATTCTTTTTGCTTCAGTTCTCTTTGCTGTTTTTGGTTTTGTTGATCTTTTTGGGCCAGCTGTAATCTAGTTTCTTCCAGTAAGTTGCCTAATGCTACTCTAAGATCTTCTGCATCTTTGAAGTTCTGTGTTAACTTATTGATTTCTGCATTGGCTACTATCAACAATTCTTTTTGATTGTTCATTGTTTTCAGAGCTTCATCCCATTATTTTGTTATGTCTTCTTGGTCACTGAGTCGTTCTTGCAGCTGCTTCACCTGTTCGTGTAGGGCCTGATTTTCTGCCTTTACTACGTATAATTCTTCTTGAAGAGGAGTAATATCGGCTTCCAGTAATTCTACTTTATGCTGCAACTCCTTGTAGATATTGTCTGTATCAGCTCTTATCTGAGTAGATAATTGCTGGGAGAGATTAATAAGAAATTGTCCGATCGATGCTAATTCAGAAAATACCTGAACAGATTGTGTTTGCAGAACTTGTCGTGGTTGGGCAAATGTATCGGTGAGTAATTGTTGAGAATTCGGTGGCGAGTAGTTAGGGGAAGATGATGATGAATCGTCGGGGTGGTCTTGGATGGGATGTACTTCATTTTCTGGTGGTAAAATGGGACGAGCTGCGTTAGAGCTTGTTACCTTATTTGTATCCTGTTGTTCATTCGCTGCGGTGCCGGCATCTGTTGCTTCTGATGCCTTCAGGAGCTTATCCAGTGCATTATTAGTAGGTTGTTGTTCATGGATTTGTTGGTTCTCTTGATGCTGCTGCTGACAGACTTTATGAGTTGAAATTGCTTCAGTTTCAGTTTGCTTCTGCGTTTGTTGGTGCTCACACGCTAATGAATACGCTGATGATTCCTGGTGCATAGACGTATTTGTATCATGGAACCTCTCTTCATCTTGATACTTGGCCTCTGTTTCTACTTCCTTGTCTTGCTGATCAGCTTCATTCTCTACTACTTTGTCTTGTTTACTGGCTTTCCCTTCTTTATTTTCGTGTTGTTGTTCTGTGTCGTGTTGTACTTCTTGCTGTTGTTCGGCTTCCTTTTGTATTGCTTCACCTGGATGCTGATCGACCTCCTGTTGTACTTCTTCGTCTTGTCCGACTGAACCTGCAACCTTACTTTCAGAAGAACTGATTCTGATTCGTTTACTTCTGAATAACTGATTAATCTCTTCTTCATCTTCTTCGTCTTCATCTAAAGGTTGCGCTGATTCTTCAATCTGCAGTACTGGTCCTCTTGGTGGTGGTTGTGCTTGCATTATAGTTGGAAACAGAAATGACAGAATGTGCGGAAGTCGAGACCTAGGAGTTTTGCCTTTGCTAACTTGCTTCATGATTGAGACGCACTCCTTATGAATACGTTGAAAGAAAAACGACGCGAAGTTAACAGGTTCTCGGGTAGCTATATCGATGGCAGAATAAAATGGTCGAGAGATACCATAAGTTCGTTTCTAGAAATTGAGTATAGCAACTAGGAATTGTAATGCAGTTCTTTCGGGTTCTGGTCGGCAAAGAATGGCGTATTCATTAGATGAATAATGAGGGAACAATTCTGCCATTCGGGTTATAGAAATCATGGGGAGATTCTCGCGGCCATGTGGAGTCAAATGGTATACTTCAGCAAAAGCTTGGAATGTGATTACAGTTCTCGAAGGTAAGGAGAGGAAAACCCATTGTTTTTCGGTGGGAGATACTTGAGCGATAGCAGAAATGATCTGTGCGAAGAAGGGGTGAGCTTCTACTGAGTGCCAGGGCAGCTCGGCGAAACTACCCAATCCTCGTATACGCAGGTAATTTCCTACTTCAGCAGGGATACCATCAGTAAAAGCTGTATAGTTTGCTAAGGATTCCATTGCGCACAGATACAAGACACAAAACACGAGTATTCAGAAAATACAGCCGTGATCGCAAGATACTATGTAACCTATCCGACGAGTTTAAGTGAGTTATATAAGAGATTTATACAAAGAATATTTTAAACGGTACTAATTACACAAAACGGGTAGTAATGTCTATATCTGGTGTGCATGCATGTAAAGAGAGAAAAAGGAGCGGGCGGCTTGACATAAATAGATATTAAAATACGGCGATTACACTTACTTTATTGATTATACCAAATTAAAACAAAAAGGAACTAAAAGACAGGAAGAAAATTAAGAACTTGCGGTACCCTGTGTACCCTTGTTATCGCAGCTGTGACGTTACTTGATACGGCCGTAGCTTAGAACCGTTTATCACTTTTGGAAGTGGTTGTCCAGTCAATGTAGTCAATCGAAAAGTAGCCGGACCAACTTGTTCTGAAATCTTGAATGGACCGAACCAACGTAACTTGAATTTTCCTGCTGATCTGTTGGACTTTGCATTGTAGAAAAGAACAAGCTGTCCTACTGAAAATACTGGAGTCTTTAAATTACGGTCATGTGTCCTGGCCTGTCTTAGTTGGATTTCTTTCATAGTTAAGAAACTGAGCCATCGGTGCTCATCTAATTCTCTAAGTGTTTCCAACCGAAATACCAATGACTCTTCTGGTAGAAGCTTCTGAGAAATTGCTACTCTTAAACTTGGTATTACAATTTCCATCGGGGTGATTGCTTCTAGTCCATAGGCTAATTTGAATGGTGTCAAGCCGGTGGTTACCTTATATGTTGTGCGATAGGCCCATAAGACTGCAGGTAGCAACTGATCCTATCTTTCCGGTGTTTCTCTAGTCAATTTCTGAAGCATGTTCAGCAAAGATTTGTTGGTACTTTCTGCCAATCCATTTGCACGAGGATAATATGGTGAGCTGAATTTATGACTGATCTGGAACGACTGTGTTAATGCTTTCATCAAATTGTTCATAAAATGGGTGCCCTGATCTGAAACAAGCTCTAGTGGCAATCCAAATCTTGGAAAGACATCTGATAATAGACATTTTGCTACTGCAACTACTGTAGCCGAACGTAAAGGCCATGCTTCTGCCCACCTGGTTGCGTAGTCTGTGCAAGTCAATATATACCGGTTGTTACTGAATACCGCGGGAGGTGTGATTGGACCAATAAAATCTAGACCCCACTTCTGAAATGGTTCTAAAGGAAGTACTGGATGAAGTGGAAAGTAATGGCGTTGTAGTGGTTGTCCAGTTCTTTGACAGCTATCACAAGTTTTGATAAATTCCAATACATCTCTGTACATAGTTGGCCACCAAAGTCCACTTTGCAGAATTTTTCGGTGAGTAAGATCTGCTGCAAAATGTCCTCCTGTTGGACTTGAGTGAGCCAGATTGATGACTGAGTTTACTTCATGTGTAGGGATACATCGGAGTAAGGTTCCTGTATGATCTGCATAATAAAGTTCTCCAGCAACTAACCGGAATCTTCGACTAAAAACTGCAATTTTTCGGCCTGTAGCTGTAGGGACTTCAGAAGGTAGACATCCATCCGAAAGGAAGGTCAATAACTGATCATAATACGTAGTTGGTACTGGTTGGTTCGACAATTCCTCAGTAGTTGGTTCTGAAGTATAGATGGCTGGCGTTGTATCATTTATGCCGACCGGAGGTTCACCTGAATCTAAACGTGACAAAAAGTCTGCTAAAGCATGTGAACTACTTGGCCGATGAGTGACATCATAGTCGAATTCCTGCAATAGTAGGACACATCGTGCTAGGCGGCCACCTATATGTTGCTGCCGAACCAAGTAAACAAGTGCAGCGTGATTGACATGAAATGTAAATTTTCGGCCCAGCAAGTAATGTCTGAATTTTTTTACTGAATACACTAGTCCTAAGCATTCCCTCTCTGTTACCGAGTAGTTCTTCTCTGCAGGTGCTAATCTTCTGCTAGCATAGTATACTGGTCTAAACCATTTATCGGTTTGTTTCATCAGTACACTTCCTATTGCTATATCAGATGCATCAACGAATATGTGAAATGGGTGATCCCAATCTGGTGGCTGTAAAATGGGAACCTGTGTTAATAACTATTTCAGTCGATCAAATGCTATCTGACATTCCTGAGTCCATTCGAATTGCCGTGGAGTCTTGGAAATTAATTTGTTCAGTGGTATTGCCACATGAGCAAGCCACCGTAAATGTCTTCCATGCCATCTCACTTGACCCATAAACCGCATTACTTCTTTGGGTGTATTAGGCACCGGAGCTTCTAATACTGCTGAAATTTTATCAGGATCGACTTGAATACCCTGTCCCGATATGATGTGACCAAGTAACTTACCACATGAAACCGCAAACACAGATTTGTTTGGGTTTAAACACAATCTATATTCTCTACATTTCTGAAAGCAACATCGTAAATGTACCAGATGTGCGATCGTCTTACCAAAAATTGAAAAATCGTCAAGGTATACTTGCATAAATGAGGTGAGATAAGGAGAAAATATCTCCTGCATACATCTTTGAAATGTGCTTGGTGCATTCCTCAATCCAAACCACATTACTGTACAAGCAAAGACACCCCAATTTGTAATAAATGCAGTTTTTGGTATATCCTCTTCAGCCATTCTTACTTGGTTATATCCACTGTATCCATCTAGAAATGAATACATCTCATGACCTGCTACTTTGTCAAGCATAGTATCCAAAAAGGGAATCGGAAAAGGATCCGGTACTGTTGCAGCATTTAATTTCCGATAGTCTACGCAGATTCTCAATTGCTTGTTTTTCTTCGGTACAATCACAATCGGTGAAATCCATTCCGCATGTTCTATTGGTACTATGAATCCAACTTTTAATAACCTATCAAGTTCAGCCTTTACCTGTGATGCATAATGTGGGTTCATCCGGTAGCTGGTTTGCTTTATCGGTTTCGCTTCTGGTTTTAGCATAACTTTGTGTTGATAAATACGAGGATCCAAGCCCTTCATGTCTTTGTAATCCCATGCAAAGACGTCAGTAAATTCTTGGAGTAACTGAATTAAATCTGCTTGAAATGCTTCCGGTAAGTTTTGCTTTATCTTTATAGGACGAGGGTGATCTTCATCTCCAAGATTATAAGTAATTAACTGGTCTTCTGGAACATAAAATTGTTGATATTTCTCTGTATTAGCTGATGGTTCGAGAAGTTGCTGTAGTTCATTATCGTGAATCGAAATGGTATCTTCCTCCTTAGTTTCTTCGGCAATGGGTATTACTGTACATACTGAAGCATTCCAGGTATCTACAACAGACTGTAGATCAATAGTTCCTAATGTCATTAAATCAACATTATTCTTCAGAAATTCTTCTTCTTCATCATCGGACAACCCATCTAACATATGGACTGGTTCGGCAAAATATGGTCGAGCATGTAACTCACAGGGTTGTATCGCGTCTAACTTTACAACACATTTGCGATTTTTATCTATGAACGTAAGTTCCTGGGCTGACCAGTCTTGAATTACCTTGGCTTGTTTCAACCAAGGACGGTCGAAAAGTAGATTGTAATCTAGGGTGGATTCCGGCAATTCTAGAACAACGAAGGTCATCTTGAATGTTGTGTCTTGCAAAGTTATGGGTATATCTCGGACCAGTCCTACTGGATGGACTCTAGATTGATCAGCCATCCTAACAAAGAATTGAACTGGTTCTATCTTAGTCCATCCCAACTTCTTACAAAGTGACGCAGTGGCAATATTCATGCCAGACCCCCCATCAATTAAAACTTGTGTGATTTGATGTTTATTAAACCATACCGTAATCAGAGGAACTGAGTGATCTACCGTAGAGTCTGGCTCTGGTTGTACTGTTGCGGTAGCCGGAATGCAAGCAGATTTTGTAGTAAACTGCTGTTGAAATTGTTGGCGTATTCCTGGTACTAATGCCAGTAATTGGCCGAAAGGCAGTGTGATGGATGCTTTTGACAATATATCCCATGCTGGTTGCAATTGATTTGCATTTTCCTTAACTGTTGAAGATGAAGCTTGGTCTGAAGATGGTAATTCTGCTGCAGATGATGTACCTGCTTCTGTATTGTCAGCACGAGCTTGTGTCGTATCCGGAGACTCGATTACTGGAGTAGGTTCTGGAAAAAGAGGTGGTTCTACGGTGGTCCATTGACTAGCTTTATTATACATTCTGTGTTGTTCACGTATCCCAGGTTCAAATAATTCTGCTGCTGGTTGCCATTGTTTACCGGAACGAGTTTGAACTGCTGCTGCCTGCGTCTCTACAGGTGTGATTGTTACCACATTGGCCATTGGGTTTTGACGTTCCTTTTTCCTTTGGTCATATTCCACTGCATCTCTACAGAATCTTCTAATATGGCCCAATTGTCCATAGAAATGACATCGTGGTGGTGGTAAATTATGATTTTCCGGTGGTGGTCCATTCTGCCAGCGCGGTGTATTATAGTTATTGTTCCTCTGTCCTCGATAATGTCGATAACCTTGTTGTTGATTGTTTCTCAAATGTGGGGGTACATATTGATTGGTTAGCTGCCCTTGTTCCTGAATAATTGCATTAACTGTTGCTGTTCCTTGTCTTCTGGCATTGTATGCACAATTCTCAGTGGTATGTCCAACAATGTTACAGAGGGCGCAATAGGTCTGATTTAACGCACACTGGGCACTAGTATGTCCTGAATTCTTGCATGTGGTGCAATATACTTGCTTAGTTATATCTTCAGCCACATGTTTGTTTGTTTTTATCCATTCCAAATCCTCTGAAAATCCACCAACTTTGTTTTCGAGCTGAAGGGTCATTGCGATCACTGCATCGAGGGTCATGGCTCCTACACATCTTATAATCATGATTTGCCTAAGTTGAGGAAGTAAGCCATTGATAAACCACTGTGTAATAACATCGTCTGGTAAATTAGCATGAGCCTGGGGTAACTGTCTTAAATGTGTTCTGAAAAGGGTAGCATACTCTTGTACAGTTTGATTTGGTTTCTGTCTGTTGTTCTGTAAATAATCAAAGATCTCTGTAGGATTCTTTTTCAGTCTGAATCGCTGCAAAAAAGCGTCTCGTACTGCTTCATAAGTACCGAAATGATTAATATCGTATTCAGTAAGCCATCTTGCTGCTTCATTCACAAGTGTAGATTGAAAAACAAATGCTTTGTATGCCGGGTCCGGTGGATGGTTGAGGACAGCGTAACTGATTTCAAAGGTGCGTACGTGAGCATCTGGATCATCTCCTGGAAATCCACTAAAATTTGTGTATGTTACTCCCGTTGGAGCCGATCTGGGTTGACCTAACTGTCGTTGCGGTTGTTCGTTCATCGTGAGTGTATTATACCTTCCTTCTGTATTTCTGTTTTGAGTTTCTGAACTACCGGAATTTGTTTCACCAAATGGCACACTTTCCGGTGCAATTAGCTTACTTACTATATTGCGAATTTCTGTTTCAAATAGTCTTCCTTCCTCCTTGATATCCAGAGTAGGAGGACTTGCTTCCAAACGTTGTAGTTGAGCGGAAGATTCAGCCGAAACTGCTGAATCGTCACCGAAAAACTGTGTTTTTCTTACCGAAATTCCACCGGAAGGATTCGAAATTGTGACTGGATACGGTGTTGATTCGCCTGTGTTAATTTCCTTCCCTAAAGTGTTTCTAATCGTATCTGAATCTAAATCTATTCCGAAAACTTTTAGACTAGATTCCAACTGCGTCTTGGTAGGTTCCAAAATTGCTGTATTTTCGACAGTCTGCACCATAGTGATACCAGACAGTTCTAGAGATGTAATACGTTCTACCGTAATTTCACCGGAATCAGTTTTATCGTTCGTCACTTTTTCGACAACTGGGTCAGGTCTAATTGCACTAGTACCTCCCAGAGTTGTTCTAAATACCCCTAACTGGTGATTCTTGGGATACTTTTCACCTGATCGAGTAATCGGCATGTAGCATTTCCGTACTGATCATATAGTATTACGAACAGAACAGTCTTGCAACAATCTGATTCTGTTGCTACTGTACATCCAACAAAATTTAATTTGAACAAAATACCAGGCAATCTTAATGCCACATCCCCAGCGGAATCGCCAATGTTAAACGATAATACTTTCTATCCAACTTTCGGAAGAGTATTATCGGGTCCTCGGGTTCTTGGGAGTGGTAGGGGTCTATTAGATAGAGGCCCTGTACTATTTTCCCATCTAATCATTCCACATCTTATCTAATCCTTCATCAATATCCAAAATAGATTTGCGGACAATTCACAACAGTAAAATCGTTCTTGACGCGGATCAGGTGCGTCAGTTTATTGCCATACTATCGTTCTTACTATTTAAAAGTTCTAACATCAAAGTTGTTGTTATCTTCCTCGTCCTCTCAACAAAGGTAAACAGAATATATCGTCTCTTATTCTATATTCTGATTATAACAGAATAAAACGTCGTACACAGTACTGCAACACCACAACAGATTACTTAATGGTTCACGATACTACACTTTCCAAGCTGTCATATTCATCTTCAATCACACAATCCGTTATACCAATGGTGTATACCAGAAAATTATTAT
The DNA here is from genome assembly GCA_020310875.1 of Ceratopteris richardii. Classification (NCBI taxonomy): domain Eukaryota; kingdom Viridiplantae; phylum Streptophyta; class Polypodiopsida; order Polypodiales; family Pteridaceae; genus Ceratopteris; species Ceratopteris richardii. Next base: position 119,552,502 of record CM035432.1, on the reverse strand, counting down.
CAACAGTGCGCACACATACCGTCAAAAAATGATATAACAGTATACTGAACGTCATCTACTGTAACACTTAATTCAGAGTACTCAAAAAGAGGTATATCCCATTACATTAATCAGATTCACTACTACAGAGAATAGTATCACAGTTTCTTGCAGATATCGACTAACCTTTCTTCTCAAGAACTACTCAATGCTATGCACTTACAAAATAACAATCGTGACACAAACAACAGTTGAACTCTTGCTTTCTCTTGACGTCTCTAACTCTCTGTTTCTCTCGAGTAAATTCCTGTTAACCTTCACATACGCAATTCTCTTCCACCCGTCTCTCCCATCTCAACTATCAATCCAAAACGTTCTCTCTCTCTCTTTCTCACACAGTGATCTCTGCTCCCACCAGCCCAACGGAGCCGCGGACGTTCTCTCTTTCTCTTCTTCTTCATCCTACTTTTTAGTGCTTTCGCATCCTTCATTTACCGACTCTTGCGTAATTTCCTGCATCTCCGTCATTTCAGCCAAAATTCTTGTTTGTCCTTCTTCTGCGGTTGCGGTTGTCTCGCTCCGTCGGCCTTGTAACAAACACCTATTTTGCATATGGCCATACTCACCACAGCGATAACACATCAATGGCCTATTATATCTAGGCTTCATTGTACGATTCTCCTCTCTATTAGGTGCATTTGAAGTACTAGCATAATATGAATCCAAAGCTTGAGGGTTATCTCGTTGTTGTGTACCCTTGAGGTAGTAACAGTCTCTAGCTTCATGGCCGTCCTTTCCACAAAATTGACAGCTTACCTTGTTAGGACAATTAACATTGGAATGTCCATTGTTGTTACATATTGTACACCAAATCTGCCTTCTTATATCCTGGGTGGTCCGCACATCTTCTATCTCACGGTGAAGTTGGGCTACTTCATTATCAGTGCGACATAGTGGTGGTAAGAACTTCTGTTCTTGGTGATTTTGTTGCATTCTCAATGCCTCTAGTTATTTCCTCAGTTGCCCAATAGGGTCTAGTTCTGCAACATAATTTGGTTGTGTATCCCCTTCAAAATATTGCCTAGCTTCTTCAATGCATGATGCTGTTGCAACAAAATCATTGAGGGTTGTATCCAATCTAAGAGACTCTCGTAGCTTCTGCTGACATGACCTGGGCAAAGCTTTTTCTATCCATTTTTTAACCAAGAAATCACCTCGAGCATGTGGAAGATGTGCAACAAGTGCTTTTGTCCTAGTGTGAAGTTCATGGAAGGATTCACCTAATCTCAGCCTTAAGTTCTCTAGCTGATGTAGAGCTCTTTCGAATGAGTCACTTGGTCGAAATGTCTATGAGAATGCCGTCTTCAAAGCCTCCCATGTAGCAAAATGGCCATTTGCATATTGACTGTACCATTTGTCAGCAAGGCCTTCCAATGTGGATGGGAAGAGTACGAGCATTGCATCCTCTCTATTCTCCAAACCTCGTCCACGGCATAAGGAGATGAATCTCCTCACATGATCATCAGCATCCTCATAAGCTTGTCCCTTGAAGGTAGGGAACTTGATATTCAGTCTGTAGAGTAAATGAGAGAGATCGGTGTTTTGTCTAATGTATCTGAGGAGAAGTTTAATGTCCTCCTCTGCTTTTCTTTTGACAACGAAGTCGCACCCAAATCAATGCATAAACGGGTTCACTAGTGGAAGATATAGCTGACTTTTTAAGGCTCCTTCGTACACGCAGAGGCTCCTTATCTACTCACGTATGGGTCATGTACCTACTTGCAAGATGCAATAGGGAAAAAATGATGGAAAACGACTATTTATTATGCTCACGGCCTCTCACAAAAATGCAAGTGTCCCACCGGCCGTGCCATACTATAGAGGAGGTATTGGGGTACCTACTTTTAGCAGGATCATGCACCAAGCACTCCAGTACTTCGCCTACTCAAGGGAGGTTCTCCTTAGGGAAATATACCGTTTAACACTTCTGTAAGCAGGCAGATAACAATAATGACACAGAGTTATAACTACTTAGGGAAAATATTAATGACAATTGACAATAGTGGGAGACCAAACCACTCCTTAGTTCGAAAAGATGATTACAATGTAGGCCAAGGAAATGCTACAAAAGCTGATGCTGTGTGCTAACATGTCAATCCAGAACAAAACAAAATCAATACAAGAAATTCGTCCAAGAAAATGAACACAACTAGATGAAGACATGCACTGCTCAATACAAAGGTATCAAGACTTGCTCTAATGGAAGAGCATGGAAATACCACTGACTCAAACTGAATGACAAAACCAAGCCACTTCTTTACACTACAGTGCTATTAGCCCTCCACTGGGAAGCCCACACTCTATATCCTCACCACAGAGTGACTTCCTACATAGGCTTGTAGCCACAGAGTGCAAAGAGAGGACCCCTGTACGTATGTAGGTAAATCCACAATGAGTACAAGTCCATTGCTTTTATAGGCTCCACTAGGCCAGGAGGGCCTTGCCGATTCCTCCCGTCCACTAAATATGTGCCGATTGATTGCCCAAAATTGGAGGGGTAGATCAAATATGCCACTAGATTTGAATTGGATCCTCAAAAATAGGCAACCGTCACGAATGGTTGATGGAAAAAGTCATTTCTCCACTTTCAATTTTACCACTTACAACTTTAGTGTCACTTTGGCATGCCAGCTGAGATCCTCATTCTATGCTGCCCATGGGATTGTAATGCCCCTGAGAACTCCTATCTTCCTTTAGCAATCTTTGTAGAATTCCCCTACCTCCTTAGTGGTGATGAAAGATCCATCAAAGCCAATGCCATTGTAAACAAAACCAAAATCGCTAACTCCAAGATCTGGAGATTACAATACAGACAAACTTCAAGTGCATTGTGAATGCTCTTCATGGGGCTCTTCCACTACTCAATGACTACACCAAACCAGTGTCCATTGTTATAACTGCTTCTCGATCTACTATAGGCAAATGAAGAAATTTTCCATCATGCATGATGTGAGCAACATCTAGAATGGTAGTATCAATAGTCGCACACTTTGGACTTGGTGTCATAACCTTGTCTATAGGTGTAGACTTTGGGGAAAGGTTTTGAGCTATTACTCTCATCAGAATGTCTTTTTGGCTGCCGTAGATACTAAATTTGAAGGCAAATTTTTCACGAAGTACATCCTCAAAATTTGAAGGTGCAGATAGTGTGTTACCCCATTGTCGCTCCACACCTTAGACTGCAGCTGCAATAGCATTGCTTTTTTCTATTGCCCTTTGCATTCTAGCAATGGCATCATATAGGAATTTTGTGATGTCGAGAAGTGCAATGATTTTTCCATTCTCAATAGGAAGATGTCGAGACTTGCCTTGAACCATTTCTCTGAAGGGCATCCACCGCCAGTGTTTCATTCATGATGAAATGAGGGTTCTTTGTCATGACTCTAGACATAGCCGTCTCCTTAGGCTTGAGTCCTTCAGCTATAACTCTAGTCACCATATCCTTATCTGTTATAATTCCACACAAAGAAGCACTTGTATCTGTCAAAAAGGCAGCATCAACTCTGCGTGTTACCATATGCCGACAAGCATCTATCACTCTTGTCCTTCAGGGATTGTCAATGCCCTTGATAATCTCAATCTCTTTACTGTCCTCTCACCTGTTGTTGACAATCGAGAGCTGCTGAGATGGATTAGCTCACAGCGGGAAGAATCAGAGGAGGGGGTAGCGGAAGAGAGGCAAGAGGGTTGTGGGGGAGGGAGCTACGGGAGGAGAGGGACAGAGAGAGAGGGAGAGGATGGTGGGTGGGAAGAGGAGGGGTTAGGGGGGGAGGGGCTGTGGGAGGAGAGGGGGAGAGAGAGAGAGAGGGAGAGAGAGAGGTGGCGGGTGGGGATAGGAGGGGTCCGCAGGGGAGGGGCTGCGGGAGGGGAGAGAGAGAGAGAGAGAGAGAGAGAGAGAGAGAGAGAGAGAGAGAGAGAGAGAGAGAGAGAGAGAGAGAGAGAGAGAGAGAGAGAGAGAGAGAGAGAGGGAGGGAGGTGGCGGGTGGGGAGAGGAGGGGTCCACGGGGGATGGGCTTTGGGAGGGGAGGGAGAGAGAGAGAGAGAGAGAGAGAGAGAGAGAGAGAGAGAGAGAGAGAGAGAGAGAGAGAGAGAGAGAGAGAGAGAGAGAGAGAGAGAGAGAGAGAGAGAGAGAGAGAGAGAGAGAGAGAGAGAGAGAGAGAGAGAGAGAGAGAGGAGAGAGAGAGAGAGAGAGAGAGAGAGAGAGAGAGAGAGAGAGAGAGAGAGAGAGAGAGAGAGAGAGAGAGAGAGAGAGAGAGAGAGAGAGAGAGAGAGAGGTGGGGGGCGGGGAGAGGAGGGGTTTGCAAGGGAGGGGTTGTGGGAGGGGAGGGAGGGAGGGAGAGAGAGAGAGAGAGAGAGAGAGAGAGAGAGAGAGAGAGAGAGAGAGAGAGAGAGAGAGAGAGAGAGAGAGAGAGAGAGAGAGAGAGAGAGAGAGAGAGGAGAGAGAGAGAGAGAGGGAGAGAGAGAGAGAGAGAGAGAGAGAGAGAGAGAGAGAGAGAGAGAGAGAGAGAGAGAGAGAGAGAGGAGAGAGAGAGAGAGAGAGATAGGTGGTGGGTGGGAGAGGAGGGGTCCATGGGGGATGGGCTGCGGGGGGGGAGAGAGAGAGAGAGAGAGAGAGAGAGAGAGAGAGAGAGAGAGAGAGAGAGAGAGAGAGAGAGAGAGAGAGAGAGAGAGAGAGAGAGAGAGAGAGAGAGAGAGAGAGAGAGAGAGAGAGAGAGAGAGAGAGAGAGAGAGAGAGAGAGAGAGAGAGAGAGAGAGAGAGAGAGAGAGGGAGGGAGGGAGGGAGGGAGGGAGAGAGAGAGAGAGAGAGAGAGAGAGAGAGAGAGAGAGAGAGAGAGAGAGAGAGAGAGAGAGAGAGAGAGAGAGAGAGAGAGAGAGAGAGAGAGAGAGGGAGGGAGGGAGGGAGGGAGGGAGGGAGGGAGGGAGGGAGGGAGGGAGGGAGGGAGGGGAGGGAGGGAGGGAGGGAGGGAGGGAGGGAGGGAGGGAGGGAGGGAGGGAGGGAGGGAGGGAGGGAGGGAGGGAGGGAGGGAGGGAGGGAGGGAGGGAGGGAGGGAGGGAGGGAGGGAGGAGGGAGGGAGGGAGGGAGGGAGGGAGGGAGGGAGGGAGGGAGGGAGGGAGGGAGGGAGGAGGAGGGAGAGAGAGAGAGAGAGAGAGAGAGAGAGAGAGAGAGAGAGAGAGAGAGAGAGAGAGAGAGAGAGAGAGAGGTGGCGGGTGGGGAGAGGAGGGGTTTGCGGGGAGGGGCTGTAGGGAGGGGAGAGAGAGAGAGAGAGAGAGAGAGAGAGAGAGAGAGAGAGAGAGAGAGAGAGAGAGAGAGAGAGAGAGAGAGAGAGAGAGAGAGAGAGGTGGCGGGTGGGGAGAGGAGGGGTTTGCGGGGAGGGGCTGCAGGGAGTGGAGAGAGAGAGAGAGAGAGAGAGAGAGAGAGAGAGAGAGAGAGAGAGAGAGAGAGAGAGAGAGAGAGAGAGAGAGAGAGAGAGAGAGAGAGAGAGAGAGAGAGAGACAGGAGGGGATGGCGGGTGGGGAGAGGAGGGGTCCACGGGGGAGGGTTGCGGGAGGAGAGAGAGAGAAAGAGAGAGAGAGAGAGAGAGAGAGAGAGAGAGAGAGAGAGAGAGAGAGAGAGAGAGAGAGAGAGAGAGAGAGAGAGAGAGAGAGAGGTTGCAGGTGGCGAGTTGGGAGAGAGGGAGGTGGCAGGTTGGGAGAGGAGGGGTCCGCGGGGGATGGGCTGCGAGAGGGGAGGGGGAGAGAGAGAGAGAGAGAGAGAGAGAGAGAGAGAGAGAGAGAGAGAGAGAGAGAGAGAGAGAGAGAGAGAGAGAGAGAGAGAGAGAGAGAGAGAGAGAGAGGGGAGAGAGAGAGGGAGGTGGCAGGTGCGGAGAGGAGGGGTCCATGGGGGATGGGCTGTGCGAGGGGAGGGAGAGAGAGAGAGTGAGAGAGAGAGAGAGAGAGAGAGAGAGAGAGAGAGGGGAGAGAGAGAGGGAGGTGGCAGGTGGGGAGAGGAGGGGTCGGCGGGGGAGGGGCTACGGGAGCGGACAAAGAGATAGAGAGAGAGAGAGGGAGAGAGAGAGAGAGAGAGAGAGAGAGAGAGAGAGAGAGAGAGAGAGAGAGAGAGAGAGAGAGAGAGAGAGAGAGAGAGAGAGAGAGAGAGAGAGAGTGAGAGAGAGAGGGAGGTGGTGGGTGGGGAGAGGAGAGGTCTGTGGGGGACGGGCTGCACGAGGTGAGAGAGAGAGAGAGAGAGAGAGAGAGAGAGAGAGAGAGAGAGAGAGAGAGAGAGAGAGAGAGGGAGAGAGAGAGAGAGAGAGAGAGAGAGAGAGAGAGAGAGAGGTTGCGGGTGGGGAGAGGAGGGGTCCGCGGGGGAGGAAGTGCAGGAGGGGAGGGAGAGAGAGAAGTTGTGCGCACTTCAATGGCTTTGAAAGTTTTATTATACCAAGCTAGAAGATATGTCATGTAGGCATGCCAAGCATAAGCCAACTAAATGTTGGGGATCATACTCATGTAGTACATGAGATTGTAGTTGCCATCAATAAATTCTATCTCTACTTTTGGGCTATTTACAAAGAAAATATACAAGTTCTGCTCTTCATTCAACATCCTTCCCCTCCTAGACCTCCTAGTAGGCTCTCAACTTCTAGATTTATAAACTACTATCTCTCATTATCTGATGGCTCTCTATCTTTGTATAGAGCTCTGTGATAGCTCAAGGAAGATAAGACTGTTCTCGAGTTTTAGAAAAATTAGAGCTTTCTATCTCTATGTTTTTGGCTATTTACAAAGAAATTGTACAAGGTTTAGTCTCCATCTAGCATCCTCCCCCTCCGAAACGTGTTGATGCCATCACCAAATTATTGGAAGTATTGTTTCAACTTTCTTCACTATCCTTGGTTTTACTCCATACCTACTCATGTACAATGCCTCTTTGTAAACCTTGTATAGAATCTTTCCTCATTTCTTCAATTTCTTGCCATTTCCCAATGTCTCCCTCTAGCTTATGTTTTCAATCTTATAGATCTTTTGCACCTTTGCAAGCATCTCTCATAACCTTCAAGAGCTCAAGAAAAGGTAACTTTGTTCTTGTGACAAGTTCTTCTTGCTTTGCCTCTACTCTATCCTCTACATCTATTATACCTACATCTTCATATTTTTGTTGCTCTTATTCATTATCATCCAAACTAGTCAAAATCATCATTTCCTTTGGTTCCTCTTGATCATCCTAAGTAGCTTGTATGCCAAATCCTAGAGAAGCATCAAAAAGGTCATATATTTGTTTGCTTTTCCACTTCTTTCAATTTTTCGATATTAGACTCTTATTATTGATTTGATTCTTGGGATGATAATTCTATGCCCTAAAATATTTTATAATTCTCTATATCATCCTCTTTTTCTTCAAAAATCTCCTCTTCCTCAGGTGGTTGATGTGTACACATTAGTTGGTCCATCCTATGTATTAGGATTTTGCTCCTTGGCATCAAACTCTAAGGTGCTTCCAATAACAGAGGTGGTGGCGATTCAAATTGCCTTTGCTCATCCTATAGCACTATGGCTTTCTTCTTCTCTTCTTCCTTAATTTTTTGTTTATGGTTTTTTTCTTTCGCTTTACCTCTTTAGCTTTTACTACTATATTTCTCTTCAACCATGTACAATGTATCAAACAAATTCTTTAGTTCCTTTTCTCTTTTCGTAAAAATTGTTTTTTGTTCTGGCACTCATCAAGTTCTCATGTAATTCTCCATATATCTTCCATTCCTCTCTTGGCACGTCAGTGGCTTTATCTGATAAATCCCATAGCATGTTTTGGTATTTTCTTTTCAAATTTCTTCATATGTGTGTGTGTTTGTGTGTGTATACACACACACACACATATATATAAATAAATAAATAAATATATATATATATATATATATATATATATATATATATATATATATATATATATATATATATATATATATATATATATATATATATATATATATATATATATACATATTAGCATTTATGGATATATATTAGTACACATACATAAACATATTGAGAGTAAGGGTTTGAGGATCTACATATATAAAAGATAAGGAATTAGGCTCTAGGTATTTATAGTGTATGTACATAAAGACATTTCAATTTCAGGTGTTTAGGATACATATTAGTTTACATACATGTAGAGTGGAATCCTCACACACACACACACACTGCCATGACGGTAATTTAGTGGAGCAACTTCACCCTGAAGTGGAGCTGTAGACCACCCAAGACATCCATAGGTAGACTTTTTTGTACCACATGCAACAAGAGTAGTCACTCCAACATGAAGTACCCTAACCAAGTTTCCTTGAAGTATTTTGGTGTGTATGTTTATGTCTTTGTGTGTGCCTGTGTGTGTGGTTGTATAAAGGTATGTATGTAAGCGTATGTGTATTTATGTATATATGTAATAAGTATGTGTGACAATATTTATATGTGTATGTATGTTACGTATGGTATATCTAAGGATGTGTGCATGTGTATGGTGTATGTGTGTTTGTTTATGTGCATATATTGGTGTGTATGTTCAAATATGTATCCATTTTATGTGTGTATATGTATCTATATATGTGTGCATAAATGTGTATTGTTGTGTGTATGCATGTGTATGCTGATGTGTTGACATGTGTATGTATACATGTGGATATGAACGATACATTTTTTATTTATTAGTTGTATTATTCTATCGCTTTTGTTAGAAGTAATTCTTCTTCTAAGAAAAATCAATTATAATAGTTATTATTTTAACTAGAATGAAAAATAGAACATTTTGATAAAAACATCATAAAGAAAAAGGAAATTCTCATTAAATTGAAGCTATAGGCATCTATATCGCCATCAATATACCCCTCTTTTGCAATTTTTGTCTTAAATTTTCTTATGACTACCCGACCGATATACCGAGCAACATATCATTGAATACATTTGTGTTTGTTATTTTCACAAAATTTTGTGTCCATACGAAAACCAAAATTCTGTTCTAGTGGCAACAATTTGTGAGCAGAGATGTTCTTTTCTATGAAGCTTTTATAAATTTCCTAGTTCTTGAGCCTCTCACAATTCAGTTTTGGTGGTGGAATCGTTAGATGAGTTTGGGAAATCTCATGCTCATAAGAAATCTAACCTGCATAAGTGCCCCCAAAGAATCGAGTTATAAAACTTATGCAGAGGATGGTGTCTGCATTAGATCAACACTTGTGCGATCATTTATATTTTCTCTCAGGTTGATCATTTATATTTCCAGATATTTTGCGATGTTTAACGAATTGTAAGTGTCAACCGGAATTGTTTCAAAGACTTTCGAGTATGCATTTATGTCACAAACCCTTAAAACTTACAAAAGATAATTTTCGTACAGAATAAGCAATGCGAGACAGAAAATAAGGCGTTGATCATTTACACTTGAAGTCTGAATTACATATTGAAAAACTTAACACAACCATCTTCATTACAGGAGAAGCTGTTTTCTACAAAGAAGGACATGCGTTACAACAGGACAAAGGTTTGCTCCCTATGCTGAAAGCAGCAGCTGCGATTAGTGCCCAATCTTAGGATCATGCGATGTGTTTGCATGCGCATTTTCCTAATCGGCTCCACGCATTTTCCTAATCGGCTCCCGCCCTCTGGGATGTCATAAAAGGGGGGTGGAATTCAGGAAGAAGGACATTGAGAAGGAGAGAGGGAGAACGTGGCTCATGGATGATTATCGGAGGAGGATTGCGAAGAAAATCGGAAAGCGAGAGGGGCTTGGGTTGTTGTTCTTGTTCACCTTTTGTGAGGACTAGCTTCAGGTGAAGTTGTGTATTCAAGAGTGGGGAGAGGGCATCTGATCTACTGAATACATAGGGCTTCAAGGCGGAAACAACTTTTGGGAGGGCTAGCTGGGTGTGCATTTTCAAACGCTCCCATTGGACAAGAGAACGAAAACCAAGAGTAAGAGCGAGCATTTAGAGATGGCGAGTGAAGCTTCAACTGTTAAAGAACAAAACAGAGAGCGTTGAATTGAAGCATAAATTAATGACTGACAATACTTGTAGTTGCTTAATCTATATTTGTCTCTTTTCAAACTTGTATTGGAGCTTCCATCTGCTCCATGATTATTTTCTACCTGAAGATGTTGAGCATGATCTTTCGTGACCAATCTTCCCTCAATCTGGATGGAGCATCACGCAACAGGAAATGCCTCTAGAGCTAGCTACCTTGTTGCACAATGCTTTTGGACCATAGAGCTTGCATATCAGCATGTTCTTGGTGTTGTGAAGACTACCGTAGGATACACACAAGGGACAACAAGAACCCATATATAGAGAGGTATGCTCTAGCGGAAGTAAACATGTTGAAGGACTTCTTCTAGAATATGTCCTTGAGAAAGTAACTTACGAGCACTTACTAGAGCCATTTTGGGGCAAGCATGATGCTACATAACTGGATGGCGAGGTTTGCAAAATCTTTTCTAGTGCTAGGTATATAATCTTTTGAAGCTCACAAGATTTCTTGATAACAAGTTTGCAAGAAGTCCTATCGTCTTGGCCCTACAGGCCGAGGGGATAGGCCCCCTGGACCCTGCAGAAGGGGGCAAGCCCCCCTCTGCACTCCCCCCATTAAGGTTCTATGGGGAAACTGCACGACCCCAGAGGGCCTTTATTTTCCCCTTAAATGGGAACCCAATGGCCTGGAAGTTTATGCCCTACCTAACCAAATGGCTAGGCTCACCAAGATCATCTACAACCATCAACAGTCACACATAGACCTCATCAAACTTGGAAGTTAGGGTTCCACAAATGTCTGGGCTCTCATAATGGCTTCTCCTTATAATGGGGGCCTTACAACTTAGAGCAACATGGATCATTTCTGGTCACATGAGGGTAAAGTATTGAGCATATCTAACAACCCCCCCCCCCCCTCAATGTCCACCCTACGGTGAACGACCTCCTAGGTCCAATCCCAAGCTTTGCAAAGTGTCGAAGAAGTTGCTCTCTCCCAAGAGCGTTGGAGAAGATGTGTGCTCCATTTTCTTCAGTAGGACAATAGCTTATCTCCACGATCCTATCCTCAATCATCTCATGCACATAGTGATACTGGATTTCTATGTGCTTGCTACATGGATGGAAAACAAGATTTTTGGCGATGGCCATGCAACTTTGGTTGTCACACTTCAACTTTGTAGCCTAGTGTCCTTGTAGTCCTATGTCCCAAAGGATCCTCCTCAACCATACTTCTTCACATGCTACAATGCATGCAACTTTGTACTCAGCTTCAGTAGAAGATAATGCTACAGTCGGTTGCTTCTTACTAATCCAAGAGAAAATCCCTCATCCTAAAGAAAAGCAATATCCAAAAACTGATTTTCTGGTATCAATATCTCGTGCCCAATGTGAGTCACAATATCCAACTAGAGATGATCCTTCTTCATAAAGAATACCATAATCAGTGGTTCCTTTCACATACCTGAGTATCCACATGCTTGCCTTTCAATGAGTTTGGCAAGGCTTATTACATAAGAGATGTAGTAGATGATACTTCCAACTAATTTCCTATATCTTCCAATATCCATTGGAGGTGAAGTATCTTCAATAGATAATTTTGTGTTTAACTCCATAGGTGTAGAAATTTTCTTGCAATCCTCCATGTCGAATGCCTTCAAGATCTGGCTTGCATACTTTTGTTGAGAGACAAAAATCTTCCTTGGTTCCTACCAAACTTCAAGACCTAAGGGATAATGCATTAAGCCCAAGTTTGTCATTTCAAATGCGGAACTCAAGGCATCTTTTGTTTGTTGAAGAAGAGCATCATCATTTCCTGTAATCACAAGGTCATCTACATAGAGTACAAGCACAATTTTCTTCCCTCCTCTCTTTAGAACATACAAGTTAGCATGAGAAGCACATCTTTTGAAATCTAGGTCCAAGAGATACTTATCTATCTGCTGTCACCATTCTCTAGGAGCTTGTTTTAGCCCATCTAATGGATTCTTCAGCTTACATACCTTGTTCTTCGAATCGGGAGCCTCAAACCCTGATGGTTGAGACACATATACCTCCTCCTTGAGGTCTGCATTCAAGAACGCTGACTTGACATCCATGTAATAGATTGACCAACGCTTATGTGCAACCATAGCTAGTACTACTCGAATAGTAGTCACTGTCGTAGTCAGGGCAAATGATTCACAAAAGTCAATGCCTTCAGCTTGTGAGTAGCTTTGTACAACAAGTCTTGCTTCATGCTTTACTAGAGTACCATCAGCCTTGTACTTTAACTTCCAAACCCACTTGGTGCCAGTAACTTTATGCTTAGGGGGTCGATCCACTAGCTCCCAAGTTCCATTCTTCATGATATTGTTGTATTTTCTTTGCATGGAAACCCTCCAATTCGGATTATGGATTTCCTCTTCCACATTGCTTGGCTCCTTTGTTTCTTCTTGAATAAGATCAACCATCAAGGCTGTGTTTACAATATGGGTGTTTGCTCATCTCTGTTCCTCTATTCTTTGTTATCGCCTCGGTCCATCTGGAATCCTAGAGCTACCTCACCCAACATGGCAAAGGCTTTTCCACTTGGGTGTCGGCAGGTTGGTGACTTTCAGGCTCATCATCTAAAGATAATGCTTCCTTCTCTTGTGTAGAAGGGATAGCTCTTGGGCTAGGCTCAAAGTGGATTGCCCCTTTGCCTGATGATAAAGTGGAAGCTCTGTTTTCCTCCTTCACTACATGTGGCTGGTCCTCATTGAACACCACATCACGACTTCCCATGATCTTCTTATCCTTAGGGTCATAAAGCTTATAAGCCTTCTAATCTTTGTTGTGCCCTAGGAAGATATATTTGATGCTTTTTGGATGAAGCTTATTTCTCTCCCTATCAGGAACATGTACATAACATTCTCTTCAAAATACTTTGAAATGGGAAATAGAAGGCTTTTTACCAGTGTAGGATTATTGTGGAGTCTTTCCATCAAGTGCCTTGGTGTAGCTTCAATTCAGTGTAGGATTTGAATGTTCTACGACATATTATAGAGCGTCCAACAACATGGAAGGCTTTTCAAGATAAAGTGAAGGTTTATTTTCTTCCTTCTCAATACCATTTACATGTTTGACGTGCATGGATGACCCTAACATGGAAGGAGGGAGATACGGTTACTACCTACACGGAGCAGTTCTGGCAAAATTTACTATTGATTCCAATGCTTGAAGATGTACCGGAGGATAGCTTGCAGTGCAAATACAAAGATGGTTTGGAGGTGGGAATCCAAGCTAAGCTTCATACCTTACAACCTACAACTCTCAAGGAGGCTATATCTTTCGCCTATGATGCAGAGAAAGAATTCGAGTCCATAACCAAGTCACTCCATCCACAACAACCACATCAACAACCAATTTTTGTTAAACCACATCTTCCCATGAAACGTACTTTTAATGCCCCATCTTACCCTAGTTTTCCTCGTCCACCGTAATCCAATTACTCAACTGCACCTGTTGCTTCATCGCTCCAACCTACCAAACCACCTACCCTACAAACTTCAGTGATGGATGTTGTAATAAAGTGATAGTTTGGAGATGGTTGAACCACACCCTTGATAGATAGGATATGGTTGAACTATATCCCAAGAGAGAGGATTAGGAAGTAATCCTTTACAATTACCTAATTTTTCACAACCCTTTCATGTTGTTTCTGATGCTAGTGGTTCAAGGATAGGTGTTGTTTTAATACAAAATGATCATCCTATTGCATTTGAGAGTAATAAGCTTAAGCCCTCATAACAGAATTAAAGTACATATGATAAAGAATTTTTAGCAATTGTGCGTGCTTTGCAGATTTGGAAACACTATCTTATGGGCTCTGAGGTCTTAATCAAAACCGATCAACATGCTATTAAGAATTTATTAAATCAACCCTTAATCTCTGATGGCCATCTGAAATGGACATCAGTCATTTAAAATTTTAAACCATGATCCAATATCAGCCTAGTAAAGCTAATGATGTAGCTGGTGCTCTTAGCCGATTTCCTTCACATTCTCTTGTTTTGCATAATATTTCTGCCATCCAAATACATTATTTTCAAGAAATTGTTTCCACTTATGCATTTGATTTGTATTTTTCACGTGCATCGCATGACTTCAAGAATGGTGCATCTTTATCTGATGAACATTATACATTATGCATAACTCAAGATTCTAAAGATTCTGTCATCAAAGAAATGCATTAACCATCTTGCATGGGTCATAGAGGCATACAAAGCACCATTTCTGCCTGCAAACATTTCTTCTTTTGGCCACACATGGAAAAAGATATTGCACATTATGTTTGTCAATGCGTTGTATGTCAACGAGTGAAACATCATCATGGTAAACCATTTGGATTATTAATGACACTTCCCATTTTAAACAAACCATCGGAAGCTTGGAGCACCATTTTCTTAGTCTTTCTTGCTCTTCTTGTATTGGCGGACCTTTGTTCCTGAAACTTGCATAACTTCATCTGCAGATATATTACCATATAAATTCCTACCTTGAAGATAAGAATCAATCCTTAATGACCAGGCTAAATATTATCTCTATCCAATTTTTCATTTGATGAAGGAAATCCATCTACCATGTTGTCCAACCTTGCTTTGATACCACTATGAAGAGATGGATTTGAACTTCGAGAAGATGAAGTGTTGCTGCAAAAGCTTTGCACTACACCAGCCAAATAAACTCAATAGATGTGTAGAGGACCCCTTTATCTTGCCAAAGGATGTATTAGACACCCTATGTACCTTGGAAGGTCACTCTCAATAAGATGAATCAAAATAGATAGGTAGAAGTTGAACCAAAGGAAAAAAACTTGCAATTTTGGTTCATATACCTATATAGTGTTTTAAACAATTCTCTGGCCACAACAACAATTGAATTAATTCCTTATGCGGAACTCCAATTAACTTAGTAAGCTAAAAATCATGAGTGATTTCATAAAAAATGATGGAGTACATGAAGAGAAAAGAGTTTAACAAGTCACAACATCATCCCGATTTTCACGGTCTGTAGCAGTCCTAAGACAAATGATCAAAGATGTATTAATATCTCAGAATTCCAAGAGGTAATGGTGATGAATCTTTTTAGCAATAGACCTTATGATGAATCTAACATGATTTACATCATGCCAAATGATCACTTACACACTGAGAAAAATCCTTTAGAAAATCACCATTTTGATGGAATATTAACAAAGAAGTGAATTATGCAAAGATATAGTCAATATCTAATGAATATACCTCACGATTCAAAAACCCAATTGAAATGAAATTTTGTGAATATATAGAAGGATTAAGGAGCTAATCGTACCAACTTAAAGCACTGAAAATGATGGATCATGGTCATAGAATCATCTCTGCAAACTCAAAAAAAAATGGGAGATATTGCAGTGAACAGTACACTCACATAGGCATCACGATATGAACACAAATGATCATAAAAATGAATGTATATTGATTGTAAAGTACAATGGACTTAATGGTACATATGTGTGCCTTTAAGCCACACTCTAAGATGCCATGAAGCCCTGCTCATTGAGGTACAAAAACCGCAACTAAAGGCCATGTATATATAGTGATGTTTGGAGCCTAATTTTGAATTTGAATCTCTCCTAAAATCAATTTCAAATCTTTTAGTGATTGATTCTCATACTCACTCAATCATGAATTAGTGGATTTCTCCTTCCTAATCATCAAGTGGACTCAACCACTTTAGATACTTTCACTTTTACATCAAGTAGAAGCTCAAAAATTACAAGAGTGAGTTCACAAGTGAACTCTTAAAGGATTGACATTTCCTTTAAATTTCTATGTCTTTTGATGACTCAAGCCACCACTTACACTTGCCATGGGCTTGTTCTAACAAGTGTGTGTGGCTCAAATGCCTTTTGGCTTATTTGGGTGTTGGTAAGTCTTTTTTTAATGCCATCTTTAGTGACAGTTAGAGTGCATGAGCAATTGTGAGGAACATTAGGTTCCATGCTCGCACAAAGCAAATTGAGGTGCATTATCATTATTTCAAAGAGAGGTTCTCTACTAGGGAGGTAAGTTTGGCATATGTTCACACATATGATAACATTGTTGATCTTTTCTAAAAGGCTCTACCTTGAGAGAAGTTTGAAGATTTCCCCAAGCCTTTTGTGGATTGATTTCTTTCCACATAGCTTGGCACTTGCTCATACATGAGTGACAACTCATTTTTTATCTCATTACTCCCAATGGGGATTTTTTGACATATTTTAGTAGTGATGTGTGTGAATACATTAGGACCACCAGAGCACTTTTTTCCTTCTTTAGGAGGTTTTTGCCCCCCAGTTTGTATATATGCCTATAACCCTAACATGTCACTTATTTTTGTACATTCACTTCTTAACACATTTAGTGTTGTACGTTTTGCTCCAAGCTTCTTCTTCTTCCTTGTGCTCTTCATATGAAGTTTGAAGATTTCCCCAAATGTTTGGGCTTACTTCCTTTTGTGGATTGATCTCTTTCCATATAGCTTGGCACTTCCACATATATAAGTGCTAGCTCATTGTTGACTGCATCACTCCCAAGGGGGATTTGTTGATATATTTTGGTAGTGATGTTTGTGAATACATTAGGACCACTGGGGCATGCTTTTCCCTCTTTTGGAGGTCCCCCCCCCGGATTCTATATATGCCTATGAGCCTAACATTCTCTCTTCAGTGTTGTGTGTTTTGCTCCAAGCTTCTTCTTCTTCCTTGTGCTGATCATGTGATTCCATAGACCTCAAACTCCACCACTCATGGAACCTTACCCTCAGTAAAAGACAACTTTGTAGAAATGAGAGCGGTATTGATTTCTATGGAATTCTTGTTGGTTGCATGTATGAGGATGCCTATTTTGCATTTAATTACAGTTTTCTAGACACACATGCATATGTAGATCACTGAAAACAAATAGGTCAACATTACGGAGCACCAATCCACAACAAATAATTTTCATAGATTAATTCTATTGACCTACATATTTCCAAATACTACTTAAAGTGTGAGGATGTTAATCTTTCCATTTTAGTTGAATCTTGCTTGAAAACTTGTGAGATAGTAGAGGTGTCATCTATGAAGTGATCTATATTTAAAGATTAACACAAACCAAGTGTGGTACCGCATAGTGTCAAGCTAAAGACATTGAAGTGCATGAAGAAATCATCAACTTCTCACTTATGAGAACATCTATGAATTCATCTTTGTATGTGCATGGATCACCCTAACCTTTTTAATTCACATACATGCATTTTGTAACTTAGGATGCGTAGAACTTTCTCGTTTACCTAGTTCTAAGTACTAGGTATCCAATTTTTTGTGTGATAGGTGGAAATCCTAGTTGTGCTATGGGATTTTGCATTACATTTGGTTAGATAGGTGGTACATATTTCATCTACTCGTATGGCAATGATATATGCCTCTATGGGTTGCAAAGATTCTCAATCCTATATCTATGACAACCTTATAGATTTTCACCTTTATTGTAGTTCTTGTACAATTGAGGTCTATTTTATCTTGATTCTCAATCCTATATCTATGACAACCTTATAGATTTTCACCTTTATTGTTTCCAATCCTACTTGAATATACGGGCCTCGATGAATGAGTTTATGAAAGGATCATTTACTATTTGTACATGTAACCATAGGGAAGATCATTGTTTGTTCCCTTGCGCATTGGCATGCAAAGAATTATTTCTCCATAAGGATAATCCTTAAGAGATCTATATTATAGACATCTTCATCCATGCACTCTTCCATGGTGACAACTTGTTCATTCACACAAACATCACGTGTGGCTATTATCTACATCCAACTTTGGGATTCAAAGTGCCTCATTTGGAGACATTTCTGGAATATAGGCCTGGTATTCCATAGCTATTTTTTATTTCTTTAGTGGCACTACAACTTGAAGAATCTTCTCTTCTCTCAAAGATGACTAAGGTGTGGAAGGGAGTTCTAATAGAAAGAGGTAAGGGATCAATATGTGGGGTAACCAAAGGTGGAGAACTTGATCATGGTGGAGTTGAATAAATCAACTTATTGGAGAATGCATAAGATTGTGAGGCAGTGATCTATTATAGCAAGGAAGATGGAAAGGTTGGGAAAGGGTGAGACTTGAGTTGATGGAGTGAACGGATGTGATTTTTGTTATGGCGTGGAGAAGGAAGTGGAATTTTCTGCTTCTAGGGATGTAGACTTATGGATGGAGACATTCAAGAATGGTGATGGTGGAAGATGATCTCATGGAGGGAATGTAGACTAATGGACCAATCTAGAAGGAAAATCCTACACAACAACCATTTAAATTGAAATGGGAGTTTTTTCTTTTAGATCCATAGGACATTAAACAAAATATGTAGAAGATCCCATGTCAAAGTTGACGAATCTGCCTTAGTCGTCGACAATTAACATGAAGTAGGAAGATCCACCTGAGGCCTGTGTAGGCATTTTTCGACACAAGTCAGCATGCAGCAACTCTAGAGGGTAGCTTGCCCTATTCTTGCTTTCTTGTGGAAATGCCTTCCTCTGTTGCTTGCCCATCATGCAAGCTTCACATGGTTCCTTCATTTCTACAATCAATGGTAGGTGTGCAACCACACCTCTACGACGCATCTTCTTCACTACAGAGTATCCAATGTGGCCAAATCTCTCATGCCATAGCTTACTTGTGCCCACATTTGTAGTGGCTGTAAGAGCACACAACTCATACAAGTTATTCCTCTTTATGCTAGTCCAAGCAATGTTATTGTTATTGTCCATAATCGTAGCTTCTGTCTTACTGAAAGATACTTGATGACCTTGATCACTTATAGAAGCTATTGAAAGTAGATTTTGTTTTATTTGTGGAACATACAACACATTTGAAATGATATCACCATTAGAGTTAATGAAAGAAATTGTACCTTTGCCATTAGAGTTAGCGATTTATATTTTAGTTTGTAAATAAATCCATGTAGAAGGTTCTATTGTTAGAAATAGTTGGAAAAATAGTGGTTAGAATAAGGGTCATTGTAGATCGCAGTTTCTGATATTAAAAGAAAGGCTTTCTACGAAAGTCAACAACTTTTAGTTTCAGGCATGCTTTTCAAAGCCGCTCTCATGTAACCACTCTTTTCGGCGTAATCAAAAATTCCTATAAATACATGCACTCTGTGGACTGTCGAAACAGAGTGCATGGAGGGAGCTTGCACCCAATACTGCATTTGGTCTTCTCTCTTGGCGTCTCTATTTTTTTGTGTATTTTTTGCGTTTGCAACCTCTTTGTGCGTGTGAGCAAGATCTTGATAACAGTGGTATCAGAGCTTTCCATGCATCACTACAGAGGGATCTTGTTCTATTCATTTTGGCAAATTGATCTCTGTTTTGCTGTTCGTTGTTCCTTCTTCCCAATCTAATCCGATTCCGATTCTGATTCCGGTTCTGGCTTCGGCTTCCGTTTCTATTTCTGTTTGCGGTTTGAGTTTCAATTTTAGTTTCAGTTTCAGTTCTTGTTCCAGTTCCAGAACCAAAACCTATTTTTTCACCTACGTTTACACCTACGTTTTCTCCTTTGGCTTACACCTACGTTTACTCCTTCGGCTTACTCCAAGGCATCGACAAAGGCATATAACTTAGGCATAACTTAAGGCATTACTTTGGCATCTTATGCACCCAAGGCTCCCTTGGCGACCATTGGCAGCTGTGCGCGAACCAATTTTAAGGTATGAGTGGCAATAAGGAGTTTTAGATTCACCAAGGTGGGAGGATTTGAACCCACAACCTCACCCACACAAGGGAAGTGTTTTACCTCTACACTATCTCTTTGTGTTGTCACTCTACTTCTATTTTCTTATATTTAACACAAATTTCATCTCTTTCTTATTTTTTCAATTTCCAAGAACAACTATTCCTTTTACATTTTAACTCAACCAAACTCCAAAATTGTTTTTAGATATCTAGCAAGAGGGTTTTTTCTCTACATCCTCATGGACCCTATGAACAACATGGAGGATTTCCGTGAATCAGCTCTACCCAAGGTCACACTCGAGCAACAATTGGAGCTCCTGCAACACAAATTAGGAGGCGCTCAGAATGAGGTCCGACAACGTGATGAGATACTTGAAAAGATGCAAATTGATGAAAGCCTTACAAGGCTGGTCAAAGCTATTGTCTCTGCCCAGTCAGATGGCACACATTCCAAGATTTCCATTAAGAATTACCAATTTTTACGGTTTGATGGCCGGAAGGATGGCCCTTTAATCCTTTCATGGCTTTCATAGTTTGATGATTTTTATACCGATGAAACATATGCTGAAAGCGAAAAAGTCAAATTTGCCACTAACTATTTAGTAGGAAAAGATCAACTCTGGTGGAATGTTCTACGACACAATATAGAGTGTTCAACAATGTGGAAGGCTTTTCAAGATAAAGTGAAGGATTATTTCCTTCCTCCTTAATACCATTTACATGTTCGATGTGCATCGATGACCCTTACATGGAAGGAGGGAGATAGGGTTACCACCTACACAGAGCGGTTCTGGAAAAATTTACTATTGATTCGAATACTTGAAGATGCACCGGAGGATAGCTTGCAGTGGAAATACGATGATGGTTTGGAGGTGGGAATCCAAGCTAAGCTTCACACCTTACGACCTACACCTCAACGAGGCTATATCTTTCACCTATGCTGCAGAAAAAGAATTCCACTCCATCACCGACTCACTCCATTTACAACAACCACGTCAACAACCACTTTTTGTTAAACCACATATTCCCATGAAACATACTTTTAATGCCCCATCTTACCCTAATTTTCCTTGTCCAATGCAATCCAATTACTCAACTGCACCTGTTGCTTCATCTCTCCAATCTACCAAACCACCTACTCTACAAACTTCAGTGATGGATGTTGTAATAAAGTGGTAGGTTGGAGATGGTTGAACCACACCCTTGATAGATAGGAGATGGTTGAGCTACACCCTAAGAGAGAAGATTAGGAAGTAATCCTCAACCATGGCTTTTGGGGCAAGTGGTTAGCCCATTACATTCCTATTCAACATGTTGTGAGTTCAATTCCTTACATTGGTATTCAAGATACCGAACATGGGTGAGAACAAGGTTCAAGACTAAGGTTGAGAACAAGGACTCAAGACACCAAGGTTGCAAACAAGAAGGTTCAAGACACCAAGGTTGAGAGCAAGGGTTCAAGAGACCAAGGTTGCAAAAAAGGTTCAAGAAACTGTGCGAGGTTGAGGACATCAATTCAAGGGTACCTAGCGAGTTCAAGGGGCTAATCATCAAGGCTAGAGGTATAAAAGAGTAGTTCATTGAGGACAATGATTGACCAAGGAGGGAAGAATTTAATAAAGTGATAGGTTGGAGATTGTTGAACCACACCCTTGATAGATAGGAGATGGTTGAACTACATCCTAAGAGAGAGGATTAGGAAGTAATCCTCAACCATGGCTTTTGGGACAAGTGGTTAGCCCATTACATTCCTATCCAGGAGTTTGTGAGGTCAAATCCTTATAGATGCCCAACAGAAGCAACCACGAATCACTTGCTAGAATTGTGGTAAACCTGGAAATACAAAAAGGAAGTGCCGAGTGCAACCTCTTAACATGAAACCTGCTGTAGCTCAATTACATAACATGGAGGCCCATAATGAAGAAATTCCTCCTCTTTGGAGAGAGAAATTATTGGAGAAGGACTTAAGTACCTTGGGTAACAATATCTCTCTTCATTCTCTACTTCGCATGCAGGGTACTATAAACAACAAACTCATCAAAATTCTATATTATGATGGTAGTTCACATGACTTCATTTCACACTTATTAGTACAACAACTTAAATTGAAAAAGTTTCCTTCTTTGTATAAAGTAAAAGCTGCATCTCAAGGTAATCGTTATAATGTAACACGAGAAGTGCAACATGTTACAATTAGCATAGGCCCATATATTGATTCACGAACATTTTTAATTGCACCTTTGCAATCTTACGATGTTATACTAGGTATGCCTTTTTCGTCATCATTTTAACCCACGCATTGACTACCATCCACATACCTTTAACTTTTAATTTAAAGGTCAAATTTTTACTTTGTTTGCACGACATGATTTCCAACCATTTCAATTGATTGGTCATATTCAAGTAAAACATGCATTTAGGAAAGGATTCGATTCATGCATTGTCTTTGCCAATGTCATCAATGATTATACTCATAGACTTCCTGATGCACATAATACTTTCATGACTACTTATAAGGATTGTTTTATGTCTAAGTATCCCTCGAAACTACCACCCCCTCAAGGAACCTTTGACCATAGCATAGATTTAGTCCCTGGTAGTTCTCCTCGTCATAAAGCACCTTATAGGCATGGCCCGCTACACAAAAGGGAAATAGAAAACCAAGTAAAAGACCTACTATAGAAAGGACTTATAAGGCCTAGTTCTTCCCCATTTGGACACCCATTCTCTTAGTAGAGAAGAAGAATAAAAATAATCGAACATGCATTGATTATAGAGCCCTTAACAAGATCACAATTCCTTTGGACTTACTAATGCCCGTGCTACATTTGCACGAATGATGAATAACATTTTTCTTGATTACCAAGCATTTATTCTTATATTGTTCGTTGATATACTTGTTTATAATAAGAATGATAGTGACCATGAGAAGCACCTTAAAACAATTTTTCATTTACTATGAGAGAACACACTTTACGCTAATCTCAAAAAGAGTTACTTCTTTCAACGTAAGCTAGAATATATAGGACATCTTATTTAAAGTGAAGGTGTGCATGTGGATCCAAAAAAGAGTAAAGTTATAGTAGAATGGCCTACACCACAATCAGCCAATAATGTTCTTTCTTTTCTTGGCTTGGCTAGTTCCTATAGGAAGTTTGTTCGAAATTTTTCTTATTTAACATTGCCCCTTACCTTGTTATCAAAAACGAAAATCAAATTTGCATGGGGATTTACCCAACAATAATCCTTTGAAAAACTCAAACATGCACTTTCACATGCACCTGTTTTACAATTACCTAATTTATCACAACCCTTTCATGTTGTTACTGATGCTAGTGGTTCAAGGATAGGTGCTATTTTAATGCAAAATGATCATCCTATTGCATTTGAGAATAAGAAGCTTAAGCCCTCAGAACAGAATAAAGTACATATGATAAAGAATTGTTAGCAATTGTGCATGCTTTGCGAATTTGGAAACACTATCTTATGGGCTCTCAGGTCTTAATCAAAACCGATCAACAGGCTACTAAGAATTTATTAAATCAGCCCTTAATCTCTGATTGCAATCTTAAATGGGCATCATTCATTTAAAATTTCCAACCCATGATCCAATATCAGCCTGATAAAGCTAATGTTATAGCTGATGCTCTTAGCCGATCTCCTTCACATTCTCTTGTTTTGCATAATATTTCTGCCATCCAAATACATTATTTTCAAGAAATTGTTTCCTCTTATGCATCTGATTTGTAGTTTTCATGTGCATGGCATGACTTGAACAATGGTGCATCTTTATCTGATGAACATTATACATTTCATAATGGTTTTCTTTATTTTCAACATAGATTATGCATAACTCAAGCTTTTAAAGATTTTGTCATCAAAGAAATGCATGAACTATCTTACATGGGTCATAGAGGCATACAAAGCACCATTATTGCCTACAAAGATTTCTTCTGTTGGCCACACATGGAAAAAGATATTGCACATTATGTTTCTCAATGCATTGTATGTCGGCGAGCGAAATCTCATCATGGTAAACCATTTGAATTATTAATGCCACTTCCCATTCCAAAAGAACCATGGGAAGCTTGGAGCACCATTTACTCAATCTTTCTTGCTCTTCTTGTGTTGGTTGACCTTTGTTTCTGAAACTTGGCATAACTTCATCTCCATATATATAACCATATAAATTCCAACCTTGAAGATAAGCCTCAATCCTTAATGACCAGGCTAAGTATTTATCTCTATCCAATTTGTCATTTGATGAACGAAATGCATCTACCATGTTGTCCAACCTTTCTCTAATACCACTGTGAAGAGATGGATTTGAACCTGGAGAAGATGAAGTGTTGCTGCAAAAACTTTGCACCGCACTAGCCAAATAAACTCCACGGATGTGTAGTGGACCCTTTTAGCTTTCCAAAGGATTTATTAGACACCCTATGTACCTTGGAAGGTCACTCTTGAAAAGATGAATCAAAATAGATAGGTAGAAGTTGAACCAAGGGAAAAAACTTGCTATTTTGGTTCATACACCTATACAGTGTTTTAAACAATTCTCTGGCCACAACAACAATTGAATTAATTCCTTATGGGGAACTCCAATTAACTTAGTAAGCTAAAAATCATGCGTGATTTCATAATAAATAATGGACTACATGAAGAGAAAAGAGTTTAACAAGTCACAACATCATCCCGATTTTCACGGTCTATAGCATTCCTAAGACCAATGAGCAATGATATATTAATATCTCAAAATTCCAAGAGGCAATGTTGATGAAAATTTTTAGCAATAGACCTTATGATGAATCTAAGATGATTTAAATCATGGGAAATGACCACTTACAAACTGAGAAAAAGCCTTTAGACAATCACCATTTTTATGGAATATTAACAAAGAACTGAATTATGCAAAGATATAGTCAACACCTAATGAATATACCTTACGACTGAAAAATGCAATTGCAATGAAATTTTGTGAATATATAGAAGGATTAAGGAGCTAATAATAACAACTTAAATCACTGAAAATGATGGACCATGTTCAGAGAATCGCCGTAAACTCACACAAATAAATTGGGAGATATTGCAGTGAAAAGTACACTCACATAGGCATCAAGATATGAACACAAATGACCATGAAAATGAATGTATATTGATTTTAAAGTACAATGGACTTAATGGTACATATGTGTGCCTTGAAGCCACACTCCAATATGCCATGAAGCCCTGCTCCTAGAGCTACAAAAACTGCAACTAAAAGCCATGTATATATAGTGATGTTTGGAGCCTAATTTTGAATTTGAATCTCTCCTAACATCACTTTCAAATATTTTAGTGATTGATTCTCATACTCACTCAATCATGAATTAGTGGTGTTCTCCTTCCTACTCATCAAGTGGACTCAACCACTTTAGATACGTTCACTAATACATCAAGTAGAAGCTCAAAAATTACAAGAGTAAGTTCAAAAGTGAACTCTTAAAGGATTGACATTTCCTTTAAATTTCTATGTCTTTTGATGACTCAAACCACCACTTGGACTTTTCATGGGCTTGTTCCAACAAGTATGTGTGTGATCAGATGCCTTTTGGCTTATTAGGGTGTTGGTAGGTCTTTTTAAAATGCCATCTTTAGTGACAGGTAGAGTGCATGAGCAGTTCTGAGGAACATTAGATTCAATGCTCCCACAAAGCAAATTGAGGTGGATTATCATTATTTCAGAGAGAGGTTCTCTACTAGGGAGGTCAGTTTGGCATATGTTCACAAATCTGATAACATTGCTGATCTTTTCTCAAAGGCACTACCTTGAGACAAGTTTGAAGATTTCACCAAAGCTTTGGGCTTATTGCCATTTGTGGATTGATTTCTTTCCACATAGCTTGACACTTCCTCATACATGAGTGAAAACTCATTGTTTGTCGCATCACTCCCAATGGGGATTTGTTGACATAATTTGGTAGTGATGTGTGTGAATACATTAGGACCATCGGGGCACTTTTTTTCCTCTTTAGGAGGTTTTTCCCCCTAGTTTGTATATATGCCTATAACCCTAACATGTCACTTATTTTTGTACATTCACTTGTTAATAATTTCAATGGTATATGTGTTGCTCCAAGATTATTCTTCTTCCTTGTGCTCTTGATATGAAGTTTGAAGATTTCCCCAAATGTTTGGGCTTACTGCCTTTTGTGGATTGATCTCTTTCCATATAGCTTGGCAGTTCCTCATACATGAGTGCCAGCTCATTGTTGATTGCATCACTCCCAAGGAGGATTTGTTGATATATTTAGGTAGTGATGTGTGTGAATACATTAGAAGCACCGGGGCATGCTTTTCCTTCTTTAGGAGTCACCCCCCCCCCCTCGATTGTATATATGCCTATAACCCTAACACTCTCTCTTCAATGTTGTGTGTTTTGCTCCAAGCTTCTTCTTCTTCCTTGTGCTGATCATGTGATTCCATAGACCTCAAACTCCAACACTCATGGAACCTTACCCTCACTAAAAGACAACTTTGTAGAAATGAGAGCCATATTGATTTCTATGGAATTCTTGTTGGTTGCATGTATGAGCATGCCTATTTTGCATTTAATTACAATTTTCTAGACACACATGCATATATAGATCACTCAAAACAAATAGGTCAACATTAGGGAGCACCAATCAACCACAAAGAATTTCCATAGATTAATTCTATTGACCTACATATTTCCAACTATTTCTTAAAGTGTGAGGATGTTAATCTCACAATTTCAGCTGAATCTTGCTTAAAAGCTTGTGAGATAGTAGAGGTGTCATTTTCAGCACTTATCCATGCAAATGATTCAAATTATTTTTATATGATTTCTTTTGCATTCATGAAGTGCTCTATTTTTAAAGATTAACACAAAGAAAGTGTTGTACTGCATAGTATCAAGCTAAAGACATTGAAAAGCATGAAGAAATCATCAACTGCTCACTTATGAGAACATCTATGAATTCATCTATGTGTGTGCATGGATCACCCTAACCTTTTTAATTCACATACATGCACTTTGTGACTTAGGATGGGTAGAAGTTTCTTGTTTACCTAGTTCTAAGTACTAGGTATCCCAATTTTTGTGTGACACATGGCAGCCCTAGTTGTGCTATGGAATTTTGCATTACATTTGGTTAGATAGGTTGCACCATAGCCTATAGTGGTGGCCTGATAGGTGATACATATACTATGGACATGAAACTTTATGGTTGCAAAGATTCTTGTAGTTCTTGTACAATTGAGGGCTATTTTGTATTGATTCACAATCCTATATCTATGATAACCTTATAGATTTGCACCTTTATTTTTTTCCAATCCTACTTGAATATAAGGTCCTCGATGAATGAGTTTATGAGAGGATCAATAGTAAATTTGTACATGTAACCAAAGACAAGATCTT
The DNA here is from genome assembly GCA_020310875.1 of Ceratopteris richardii. NCBI lineage: Eukaryota > Viridiplantae > Streptophyta > Polypodiopsida > Polypodiales > Pteridaceae > Ceratopteris > Ceratopteris richardii. Next base: position 119,525,295 of record CM035432.1, on the reverse strand, counting down.
TTTTGTTCCCTTGCGCATTGGCATGCAAAGATTTTTTGCTCCATAAAGCTAATCCTGAAGAGATCTATATTATAGACATCTTCATGCATGCACTCTTCCATGGTGACAAGTTTTTCATTCACACAAACATCATGTGTGGCTAATATCTACATCCAACCTTGGGATTCAAGTGCCTCATTTGGAGACATTTGTGGAATATAGGCCTGGTATTCCATAGGTATTTTTTATTTCTTTAGTGGCACTACAACTTTAAGAATCTTCTCTTCCCTCAAAGATGACTAAGGTGTGGAAGGGAATTCTAATAGAAAGAGGTAAGGGATCAATATGTGGGGCTACCAAAGGTGGAGAACTTGATCATGGTGGAGGTGAGTAAATCAAATTATTGGAAGATGCATAAGATTGTGAGGTAGTGATCTATTGTAGCAAGGAAGATCGAAAGGTTGGGAGAGGGTGAGATTTGAGTTGATGGAGTGACCGGATGGGATTTTTTTTATGGTGTGGAGAAGGAAGTGGAATGTTGTGCTTCTAGGGATGTAGACTTATGGATGGAGACATTCAAGAATGGTGATGGTGGAAGATGATCTCATGGAGGAAATGTAGACGAATGGACCACTGTAGAAGGAAAATCCTACACAACAAGCATTATTAAAATGGGAGTTTTTTCTTCTGGATCCATAGGACATTAAACAAAATATGTAGAAGATCCCATGTCAAAGTTGACGAATCTGCCTTGGTTGTTGCACTTATGGCCTCCTTGTAGTGGTAGTCCATAAGAGTATGACACTTCTTCCATATGAGAAGCTGGAGGAAAAAAAAGAGGCTGTTGTAAGAGCAAGGTAGACTAGTTGGATTTGTCACTTAGTTTATTTAGAAGTTTATGCTACACTTATGCATTCTTCAAGTAGCTTTGATGTAAATCTTCTCCCTATATGTGGGTAGTTTTTAATCTAGTGATGGCTAGAGGTTTTCTCCCCATGTTACAACATACATGATACACTCATATGTGGTGGTACATTGTACTTAGGGATATTATTCAGCTCTTACTTAAGCTATGTTCATCCTTAAAGATCTATTCCAACAATCTATCTTCTCCATGTCTCTCTTTGCATTTGTTCTCCTTGTGTGTGCGCTTCTTGTGTGTCTCTTGCACTTCTACACACACCCAAGAATGGTATCATAATAGGTTCAACTCCTTCTAAATTTTCAGTTCAATATCTAGAAAGCATTTCTACTAGTCGTGCTAGGGCTTTACCCCCCATAGATGATATTATTTCAGATGCATCATTCATCTCTACATTGCTGAAAGAATTAATAGAATCTTCTCAAAGCTTTGCCACTACAATCGGTTTGGTTCCAAAAGGGAATCCAAATATGTATGCATTTGATGAGGTTGTGTCTCTTTTTTTATAAGAAGAGAAACCTAGAGTGAATATGAGTGGTTTGATTGATGGAACACAAGAACTTGCTATCTAAAAAAAATGGGAGATAAAGTGTTTGTTTTAGATTTGGGATTATCAAAACCAAAGCCTCAACCTCACGCTTCCACTCATTCCTTTAATGATGCTTATTTGCAAAAGAATAAGAGATGCAAACATTGTTGGAAGGCTAGTCATACTATTGAAGAGCATAGAGAAGTTGCTAAGCAAAATGAAAAGAAGAAGGAATTGCTGAAAATTCATGAAATGCAAAGAATAATAAAGCCAACAGGGCTGAGAGGTGGGATCCTTCACCAATGGATTAGAACAAAGGATTTAAGTTTACACACTAACAATTATCTAATGAATATGTCAAATTCATTCATAGGGATCAAGAAGGTAGTTGAGAGAAACTCCATAGTGGATATACAAAAGTTAAAGAAGGTAAGTTGGTTGTACAAAAATGGTAGATAAAAACATAAAACCATAATTCAGTAGATGCTAGGTGAAAAAAAGATGGTAGATAAAAAAAACCAAATCATAGTAATTAATAACAAATTGCATGATATTTATAAAACACTTAAAGCCCATTATGATCACTAGTAGTGGAGATGAATGGATGTCAGTGACAGAGAACCATTTTTGGTTGTGTGTAGAATTGGGAGAGAGACACAAGAAGCACACATAAAGAGCACAAATGCAGAAAGGTACATGGAGAAGACATATGGTTCGAATAGCTCTCTCTATTGATGATGAATAGAACAAAAGTAAGAGTTGAATAATATCTCTAAGTAAACAGTACCGCCACATATTAGTGTAATATGTATGTGGTAACATGAGGAAAAACCTATCACCAACACTAGATTAAAAAGTACCCATGTATAGGGAAAACGCTCACATCAAAGCTACTCGAGGAATAGGTAAGGTGGGACTACACATGAAGCCAAGAGCAATAAAGTTCTTATGAATTTCTTCATGCCATGCACATGGAGCTTTTCTGAAACCATACAAGGCTTTATGGAAGGAACAAACCATGTGATACAAACCATGTAGATTAATTTCATCAAGAGATACAAAAATAGCCAACAGAATACACAATTGCATTCCCCCCATTAAGGTTCTATGGGGAAGCGGCATGATGCTAGAGGCCTTTTTTTTTTACCTTGAATGGCAACCCGATGGGCCAAAAGTTTATGACTCACCTAAACTAATGGATAGGCTCACAAAGATCATCTGTGACCATCAATGGTCACACATAGACCTCATGAAACTTAGAAGTTAGGGTTCCACAAATGTCTAGGCTCTCACAATGGCTTCTCCTCATAATGAAGTTGTCACAACTTAGAACATCATGGATCATTTGTGGTCACTTGAGGGTGGACTATTGAACATATCTAATGGATTGAACACATAGTTTGCACACATGACGGACTCCATCGAAAACTTATCAAGAAGGTGTTTCCTTTAACCATATAACATGCCATTTTGAGGAGTGTTCTATTATTACACTCGTAATTACCATTTTGCTTAGGTGTATATGGAATTTTACATTGCAATCAAATTCCTCTCCAAAAGATGGAGTCTTGATAGGACCACATACATCACTATGAAGAAGATGCAATTTTTCTTTAGTGTGTGTATGACTATGTTTTGGAAAAGAAGAATGATGCATTTTTCCAAGACATGCCATATTCCTTCTTCTTTTCATTGTGCTTAGGAATCTTTCTACACTCGTCTATAGTATGAAAAATCTTCAAACAATATTTGCATCTCTTCTTCTAAAAATTAGTGTCATTAGAGGAATGAGTGGAAGAGGAAGCTTGAGCTTTTGTTTCTGATGAGCCCAAAGCTGAACCATATTTTATTTTTCCTTTTTGTGAGATAGCATTTGCTTGCATTCCCTCAATCAAACCACTCCTTTTCACTATAGATTTCTCGTCTTGCAAAAAAAGAGACACAATATCTCAAATACATACATATTTTAATTCCCTTTTGCAACCATAAGGAGCATAGTGGAAATGTTGTGAAAAGATTTTGGTAATTCTTTCAACAATGTAGAGATGAGTGATGCATTCAAAATCTCATCTATGTTTTCCATTTGCTCTTTCAAGTACTTGATGCATGTTAGATACACATTTGTAGACTCATTTTTAACTATACAGAAATCCTCAAGTTTCTTCCTCATGTATGGGACACATGCTTATTACCGAAGAGAAACAAAAAAGCAAGAGTGTCTCATGCTTATGTTGATGTAGAGCATGATCGAATGTGTGGAACTATATAAAAATTCATAGAAAGTGCAATCAATGCATGAGTTTGAGCATCTTTGCCATCCCATCTAAGTTGCTCGTATGTAGGTTTAGAAGGGTAACCATTGTACTTGAAGAAGAAGCTCCATCTGTGACAGTAGGTTGTGAAGTAGAAGAACCTAGGGGTCTTTGATCTACATATGCTGCTATGTTCCATAGTTGTTTTGCAAAAATAACATGTTTCATCATGTAAGACCAAACTGGATAGTTGGTCCAATCAATCTTAGCTTCACCTTGAAGCATGCAAAAAAGGCCATTACTACCTACCATTTCAATAAAGAACAAGAATGTGATAAGATCTTTAATTCAATGAAAGCTGAAATGAATGTTTAAATTTTAGCTCATTATCTATCACTTTAATGGAAATGTTGACTATACGAATGGCTTTGAATTTCCGATAAAATGCCAATGCAATTGATGCAAATTCTTTCCCGCTACTTAAAATCATTGTTCTATGCTCTGAAGTCGATTTGCATGATTAAAAGTGTGTGCATGCCATGATGTAAAAAAACCAAAACTTGAGAAGGAGCTGAACCTACTCTAATACCACTACTTGGTGTGTGTGTGTGTGTGCATGTGTGTGTAGAAGTTTGAGAGAGATACGACACACAAGCAGCACAAATGCAACCAAATACGTAGAGAAAATGGATGGATGTGATAACTCTCTCTATTGATGATGAGCATAACAGAAGTAAGAGTTGAATAATATCCCTAAGTACAGATTACCTCGAGATATGAGTGTAACATGGGAAAAACTCTTTAGCGAATACTAGAGTAAAAAGTGCCCATGAATAGGGAAAATATTCATATCAGAGATAAGGAACATGTAAGTGTAACAATGATAAATTCATTTTGAAAAGCTTTACTAACTTACTTGGGATTTCTCCCTTGCTCTTATCTTGGAGCCACAATTGCATGGTCCTCATCTCTAGAGCTCAAGAAATCAAGAAACGACAAGATGTTTTCATAAGTCTTGGTGGCATGTTGGCTAGTTGCGAAATCAAGGATGTGAATGATGCCCTTTCCAAACGGAAAAGATCAAATTTGGATGCTCTCACTAATGAGTTCTTCAAAGCCTTTGAAGACTCCCTCATGAACCCCCTTATTTTTTTTGAGGGATGCTTTTAATTTTTTGTGCCCTCACAAAGTGCTTTAACAAACGGGTTATAAAGATTATTCAAAAGAAGGACAACAAGAAAATCATACAAAACTAGAGGCCATTCACAATGCTCTAGATTGGTTATAAGCTCATTGCCAAAGGTCTTGTGGACTATGCCTCACATCTCCTGCAATCATTAATTCATGATGATCATTCACTAAAGGAATATGGAGCTTAGAAGCAATCATGGATATCTTGAAAGGCCTTGATCTTGTTGCATCAAATCAAAATCTCCTATTTATTAATGATTGATTTTGACAAAGCTTATGATAAATTAGAGTGGAACTTCATCTTGCAATCCCTCGGGGGAATGGTCTTTGGAATGATGTTCATTAAAATGATCTTCACCCTCTTTGTGACCACCTCAGCTTGATTAATATCAACTAGTAGCCTTAATCTTTTATTATCCTCAAGAGACCCTATCTCATCACCCCAATAATTTTTTTTCATTTCTATAGGTGGTCTCGATCCTTGGTCGAGCAACACACTTAGTAGGGCAACATTAAGATCCTTTCTTTTATGCAATAACTAGATTAGATAGTGCTAATGCTTTATAAAAATTGACACAAATATCTTTCTCCATAATGCGATTAATTGTGTCTCCCTATTTTCAAATTGTTTGGAAATTTTATAAACTAATTTTGGATCTAATGTGAACCATTATAAGACTAATATATAAGTCACTCTTAAAATTTCTCCCTTTTATTTTAGCATTGAAAAAGGTTGCCAAGTTTTCGCCTCTACTATAGTATTTTGCCTTCTATGCATCCTTATGGGATTTACAAACATGATGAATCAGAGATGGGAATGTGTGTTCCACAATGTCACTCTAGCACAATGGCGAGTACCAACATGTGAACATCCACCTCATAATTGTCAATCTACAGAGACGTGAGGGTGGTATGACGACCATGAGCAAGTGAAGTGCAAAAGTGAGTGAGTGAGAAGCACACAAGCATGCACACCCATACACACACATGTGCACACAAGGCAAGAACAAAGAGAGGAACAATGGAATGCTGTCAATTACAAAAGATCTCTATTACAAGAAAAATCAATCTCTAGGAACCCCACCTCAAAAATGAGCTCTCTAGCTCTTTTTAGAGTTTTTCACTGGTTTTGCCTCTACTCAAACATAGTGTCCGATCTAGTTAGAAATTAGGTTCTAGGGTTTATTTGAAAGCTCAAACGGAATCTAAACATTATGAAAATTGGCAAATATATTCTTCTAATACTCTTGAAGTTTAAGGACTCCTCATCTTGAACAAATTGGAGTCTAATCTACCAAAAATGATAGTTACATTATGAGTGTAGTGATATTTATCACTATTTGATGTAAAGCTAGATTCATTGTGAAACATTGGTTGGGCCTTCTTGCTAAGTTATGCTTGACTACTCTATCTCCTTATTTCTTGCTCCTCTTTTCTTTGTTGTTCTCTTTTGAGGCTCTCCTATCTACTCATTCCTATTTGCTGGCCAACACTCCCCCGTCTCATTCTTGACACACCTTTGTGCTATAGAATGGTCAATGTAATACTTGAGGATATCTATTGCTAGTTCATGTTTGCATATTCTTAATCCTTTTCCCAAATCAAACTACAATGCATCCCCATTCATGGCACTAGGAGTATGTGGGTGTGGAATCATGTAATATTTATAATACATTGCTTGCTCCCATGTGGATGATTGAAGCAGGTGTGTTCGTTTAGGAGTGAATACTTTAGAGTGATACTCCTAAGAACCTGTAGTCAACATGGCTTTGAAAGTTTTCTCATACCAAGCTAGAAGATATTTCATGTATGCATGCCAAGCATAAGCAAACTAAATGTTTAGGATCATACTCATGTTGTACACGAGATTGTAGTTGCCATCTATAAATTCTATCTCTACTTTTCGGCTATTTACAAAGAAAATGTACAAGTTTTGCTCAACATCCTTCCCCTCCTAAATCTCCTAGTAGCCTCTCAGCTTCTAGATTTGTAAACTACTATCTCTCATTATCTCATGGCTCTCTATCTTTGTATACAACTCTGTGATAGTTCAAGGAAGACTGTTCTTGAGTTTTAGAAAAATTAGAGCTTTCTATCTCTATGTTTTCACCTATTTTCAAAGAAATTGTACAAGGTTTAGTCTTCATTCAGCATCCTCCTCCTCCTAAACCTGTTGATGTCATCATCAAAATATTGGAAGTATTGTTGCAACTTTCTTCACTATCCTTCAATGGTTTTACTCCATACCTACTCATGTACAATGCCTCTTTGTAAACCTTGTATAGAATCTTTCCTCATTTCTTCTATTTGTTGCCATTTCCCAATGTCTCCCTGCAGCTTATGTTTTCGGTCTTATAGATCTTTTGCACCTTTGCAAGCATCTCTCATAACCTTCAAGAGCTCAAGAAAAGGTAACTTTTTTTTTCTGTGACAAGTTCTTCTTGCTTTGCCTCTACTCTATCCTCTACATCTATCATTACCACATCTTCATATTTTTGTTGCTCTTATTCATTATCATCCAAACTAGTCAAAATCATCATTTCCTCTTGTTCGTCTTGATCATCCTAAGTAGCCTGTATGCCAAATCCTAGAGAAACATCAAAAGGTCATTTATACTTGTTTGCTTTTCCAGTCCTTGCAATTTTTGGATATTAGACTCTTATTATTGATTCGATTCTTAGGATGACTATTCAATGTCCTACAATAACTGATAATGCTCTATATAATATTTCTTTCCTTCAAAAATCTCCTCTTCCTTAGGTGGTTGAGGTATACACATTAGTTGGTCAAAAAACACCATTTCCTCTTGTTTCTCTTGATCATCTTGGGTAGGTTGTATGCCAAACCCTATAGAAACAACAAAAAAATCATTTATGTTTGTTTTCTTTTCTAGTTCTTTAAATTTTTGAATGTTAGACTCTTATAATTGATTTTCTTCTTGGGATGATTATTCTAGGTCCCAAAATAACTAATAATTCTCTATATCATCCTCAATTCTTCAAAAGTCTCCTCTTCCGTAGGTGCTTGATGTATACACATTATTTGTTCCATCCTATGTATAAGGATTTTGCTCCTTGACATCAAACTCTACGGTGCTTCTAATAACAGAGGTGGTGGCTATTCAACTTACCTTTGCTCATCCTATAGCACTATGGCTTTCTTCTTCTCTTCTTCCTTATTTTTTTGTTTATGGGATTTTTCTTTTGCTTCACCATGCATAATGTATCAAACAAGTTCTTTAATTCCTGTTCTCTTTTCAAAAAAATTGTTGTTTGTTTTGTCACTCATAAAGTTCTCATGTTATTCTCCATATATCTTCCATTCCTCTCTTGGCACGTCAGTGGCTTTATCTAACAAATCATATAGCATGTTTTCGTATTTTTTTTTTCAAATTTCTTCATATGTGTGTGTGTGTCTCTGTGTGTGTATATATATATATATATATATATATATATATATATATATATATATATATATATATATATATATATATATATATATATATATAATCAGCATTTATGGATATATATTAGTACACATACATAAACATATTGAGAGTAAGGGTTTGAGGATCCACATACATAAAAGATAAGGAATTAGGCTCTAGGTATTTATAGTGTATGTACATAGAGACATTTCAATTTCGGGTTTTTAGGATACATATTAGTTTACATACATGTAGAGTGGCATCCTCACACACACACACTACCACGACGGCAATTTAGTGGGACAACTTCACCCTGAAGTGGAGTTGCATACCACTCAAGACATCCATAGGTAGAGTTTTTTGTACCACATGCAATAACAATAGTCACTCCAACATGATCTACCCTAACCAAGTTTTCTTGAAGTATTTTGGTGTGTATGTTTATGTCTTTGTGTGTGCCTGTGTCTGTGGTTGTATAAAGGTATGTATGTAAGCGTATGTGTATTTATGTATATATGTAAAAAGTATGTGTGACAATATTTATATGTGTATGTATGTTAAGTATGGTATATCTAAGGATGTGTGCATGTGTATGGTGTATGTGTGTGTTTTTATATGCATATATTGGTGTGTATGTTCAAATATGTATCCATTTTTATGTGTGCATATGTATCTATATATGTGTGTGCATAAATGTGTATTGGTGTGTGTATGCATGTGTATGCTGATGTGTTTACATGTGTATGTATACATGTGGGTATGAACGATACATTTTTTATTTATTAGCTGTATTACTCTATCGCTTTTGTTACAAGTGATTCTTCTTCTAAGAAAAATCAATTTTAATAGTTATTATTTTGACTGAAATGAGAAATAGAACATTTTGATGAAAAATTCATAAAAAGAAGAAAATTCTCATTTAATTGAAGCTATAGGCATGTATATCGCCATCAATATACCTCTCTTTTGCAATTTTTGTCTTAAATTTTCTTATGGCAGGCAATGTCAAGCATTGGAAGATAGAATGACGTTTAACGAATGTAAGTGTCCGGATTACGCAATAGAACGATCTTACGTTTTACGATAGAATTTTTAAGGAAGTTTAACGAAGCTTTTCGATTTTCAAAGACTCTCGAGTATGCATTTATGTCACAAACCCTTAAAACTTACAACAGATAATTTTCGTACAGAATAAGCAATGCGAGACTGAATTACATATTGAAAAACTTAACACAACCATCTTCATTACAGGAAAAGCTCTAATAGCTACATCTGCCTATGCTGAAAGCAGCAGCTGCGATTAGTGCCCAATCTTAGGATCATGCGATGTGTTTGCATGCGCATTTTCGTAATCAGCTCCACGCATTCCTGCATGGTCAAGTCCTATCGGTGGGTCGTGGATCTATTGGCGTGAGGCTCCTCATAGTTCTCGTACTCTAATCGGCTCTCACTGTGAGAGTGGCGCACACTTAACTCCTCTTGTTGCTGGTTTTCAAAAAACATCTCTGTCACTTCCTGATGTGTCACTTCCTGATGTTGAGCTATCTGTTCCCCTTGGTCTGCATCCACGCCCGATCTTTTAATGGTGAAAGCGCCTGCAACCGAGAACCACGTAAGAATTTTACATTCTCTCTCTCTCTCTGTCTCTCTCTCTCTCTCTCTCTCTCTCTCTCTCTCTCTCTCTCTCTCTCTCTCTCTCAACTACGAAAGACATGAGCTGTATCATTGCCGGCGCAACCTAACGCAGGCTATTGACGTCTTCGTGTATCAAAGAGAACTTAAGCTACGTGAAGGTTCAGCTCAGCTCGATGGTACGCGTGTTCGAGCACCTAAACGCAGTTAAGCAGAAGCCTCCAACAACGGGGAACGCAGAAACTTCCGCAGGCACACAGAGAGCACACAGAAGCCTCGTCGTGCTGCGTTACAACAGGGCATCAAGAAGATCGTCGGTAGAGCTGCTGACAAAATAAGCTCGCGTCTATTCATCTTTGCGCCCGAAGATTATCTAGAGAAGGTTATCAATACAATAGCACAATACACATCCTGCCTTTATAAATCTAGCGCGTCATCGGAGTCGGCCATTTTGTTCTTGTTCACCTTTTGTGAGGACTAGCATCTGGTGATACCGCCATTTTGTGTGAAAAGGGCATCTGATCTACTCAATACATAGGGCTTCAAGGGGGAAAGCTTTATGATACCGCCATTTTGGGAGGGCTAGCTGGGAAAACCAAGAGTAAGGGCGAGCATTTAGAGATGGCGAGTGCAGCTTCAACTGTTAAAGTACAAAACAGAGAGCGTTCAATTGAAGCAAAAATTGACGACTGACAATACTTGTAGTTTCTTAATCTATATTTCTCTTTTTTCAAATCGTGTGCTCCATGATTATTTTCTACCTGAAGATGTTGAGCACGATCTTTCGTGACCAATCTTCCCTCAATGTGGATGGAGCATCACCCAACAGGAAATGCCTCTAGAGCTAGCTACCTTGTTGCACAATGCTTTTGGAGCATAGAGCTTGCATATCAGCATGTTCTTGGTGCTGTGAAGACTACTGTAGGATACACACAAGGGACAACAAGAACCCAATATATAGAGAGGTATGCTCTAGCGGAAGTAAAAATGTTGAAGTTTCTTCTAGAATATGACCCGGAGAAAGTAACTTACAAGCACTTACTTGAGCCATTTTGTGGCAAGCATGATGCTACATAACTGAATGCCCACGTTTGCAAAATCTTTTCTAGTGCTATGTATCTAATCTTTTGAAGTTCACAAGCTTTCTTGACAATAGGTTTGCAAGAAGTCCTACCGTCTCGGCCCTACAGGCCGAGGAGATAGGCCCCCTAAACCCCGCGGAAGGGGGCAAGCCCCCCTCTGCACTCCCCCCATTAAGGTTCTATGGGGAAACCGCGCGATGCCATGGGGCCTTTATTTTCCCCTTCAATGGGAACCCAATGGCCTGGAAGTTTATGCCCTACCTAACCTAACGGCTAGGCTCATGAAGATCATCTAGAACCATCAATGGTCACACATAGACCTAATCTAACTTGGAAGTTAGGGTTCCACAAATGTCCGGCCTCTCATAATGGCTTCTCCTCATAATGGGGGCCTTACAACTTAGAGCACCATGGATAATTTGTGGTCACATGAGGGTGGAGTATTGAGCATATCTAAACCCCCTCAATGTCCAACCAATGGTGAGCAACCTCCTAGGTCCAATCCTAAGCTTTGGAAAATGTCGAAGAAGTTGCTCTCTCCCAAGAGCCTTGGTGAAGATTTGTGCTCCATTTTGTTCAATACGACAATAGCTTATCTCCACGATCCCGTCCTCAATCAAGTCACGCACATAGTGATACTGGATTTCTATGTGCTTGGTACGTGCATGGAAAATAGGATTTTTGGTGATGGCCATGCAACTTTGGTTATCACACTTCAACTCTGTACCCTTGTGTCCTTGTATTCCTATGTGCCAAAGGACCCTCCTCAACCATACTGCTTCACATGCTGCAATGCATGCAGATTTGAACTCAGCTTCAGTAGAAGATAATGCTACAGTCAGTTGCTTCTTACTAATCCAAGAGAAAATCGTTGATCCTAAAGAAAAGCAATATCCAAAAACTTATTTTCTAGTATCAATATCTCCTTCCCAATCTGAGTCACAATATCCAACTAGAGATGATCCTTCTTCATAAAGAATACCATAATCAGTGGTTCCTTTCACATACCTGAGTATCCGCATGCTTGCCTTCCAATGAGTTTGGCAAGGCTTATTAGATAACGTGCTACTTCAACAACATAAGAGATGTTTGGTCTGCTATTGCACAAGTAGATGAGACTTCCAACTAATTTCCTATATCTTCCAATATCCAATGGAGGTGAAAAACCTTCAATAGATAATTTTTTGTTGAACTCAATAGGTGTAGACATTTCCTTGCAATCCTCCATGTCAAATGCCTTCAATATCTGCCTTGCATACTTTTTTTGACAGATGAAAATCTTCCCTGGTTCCTGCCAAACTTCAAGACCTAATTGATAATGCATTAAGCCCAAGTTTGTCATTTCAAATTCTAAACTCAAGGCATCTTTTGTTTGTTGAAGAAGAGCATCATCATTTCCTGTAATCACAAGGTCATCTACATAGAGTACAAGCACAATTGTCTTCCCTCCTCTCTTTAGATCATACAAATTAGCATGAGAAGCACATCTCTTGAAATCTACGTCCAAGAGATACTTATCTATCCGCTCGTACCATGCTCTAGGAGCTTGTTTTAGCCCATATAATGCCTTCTTCAGCTTACATACCTTATTGTCTGAATCGGGAGCCTCAAACCCTAGTGGCTGAGACACATATACCTCCTCATTGAGGTCTCCATTCAGGAACGCTGACTTGACATCCATGTGATAGACTGGCCAACGCTTATGTGCAGCCACAACTAGTACTACTGAGATAGTAGTCATTCTCGCAGTCGGGGAAAATGATTCACAAAAGTCAATGCCTTCAACTTGTGAGTAGCCCTGTGCAACAAGTCTTGCTTCATACTTTTCTAGAGTACCATCAGCCTTGTACTTTCGCTTCCAGACCCACTTGGTGGCAATGACTTTATGCTTAGGGGGTCGATCCACTAGCTCCCAAGTTCCATTCTTCATGATATTGTTGTACTCTGTTTGCATGGCAAACCTCCAATTCGGATCATGGAGTGCCTCTTCCACATTGGTTGGTTCCTTGGTTTCTTCTTGAATAAGATCAACCATCAAGGCAGTGTTTACAATATGGGTGTTTGCTCCTCTTCATTCCTTTATTCTCTTTGATCGCCTTCGAGCCATCTGCAACCTATTTTAGTGAGTGTGGGATGGGGGTCGCAGAATCCTAGAGCTACCTCACCCAACGTGGCAATGGCTTTTCCACTTGGGTGTAAGCAAGGTGGTGATTTACAAACTCATCATCTGAAGAACCTGGTATTGCATAGGTATTTTTTATTTCTTTAGTGGCACTACAACTTTAAGAATCTTCTCTTCTCTCAAAGATGACTAAGGTGTCGAAGGGATTTCTAATAGAAAGAGGTAAGGGATCAACATGTGGGGTTACCAAAGGTGGAGAACTTAATCATGGTGGAGGTGAATAAATCAAATTATTGGAAGATGCATAAGATTGTGAGGTAGTGATCTATTGTAGCAAGAAAGATGGAAAGGTTGGGAGAGGGTGAGCTTTGAATTGATCTTTGTTCATCCTTAATAGAGAGATCTATTCCAACCATTTATTTTCTCCATGTCTCTCTTTGCATTTGTTCTCTTTGTGTGTGTGCTTCTTGTGTGTCTCTTGCACTTCTACACACACCCAAGAATGGTATCATAATAGGTTCAACTCCTTCTAAATTTTAAGTCCAACAGCCAGAAAGCATTTCTACTAGTCGTGCTAGGGCTTTACCCCCCATAGATGATATTATTTCGAATGCATCATTCATCTCTATATTGCTGAATGAATTAATAGAATCTTTTCAAAGCTTTGCTACTACAATCAGTTTGGTTCCAAAAGGGAATTCAAATATGCATGCATTTGATGAGGTTTTGTCTCTTTTTTTTTAAGAAGAGAAATCTAGAGTGAATATGAGTGGTTTGATTGATGGAACACAAGAACTTTCTATCTCAAAAAAATACGAAATAAAGTGTGGTTCAGATTTGGGTTCATCAAAATCAAAGCCTCAACCTCCCGCTTCCACTCATTCAATTAATGATGCTTATTTGCAAAAGAAGAAGAGATGCAAACATTGTTGGAAGGCTAGTCATACTATTGAAGAGCATAGAAAACTTGCTAAGGAAAATGAAGAAGGAATTGCTGATAATTCATGAAATGCAAAGAATAATGAGGCCAACATGGGTGAGAGGTGGGATCCTTCGCCAATGGATTATAACAAAGGATTTAAGTTTACACACTAACAATTACCTAAGGAATATGTCAAATGCATTCATAGGGATCAAGAAGGTAGTTGAGAGAAAGTCAATATTAGATATACAAAAGTTAAATCATAGTAATTAATAACAAATTGCATGATATTTATAAAGCACTTAAAGCCCATTATGATCACTAGTAGTGTTGATGAATGGATGTCAATGAAAGAGAACCATTTTTGGTTTTGTGTAGAATTGTGAGAGACACACAACAAGCACACATAAAGAGCACAAATGCAGAAAGGTACATGGAGAAGACATATGGTTCGAATAGATCTCTCTATTGATGATGAATAGAACAAATGGAAGAGTTGACTAATATCTCTAAGTACAAAGTACCACCACATATTAGTGTAATATGTATGTGGTAACATGAGGAAAAACCTATCGCCAACACTAGATCAAAAAGTACCCATATATAGGGAAACGCTCACATCAAAGCTACTCGAGGAACAGGTAAGTGTAACAAACCCCTTTAGAGAAAATGATCTGAACACATACAAGGAGTGACCAATCAACCTCACTAGGCAATAAGGAAAAAGCTTTGAAAAAAGCTTCAAGATTTTCCCGTGGATGAGCTTTGGTGAATATGTATGCCACATTATCTTATGTAGGCACATATACCAAATCAGTATCTCTTGCATGAAAGCACTCTCTCACATAGCTATAATGCACCTCAATGTGTTTGGTTTGTGAATGAAACTCTAGATTTCGTGAAATAATTAATGTAATCTGACTATCATTGAGAATATGCAATATAGCAATGCCAATCTCCATGTGTTAGTGTCAAGCCAATGCATGAATTGACTCAACTAGGAAAGTGCATACTGTATAAGCTCACGAAGATCATCTGTGACCATCAATGGTCACACATAGACCTCATGAAATTTAGAAGTTAGGGTTCCACAAATGTCCGGGCTCTCACAATGGCTTCTCCTCATAATGAAGTTTTCACAACTTAGAACATCATGGATCATTTGTGGTCACTTGAGGGTGGACTATTGAGCGTATCTAATGGATTGAACACATACTTTGCACACATGAGCGACTCCATTGAAAACTTATCAAGAAGGTGTTTCCTTTAACCATATAACATGCCATTTAAAGGAGTGTTCTATTATTACACTCGTAAACACCATTTTGCTTGGGTGTATATGGAATTCTACATTGGAGTCAAATTCCTCTCCAAAAGATGGAGTCTTGATAGGACCACATACATCACTATGAAAAAGATGCAATTTTCGTATAGTGTGTGTATGACTATGTTTTGGAAAAGAAGAATGATGCATTTTTCCAAGACATGCCAAATTCCTTCTTCTTTTCATTGTGCTTAGGAAGCTTTCTACACTCATCTATAGTATGAAAAATCTTCAAAAAATATTTGCATCTCTTCTTCTAAATCAGCATCATTAGAGGAATGAGTGGAAGAGGAAGTTTCAGCCTTTGTTTCTGATGAACCCAAAGCTGAACCATATTTTATTTTTCCTTTTTGTAAGATAGCAATTGCTTCCCTTCCCCCAATCAAACCACTCCTTTTCCCTATAGATTTCTCTTCTTGCAAAAGAAGAGACACAATACCTCAAATATATACATATTTTGATTCCCTTTTGCAACCATAAGGAGTGTAGTGGAAATTCTATGAAAAGATCTTGGTAATTCTTTCAACAATGTAGAGATGATTGATACATTCAGAATCTCATCTATGTTTTCCATTTGCTCTTTCAAGTCCTGGATGCATGTTAGATACACATTCGTAGACTCATTTTTAACTATACAAAACTCCTCAAGTTTTCTCCTCATGTATGCTATACATGCTTACTACCAAAGAGAAACAAAGAAGCGAGAGTGTCTCATGCTTATGTTGATGTGGAACATGATCGAATGTGTGGAACTATATAAAAATTCATAGGAAGTGCAATCAATGCATGCGTAGAGCATCTTTGCCATCCCATCTAAGTTGCTCCTATGTAGGTTGAGAAGTGTAACCATTGTACTTGAAGAAAAAGCTCCATCTGTGACAGTAGGCTATGGAGTAGAAGAACCTAGGGGTCTTTGATCTACATATGCTGCTATGTTCCATAGTTGTTTTGCAAAAATAACATGTTTCATCATGTAAGTCCACATTGGATAGTTGGTCCAATCAATCTTAGCTTTAGTTTGAAGCATGCAAAAAACACCATTACTACCTACCATTTCAATAAAGAACAAGAATGTGATAAGATCTTTTATTCAATGAAAGCTGAAATGAATGCTTAAATTTTAGCTCATAATGTATCACTTTGATGGAAATGTTGACCATAGTAATGGCTTTGAGTTGGTGGTAAAACCCCAATGCAATTGATTCAAATTCTTTCCCGCTACTTAAAATCATTGTTCTATGCTCTAAAGTCAATTTGCATTATTAAAAGTGTGTGCATGCCATGATGCAAAAAATCAAAACTTGAGAATGAGCTGAACCTGCTCTAATACCACTACTTGGTGTGTGTGTGTGTGTGTGTGTGTAAATACATAGAGAAAATGGACAGATGTGATAGCTCTCTCTATTGATAATGAGCATAACAGAAGTAAGAGTTGAATAATATCCCTAAGTACAGATTACCTCCAGATATATGTGTAACATGGGAAAAACTCTTTAGCCAATACTAGGGTAAAAAGTGCCCATGTATAGGGAAAATGTTCATATCAAAGATAAGGAACATGTAAGTGTAAGAATGATAAATTCATTTTGAAAGGCTTTACTAACTTAATTGGGATTTCTTCCTTCCTCTTATCTTGGAACCACAATTGCATGGTCTGCATCTCTAGAGCTCAAGAAAATCAAGAAACCACAAGATGTTTTCATAAGTCTTGGTGGCATGTTGGCTAGTTGTGAAATCAAGAATGTGAATGATGCCCTTTCCAAAGGGAAAAGATCAAGTTTGGATGCTCTCACTAATGAGTTCTTCAAATCCTTTGAAGACTCCCTATTGAACCCCCCCTTTTTTTTTGAGGGAGGCTTTTAATTTTTTGTGCCCTCACAAAGTGCTTTAACAAACGGGTTATAAAGATTATTCAAAAGAAGGACAACAAGAAAATCATACAAAACTAGAGGCCATTCACAATGCTCTAGATTGGTTATAAGCTCATTGCCAAAGGTCTTGTGGACTATGCCTTACATCTCTTGCAATCATTCATTCATGATGATCATTCACTAAATGAATATGGATCTTAGAAGCATTCATGGATATCTTGAAAGGCCTTGATCTTGTTGCATCAAATCAAAATCTTCTATTTATTGAGATTCATTTTGACAAAGCTTATGATAGATTAGAGTGGAACTTCATCTTGAAATCCCTGGGGGGAATGGGCTTTGGAATGATGTTCATTAAAATGATCTTCACCCTCTTTGTGACCACCTCAGCTTGGATCAATATTAACTAGTAGCTTTAATCTCTTATTATCCTCAAGAGACCCTGTCTAATCACCCCAATTTTTTTTTTCATTTAATACAGATGGTCTGGATTCCTTGGCCGAGCACCACACTTAGTATTCAAGTAGCTTTGATGTGAATCTTCTCCCTATACATGGGTGGTTTTTAATCTAGTGATGGCTAGAGGTTTTGTCCCCATGTTACCACATACATGTTACACTCATATGTGGTGGTACTTTGTAGTTATTGATATATTCAGCTCTTACTTAAGCTCTATTCATCCTTAATAGAGAGATCTATTCCAACCATCTATCTTCTCCATGTCTCTTTTTGCATTTGTTCTCCTTGTGTGTGTGCTTCTTGTGTGTCTCTTTCACTTCTACATACACCCAAGAGTGGTATCATAATAGGTTCAACTTATTCTAAATTTTTGGTTCAACAGCTAGAAAACATTCCTACTAGTTGTGCTAGGGCTTTACCCCCCATAGATGATATTATTTCAGATGCATCATTCATCTCTACATTACTGAATGAGTGGTTTCTTTTTATAAGAAGCGAAATCTAGAGTGAATATGAGTGGTTTGATTGATGGAACACAAGAACTTTTTATCTCGAAAAAAATGGGAACTAAAGTGTGGTTCAGATTTGGGTTCATCAAAACCAAAGCCTCAACCTCCCGCTTCCACTCATTCCTTTAATGATGCTCATTTGCGAAAGAAGAAGAGATGCAAAGATTGTTGGAAGGCTAGTCATACTATTGAACAGCATAGAGAACTTGCTAAGCAAAATGAAAAGAAGAAGGAATTGCTGAAAATTCATGAAATGCAAAGAATAATGAAGCCAACATGGTTAAGAGGTGGGATCCTTCTCCAATGGATTAGAACAAAGGATTTAAGTTTAGACAGATGTCAGTGAAAGAGAACCATTTTTGGTTGTGTGTAGAATTGGGAGAGACACACAAGAAGCACACATAAAGAGCACAAATGCAAAAAGGTACATGGAGAAGACATATGGTTTGAATAACTCTCTCTATTGATGATGAACAAAACAAAATTAAGAGTTGAATAATATCTCTAAGTACAAAGTACCACCACATATTAGTGTAATATGTATGTGGTAACATGAGGAAAAACCTATCACCAACACTAGATTAAAAAGTACCCATGTATAGGGAAAAGGTTCACATCAAAGCTACTCGAGGAATACGTAAGTGTAACAAAACCCCTTAGAAAAAATGATGTAAACACATACAAGGAGTGACAAATCAACCTCACTAGGCAATAAGGCAAAAGCTTTGCAAAAAGCTTCAAGATTTTCCCATGGAAGAGCTTTGGTGAATATGTCTGCCACATTATCTTGTGTAGGCACATATACCAAATCAATATCTCTTGCATGAAAGCACTCTCTCAGATAGCTATAATGCACCTCAATGTGTTTGGTTTGTGCATGAAACACTATATTTTGTGAAATAATGAATGCAATCCGACTATCATTCAGAATATGAATAGGAATGTCAATCACCATGTGTTAGTGTCAAGCCAATGCATGAATGGACTTAACTAGGAAACTACATACTGTATATCTGGCCTTGTGAAGCATGCATATATAAAACATCCCACAACTTGTTGATAAAGCAAAGTGTCGAATGCACCACTATAATCCTCAACTAAGAATCAAATCCTGTCTCCACTAGGGTGACACCCAAAAGACCAAGTTAAGTGACATCAAAAGTATGCTACAAATAAACCATAAGGATGTCAAGTTTTGCATCACATGACCCAATCAACAATATTTCATCAACATAAAGAACAAGCATTATGAGGTCAGCCCCATCTTTGCGTGCATAGACTATGCTTTCAATGGGACTACACATGAAGCCAAGAGCAATAAAGTTCTTATGAATTTCTTCATACATGCACATGGAGCTTTTTTATACCATACAAGGCTTTATGCAAGCGACAAAACATATGATACAAACCATGTAGATTAATGTCATCAAGAGATACAAAATAGTCGACAAAATAGACAATTGGATCCCCAGCATTAAGGTTCTATGGGGAAGCTCCATGATGCTAGAGGGCCTTTATTTTTACCTTGAATGGAAACCCGATGGCCTGAAAGTTTATGGCCCACCTAACCTAATGGATAGGCTCACAAAGATCATCTCTGACCATCAATGGTCACACATAGACCTCATGAAACTTAGAAGTTAGGGTTCCACAAATGTCCCGGCTCTCACAATGGCTTCTGCTCATAATGAAGTTGTCATAACTTTGAACATCATGGATCATTGGTGGTTACATGAGGGTGGACTATTGAGCATATCTAATGGATTAAACACATAGTTTGCACACATGACCTAGTCCATCAAAAACTTATCAAGAAGGTGTTTCCTTTAACCATATAACATGCCATTTCAAGGAGTGTTCTATTATTACACTCCTAAACACCATTTTGCTTAGGTGTATATGGAATTTTACATTGGAGTCAAATTCCTCTCCAAAAGATGGAGTCTTGATAGAACCACATACATCACTATGAAAAAGATGCAATTTTCTTCTAGTGTCTATATGAGTATCTTTTGGAAAAGAAGAATGATGCATTTTTCCAAGACATGCCAAATTCCTTCTTCTTTTCATTGTGCATAGGAAGCTTTCTACACTCATCTATAGTATGAAAAATATTCAAACAATATTTGCATCTCTTCTTCTACAAATCAGCATCATTAGAGGAATGAGTGGAAGAGGAAGTTTGAGCATTTGTTTCTGATGAACCCAAAGCTAAACCATATTTTATTTTTCTTTTTTGTGAGATAGCAATTGCTTGCATTCCCTCAATGAAACCACTCCTATTCACTATAGATTTCTCTTCTTGCAAAAGAAGAGACACAAGATCTCAAATACATACATATTTTAATTCCCTTTTGCAACCATAAGGAGCGTAGTGGAAATGCTATGAAAAGATTTTGGTAATTCTTTCAACAATGTAGAGATGAGTGATGCATTTAGAATCCCATCTATGTTTTCCATTTTCTCTTTAAAGTCCTTGATGCATGTTAGATACACATTTGTAGACTCATTTTTAACTATACAAAAATCCTCAGGTTTCTTCCTCATGTATGCTACACATGCTTATTAGAAAAGAGAAACAAACAAGCAAGAGTGCCGCATGTTTATGTTGACGTAGAACATGATGGAATGTGTGGAACTATATAAAAATTCATAGAAATTGCATTTAATGCATGAGTTTGAGCATCTTTTCCATCCCATCTAAGTTGCTCCTATGTAGGTTGAGAAGCGTAACCATTGTACTTGAAGAAGAAGCTCCATCTGTGACAGGAGGCTGTGAAGTAGAAGAACCTACGGGTCTTTGACCTACATATGCTACTATGTTCCATAGTTGTTTTGCAAAAATAACAGGTTTCATCATGTAAGACCACATTCGATAGTTGGTCCTATCAATCTTAGCTTCAGTTTGAAGCATGCAAAAAGGCCATTACTACCTACCATTTCAATAAAGAACAAGAATGTGATAAGATCTTTAATTCAATGAAAGCTGAAATGAATGTTTAAATTTTACCTCATAATCTATCACTTTGATGGAAATGTTGACCATAGGAATGGATCTGAATTGGCATTAAAACCCCAATGCAATGGATGCAAATTCTTTACCGCTACCTAAAATCATTGTTCTTTGCTCTGAAGTCGATTTGCATTCTTAAAATTGTGTGCATGCCATGATGCAAAAAATCAAAACTTGAGAAGGACCTGAACTTGCTCTGATACCACTACTTGGTGTGTGTGTTTGTGTAGAAGTTTAAGAGAGATATGACACGCAAGGAGCACAAACACAACCAAATACGTAGAGAAAATGGACAGATGTGATAACTCTCTCTATTGATGATGAGCATAACAGAAGTAAGAGTTGAATAATATCCCTAAGTACAGATTACTTCCAGATATGAGTGTAACATGGGAAAAACTCTTTAGCTAACACCAGAGTAAAAAGTGCCCATGTATAGGGAAAAGATTCATATCAAAGATAAGGAACATGTAACTGTAACAATGATAAATTCATTTTGAAAAGGTTTACTAACTTACTTGGGATTTCTTCCTTGCTCTTATCTTGGAACCACTGTTGCATGGTCCTCAACTCTAGAGCTCAATATAATCAAGAAACCAGAAGATATTTTCACAAGTCTTGGTGGCATCTTGGCTAGTTGCAAAACCAAGGATGTGAATGATGCCCTTACCAAAGGGAAAAGATCAAGTTTGGATGCTCTCACTAATGAGTTCTTCAAAGCCTTTGAAGACTCCCTCATGAACCCCTAATTTTTTGTGCTCTCCCAAAGTGCTTTAACAAACGGGTTATAAAGATTATTCAAAAGAAGGACGACAAGAAAATCATACAAAACTAGAGCCCATTCATAATGTTCTAGATTGGTTATAAGCTCATTGCCAAAGGTCTTGTGGACTATGCCTCACATCTCTTGCAATCATTAATTCATGATGATCATTCACTAAATGAATATGGATCTTAGAAGCAATCATGGATATCTTGAAAGGCCTTGATCTTGTTGCATCAAATCAAAATCTCCTATTTATTGAGATTGATTTTGACAAAGCTTATGATAGATTAGATGGAACTTCATCTTGCAATCCCTGGGGGGAATGGCCTTTGGAATGATGTTCATTAAAATGATGTCCACCCTCTTTGTGACCACCTTTGCTTGGATCAATATCAACTAGTAGCCTTAATCTCTTATCATCCTCAAGAGACCGTGTCTGATCACCCCAATAATTTTTTTCATTTCTACAGATGGTCTCGATTCGTTCGCCGAGTACCACACTTAGTTGGGCAACATTAAGATCCTTTCTTTTATGCAATAACTAGATCATATAGTGCTAATGCTTTTTAAAATGACACTCCCCCCTCTCATTCCTGACAGAACTTTGTGCTATAGGATGGTCAATGTAATACTCGAGGATATCTATTGCTAGTTCATGTTTGCATAGTCTTAATCCTTTTCCCAAATCAAACTACAATGCATCCCCATTGATGGCACTAGGAGTATCCGAGTGTGGAATCATGTAATATTTCGAATACATTGCTTGCTCCCATGCGGATGATTGAAGCAGGTGTGTTGGTTTAGGAGTGAGTACTTTAGAGTGATACTCACTAAAAACCTGTAGTAAACATGACTTTGAACCTTGTCCTGCCGCGTTACAACAGGGCATCAAGAAGATCGTCAGTAGAGATGCGGACAAAATAAGCTCGCGTCTATTCATCTTTGCGCCCGACGATTATCTAGAGAAGGTTATCAATACAATAGCACCATACACATCCTTCCTTTATAAATATAGCGCGTCATCGGAGTCGGTTATGTTTGTGAGGAAAGCATCGAGATGCGGATTCCCAAACAATAAAGAATGTAAATTTCTTGGTTGGCGAATCTTTTTTTCAATTACCACATGTAATGTTCAATAAATTTTAGCTCACGACTTAAAAGTTCAAGACCCTCATCGAAGTTTGCTACTTTTGTTCAAGATTTCGGTTTCTCAACGAAGGTGTGCTCAAACTATTCACAAAAAGCTAAAATCCAAAACTGTTGGCTTACCTCTAAAGCTAAAATCCAAAACTGTTGGCTTACCTCTAGGCATAATTTTACCCTCTTTTATGTCAACCTTCTTATCAACAAGTGCATCATGTAAATTTGCATAAGAAAAGGAATGATCTTCATTATCATTTATTGGAATGAGTAAAGGCTAAGAAATTGCCTAGTTTGGACTAGCACCCCCTGCAGCTCAATTACATAACATGGAGGCCCATAATGAAGAAATTCCTCCTCTTTGGACAGAGGAATCATTCGAGAAGGACTTGAGTACCTTGGGTAACGATATCTCTCTTCATTCTCTACTTTGCATGCAGGTTACTATAAACAACAAACTCATCAAAATTCTACATGATGATGGTAGTTGACATGACTTCATTTCACATTTATTAGTTCAACAACTTAAATTGAAAACGTTTCCTTCTTTGTATAAAGTAAAAGCTGTGGTTTGTGGGGAAAGCATCGAGATGTGGATGCCCAAACAATAAAGAATGTAAATTTCTTGGTTGGCGAATCTTTTTTTTTTTAATTACCACATGTAATGTTCAACAAATTTTAGCTCACGACTTAAAAGTTCAAGGCTCTCATCGAAGTTTGCTCAACGAAGGTGTGATCAAACTATTCACAAAAAGGTAAAATCCAAATTGTTGGCCTACCTCTAGGCATAGTTTTACCCTCTTTTATGTCAACCTTCTCATCAACAAGTACATCATGTAAATCTACATAAAAAATGGAATGATCTGCATTATCATATAATGGAATGAGTAAAGGCTAAGAAATTGCCTAGTTATACAATTCAGGGTAGTGGTCACCCCCCCTCTGGGATGCAAAAAAGGGGGGATGGAATTCAGGGAGAAGGACATTGAGAAGGAGAGAGGAAGAACATGGCTCATGGATGATTATCGGAGGAGGATTGTGAAGAAAATAGGAAAATGAGAGGGGCTTGGGTTGTTGTTCTTGTTCACGTTTTGTGAGGAATAGCATCACGTGAAGTTGTGTATTCAAGAGTGGGGAAAGGGCATCCGATCTACTGAATACATAGGGCTTCAAGGGGGAAAGCTTTATGATACCACCATTTTGGGAGGGCTAGCTGGGTGTGCATTTTCAAAAGCTCCCATTGGCCAAGAGAAGGAAAACCAAGAGTCAGGGCTAGCATTTAGAGATGGCGAGTGCTCCTTTACCTGTTAAAGAACAAAACAAAGAGCATTGAATTGAAGCAGAATACGATGATTGACAATACTTGTAGTTGTTTAGTCTATATTTCTCTTTTTTCAAACTTGTATTGGAGCTTCCATCTGCTCCATGATTATTTTCTACCTGAAGATGTTGAGTACGATCTTTCGTGACCAATTCCCTCAATGTGGATGGAGCATCACGCAAGAGGAAATGCCTCTAGAGCTAGCTACCTTGTTGCACAATGCTTTTGGAGCATAGAGCTTGCATATCAGCATGTTCTTGGTGTTGTGAAGACTACCGTAGGATACACAAAAGGCACAACAAGAACCCAATATATAGAGAGGTATGCTCTAGTAGAAGTAAACATGTTGAAGGATTTCTTCTAGAATATGACCTTGAGAAAGTAATTTACGAGCACTTACTAGAGCCATTTTGGACCATGATGCTACATAACTGAATGGCCAGGTTTGCAAAATCTTTTCTAGTGCTAGGTATCTAATCTTTTGAAGCTCACAAGCTTTCTTCATAACAAGTTTGCAACAAGTCCTACCATCTCGGCCCTACAAGCCGAGGGGATATGCCCCCCGGACCTCATAGAAGGGGGCAAGCCCCCTTCTGCACTCAAACCATTAAGGTTCTATGGGGAAACTGCACGATGCCACATGGCCTTTATTTTCCCCTTCAATGGGAACCCAATGGCCTGGAAATTTATGCCCTACCTAACCTAACAGCTAGGCTCACAAAGATCATCTACAACCATCAACGGTCACACATAGAACTCATCTAACTGGGAAGCTAGGGTTCCACAAATGTCCGGGCTCTCCTAGTGGCTTCTGCTCATAATGGGGGCCTTACAACTTAGAGCACCATGGATCATTTGTGGTCACATGAGGGTATAGTATTGAGCATATCTAACATCCCCCCTCAATGTCCACCCTACGGTGAACGACCTCCTAGGTCCAATCCCAAGCTTTGGAAAGTGTCGAAGAAGTTGCTCTCTCCCAAGATCCTTGGTGAAGATGTGTGCTCCATTTTCTTCAGTACGAAAATAGCTTATCTCCACAATCCCATCCTCAATCAACTCACGCACATAGTGATATTGGATTTCTATGTGCTTGGTATGTGCATAGAAAAGAGGATTTTTTGCGATTGCCTTGCAACTTTGGTTGTCACACTTCAACTTTGCAGACTTGTGTCCTTGTATTCCTATGTGCCAAAGGATCCTTCTCAACCATACTCCTTCACATGCTACAATGCATGCAGCTTTATACTCAGCTTCACTAGAAGATAATGCTACAGTCGGTTGCTTCTTACTAATCCAAGAGAAAATCCCTGATCCTAAAGAAAAGCAATATCCAAAAATTGATTGTCTGGTATCAATACCTCCTACCCAATCTAAGTCACAATATCCAACTAGAGATGATCCTTCTTCATGAAGAATATCATAATCAGTGGTTCCTTTCACATACCTGAGTATCCACATGCTTGCCTTCCAATGAGCTATCAAGGCTTATTAGGGAACGTGCTTACTACTCCAACAATATAAGAGATGTCTGGTCTGCTATTGCACAAGTAGATGAGACTTCCAACTAATTTCCTATATCTTCCAATATGCACTTGAGGTGAAGTATCGTCAATAGATTTTTTTTCTTGAACTCCATAGGTGTAGAAATTTCCTTGCAATCCTCCATGTCGAATGCCTTCAATATCTACCTTGGATACTTTTGTTGAGAGATGAAAATCTTCCCTGGTTCGTGCCAAACTTCAACACCTAAGGGATAATACATTAAGCCCAAGTTTGTCATTTCAAATTCTGAACTCAGGGCATCTTTTGTTTGTTGAAGATAAGCATCATCATTTCATGTAATCACAAGGTCATCTACATAGAGTACACGCACAATTTTCTTCCCTCCTCTCTTTAGAACATACAAGTTAGCATCAAAAGCACATCTTTTGAAATCTAGGTCGAAGAGATACTTATCTATCCACTCGTACCATGCTCTAGGAGCTTGTTTTAGCCCATATAATGCCTTGTTAAGCTTACATACCTCCTTCTCTGAATCGGGAGCCTCAAACCCTCGTGGCTGAGACACATATACCTCCTTCTTGAGGTATCCATTCACGAATCGTGACTTGGCATCCATGTAATAGACTGGCCAATGCTTATGTGCAGCCACAGCTAGTACTACTCGGATAGTAGTCATTCTCGCAGTCCGGGCAAATGATTCACAAAAGTCAATGCCTTCAACTTTTGAGTAGCCCTGTGCAACAAGTCTTGCTTCATACATTTCTAGAGTACCATCAGCCTTGTACTTTAGCTTCCAGACCGACTTGGTGCCAATGACTTTACGCTTAGGGGGTCGATCCACTAGCTCCCAAGTTCCATTCTTCATGATATTGTTGTATTCTGTTTGCATGGTAACCCTCCAATTGGGATCATGGAGTGCCTCTTCCACATTGGTTGGTTCCTTGGTTTCTTCTTGAATAAGATCAACCATCAAGGTTGTGTTTACAATATGGGTGTTTGCTCCTCTCTGTTCCTCCATTCTTTGTAATCACCTCGGTCCATCTACAACCTGTTTTAGTGACTGTGGGATGGGGTTTGCAGAATCTTAGAGCTACCTCACCCAACATGCGAATGGCTTTTCCACTTGGATGTCAGCAGGTTGGTGACTTTCAGACTCATCATTTGAAGATGATGCTTCCTTCTCTTGTGTAGAAGGGATAGCTCTTGGACCAGGTTCAAAGTGGATTGCCTCTTCGCCTGATGATAAAGTGGAAGCTCTTTTTTCCTCCTCCACTGCATGTGGCTGCTCCTCCTTGAACACCACATCACGACTTTCCATGATCTTCTTAGCCTCAGGTTCATAAAGCTTATAAGCCTTCTTATCTTCGTTGTACCCTAGGAAGATACATTTGATGATTTTTGGTTGAAGCTTTTTTGTCTCCCTATCAAGAACATGTACATAAAATTCACTTCCAAATACTTTGAAATGGGAAACAGAAGGCTTTTTACCAATGTAGGAGTCTTGTGGAGTCTTTCCATCAAGT
Source organism: Ceratopteris richardii (assembly GCA_020310875.1). Classification (NCBI taxonomy): domain Eukaryota; kingdom Viridiplantae; phylum Streptophyta; class Polypodiopsida; order Polypodiales; family Pteridaceae; genus Ceratopteris; species Ceratopteris richardii. The sequence continues at coordinate 119,497,805 of CM035432.1, read as the reverse complement.
GCCTTGGTGTAGCTTCAATTCAAGATGTAGACAACAGTGTTGATAGCCTCTGTCCAAAATTGATTAAGCAAACCCTTTCCTTTCAACATGCACCTTGCCATATCCATGATGGTTCGATTCCAATGTTCTACAACACCGTTCTGTTAAGGACTATGTGCCATTGTGAGTTGATGCTTGATTCCCTTACTCTTGCAGAAATCTTCAAACTCTATTGATGTAAACTCACCACCATCGTCTATCCTGAATTTCTTCATCTTCTTCCCTGTTTCAGTTTCAACAAGCTGAAGCCATTCTTTAAACTTACCAAAAGCTTGAGCCTTATCGCGAAGGAAGTACACCCACATCTTCGTGCTGTAGTCGTGGACAATTAACATGAATTAGGAAGATCCACCCGAGGCCTGTGTAGGCATTTTTTGACACAAGTCAACATGCACCAACTCTAGAGGATAGCTTTTCTGTTCTTGCTTTCGTGTGGAAACGCCTTCCTTTGTTGGTTTCCCATCATGCAAGCTTCACATGGTTCCTTCATTTCTACAATCGATGGTAGGTGTGCAACCATACCTCTGCGATGCATCTCGTTCACTACAGGGTATCCAATGTGGCCGAATCTCTCATGCCATAGCTTACTTGTGCCCATGTTTGTAGTGGCTATAAGAGCACACAACTCATACAGGTTGTTCCTCCTTATGCTAGTCCCAACAATGTTGTTGAAACTATCCATAATCTTAGCTCTTGTCTTACTGAAAGATACTTGATGAACTTGATCACTTATAGAACCTACTGAAAGTAGACATACAGCACATTTGGAAGCTTTTTGATATCACCATTAGAGTTAATGAAAGAAACTGTACTTTTGCCATTAGAGTTAGTGATTTATATTTTAGTTTCAGGCATGCTTCTCAAAGCCGCTGTCATGTATCCACTCTTTTAGACGTAATAAAAAATTCCTATAAATACATGCACTCTGTGGACTGTCGAAACAGAGTGCATGGAAAGAGATTGCACCCAATACTGCATTCGGTCTCGTCTCTTGGCATCTCTATTTTTGTGTGTATTTTTTGTGTTTGCAACCTCTGTGTGCATGTGAGCAAGATCCTGATATCAGTGGTATTAGAGCTTTCCACGTGTCACTACGGAGGGATCTGTTTCTATTCATTTCGGCGAATTGATCTCTGTTTTGTTGTTCGCCATTCATTGTTCACAATCCGATCTGATTCCGATTCTGATTGTGGTTCTGGCTCCGGCTTCCGTTTCTATTTCTGTTTCCGATTTCAGTTTTAGTTTTTGTTTTGGTTTTGATTTTTGTTCCAGTTCCAGAACCAGAACCTATTTTTTCACCTACGTTTACACCTATGTTTTCTCCTTTGGCTTACACATACATTTTCTCCTTTGGCTTACTCCAAGGCATCGACAAAGGCATAGAACTTAGGCATAACTTAAGGCATTACTTTGGCACCCAAGGCTCCCTTGGCGACCGTTGGCAGCTGTTGGCTACGCACGAACCAATTTTAATGTATGAGTGGCAATAAGGACTTTTAGATTCACCAAGGTGGGAGGATTTGAACCCACAACCTCACCCACACAAGGGAAGTGTTTTACCACTACACTATCTCTTTGTGTTTTCACTCCAGTTCTCTTTTCTTATATTTAACACAAATTTCATCTCTTTCTTACTTTTTCAATTCCCAAGAACAACCATTAGTCGGATGGCACACATTCCAAGCTTGTCATTAAGAATTAAGAATTTTTATGGTTTGATGGCCGGAAGGATGGCCCTTTAATCCTTTCATGGCTTTCATAGTGTGATGATTTTTATACCAATGAAACATATGCTAAAAGTGAAAAAGTCAAATTTGCCACTAATTATTTAGTAGGAAAAGCTCACTCTGGTGGAATGTTCTATGACACAGTATAGAGCATCCAACAACATGGATGGCTTTTCAAGATAAAGTGAAAGATTATTTTCTTCCTCCTCAATACCATTTACATGTTCGACGTGCATGGATAACCCTTATATGGAAGGAAGGAGATATGGTTACTACCCACACGGAGCGGTTTTGGCAAAATTTGCTTTTGATTCAAATGCTTGAAGATGTACCGGAGGATAGCTTGCAGTGGAAATACGAAGATGGTTTGGAGGTGGGAATCCAAGCTAAGCTTCACACCTTACGACCTACAGCTCTCAACGAGGCTATATCTTTCACCTATGATGCTGAGAAAGAATTCCAGTCCATAACCAAGTCACTCCATCTCCAACAACCATGTCAACAACCACTTTTTGTTAAACCACATCTTCACATGAAACATACTTTTAATGCCCCATCTTACCCTAGTTTTCCTCGTCCACCGCAATCCAATTACTCAACTGCACCTGTTGCTTCATCCTCCAACTTACTAAACCACCTACCCTACAAACTTTAGTGATGGATGCTATAATAAAGTGATAGGTTGGAGATGGTTGAACCACACCCTTGATAGATAGGAGATGGTTGAACTACACCCTAAGAGAGAGGATTAGGAAGTAATCCTCAACCATGGCTTTTGGGGCAAGTGGTTAGCCCATTAAAGATCACCAAGGCTAGAGGGATACAAGAGTAGATCATTGAGGACAATGATTGACCAAGGGGGGTAGAATGTAATAAAGTGATAGGTTGGAGATGGTTGAACCACACCCTCGATAGATAGGAGATGGTTGAACTACACCCTAAGAGAGCGGACTAGGAAGTAATCCTCAACCATGGCTTTTGCGGCAAGTGGTTACCCCATTACATTCCTATCCAAGAGGTTGTGAGTTCAATTCCTTACAGATGCCCAACAGAAGCGACCACGAATCACCTGCTAGAATTTTGGTAAGCCTGGACATACAAAAAAGAAGTTCCGATTGCGACCTCTTAACATGAAACCCGCTGCAGCTCAATTACATAACATGGAGGCCCATAATGAAGAAACTCGTCCTCTTTGGACAGAGGAATCATTAGAGAAGGACTTAAGTACCTTGGGTAATGATATCTCTCTTCATTCTCTACTTTGCATGCAGGGTACTATAAACAACAAAATCATCAAAATTCTACATGACGATGGTATTCAGATGACTTCATTTCACACATTAGTACAACAACTTAAATTGAAAATGTGTCCATTGTAAAAAGTAAAAGCTGCATTTCAAGGTAATTTTTATAATGTAACACGAGAAGTGCAAGATGTTACGATTAGCATAGGCCCATATATTGATTCACGAACATTTTTAATTGCACCTTTGCAATCTTACGATGTTATACTAGGTATGCCTTTTTGTCATCATTATAACCCATGCATTGACTACCATACACATACCTTTAACTTTGAATTTAAAGGTCAAATTATTACTTTTTCTCCACGACATGATTTCCAACCATTTCCATTGATTAGTCATACTCAAGTAAAACGTGCACTTAGAAAAGGATTCAATTCATGCATTGTCTTTGTCAATGTCATCAACAATTATACTCAGACACTTCCTGATGCACATAAACCTTTCATGACTACTTATAAGGATTGTTTTATGCCTAAGTATCCCTCTAAACTACCACCCTCTCGAGGATCCTTTGACCATAGCATAGATTTAGTCGGTAGTGATTCTCCTCCTCATAAAGCACCTTATAGACATGGCCGAGTACACAAAAAGGAAATAGAAAACCAAGTAAAAGACCTACTACAAAAAGGACTTATAAGGCCTAGTTCTTCCCCATTTGGAGCACCAGTTCTCTTAGTAGAGAAGAAGAATGAAACTTATCGAATGTGCATTGATTATAGAGCCCTTAACAAGATCACAAAGAAGAATAGATACCCTATTCCTCAAATAGACTATCTTTTAGATAAATTAGGAGGAGCTTGTGTCTTTAGTAAACATTGATCTAAAATCAGGATACCATCAGATTCGTATGATGCAAAGTGATATTTTTAAGACCACATTTAGAACTCAAACAGGCCATTATGAATTTATGGTAATGCCATTTGGACATACTAATGCCCTTGCTACATTTGCATGAATGATGTTTAACATTTTTCTTGATTACCAAGCTTTTATTCCTGTATTTTTCAATGATATACTTTTTTACAATAAGAATGATAGTGAGCATGAGAAGCACCTTAACATAGTTTTTCATTTACTATGACAGAACACACTTTACGCTAATCTCAAAAAGAGTTATTTCTTTCAATGTAAGCTAGAATATCTAGGACATATTATTTCAAGTGAAGGTGTGCATGTGGATCCAAAAAAGATTATCGTAGAATGGCCTACACCACAATCAGTCAATGATGTTCGTTCTTTTCTTGGGTTGGCTAGTTTCGATAGGAAGTTTGTTCGAAATTTTTCTTATCTAGCATTGCCCCTTTCCTTGTTATTGAAAAAGAAATTAAAATTTGCATGGCGCCTTACCCAACAACAATCCTTTGAAAAACTCAAACATGCTCTTTCACATGCACCTCTTTTACAACCGTTTCATGTTGTTACTGATGCTAGTGGTTCAAGGATACGTGTTGTTTTAATGCAGAATGATCATCCTATTGCATTTAAGAGTAAGAAGCTTAAGCCCTCAGAACAAAATTAAAGTACATATGATAAATAATTGTTAGCAATTGTGCATGCTTTGCGAATTTAAAAACACTATCTTATGGGGTTTGAGGTCTTAATCAAAACCGATCAACACGCTATTAAGCATTTATTAAATCAACCCTTAATCTCTCATTACCATCTTAAATGGGCATCATTCATTTGAAATTTCCAACCCATTATCCAATATCAGCCTGATAAAGCTACTGTTGTAGCTAATGCTTATCTGATGAACATTATACATTTCATAATGGTTTTCTTTATTTTCAACATAGATTATGCATAACGCAAGCTTTTAAAGATTTTTTCATCAAAGAAATGCATGAACCATCTTACATGGGTCATAGAGGCATACAAAGCACCATTTTTGCCTGCAAAGATTTCTTCTTTTGGCCACACATGGAAAACAATATTGCACATTATGTTTCTCAATGCATTGTATGTCAGCGAGTGAAACATTCACATGGTAAACCATTTGGATTATTAATGCCACTTCCCATTCCAAACAAACCATCAGAAGCTTGGAGCACCATTTGCTCAATCTTTCTTGCTCTTCTTGTGTTGGTTGACCTTTGTTGCTGAAACTTGGAATAACTTCATCTCCAGATATATAACCATATAAATTCCTACCTTGAAGATAAGCCCCAATCCTTAATGACCAGGCTAAGTAGTTATCTCTATCCAATTTGTCATTTGATGATGGAAATCCATCTACCATGTTGTCCAACCTTGCTCTGATACCATTGTAAAGAGATGGATTTGAACTTGGAGAAGATGAAGTGTTGCTGCAAAAACTTTGCACTACACTAGCCAAATAAACTCCACGGATGTGTAGTGGACCCTTTTAACTCGCCAAAGGATGTATTAGACACCCTATGTACCTTGGAAGGTCACTATCAAAAAGATGAATCAAAATATATAGGTAGAAGTTGTACCAAAGGAAAAAAACTTGCTATTTTGGTTCATACACCTGTATAGTGTTTTAAACAATTCTTTGGCCACAACAATTGAAATAATTCCTTATGGGGAACTCCAATTAACTTAGTAAGCTAAAAATCATGAGTGATTTCATAAAAAATGATGGACTACATGTAGAGAAAAGAGTTTAACAAGTCACAACATCATCCCGATTTTCAAGGTCTGTAGCAGTCCTAAGACCAATGAGCAGAGATATATTAATATCTCAAAATTACAAGAGGTAATAGTGATGAAATTTTTTAGCAATAGACCTTATGATGAATCTAACATGATTTAATTCATGGCAAATGATCACTTACACACAGAGAAAAAGCCTTTAGAAAATCACCATTTGATGGAATATTAACAAAGAAGTGAATTATGCAAAGATATAGTCAACATCTAATGAATAAACCTCACGATTGAAAAACCCAATTGCAATGAAATTTTCTTAATGTATAGAAGATTAAGGAGCTAATCGTACCAACTTAAATCACTAAAAATGATGGATCATGGTCAGAGAAGCATCTTTGCAAACTCATGAAAAGAAATTAGGAGATATTGAAGTGAACAGTACACTCACATAGGCATCAAGGTATGAACACAAATGATAATGAAAATGAATGTATATTGATTGTAAAGTACAATGGAATTAATGGTACATATGTGTGCCTTGAAGCCACACTCTAATATGCCATGAAGCCATGCTCATAGAGGTACAAAAACCGCAACTAAGATCCATGTATATAGTGATTTTTGGAGCCTAGTTTTGAATTTGAATCTCTCCTAAAATCACTCTCAAATCTTTTAGTGATTGATTCTCATACTCACTCAATCATGAATTAGTGGCTTTGTCCTTCCTACTCATCAAGTGGACTCAACCACTTTAGATAGGTTCACTTTACATCAAGTAGAAGGTAAAAAAATAAGAAGACTGAGTTCACAGGATTGACATTTCCTTTATATTTCTATGTCTTTTGATGACTCAAGCCACCACTTAGACTTGCCATGGGCTTGTTCCAACAAGTGTGTGTGGCTCAGATGCCTTTTGGCTTCTTTGGGTGTTGGTAAGTCATTTTCCATTGCCATCTTTAGTGACTGTTAGAGTGCATGAGCAGTTGTGAGGAACATTAGGTTCCATGCTCGCACAAAGAAAATTGAGGTGCATTATCATTATTTCAGAGAGAGGTTCTCTACTAGGGAGGTCAGTTTGGCATATAATCACACATATGATAACATTGCTGATCTTTTCTCAAAGGCTCTACCTTGAGAGAAGTTTGAAGATTTCCCCAAAGATTTGGGCTTATTGCCTTTTATGCATTGATTTCTTTCCACATAGCTTTGGCACTTCCTCATACATGAGTGAAAACTGATTGTTTGTTGCATCACTCCCTATGAAGATTTGTTGACATACTTTGGTAGTGATGTGTGTGAATACATTAGGACCACCGAGGCACTTTTTTCCCTCTTTAAGAGGTTTTTTCCCCCCAGTTTGTATATATGCCTATAACCCTAACATGTCACTTATTTTTGTACATTCACTTGTTAATACATTCAGTGTTGTATGTTTTGCTCCAAACTTCTTCTTCTTCCTTGTGCTCTTCATATGAAGTTTGAAGATTTCCCCAAATGTTTGGGCTTACTGCCTTTTGTGGATTGATCTCTTTCCATATAGCTTGGCACTTCCTCATACATGAGTGCCAGCTCATTGTTGACTGCATCACTCCCAAGGGGGATTTGTTGATATATTTTGGTAGTGATGTGTGTGAATACATTAGGACCACCGGGGCATGCTTTTCCCTCTTTATGTGCTCCCCCCCTGGATTGTATATATGCCTATGACCCTAACATTCTCTCTTCAGTGTTGTGTGTTTTTCTCCAAGCTTCTTCTTCTTCCTTTCGTTGATCATGTGATTCCATAGACCTCAAACTCCAACACTCTTGGAACCTTACCCTCAGTAAAAGACAACTTTGTAGAAATGAGAGCCGTATTGATCTCTATGGAATTCTTGTTGGTTGCATGTATGAACATGCCTATTTTGCATTTAATTACAATTTTCTAAACACATATATATGTAGAGCACTCAAAACAAACAGTTCAGAACTAGGGAGCACCAATCAACCACAAAGAATTTCCATAGATTGATTCTATTGACCTACATATTTCCAAATATTGCTTAAAGTGTGAGGATGTCAATCTCACAATTTTAGTTGAATCTTGCTTGAAAACTTGTGAGATAGTAGAGGTGTCATCTATAGCTCTTATCCATGCAAATGTTTCAAATTATTTTTATAAGATTTTTTCACTACATGCATTTTGTAACTTAGGATGGGTAGTTCTAAGTGTTGAAATAAAGAAAACAACTCCTAATCTACTATTAATCACACGTTAATCAAACTAAGGCGGAAGTTTGGGAGAATTCCCTTGCATGTGGGATAAGTGAGCTTGCATGAGAATGAAACTAGGTTTGGGCAAAAAGGGTAGAACATGGAACTCTCAACACCCCCCCTTCCATGTGATGACCCTTTTGTTGTTAATATGGGAAGTAGTGACATATGGGATCACTTAGTCCATTGATTTTTAGGATCCAAGGACATATGGGATCCTTGGACATAACTTGGACATATGGGATCCAAGTGGTTTTTAATGGGATCTAGGGACATATGGGATCCCTGTACATTTAGAAGGTTTACATCATGAGGTAGGTAGTGCTTTTGTTGATCCGTTTGCCTCCTTTTGTTGTAGCATTTGAGATCCATTCTTGAGTTGCTTTGGTAGGGTCCTCCTCTTGTTGTTGTGGACTCCTCTTGGTGCTTTTGTTGTTGGTGTAGCCTTTGTTGATTGAGCTTCTTGGCCTTGTAGTATGCTTTGAGTATCATTTGCTTGAGAGTACATGTAGCTCTTTATGCTTCTTGGAGATGCATAATTTGATGTGTGAGAGAGTAAACATAGCCTCTAAAAATTTTCCATGGCATTGGGAAGGTCCTACTATGCTTAGGCATAGTGGTGTCTTATCCCATTACAAAGAGCTTAATGTATGAAAGTTTTTTATAATATTCATACAAAATTAAGACTTCATAATTAAAGAATGCATAAGATCCGCTTTGGCATCAAAACATGCCCCTCGAAAAACAAATGCTTGCAAGTTGCTTGATCTGAAATCTCAAAGAGTAGTTGGAGGACATTCTGATTGAGATTACTTCTTGTAATATAAAAGCAATGTCAAACTATTGCAGGTGATGACTTCCCATTTAAGAGAATGCACGTTACTTCTTCAATCAACCTTTGCATATGAACAAAACAACGTGCTCAAGATTTGTGCACATCGACAGGATATTTATGAGTGCATGGGAGATGTTGACATCATTGATGATGTTAAAGCAAGTTCGGCACAGGGCTATCCTTAGTGTGCGCATGTGCAGAGCACCATATTTGGCTGCAATCACTATGCTTACCTGAATCTCTACGCAGTAAATTGAAATGATGTACAAAACGCGAGAAGATTTGTGATTTGTTCTGGCTCTGTCTTCTTCACCTCTATCTTCCCATGGCGCTCTTCGAAGCGCTGCGAAACGGCATGTCTATGATTGATGCTACACCGACCGAGGGATTGGAAGGGAACGCTCGTGCTCTGTCTACTGCATTGGGAATGCAACAGGTAAGTGTATGTAGCTCTGGTAATAAGGACTTGGCTATGGTTGATGCCCCTGCTGGCTGCATGGAGACTCACAGAAACTCTGTCGCGCACTCTCCCCAGAAAACGTATGCCGACTCCATTAAGAACAAAGGTAATCTCTTTTCTGCTCCTGTTTTTTCTGGCTGTGGCGGTTCTGGTAAAGATAAGGGTTTAGAGAAAGTTGAATGTTCGGAAAACCCTCATCGTCTGCTTGTGGAAGACATCCCTAGCGAAGATGATGAAGAAGATTCTTTCATTATTGACAGATCCTCCCTGGATAGTTGGCAAGAACACCTGTTGGGTAGGGTTGTGATAGGGCTGTGTCACGGCCCCAGACCGCCGCATGATGTGCTCAAAAGTTGGATAAAATCCCACTAGGAAGCTAGGGGGTTAATGGTTAAACATATACAGTATTGTCCAAACAACTTCTACCTCTTCTTTTTTGAAGAGGCTAACAGCGCCTTGCAGGTAATTAGTGAAGCCCAATGGCTTATCAGGAATGTCCCCATGTCTTTTTTCAAGTGGCATGTTGGTTTTAACCCCAAGGGCCCAAAGCCTACTAAGATTCCTGTATGGGTTGAATTGCCTGAGCTTCCTATAGACTTTTACCCATGGATTGAACAAATTGGAAATATGATTGGTAGAGTTTTAGGCCAAAAATCCAGAAACAGTATCATAAATACCAAATGGGACCCCCAAGTGTTAATAGAAATAGATGTGTCCAAAGAGATCAAGACTCAAATAGCTATCAAGGATTCTCAGGGTAAGAAGTTACACACCCAAAGGATTATGTACCGGAATTTACCTAACGCCTGCTACAATTGTTATAAACAGGGCCATTTAATTCGGGATTGTCCCCTCATCGTCTCGCGAAATGAGGAAGGTAATCATGAAAAACAGGGTGTGCAGTCTGCTACTAATAATTCCCCCAATGTCCCGGGTAAAAAGCATGTTCAAAAACCTAAAAAAAAGTCTTTTAAGTCAGATAACCCATATGATATTTTGCTAGAAAACATATCTAATCCTTTTGATGACAATAACATTGCAGGAGGAGCTCCTTCTGTTGAGGAACAGATTGAGAACTCTGATCCCAATTTGGATGTTGCAGGTATTTCCAAAACCGCTTAGGCAGGTAATGATGACCATTGTTCTGCAGGAAACTGGAAAGTTATTGGGAAAAAAAATAAGGTTATTCATGAATCACCTTGTATAAGGGATAACCCTTGCTTCTCCCAACAGATTAATGATGTGCCCACGCCCTCTATTGATCATTTCAGTAAGGAACTTGATGCGATGGATCAAGATTCAATTAATTGCATGGACGAGGAAGGGGAACATTGTGAAATTGTTCCCATGTCTCAGGATGTGGTCTCTATCACTGATCACAATAAGGTTAATAAGCCTAAAAGGAAGGAAGCTGTCAGGTTATCTGCCTCTGCGCCCCAACCGACTAAAAATAGTCGTAAATGATTTATCCGTTTCTGATGTTTGATCTTAAAATTATCTCTCTAAATGTGAAAGGGTTGACAGATGTTGTCAGGCCCAAAATGATTAATTGCTGGATTAAGTTACTTCCCTTCATTCCTGATGTCTTCTGCTTACAGGAAGTTAAAGTAGGTGGAGATTCTTTGCGTTGGCATCTGAACATTCTGGCCCCGAATTTCACTTGGTTTTACACCAGCCACATTAGTGGCAAAGGTGGTGCAGTAGTTGGTCTGTCAAGTTCTATTTCTATGTCTTTTAAGGATGTTGTTCTTAGTAACTCCCATCAGTGGTGTGCTGTCAAGCTGGGAGACCCGTTTAATTGTACTATTATTTCTGTGTATGCTTCTAATTTGTGTACTGAAAGGAAAGCCTGCTGGGAAGAGTTATGTTCCTTTGACAGTCCTGTTATTGTGGCAGGGGATTTTAATATGGTTACTTCTGTGCAAGATAGATGGGAAAGAAAAGGGAGCTGTATTTTTGGCTCTGAAAAACATTCTTGGTTTAAATTATGTAATCACCTGGATTTATCTGACCTTTCTTGTAATTCGGGCTTTTCTTGGTCTAACAAACAAGTTGGGGACAACTATAGAGCGGCTAGGCTGGATAGATGCTATGCGAGTTCGGGATTTGCCCAAGAATGTTGGGATATTAGTAGCAAGATTGATCACTCCCTGCTAGTGTCGGATCATAAACCCCTTTTTTTAACTTTCAGAAAAGGCTCTCCTAACTATAGATCTGGTCGGCCTCACATTGACTATAGTCTGCTCAAGATTCCTAGCATTATGAACCGTACTAAAGATATCATCGCCCACTACTTTAAGGTTATTAGTTCCCCTTCTACTGCGTGGGAGCATGCTGTTCAGGGGATTCAAAAGCTTTTCACTGCCTATAGAAAGCAAGCCTTAGAGTTGAGGTCTCAGAGGAGACTTGCTCTTATGAATCAGCTAAAAGCCTTTGATGTTAACTCAAAAGAGTATCATGAATGCTCTGTGAGATTGAGTAAAGAGAGGTATCTGGAAGCTAGGAGCTCCCTTTCTATTTCAAGAGAATTCTGGAGTGAGAACATGGATCGGAACAATAAACACATGTTTTCCCTTATGAAAAAGAGGAAAGTTAGGGACTTTGTCCCCCCTATTAAGAAAAATGATGGGAGTTTTACCTCCAATATGGAAGAGACTCTGCAGGAAGCCAAGAGATTCTTTATGGATGTTTTCTCTGTGTCTCCCAAGTGGGGGGAGGACATCCAGAGGGCCAGAGCTACTATTGCTTTAAAAAGGAAAAAAATGATTCCTGAGTGCCTGGTTCCTATTCTGGACCTGCCCCTCACTGGTGGTGAGATCAAAGAAACTATCAATAAACTGAAACCTTGTAAGTCTCCTGGGATGGATGGTTTGCCAAATGAATTCTTTATCATTCTTAAGGATTTTCTCACTCCCTACATTCTCTTGATCTGGGAGGAAGTTTCTGGTAAAGGTTATCTCCCTTGCTCTATTAACACTGGGGTTATTAAACTTATTCATAAGAGAGGTCCCAAAGAGGACCTTAACAACTGGAGGCCCATCACTTGCCTAAATACCATTTACAAAATTTTTGCTGCTACTCTAGCTAGGAGACTAAGCCCTTTGATGAACCAGCTTATCCTCCCTGAGCAAAAAGGTTTTATTAAAGGTAGGTTTATTCTTGATGCTATCATTTCCCTTTGGGAAGGCATGGATTATGCTAAAGATTCTGGCCAAGATCATTACTTCTTTAAAATTGATTTTGACAAAGCCTATGAGAGGATTGAGTGGGATTTTGTTTTACAGTCCCTGCATGACTTAGGATTGGGAAGGAGATTTATTAAGTATGTGAGTACTCTGTTTGGAAATGCTTTTTCTAGAGTCTCTATTAATGGTCATATATCTGCTCCCTTCAAGTTGGCTAGATCTATAAGACAAGGGTGCCCTTTGGCCCCTCTTCTTTTTGCCATTGCTAGTGATGCTTTGGGTTGGTTAGTGAAGGATGCCCTGACTGAAGGTAAAATTAAAGGTGTTTGCATTCCCAACTCCCCTGCCCCTCTGTGTCTGCAGATGTTTGCTGATGATACCAATGTTGTTTTAAAAAATGATACTCAATCCCTAACCAAGTTTCTCGAATGTCTGGATGTTTTTTGTCTGGCCAGTGGCTCCAGGGTCAACCACAGTAAAACTGGCTTCAAAGCCTCTGATAATTCTACTCCTGACATTATTTCCCAACTTGGGTGCAGTATTATAAAAGAAGGAGTGATATTTAGGCTTCTTGGGATTCCAATGGGCTTCAATGTTTCTTTCGGTCAAAGGTGGGATTGGGTCTGTGACAAATTTAAAAAAGGTATGGCGGTGTGGTATGATTCGAACTCCTCCCTTCCTCATCGTTCTTTTATTCTCAATCATTATCTTTTACCTAAACTTGTCTACTTCCTGTCTTGTTGGACTCCGTCCAAAAATCAGCTTAATCAGGTGATCTCGATGGCCAAAAGATTCTTATGGGGGGGTTCTGCCAACAGAAAGAAAATAGCCAAAGTTCCTTGGGATATCTGTTGCATGAATAAAGAAAAAGGGGGTTTGGGGCTGAGATGCCCAAAAAAAATGGCTGACATCCTGTCAGCTAAATGGATTCTTAGAAGCATTGGCAACAATGAGATATGGGCTTCTCTGATTCAAAGAACAGTTAACAAATTCTTTTTGACTAACTACAGGGCCTGGAATAATATTAATCTTTGGGACATTATTTCCTGTCCTCACCCCATCTCCCCTGTTGGTAGTCCTCTGGTCTGTAGATTCTGGAATTCCTGGTTCAAAGCTAAAAGTGTTTTCTGTCCTTCTGATAAGATGTCTCTTATGGTTCAGTATTATATGCAGGAATCTCCTTGGCTAGGTTGGCTGGCCAAAAGGAATAATGGGAACATATCTATCAAGGAACATAAATGCCATAAGAAGCATGGTTTCAAAACTTGGAGGAACTATATGTCTAATGGGAAGATGAGATCTGATTATGATATAGTAAGTAGGACTAATGCTTCTTCTGCCTGTCTGCAGGTTTTGCTGTTCCACAAGGGGATGCTAGATGATCAACTGACGCAGTGCAACTGGAAAGAACTAAATCTCCATGATGTTGCAGAGTACATCTACAAAAACTTCAAGAATAAGAAGGACTCGATGGAATTGGTCACTTCCAAATTGAACAGAATATGGAGGTTGAACTGGTCTTCTGCTCAATGGTCCTACAGGTTTAAAGCTCTGTGGGTCTACCCTGAAAGCATCAAACAATCTTGTCTTCAATGGCTGATAATTCATCAAGGGCTTTGGGTGGGCCCCAGAGTCAGGAAAATATTTATTGATGGTGGTAAATGTGCATTTTGTGGCAGGGTGGAGGATGTTTATCACCTCTTCTTTGACTGTGTTCATGCTAAGCCTTTCTGGAAATGTGTTGATAACTTTCTTAACTTAAGGAAAGCTCCCAATCTTCAAAGGATGGATGCTTTGATCGGTGGATGTAAAAATATGGATATCCTCCTTTGGAACACATGGCGTGGCCACATCCTGTGGGCCATATGGCTTAGTAGAAATAATCAAACTTTTGGCAACGGGAGAAAAAATTTTATCATTCCCCTTCAGCACTCTCTGAAAAGAGTCTCTGATAATTGTATCAAGAGAATCACCAAACCTTCTCTTCCCGCACATGATATTCATTGTATCTTAGCTACCCATCGCTACACAAGATGGAAAGTGATTTTGAGCCAGTTGTATTCCCCATGCAGGTTTGCAATGGTGGAATCCTTGTAATTTAGGGTGGTCTGGTGCTCCTGCCCCCTGCACATGTACATTTTACCCTGCTAATTTATATTTTCCTGTTTTTCTCAAAAAAAAAAAAAAAAAAACTCTTTGACAAACAACTGCATACATGTTTGCTCATTCACATGGCATGCGTTGAACGAGGCTCTTAATCTAGAGCTGGCACCCCTCCTTTGTTTTGGAAAATTCCAAAAGAAGCGTAGCAGTTCATCAATCTAAACCTTTCATCGATGACTCCAGGCATAGCAGTCATTATGCACATAACTATGCACAGAATAGCGTCCGTCTCTCCTGACCGTTCTGTGCTTTGTGACCTCTCTGCCTTTTCTTTTGTGTGCAACGTCCGTTCTGACTTCCAATCCCTCTACAGAAAATCAAAGACCATCAATCATCTTCAAAATCTTCAGGCCACGTAGCTTATGGCGCTATCGAACATGCGAACTTCTGGATGACATGCCTCCAAATCTTTGGCGGTAGTGGCCGATCTCTGATGATCCCTTTCTCACTTTCTCTTCGAAAACTAGCATTGATCATCTATGCTCAGTCTGGCCACATCTTTCTGTCTCTATCTCCCACCAGAGGCACACATTTTGTATACAGAAATGGTGCATTGTTGCCCTGGGATGTCTACTATGCGTGACTTGGAAGGAGCTTCTCTCTGAGAGCACATGACCACTGTAGCTTCTGTCTGAGCGATGTCTTAAAACTCTTTCTCGGGGATTGTTGCTAATGCACGAAATCAAAGATGGTGCATGTATCTCCTTCTTTTCTATTAGTGCTCGTCTGAAGATGTGATGAATCACGATGCACACTCCTCCATTTGGCTTAACCTCTTGCAGGTTAGTCAAGTGCTATCATGTTCATGATGTGGAGAGCTTTAGATCTTCCTGAGTGGAACATAATGTAGCTGCTACTCAGCTCTTTCTCGGTAGCATCTTGTTTGATCTGTGTTTTCTTTTTTGAGATTTCCATGCACTAGATAGATATGTCTACTCTTCTTTTCTTCCTCCTCTTGAGAGTGAAACCTTCGTCTATGAGATCGGATTCCAGAGATCGTCTGTTAATGTTTTGGGCATAGCAAACTCTGGATCTCTCAATGCGTGATGCACGACATGCTCTCCATGAACTATTACTACGACACTCATGCTCTTTGTCTCGAAATCACAGCCTGCCAGACCTTCTGATTTCTTCTTTCTTGCTTAATTTGTGTTTGCACCTCTCCCCACGAGATAAGCACGTCTCTTTCGCACGTGAACAATGCAAAAAACAAGTTGTCACCTATTGTTGTTCGGTATAAGTAATACCTTGTCGAGAACTGCAACTCCCTTCTCAGCTCTCCATTTTTCTTGTTCCTCTTCAAGCTTGTGCCTCTCTACGACAATATGTGCAATATCCTTTGGTTTTTGTTTAATGTGTGCAAGGAACGCCTCCTTATGACCAACAATAGATTCTTCCCTCTTATGTAAAGACCGTTGAAACCACCTGCCTACCTATGTTGTTACAGCGTTGCTGAGTTCAGAATGAGACAAGTATCTGCTCTTTAAAAGCTTGCCCAGTTGTGCTCACAAACGCACAAATATTGCTTGTTCTTCAGCTCGTTCCCACGCTCCACAGATTGAAGTGATGCAAAAGGGCCACCCTGTTCTTTGTCACTTCTGCACGATTTTGCAATGTGTAGAAGAGCTGCTCTCAAAGTGCATAGGATTCAACCCTTTGAACGACAAGCTATCACCAAGCCCTGAAATATGCTCTCAAAGAAAATAAAAAATTTAGAGTAATTTCTTCAAGCAACCAAGCCAGAAGGGATGCGCAACTAGAGATCTCTGAGTGGTAAGAGGCACTTTGTTACTATTCTAACAAAAATAAAGTACTAAAAAAAAACTCTATTGATATAATAGATTGCTATAATAGAAAACTCACGAATGTGAGGTATTGGAAATGATATAAATGATGCAAAGGAGGGAGGGAGGGAGGGAAGGAGGGAGCAAGAAAAAAAAATAAATTAATTGAGTAATGATACTATGAACAATGCTTAGAAGCACTCTTATTATGATATGGGAGGGAGGGAGGGAAGAGGAAAATGACTACAATTATGCAAATGACAAGAGAAAATAAAAATCCTAAACCTATGCTCTGATACCATGTTGAAATAAAGAAAACAACTCCTAATCTACTGTTAATCACACGTTAATCAAACATGATGAATGAAATAAATAGAAATGAACTTACAAAGAATGGTTTATGAGCATGGAGACTCCATGAGGAGTGGGAGCACACTCTTGGCAATGAGCTAGAGTGGAATGACTTGTGTGGAGTGAAGGAGAGGCCGTGCTTATATGGAGTTTGGGAGAATTCCCTTGCATGTGGGATAAGTGAGCTTCCATGAGAATGAAACTAGGTTTGGGCAAAAGGGTGCAACATGGAACTCTCAACACTAAGTACTAGGTGTCCAAATTTTTTTGTGATAGGTGGAAACCCTAGCTGTGTTGTGGGATTTTACATTACATTTGGTTACATAGGTTGCACTGTAGCCTATAGTGGTGGCTTGATAGGTGGTACATATACTATGTGCATGAAACTTTATGGTATTTCATCTCCTGGTATGCCAATGATGTATGCCTCTATGGGTTGCAAAGATTCTTGTAGTTATTTTACAATTGAGGGCTACTTTGTATTGATTCTCACTCCTATATCTATGAGAACCTTATAGATTTGCACCTTTCTTGTTTCCAATCCTACTTGAATATAGGGGCCTCCATGAATGATTTTATGAGAGGATCATTTACTATTTGTACATGTAACCATAGGGAACATCTTTGTTTGTTCCCTTGCGCATTGGCATGCAAATAATTTTTGCTCCATAAGGCTAATCCTGAAGAGATCTATATTATAGACATCTTCATCCATGCACTCTTCCATGGTGACAACTTGTTCATTCACACAAACATCACGTGTGGCTAATATCTACATCCAACCTTGGGATTCAAGTGCCTCATTTGGAGACATTTTTGGAATATAGGCCTGGTATTCCATAGGTATTTTTTATTTCTTTAGTGGCACTACAACTTTAAGAATCTTCTTTTCTCTCAAAGATGACTAAGGTGTGGAAGGGAGTTCTAATAGAAAGAGGTAAGGGATCAATATATGGGGTTACCAATGTGTGTGCTTCTTGTATTTCTCTTGCACTTCTACCCACACCCAAGAATGTTATCATAATAGGCTCAACTCCTTCTAAATGTTTAGTCAACTAGAAAGCATTTCTACTAGTCGTGCTAGGGCTTTACCCCCCATAGATGATATTATTTTTGATGCATCATTCATCTCTACATTGCTGAATGAATTAATAGAACCTTTTCAAAGCTTTACCACTATAATCGGTTTGGTTCCAAAAGGCAATCCAAATATGTATGCATTTGATGAGGTTGTGTCTCCTTTTTCATAAGACGAGAAAACTAGAGTGAATATGAGTGGTTTGATTGATGGAACACAAGAACTTGCTATCTCAAAAAAATGGGAAATAAAGTGTGGTTCAGATTTGGGTTCATCAAAACCAAAGCCTCAACCTCCCGCTTCCACTCATTCCTCTTCCACTCATTCCTTTAATGATGCTTATTTGCAAAAGAAGAAGAGATGCAAACATTGTTGGAAGGCTAGTCATACTATTGAAGAGCATAGAAAAGTTGCTAAGCAAAATGAAAAGAAGAAGGAATTGCTGAAAATTCATGAAATGCAAAGAATTATGAAGCCAACATGGCTGAGAGGTGGGATCCTTTGCCAATGGATTAGAACAAAGGATTTAAGTTTACACACTAACAATTATCTAATGAATATGTCAAATGCATTCATAGGGATCAAGAAGCTAGTTGAGAGAAAGTCGATAGTGGATATACAAAAGTTAAAGAATGTAAGTTGATTGTGCAAATTTGGTAGATAAAAACATAATTCAGTAGATGGTAGGTGAAAAAAAGATGGTAGATAAAAAAAAGCCAAATCATATGAATTAATAACAAATTGCATGATACTTATAAAACACTTAAAGCCCATTATGATCACTAGTAGTGGAGATGAATGGATGTCAGTGAAAGAGATTCATTTTTGGTTATGTGTGGAATTGGGAGAGAGAAACAAGAAGCACACATAAAGAGCACAAATGCACAAAGGTACATGGAGAAGACATATGGTTTGAATAGCTCTCTCTATTGATGATGAACAGAACAAAACTAAGAGTTGAATAATATGTCTAAGTACAAAGTACCACCACATATTAGTGTAATTTGTATGTGGTAACATGAGAAAAAACCTATCGCCAACATGATTAAAAAGTACCCATGTATAGGGAAAAGGTTCACATCAAAGCTACTCGAGGAACACATAAGTGTAGCAAACCCATTGAGCCTTTGTTTCTAATGAACCCAAAGCTGAACCATGTTTTATTTTTCCACATACATACGCAAATAGATGACTTTAAAATTACTCTTTTTTATGAGTAGTGATGGATCTGCCTTGCTAGGTTGAAATCCTTTGTCGTGCAAGAATGAGACAAGCGTGTGATTCCAAGTCCTTGGGGCTTGTTTGAGTCCATATAAATCTTTATTAAGTTTAAACAAATAATCAAGATATATGTGATTCTCAAAATAAGGTGGTTGTGCCATGTATGCTTCTTCTGTTATCCATCCATTAAGAAATGCATTTTTTACATCCAATTGAAGTATCTTCCAATTCTTGGAAGAGGTAATACTAAGCAGAGCCCTAATTGTAGGCATCTTTGCCATATGAGAGAAGATCTCCTCATAATCAATTCCCTGATTTTGTGCAAAGCCTTTTGCCACAAGCCTTGCCGTATGCCTATTAATGGAGCCATTTGAGTTCTTCTTCAATTTGTAGATCCATCTTGAGCCTATCACTTTCATTGATGGAGACTTGGGGAACCAACTCCCCAAGTGTTATTCTCCTCAAAAGCTTCAATTTCTTCTTCCATTGCATGCCTCCATTCTGATTTCTTCTTTGCTTCCTCAAATATTGAGGGTTCCTCTTGATTTATGTCCTATGCTAGATAGATTGAATGTTTAGTGACTGGAGAACTATCAAATACATACCTTTCTGGTTTTCTTTTCTCCCTCATGGAACTTCTTAGACCATGATGTGATGATTGTACCTCTTGTCCAAGTTCCTGCATTTTTTATTTACCTTTAGATTTCCATATTTTGAGTTTTTCATAATGAGTTGCTTCATCATCTTCTGAGATATCCTACTCTTCAACTTTAGGAGGATTATCCTTAACAAGTTTTGGAAAATCTTCTTCAAGATCATAAGGTAAGTTGAGCTTTCTACATGAATCTTCATACCAAGAACTATTCTCATCAAATACTACATATCTACTCACTCAAGAGTCCTTTGGTTGTTGGGTTGTATAATTTGTAGCCCTTTTGATTGTTGTCATATCCAATGAATACACACCTTTCTACTTTGGGATCCATCTTCCCTCTAACCTATGAAGGAACATGAGCATAAGCAATACATCCAAAAATCTTACAATGATTCAAGCTTGGTCTTCTTCCATTCCAAGCCTCATATGGTGTCATGCCATCAAGTGATTTTGATGGTAACCTATTAATCAAATAAGTAGCTCTGGATACAACCTCAACCCATAAGTAATTAGGTAAGTGCTTCTCATTTAGCATAGACCTTGCAGCTTCAACAATTGTCCTATTCGTTCTCTCTGCCACTGCATTTTGTTCAGGAGTATACCTTGTAGTAATCTCTCTTTTGATTCCCCTCTCTTGAAGAAAGGAGTCATATTCATGGGAGAAGTAATCTCCCCCTCCATCTGACCTTAGCCTTTTTAATGTCTTACCTTTTTGATTCTCCACAAGGCAAAATATCTTTTGAGGCATGAAAAGACTTCATCTTTGTGTTTCATAAAATATAATATAGTCCATCTACTGGAATCATCAATGATGGAGACATAATACCTTGATCCGGATATTGAAGCATCCTTGCTAGGTCCCCATACATCTGTATGAACTGAATCCAAGCGATCTCCATGCATATATCGTCTCTTCATGAATGGTAACTTGTGAGACTTTCCAAATTGACATGCACTACACTTATAAAGCATGTGCTGCTTTGACAAGTTAGGGAGTCCAAGTACACTGGTCCCTGCAAATTTTCTTTAATGATCTTTCACCAATATGTGCTAATTTTCTGTGCCATACTTCCAATTCTATGAATGTCTGACTACCATAATTAAAGAGAGAAATGTTTCTAGTGTTTTGTAATTCAAATGTGATAGGTTGATATTCCATGAGGTGCTATGCCGTTTCCTATGTTTTCCACCAAATTCCTTGTATCATCACCTGTCTACACTTCATGCTTGTTCCTTGGATCTTCTAAATCTGATAGGTGTGCCACATTTCTTGCCACATGATTGGAGCAACGTGAATCTATGTAGAAAGCATGCTCATCAGATTTACCTTGTGGCATGGCCATATTCATGATTAGCAATGAGTCCTCTTGACTTGAGTCTTCTGTGTAGTTATTGAAGTCTCTTCTTCCCGTATTGCCTCCTTGATAGTTTGGATGATTGTAGTTGTTGTAATAGCCATTGAAATTGTTGTTCCTTCCTCTAGAATAGCCATAAATTCCTCTATTGTATCCTGTGCGTCCTTGATTCTTGGAATTTCTAAAGCACTTTTCAATTGTATGATTAGTTAATCCACAAATAGAGCATGAATTAGAGTCTTGGGATCTCCCCCTACCTTGCCTTCCTCCTCTGCCTTTACCTCTACCATGTCTTCCTCTACTTGCATAGTTAGCTTGATGTGTACCTACTTCATCATCCACTTTCTTTCCTCTTCTTTTGTTTTCTTTGGACTTGATTTTATCAGTATACATGGTAGAAGATTGATTACCTTTGGAGCTTTCTCCATTCTTGATAGGCTTGGCCTCTTGAGTAAGTAGTTGTCCTATGAGTGTATTAAAATTTGGTACATGCATATCCATGTATAGATCCATAGCTATGGTGAATGCTTCCCACTTGTCATCTACTTTCAATCCATTGATGACCTACCTTAAAATTTGCTCTTCCTCTATTACCTCTCCAATGCTTCCCAACTAATCTGCTATGTCCTTGAGCATTGCAAAAAAACTAGTCACATTTTGTTTGGGAGCTTTTTTGAGAGTTGTGAATTCTAGCCATAGTTGATGCTTCCTCGCCTTTTCACTTGAAGAGAAGAAGGCCTCAAGTGCATTCCACACTTTTTGAGATGTTTTACAACTTCTAATGTGATGCAACAAAAAATCTGAGATAGACTTGAGGAGATAAGACCTTGCAAGTGCATCCTTGGAGCACCATTTGCTCAACTCTTTCTTGCTCTTCTTGTGTTGGCTGACCTTTGTTCCTGAAACTTGCCATAAATTCACCTCCAGATATATAACCATATAAATTCCTACCTTGAAGATAAGCCTCAATCCTTAATGACTAGGCTAACTAGTTACCTCTATCCAATTTTTCATTTAATGAAGGAAATCCAACTACCATGTTGTCCAACCTTGCTCTGATACCACTCTGAAGAGATGGATTTGAACTTGGAGAAGATGAAGTGTTGTTGCAAAAACTTTGTGCTACACCAGCCAAATAAACTCCATAGATGTATAATGGACTCTTTTAGCTTGCCAAAGGATGTATTAGACACCCTATGTACCTTGGAAGGTCAGTCTCAGAAAGATAAATCAAATATTGAAACGTAGATGTTGAACCAAAGGAAAAAAACTTGCTATTTTGGTTCATACACCTCTATGGTGTTTCAAAATGTTTTTTGGCCACACAGCAATTGAATTAATTCCTTATGGAGAACTCCAATTAACTTAGTAAGCTAAAACCCATGAGTGATTTCATAAAAAATGATGGACTACATGAAGAGAGAAGATTTTAGCAAGTCATAGCATCATCCCGATTTTCACGGTCTGTAGTAGTCCTAAGACCAATGAGAAAAGATATATTAATGTCTTCAAATTCCAAGAGGGAATGCTGATGAAAATTTGTAGGCATATAAGTGACCTTATGGTGAATCTAATATGATTTAAATCATGGGAAATGACCACTTACAAACTGAGAAAAAGCCTTGAGAAAATCCCCTTTTTGATGGAATATTAACAAAGAAGTGAATTATGAAAAGATATAGTCAACATCTAGTGAATATACCTCACGATTGAATAACCCAATTGCAATGAAATTTTGTGACTATATAGAAGGATTAAGGAGCTAATTGTACGAACTTAAATCACTGAAAATGATTCATCATGGTCAGAGAATCACCTCTGCAAACTCATAGAAAAAATTGGGAGATATTGCAGTGAGCAATACACTCACATAGGCATCAAGATATGAACACAAATGATCATGAAAATGAATGTATGTTGATTGTAAACTACAACGGACTTAATGGTACATATGTTTCCCTGAAGCCATACTCTAATATGCCATGAAGCCCTGCTCATTGAGGTACAAAAACCGCAAATTAAAGCCATGTATATATAGTGATGTTTGGAGCTTAATTTTGAATTTGAATCTCTCCTAAAATCACTCTCAAATCTTTTAGTGATTGATTCTCATACTCACTCAATGACGAATTAGTGGCGTTCTCCTTCCTACTCATCAAGTGGACTCAACCACTTTAGATGCTTTCACTATGTCTTTTGATGACTCAAACCACCACTTAGACTTGCCATGGGCTTTTTCCAACAAGTGTGTGTGGCTCAGATGCCTTTTGGCTTATTTGGGTGTTGGTAAGTCTTTTTTTAATGCCATATTTAGTGACAGTTAGAGTGCATGAGCAGTTATGGGGAACATTAGGTTCTATGCTCGCACAAAGCAAATTGAGGTGCATTATCATTATGTCAGAGAGAGATTCTCTACTAGGGAGGTGAGTTGGCATATGTTCACACATATGATAACATTGATGATCTTTTCTCAAAGGCTCTACCTTGAGAGAAGTTTGAAGATTTCCCGAAAGATTTGCGCTTATTGCCTTTTGTGGATTGATTTCTTTCCACATAGATTGGCACTTCCTCATACATGAGTGACAATGCCTATAGCCCTAACATGTCACTTATTTTTGTACATTCACTTGTTAATACATTCTATATTGTATGTTTAGCTCCAAGCTTCTTCTTCTTCCTTGTGCTCTTCATACGAAGTGTGAATATTTCCCCAAATGATTGGGCTTACTACCTTTTGTGGATTGATCTCTTTCCATATAGCTTGGCAGTTCCTCATACATGAGTGCTAGCTAATTGTTGACTGCATCACTCCCAAGGGGGATTTGTTGATATATTTCGGTAGTGATGTGTGTGAATACATTAGGACCACCGGGGCATGCTTTTCCTTCTTTAGGAGGTTCCCCCCCCCCCCCCCCCCCGGATTGTATATATGCTTATGACCCCTACATTTCATCTTCAGTGTTGTGTGTTTTGCTCCAAGCTTCTTCTTCTTCCTTGTGTTGATCATGTGATTCCATAGACCTCAAACTCCAACACTCATGGAACCTTACCCTCAGTAAAAGACAACTTTGTAGAAATGAGAGCCGTATTGATTTCTATGGAATTCTTGTTGGTTGCATGTATGAGCATGCCAATTTTTCATTTAACTACAATTTTCTAGCCACTCAGGCATATGTAGATCACTCAAAACAAATAGGTCAACATTAGGGAGCACCACTCAACCACAAAGAATCTCCATAGATTAATTCTATTGACCTACATATTTCTAAATATTGCTAAAAGTGTGAGGATGTTAATCTCACAATTTCAGTTGAATCTTGCTTGAAAACTTGTGAGATACTAGAGGTGTCAACTATAGCTCTTATCCATAAAAATGTTTCAATTTATTTTTATAGGATTTTTTTTGCATTCATGAAGTCCTCTATTTTTAAAGATTAACACAAAGCAAGTGTTGTACCGCATAGTGTCAAGCTAAAGACATTGAAGTGCATGATGAAATCATCAACTGCTCACTTATGAGAACATCTATGAATTCATCTTTGTGTCTGAATGGATCACCCTAACCTTTTTAATTCACATACATGCATTTTGTAACTTAGGATGGGTAGAACTTTCTTGTTTACCTAGTTCTAAGTACTAGCTATCCAATTTTTTGTGTGATAGCTGGCAATCCTAGTTGTGCTATGGGATTCTGCATTACATTTGGTTACATAGGTTGCACTGTAGCCTATAGTGGTGGCCTAATAGTTGGTACATATACTATGGGCATGAAACTTTATGGTATTTCATCTTCTTGTATGCCAATGATGTATGCCTCTATGGGTTGCAAAGATTCTTGCAGTTCTTGTACAATTGAGGTCCATTTTGTATTGATTCTCACTCCTATATCTATGAGAACCTTATAGATTTGCACCTTGATTGTTTCCAATCCTACTTGAATATAGGGGCCTCAATCAATGAGTTTATGAGAGGATCATTTACTATTTGTACATGTAACCATAGGGAAGATCTT
Organism: Ceratopteris richardii; assembly: GCA_020310875.1. Classification (NCBI taxonomy): domain Eukaryota; kingdom Viridiplantae; phylum Streptophyta; class Polypodiopsida; order Polypodiales; family Pteridaceae; genus Ceratopteris; species Ceratopteris richardii. Next base: position 119,472,767 of record CM035432.1, on the reverse strand, counting down.
TTTTTGTTCCCTAGCCCATTGGCATGCAAAATTTTTTGCTCCATAAGGCTAATCATGAAGAGAATTATATTATAGACATCTTCATCCATGCACTCTTCCATGGTGACAACTTGTTCATTCACACAAACATCACGTGTGGCCGGAACATTATCGAATGTGTGGAACTATATAAAAATTCATAGAAAGTGCAATCAATGCATGAGTTTGAGCATCTTTGCCATCCCATCTAAGTTGCTGCTATGTAGGTTGAGAAGTGTATCCATTGTACTTGAAGAAGAAGCTCCATCTGTGATAGTAGGCTGTGAAGTAGAAGAACCTAGGGGTCTTTGATCTACATATGCTACTATGTTCCATAGTTTTTTTTGCAAAAATAACATGTTTCATCATGTAAGGCTACATTGGATAGTTGGTCCAATCTATCTTAGCTTCAGTTTAAGCATGCAAAAAAGGCCATTACTACCTACCATTTCAATAAAGAACAAGAATGTGATAAGATCTTTAATTCAATGAAAGCTAAAATGAATGTTTAAATTTTAGCTCATAATCTATCACCTTGATGGAAATGTTGACCATAGGAATGGCTTTGAATTGGTGGTAAAACCCCAATGCAATGGATGCAAATTCTTTCCCGCTAAATAAAATCATTGTTCTATGCTCTGAAGTCGATTTGCATTATTAAAAGTGTGTGCATGCCATGATGCAAAAAATCAAAACTTGAGAAGGAGCTGAACCTGCTCTGATACCACTAATTGTTGTGTGTGTGTGTGTATGTGTGTGTGTTTGTGTAGAAGTGTGAGAGAGATACGACAGCAAGGAGCACAAACACAACCAAATACGTAGAGAAAATGGACATATGTGATAACTCTCGCTATTGATGATGAGCATAACAAAAGTAAGAGTTGAATAATATCCCTAAGTACAGATTACCTCCAGATATGAGTGTAACATGGGAAAAACTCTTTATCCAACACTAGAGTAAAAAGTGCCCATGTATAGGGAAAAGATTCATATCAATGATAAGGAACATGTAAGTGTAACAATGATAAATTCATTTTGATAAGCTTTACTAACTTACTTGGAATTTCTTCCTTGCTCTTATCTTGGAACCACAGTTGCATGGTCCTCATCTCGAGCTCAAGAAAATCAAGAAACTAGAAGATGTTTTCATAAGTCTTGGCGGCATGTTGGCTAGTTGCGAAATCAAGGATGTGAATGATGCCCTTTCCAAAGGGAAAAGGCCAAGTTTGGATGCTCTCACTAATGAGTTCTTCAAAGCCATTGAAGACTCACTCATGAATCCCCTTATTTTGTTTTTTGAGGGAGGCTTTTATTTTTTTGTGCTCTCACAAAGTGCTTTAAAAAACGGGCTATAAAAATTACTCAAAAGAAGGACAACAAGAAAATTATACAAAACTAGAGGCCATTCACAATGCTCTAGATTGGTTATAAGCTCATTGCCACAGGTCTTGTGGACTATGCCTCACATCTCCTACAATCATTAATTCATGATGATCATTCACTAAATGAATATGGATCTTAGAAGCAATCATGGATATCTTGAAAGGCCTTGATCTTGTTGCATCAAATCAAAATCTCCGATTTATTGAGATTGATTTGACAAAGCTTATGATAGATTAGCGTGGAACTTCATGTTGCAATCCTTGGGGAGAAGGGGCATTGGAATGATGTTCATTAAAATGATCGTCACCCTCTTTGTGACCACCTCGCTTGGATCAATATCAACTAGTAGTCTTAATCTCTTATTATCCTCAAGAGACCCTATCTGATCACCCCAATAATTTTTTTCATTTTTACAGATGGTCTCGATTCCTTGGTTGAGCACCACACTTAGAAGGGCAACATTAAGATCCTTTCTTTTATGCAATAACTAGAACATATAGTGCTAATGCTTTTTAAAAATGACACAAACATCTTTCTCCATAATGCAATTAATTGTGTCTCCCTATTTTCAGATTGTTTGGAAATTTTATGCACTTAGTTTGGATCTAATGTGAACCATTATAGGACTAATTTATAAGTCACTCTTAAAATTTCTCCCTTTTATTTTAGTATTGAAAATGGTTGCAACGTTTTGGCCTCTACTGAAGTATTTTTCCTTCTAGGCATCCCTATGGGATTTACAAACATGATGAATCAGAGATGGGAATATGTGTTCCACAATGTCACTCTAGCACAATGGTGAGTATGAACATGAGAAGCACACAAGCATGCTCACACATACACACACACACACACAAGGCAAGAACAAAGAGAGGAACAATCGAATGGTTTCAATTACAAAAGATCTCTATTACAAAAAAATCAATCTCTAGGAACCCCACCTCAAAAATGAGCTCTCTAGCTCTTTTTACAGTTTTTCACTAGTTTTGCCTCTACTCAAACATAGTGTCCAACCTAGTTAGAAATTAGGTTCTAGGGATTATTTGAAGGCTCAAACGGAATCTCAAAATTATGAAAATTGGTAAATAGATACTTCTAATACTCTTGAAGTTGAAGGACTCCTTATCTTCAACAAATTGGAGTCTAATCTACCAAAAATGATATTTACATAATGAGTGTAGTGATACTAAGCACTATTTGATGTGAAGTTAGATTCATTGTGAAACATTGGTTGGGCCTTCTTGCTAAGTTATGCTTGACTACTCTATCTCCTTATTTCTTGCTGCTCTTTTCTTTGTTGTTCTCTTTTGAGGATCTCTCATCTACTCATTCCTAATTGCTGGCCAACACTCCACCCTCTCATTCTTGATAGAACTTTGTGCTATAGGATGGTCAATGTAATACTCAAGGACATCTATTGCTAGTTCATGTTTGCATAGTCTTAATCCTTTTCCCAAATCAAACAACAATGCATCCCCATTGATGGCACTAGGAGTATCCGAGTATGGAATCATGTAATATTTAGAATACATTGCTTGCTCCTATGCGGATGATTGAAGTAGGTGAGTTGGTTTAGGAGTGAATACTTTAGAGTGATACTCCTAAAAACCTATAGTAAACATGGCTTCGAAAGTTTTCTTATACCAAGCATAAGCCAACCAAATGCTGGGGATCATACTCATGTCGTATACGAGATTGTAGTTGCCATCTATAAATTCTGTCTCTACTTTTGGGCTATTTACAAAGAAAATGTACAAGTTTAGCTCTTCATTCAACATCCTTCCCCTCCTAAAACTCCTAGTAGGCTCTCAAATTCTAGATTTATAAACTACTATCTCTCATTATCTGATGGCTCTCTATCTTTGTATAGAGCTCTATGGTAGGTCAAGGAAGACTGTTCTTGAGTTTTAGAAAAATTTGAGCTTTCTATCTCTATGTTTTCGGCAATTTACAAAGAAATTGTACAAGGTTTAGTCTTCATTTAGCATCCTCCCTCTCCTAAACCTATTGATGTCATCATCAGATTAATTGAAGTATTGTTGCAACTTTCTTCACTATCCTTGGTTTTACTCCATACCTACTGATGTAGAATGCCTCTTTGTAAACCTTGTATAGAATCTTTTCTCATTTCCTCAATTTGTTGCCATTTCCCAATGTCTCTCTCTAGCTTATGTTTTTGGTCTTATAGATCTTTTGCACCTTTGCAAGCATCTCTTATAACCTTCAAGAGCTCAAGAAAAGGTAACTTTGTTTTTGTGACAAGTTCTTCTTGCTTTGCCTCTACTCTATGCTCTACATCTATCATAACTACATCTTCATTATTTTGTTGCTCTTATTCATTATCATCCAAAATAGTCAAAAACATCATTTCCTCTTGTTGCTCTTGATCATCCTAAGTAGCTTGTATCTATTTCAACATAGCTTGGCACTTCCTCATACATGAGTGCCAGCTCATTGTTGACTGCATCACTGCCAAGGGGGATTGTTGATATATTTTTGTAGTGATGTGTGTGAATACATTAGGACCACTGGGGCATGCTTTTCCCTCATTAGGAGGTTCCCACCCCCCCTCATTGTATATATGCCTATGACCCTAACATTCCCTCTTCAGTGTTGCATGTTTTGCTCCAGGCTTCTTCATCTTCCTTGTGCTGATCATATGATTCCATAGATCTCAAACTCCAACACTCATGGAACCTTACCCTCAGTAAAAGAAAACGTAGAAATGACAGATGTATTGATTTCTATGGAATTCCTGTTGGTTGCATGTATGAGCATGCCTATTTTGCATTTAATTACAATTTCCTAGACACACATGCATATGTAGATCACTCAAAACAATTAGGTCAACATTAGGGAGCACCAATCAACCACAAAGAATTTCCATAGATTAATTCTATTGACCTACATATTTCCAAATATTGCTTAAATTGTGAGGATGTTAATCTCACAATTTCAGTTGAGTCTTGCTTGAAAACTTGTGAGATAGTAGAGGTGTCATCTATAGCTCTTATCCATGCAAATGTTTCAATTTATTTTTATAGGATTTTTTTTTTGCATTCATCAAGTGCTCTATTTTTAAAGATTAACACAAAGCAAGTGTTGTACCACATAGTGTCAAGCTAAACACATTGAAGTGCATGAAGAAATCATCAACTGCTCACTTATGAGAACATCTATGAATTCATCTTTGTGTGTGCATGGATCACCCTAACCTTTTTAATTCACATACATGCATTTTGAAACTTAGGATGGGTAGAACTTTCTCGTTTACCTACTTCTAAGTACTAGGTATCCAAATTTTTGTGTGATAGTTGGCAACCCTAGTTGTGCTACGGGATTTTACATTACATTTGGTTACATGGGTTGCACTGTAGCCTATAGTGGTAGCCTGATAGGTGGTACATATACTATGGGCATGAAACTTTATGGTATCTCAACTCCTCGTATGCCAATGATGTATGCCTCTATGGGTTGCAAAGATTCTTGTAGTTCTTGTAGAGTTGAGGGCTATTTTGTATTGATTCTCACACCTATATATATGAGAACTTTATAGATCTAAACCTTGATTATTTCCAGTCCTACTTGAATATAGGGGCCTTGATCAATGAGTTTATGAGAGGATCATTTACTATTTCTACATGGAACCATAGGGAAGATCTTTGTTTGTTCCCTTGCGCATTGGCATGCAAAGAATTTTTGCTCCATAAGGCTAATCATGAAGAGATCTATATTATATACATCTTCATCCATGCACTCTTCCATGATCACAACTTGTTCATTCACACAAACATCACGTGTGGCTAATATCTACATCCAACCTTGGGATTCAAGTGCCTCATTTGGAGACATTTGTGGAATATAGGCCTAGTATTCCATAGGTATTTTCTATTTCTTTAGTGGCACTATAGCTTTAAGAATCTTCTCTTCTCTCAAAGATGACTAAGGTGTGGAAGGGAGTTCTAATAGAAAGAGGTAAGGGATCAATATGTGGGGTTACCAAAGGTGGAGAACTTGATCATGGTGGAGGTGAATAACTCAAATTATTGGAAGATGCATAAGGTTGTGAGGGAGTGATCTTTTGTAGCAAGGAAGATTGAAAGGTTGGGAGAGGGTGAGCTTTGAGTTGATGGAGTCAACGGATGTGATTTTTGTTATGGCATGGAGAAGGAAGTGGAATGCTGTGCTTCTAGGGATGTAGACTTATGGATGGAGACATTCAAGAATGGTGATGGTGGAAGATGATCTCATGAGGGGAATGTAGACTAATGGACCAATGTAGAAGGAAAATCCTACACAACAACCATAATTGAAATGGGAGTTTTTTCTTTTGGATCCATATGACATTAAACAAAATATATAGAAGATCCCATGTCAAAGTTGATGGTTGTTGCACTTATGGCCTCCTTATCATAGTAGTCCATAAGACTATGACACTTCTTCCATATGAGAAGGTGGAGGAAAAGAAAGAAGTTGTTGTAAGATCAAGGTAGACTAGTTGGATTTCTCACTTGGTTTATTTAGAAGTTTCTGTTACACTTATGCATTCTTCAAGTAGCTTTGATGTGAATCTTCTCCCTATACATGGGTGGTTTTTAATCTAGTGATGGCTAGAGGTTTTCTCCCCATGTTACCACATACATGAGACACTCATATGTGGTGGTACTTTGTACTTAGGGATATTATTTAGCTCTTACTTGAGCTCTATTCATCCTTAAAGAGAGATATATTCCATTCATCTATCTTCTCCATGGCTCGTTTTGCATTTGTTCTCCTTGTGTGTGTGCTTCTTGTGTGTCTCTTGCTCTTCTACGCACACCCAAGAATGGTATCATAATAGGTCCAACTCCTTCTTAATTTTTAGTTCAATAGCTAGAAAGCATTTCTACTAGTCGTGCTAGGGCTTTACCCCCCATAGATGATATTATTTCGGATGCATCATTCATCTCTACATTGCTGAATGAAGTAATAGAATCTTTTCAAAGCTTTGCAACTACAATCAGTTTGGTTCCAAAAGGGAATCCAAATATGTATGCATTTGATGAGGTTGTGTCTCTTTTTTTATAAGAAGAGAAATCTAGAGTGAATATGAATGGTTTGATTGATGGAACACAAGAACTTGCTATCTCAAACAAATGGGAACACTTAAGTGTAACAAACCCCCTTAGAGAAAATGATGTGAACACATACAAGGAGTGACAAATCAACCTCACTAGGCAATAAGGAAAAAGCTTTGAAAAAAGCTTCAAGATTTTCTAGTGGAAGAGCTTTGGTGAATATGTCTGCCACATTATCTTGTGTAGGCACATATACCAAATCAGTATCTCTTGCATGAAAGCACTCTCTCACATAACTATAATGCACCTCAATGTGTTTGGTTTGTGCATGAAACACTAGATTTTGTGAAATAATTAATGCAATCCGACTATCATTGAGAATATCCATAGCTATGTCACTCTCCATGTGTTAGTGTCAAGCCAATGCATGAATAGACTCAACTAGGAAACTGCATAGTGTATATCTAGCCTTGTGTAGCATGCATATATAAGGCATCCCACAACTTGCTAATAAATCAAAGTGTCAAATGCACGACTATAATCCTCAACTGAGAATCAAATCCTATCTCCACTAGTGTGACACCCAAAAGACCAAGATAAGTGACATCAAAAGTATGCTACAAATCAGCCATAAGGATGTCAAGTTTTGCATCACACGACCCAATCAGCAATATGTCATCAACATAAAGAACAAGCATTGTGAGGTCAGCCCCATCTTGCATGCATAGAGTATGCTTTCAATGGGACTACACATGAACCCAAGAGCAATAAAGTTCTTATGAATTTCTTCATGTCATGCACATGGACCTTTTTTGAAACCATACAAGGCTTTATGCAAGTGACGAACCATATGATATAAACCATGTAGATTAATGTCATCAGGAGATACAAAATAGTCGACAAAATACACAATCGGATTCCCCCCATTAAGGTTCTATGGGGAAGCTCCATGATGCTAGAGGGCCTTTATTTTTACCTTGAATGGCAACCAGATGGCCCGAAGGTTTATGGCCCACCTAATTAATGGATAGGCTCACAAAGATTATCTGTGACGATCAATGGTCACACATAGACCTCATGAAACTTAGTTAGGGTTCCACAAATGTCCGGGCTCTCACAATGGCTTCTCCTCATAATGAAGTTGTCACAACTTAGAACATCATGGATCATTTGTGGTCACTTGAGGGTGGACTATTGAGCATATCTAATGGATTGAACATATAGTTTGCATACATGGCGGTTTCCATCAAAAACTTATCAAGAGGGTGTTTCCTTTAACCATATAACATAGCATTTCGAGGAGTGTTCTATTATTACACTCTTAAAAACCATTTTTCTTAGGTGTATATAGAATTTTACATTGGAGTCGAATTCCTATCTAAAAGATGGAGTCTTGATAGGACCACATACATCAATATGAAAGAGATGCAATTCTCTTCTAGTGTGTGTATGACTATGTTTTGGAAAAGATGAATGATGCATTTTTCCAAGACATGCCAGATTCCTTCTTCTTTTCATTGTGCTTAGAAATCTTTCTACACTCATATATAGTATGAAAAATCTTCAAACAATAGTTGCATCTCTTCTTCTACAAATCAGCATCATTAGAGGAATGAGTGGAAGATGAAGTTTGAGCCTTTGTTTCTGATGAACCCAAAGCTAAACCATATTTCATTTTTCCTGTTTGTGAGATAGCAATTGCTTGCATTCCCTCAATCAAACAAATCCTTCTAAATTTTTAGTTCAATAGCTAGAAAGCATTTCTACTAGTCGTGGTAGGGCTTTACCCCCCATAGATGATATTATTTCGGATGCATCATTCATCTCTACATTTCTAAATGAATTAATAGAATCTTTTCAAAGCTTTGCCACTACAATCGGTTTGGTTCCAAAAGGGAATCCAAATATGTATGCATTTGATGAGGTTTTGTCTCTTTTTTTTATAAGAAGAGAAATCTAAAGTGAATATGAGTGGTTTGATTGATGGAACACAAGAACTTGCTATCTCAAAGAATGGGAACTAAATTGTGGTTCAGATTTGGCTTCATCAAAACCAAAGCCTCAACCTCCCACTTCCACTCATTCCTTTAATGATTCTTATTTGCAAAAGAAGAAGAGATGCAAACATTTTTGGAAGGCTAGTCATACTATTGAAGAGCATAGAAAAGTTGCTAAGCAAAATGAAAAGAAGAAAGAATTGCTGAAAATTCATGAAATGCAAAGAATAATGAAGCCAACATGGTTGATAGGTGGGATCCTTCACCAATGGATTAGAACAAAGGATTTAAGTATACACACTAACAATTAACTAATGAATATGTCAAATGCATTCATAGGGATCAAGAAGGTAGTTGAGAGAAAGTCCATAGTGGATATACAAAAGTTAAAGAAGGTAAGTTGATTGTGCAAAAATGGTAGATAGAAACATAAAACCATAATTCAGTAGATGGTAGGTGAAAAAAAGATGGTAGATTAAAAAAAAATCCAAATCATAGTAATTAATAATAAATTGCATGATATTTATAAAACAAAGCCAAGAGCAATAAAGTTCTTATGAATTTCTTCATGCCATGCACATGGAGCGTTCTTGAAACCATACAAGGCTTTATGCAAGTGGCAAACCATATGATACAAAGCATGTAGATTAATGTCATGAGGAGATACATAAATAGTCGACAAAATACACAATCGGATTCCCCCCATTAAGGTTCTATAGGGAAGCTGCATGATGCTAGAGGGCCTTGATTTTTACCTTTAATGGCGACCCAATGGCCCAAAACTTTATGGCCCACCTAACCTAATAGATAGGCTCACAAAGATCATCTGTGACCATCAATGGTCACACATAGACCTCATGAGACTTAGAAGTTAGGGTTCCACAAATGTCCAGGCTCTCACAATGGCTTCTCCTCATAATGAAGTTGCCACAACTTAGAACATCATGGATCATTTGTGGTCACTTGAGGGTGGACTATTGAGCATATCTAATGGATTGAACACATAGTTTGCACACATGACCGACTCCATCGAAAACTTATCAAGAAGATGTTTCCTTCAACCATATAACATGCCATCTCGAGGAGTGTTCTATTATTACACTCCTTAAAACCATTTTCTTAGATTTATATGGAATTTTACATTGGAGTCGAATTCCTCTCGAAAAGATGGAGTCATGATAGGACCAGATACATCACTATGAAAAAGATGCAATTCTCTTCTAGTGTGTGTATGACTATGTTTTGGGAAGAATGATGCATTTTTCCAAGACATGCGAGATTCATTATTCTTTTCATTGTGCTTAGGAAGCTTTCTACACTCATCTATAGTATGAAAAATCTTCAAACAATATTTGCATCTCTTCTTATACAAATAAGCATCATTAGAAGAATGAGTGGAAGAGGAAGTTTGAGCCTTTATTTCTGATGAACCCAAAGCTGAACCATATTTTATTTTTCCTTTTTGGGAGATAGCAATTGCTTACATTCACTCAATCAAACCAATCCTGTTCACTATAGATCTCTCTTGCAAAAGAAGAGACGCAATATCTCAAATACATACATATTTTGATTCCCTTTTGCAACCATAAGGAGCATAGTGGAAATGCTGTGAAAAGATTTTGGTAATTCTTTCACAAATGTAGAGATGAGTGATGCATTCAGAATCTCATCTATGTTTTCCATTTGCTCTTTCAAGTCCTTGATGCATGTTAGATATGCATTTGTAGACTCATATTTAACTATAAAAAAATCCTCAAGCTTCTTCCTCATGTATGCTACACATGCTTATTACCAAAGAGAAACAAAGAAGCAAGAGTGTCTCATGCTTATGTTGATGTAGAGCATGATCGAATGTGTGGAACTATATAAAAACTCATAGAATGTCCAATCAATGCATGAGTTTGAGCATCTTTGCCATCCCATCTAAGTTGCTAGGTTGAGAATGGTAACCATTGTACTTGAAGAAGAAGCTCCATCTGTGATACGAGGTTGTGAAGTGGAAGAACCTAGGGGTCTTTGATCTACATATGCTGCTATGTTCCATAGTTGTTTTGCAAAAATAACATGTTTCATCATGTAAGACCACATTGGATAGTTGGTCCAATAAATCTTAGCTTCAGTTTGAAGCATGCAAAAAGGCCATTACTACCGAACATTTCAATAAAGAACAAGAATGTGATAAGATCTTTAATTCAATGAAATCTGAAATGAGTGTTTAGATTTTAGCTCATAATCTATCACTTTGATGGAAATGTTGACCATAGGAATGGCTTTGAATTCACGGTAAAACCCCAATGCAATTGATGCAAATTCTTTCCCGCTACTTAAAATCATTGTTCTATGCTCTTTCATTATTAAAAGTGTGTGCATGCCATGATGCAAAAAATCAAAACTTGAGAAGGAGCTGAACCTGCTCTAATACCACTACTTGGTGTGTGTGTGTGTGTGTGTGTGTGTGTGTGTGTGTTTGTGTAGAAGTGTGAGAGAGATACAACACGCAAGGAGCACAAACACAACCATATACATAGAGAAAATGGACGGATGTGATAACTCTCTCTATTGATGATGAGCATAATAGAAGTACGAGTTGAATAATATCCCTAAGTACAGATTACCTCCAGATATGAGTGTAACATGGGAAAACTCTTTAGCCAATACTAGAGTAAAAAGTGCCCATTTATAGGGAAAAGATTCATATCAAAGATAAGGAACATGTAAGTGTAAAAATGATAAATTCATTTTGAAAAGCTTTACTAACTTACTTGGGATTTCTTCCTTGTTCTTATCTTGGAACCACCGTTGCATGGTCCTCATCTCTAGAGCTCAAGAAAATCAAGAAACCACAAGATGTTTTCATAAATCTTGGTGGCATGTTGGCTAGTTGCGAAATCAAGGATGTGAATGATGCCCTTTCCAAAGGGAAAAGATCAAGTTTGGATGCTCTCACTAATGAGTTCTTCAAAGCCTTTGAAGACTCCCTCATGAAACCCCCTATTTCTTTTTGAGGGAGGCTTTTAATTTTTTGTGTAGTTCATGTGATTAACCTTTCACCTAGTACTGCGAAAGGTCTGAAAGTGACACGAGCTATGGACACAGAAGCCACCATATTATGATCACCTTCGAGTTTTTGGGTGTGAAGCATATGTTCATATACACAAGAATCTTAGACAAAAGTTGGACCATAAGTGAAAGAAATGCATTTTTCTTGGATATGGTCGAGAAGGACAATTTGGATATCGCTTATGGGATCCTGAAACAGGAACAGTGATCAGAACTAGTGATGTCATTTTTAATGAGTCTAAGATGCATAAACAGCCAATTAAGGAGGTTGAAGTGAGAAGAGTTGTGTTTGAGGATACTAGTCCTCCGGTTAGCATGCATAAAAATGCTTCGCATAGGGATGTTCAAGACAATGTCCATTCAGATCAGTCTGCACATGTTCCTGTGCAACAACCATTGAGACGTTTTGCACGTGTCTCACATCCACCTGATAGATATGTTCCAAGTTTAGATTTTGTTATGCTAAGAGATGCCAGTGAGCCTTCTTGCTACAAAGAGGCTATGCAGACAGAGGATCATGTCAAGTGGGAGCGTGCCATGAAGAGTGAGTTGGATTCTATTCACAAGAATGGTACTTTGGATTTAGTACCTTTGCCAAATGGCAGGAAAGCTTTACCATGTAAATGGATATATAAGCTGAAATTCACATGAGATAGTGCTTCTCCAAAGTATAAAGCACGACTTGTTGCAAAGGGTTTTAAGCAACAACGTGGTGTTGATTTCAAGGAAATCTTCTCTCTATTGGTCAAGATGACTACCGTGCGCATGTTGCTTGGATTCATTGCAATGGAGGACTTAGAGTTAGTCCAAATGAAGTACTTTCTTGCATGGAGATCTTACAGATGAGATCTATATGGAACAACCAGAGGGCTATGTAGTTCTTGGCAAGGAAAGTCTAGTTTGTAAGCTCAAGAAGAGCTTGTATGGACTTAAACAGTCCCCTAGATAATGGTACCAAACGTTTGATGCTTTTATGAAGTCCCAAGGCTATTCTCGAAGGAATGAGGATCATTATCTCTACACAAACAGATGCTCAGATGGCAGCTTGATATTTTTGATACTTTATGTCGATGATATGTTGATTGCTGGGAAGTCCTCTTCTGACTTGTCAATTCTCAAAAAGAAGTTAAGCCAGACATTTGATATGAAGGATATCGGGGATGCCAAACATATTCTTGGCATGCACATTAGTCGTGGTAGGAGTAAAAGATGCATATACTTGTCTCAAAGTGAGTATATATCCAAAGTACTTCACAGGTTCAATATGGATGGTGGAAAGGCATTGAGTACACCTTCACCCACATATGTGAAATTGAACCAGCATGATTGCCCCAAATCAGATGAGGAAAAGGAATTCATGACCAAAATTCCCTATCAATCTGTTGTTGGTAGTCTCATGTACGCTATGGTAGCTACGAGACCAGACATTGCATTTGCAGTGGGAGTTGTGAGCAGATATATGTCTAATCCTGGCAAGAAACATTGGGAAGCGGTCAAGATGATTTTGAGATATCTGAGTGGCACTAAGCACAAGTGTCTATGCTTAGGTAGAGGGAAAGCATCCATTATTGGTTACACAGATTCTGACTATGCGGGTTGTGTAGACAATCGTAAGTCTACATCAGGGTACATTTTTCATTTTGCTAGAGGTGCTATCTCTTGGAGATCTCATCTTCAAGAATTACAGCTGTTTCCACCACAGAAGCAGAGTATGTTGCAGCAAGTGAGGCATGTAAGGAAGCATTGTGGCTTTCTCCTCTTGCTTGTGATATGGGTTTACTTTAGCATGTACCTCGTTTGCTCAGTGATAGTCAGAGTGCCATTGCTTTGGCTAAGAATCTAGTCTATCATGCAAAGATCAAGCATATTGAGGTGAGGTATCACTTCATTAGAGATTGCTTAGCCACTGAGTGCATTATTCTTGAGAAGGTTCACACTCAAAATAATGCTGCATATGCTTCGACTAAAGCTCTACCACAGGATAGCTTTCGACATTGTTGTCACTTGATGGGGTGTTACTTGATTCTTGATCTTACGCAGTCACTTGTATACTCTGTAACATGCCCATTAGGTGGGAGGTATAGTTTGTATACTTACACTCAGGTATTCTTTATGATTCTTTATTTTTCTCCCATAGTTACTTTGGCCATGTTGGCCATTAGTGGGGGATTGTTACCGTTAGTGTCCATGTGAAAGGCCAAATGGCCACTAGACACGTCTTTGTATATGTTCTTTAATAAAACATATAGTGGCTTGGTCAGTCACTGACTATAAGTTCGACTGCATTTGTAAGACCTAAGAAGTCTATCTTCGTGCTCCCTGTGTACTGTGTTTTCTACGTATTCTGCAGCCATTGTGCGGAGTACTGCATGCCGCCTTAGGAGCTCGGTTTCCTACTCCAAGCATATCATCGTGGAGCTCTCGAGATGGAGAGCGCACTGTGGTGCATCGCCATCGGAGTACTTTAGTTTGCCTAATCAATTTTGGACAGAGGTTGTTAACACTGTTGTCTACATCTTGAATTGAGGCTACACCAAGGCACTTGATGGAAAGACTCCACAAGAATCCTACACTTGTTAAAAGCCTTCTATTTCCCATTTCAAAGTATTTGGAAGTGAATGTTAATTACATGTTCTTGACAGGGAGAGAAACAAGCTTCAACCAAAAAGCATCAAATGTATCTTCCTAGGGTACAACAAAGATAACAAGGCTTATAAGTTTTATGACCCTAAGGCTAAGAAGATCATGGCAAGTCATGATTTGGTGTTCAAGGAGGAGCAGCCACATGCAGTGGAGGAGGAAAAGAGAGCTTCCACTTTATCATCAAGCGAAGGGGCAATCCACTTTGAACCTAGCCCAAGATCTATCCCTTCTACACAAGAGAAGGAAGCATCATCTTCAGATGATGAGTCTGAAAGTCACCAACCTTCCGACACCCAAGTGGAAAAGGCATTGCCATGTTGGGTGAGGTAGCTCTAGGATTCTACAAGCCCCATCCCATAGTCACTAAAACACGTTGCAGATGGACCGAGGTGATCAAAGAGAATAGATGAAGAGAGACGAGCAAACACCCATATTGTAAACACAGCCTTGATGGTTGATCTTATTCAAGAAGAAACCAAGGAACCAACCAATGTGGAAGAGGCACTCCATGATCCGAATCGGAGGGTTGCCATGCAAACAGAATACAACAATATCATGAAGAATGGAACTTGGGAGCTAGTGGATCAACCCCCTAAGCGTAAAGTCATTGGCGCCAAGTGGGTCTGGAAGCTAAAGTACAAGGCTGATGGTACTCTAGAAAAGTATGAAGCAAGAATTGTTGCACGGGGCTACTCACAAGTTAAAGGCATTGACTTTTGTAAATCATTTGCCCCGACTACGAGAATGACTACTATCCGAGTAGTACTAGTTGTGGCTGCAGATAAGCATTGGTCAATCTATCACATGGATGTCAAGTCAGCGTTCCTGAATGGAAACCTCAAGGAGGAGGTATATGTGTCTCAACCACCAGGTTTTGAGGCTCCCAATTTAGAGAACAAGGTATGTAAGCTGAAGAAGCCATTATATGGGATAAAACAAGCTCCTAGAGCATGGCACCAGTAGATAGATAAGTATCTCTTGGACCTAGATTTCAAAATATGTCCTTCGCATGCTAAATTTTATGTTCTAAAGAGAGGAGGGAAGACAATTGTGCTTGTACTCTATGTAGATGACCTTGCGATTACAGAAAATGATGATGCTCTTCTTCAAGAAACAAAAGATGCCCTGAGTTCAAAATTTGAAATGAAAAACTTGGGCTTAATGCATTATCCCTTAGGTCTTGAAGTTTGGCACGAACAAGGGAAGATTTTCATCTCTCAACAAAAGTATGCAAGGTAGATATTGAAGCCATTCGACATGGAGGATTGCAAGGAAATTTCTACACCTATGGAGTTCAACACAAAATTATCTATTGAAGATACTTCACCTCCAGTGGATAATGGAAGATATAGGAAATTAGTTGGAAGTCTCATCTACTTGTGCAATAGCAGACCAAACATCTCTTATGTTGTTGGAGTAGTAAGCACGTTCTCTAATAAGCCTTGCCAAACTCATTGGAAGGCAAGCATGCGGATACTCAGGTATGTGAAAGGAACTATTGATTATGGTATTCTTTATGAAGAAGGATCATCTCTAGTTGGATATTGTGACTCAGATTGGACAGGAGATTTTGATACCAAAAAATCAGTTTCTGGATATTTATTTTCTTTAGGATCAA
The DNA here is from genome assembly GCA_020310875.1 of Ceratopteris richardii. Classification (NCBI taxonomy): domain Eukaryota; kingdom Viridiplantae; phylum Streptophyta; class Polypodiopsida; order Polypodiales; family Pteridaceae; genus Ceratopteris; species Ceratopteris richardii. The sequence continues at coordinate 119,456,991 of CM035432.1, read as the reverse complement.
GGATTTTCTCTTGGATTAGTAAGAAGCAACCGACTTTAGCATTATCTTCTACTGAAGCTGAGTATAAAGCTGCATGCTTTGCAACATTTGAAGCAGTATGGTTGAGGAGGATCCTTTGGCACATAGGAATACAAGGACATAAGGCTACAGAGTTGAAGTGTGACAATCAAAGTTGCATGGCCATCGCAAAAAATCTTGTTTTCCATGCACGTACCAAGCACATAGAAATCTAGTATCACTATGTGCATGAGTTGATTGAGGATGGGATCGTGGAGATAAGCTATTGTCCTACTAAAGAAAATGGAGCACACATCTTCACCATAGCTCTTGGGAGAGAGCAACTTCTTCGACACTTTTCAAAGCTTGGGATTGGACCTAGCAAGTCATTCACCGTAGGGTGGACATTGAGAGGGGGTGTTAGATATGCTCAATACTCCACCCTCATGTGACCACAAATGATCCATGGTGCTCTAAGTTCTAAGGCCCCCATTATGAAGAGAAGCCATTATGAGAGCTCGAACATTTGTGGAACCCTAACTTCCAAGTTAGATGAGTTCTATGTGTGACCGTTGATGGTCGTAGATGATCTTTGTGAGCCTAGTTGTTAGGTAAGGTAGGGCATAAACTTCTAGGCCATTAGGTTCCCATTGAAGGGGAAAATAAAGGCTCTGTGGCGTCGTGCAGTTTCCCCATAGAACCTCAATGGGGGGAGTGCAGAGAGGGGCTTGCACCCTTTTGCAGGGTCCGAGAAGCCTATCCCCTGGGCCTGTAGGGTCGAGACGGTAGGACTTCTTGCAAACCTGTTATCAAGAAAGCTTGTGAGCTTCCAAAGTTTAGATACCTAGCACTAGAAAAGATTTTGCAAACCTAGCCATTGAGTTATGTAGCATCATGCTTGCCCCAAAATGGCTCTAGTAAGTGCTCATAAGTTACTTTCTCAGGGACATATTCTAGAAGAAATCCTTCAACATGTTTACTTCCGCTAGAGCATACCTCTCTATATATTGGGTTCTTGTTGTCCCATGTGTGTATCCTACGGTAATCTTCACAACACCAAGAACATGCTGATATGCAAGCTCTATGCTCCAAAAGCATTGTGCAACAAGGTAGCTAGCTCTAGAGGCATTTCCTGTTGCGTGATGCTCCATCCAGATTGAGGGAAGATTGGTCACGAAAGATCGTGCTCAACATCTTCAGGTAGAAAATAATCATGGAGCAGATGGAAGCTCCAATACAAGTTTGAAAAAAGAGAAATATAGATTAAGCAACTACAAGTATTGTCTGTTATCAATTCAACGCTCTTTGTTTTGTTCTTTAACAGTTGAAGCTGCACTCGCCATCTCTAAATGCTCGCCCTTACTCTTGGTTTTCCTTCTCTTGGCCAATGGGAGCTTTTGAAAATGCACACCCAGCTAGCCGCCCCAAAATGGGGGTATCATAAAGCTTTCCCCCTTGAAGTCCTATGTATTCAGTAGATCAGATGCCCTCTCCCCACTCTTAAATACACAACTTCACCTGATGCTAGTCCTCACAAAAGGTGAACAAGAACAACAACCCAAGCCCCTCTCGCTTTCCCATTTTCTTCGCAATCCTCCTCCGATAATCATCCATGAGCCACGTTCTTTCTGAATTCCATCACCCTGAATTGTATAACTAGGCAATTTCTTAGCCTTTACTCATTCCATTAAATGATAATGCAGATCATTCGATTTCTGATGCAGATTTACATGATGCACTTGTTGTTGATGAGAAGGTTGACATAAAAGAAGGTTGAGATAAAAGAGGCCAACAGTTTTGGATTTTAACTTTTTGTGAATAGTTTGATCACGCCTTCGATGAGGACCTTGAACTTTTAATTCGTGAGCTAATATTTGTTGAACTTTTAATAAAAAAAAGATTCTCGAATGACGCGCTAGATGAATAGATAATCGCTAGATTTATAATCTTCGGGCGTAAAGATGAATAGACGAGAGCTTATTTTGTACAAAATGCTGTCTGTGTGCCTTCGGAAGTTTCTGCGTTCCCCGTTGTTGGAGGCTTCTGTTTAACTGCGTTTAGGTGCTCGAACACGCGTACCATCGAGCTGAGCTGAACTTTCACGTAGCTTAAGTTCTCTTTGATACACGAAGACGTCAATAGCCTGCGTTAGGTTGCGCCGCCAATGATACAGCTCATGCCTGCAGTAAAATTTTTATGTGGTTTTCGGTTGCAGGCGCTTTCACCATTAAAAGATCGGGCGTGGATGCAGACGAAGGGGAACAGATAACTCAACATCAGGAAGTGACAGAGATGTTTCCTGAAAACCAGAAACAAGAGGACTCAAGTGTGCGCCACTCTCACACTGAGAGCCGAGTACTATGAGGAGCCTCACGCCAATAGATCCCACGACCATGCAGGAATGCGTGGAGCCGATTACGAAAATGCGCATGCAAACACATCGCATGATCCTAAGATTGGGCACTAATGGCAGCTGCTGCTTTCAGCATAGGGAGCATTGTGGGTTTCAATAGCAAAGCTTTGTCCTGTTGTAAGGCATGTCCTTCTTTGTAATGAAAACAGAACGCTCAGTGTGGCTGGATAATCTCACTTGAACGTCAGAAATTCATTTTTCGAGTTTCGTTGTGGCTGTAGCTATTAGAGCTTTTCCTGTAATGAAGATGGTTGTGTAAATAATCAACGCCTTATTTTCTGTCTCGCATTGCTTATTCTGTACGAGAATTATCTTTTCGTTAAACGTCGCACAAGTATTGATCTAATGCAGACAAAATATCTGGAATTCAACGACATCATCCTCCTTCACTACAGTCTCGTTTCACGCTGCCATCATCCTCTGATTTACGCTGCCTCCTTCAGACGCGGTGGGAGAGTGTTATAACTCGATTCTTTGGGAGCACTTATGCAGGTTAGATTTCTTATGAGCATGAGATTTCCCAAACACATCTAACGATCCCACCACCAAAAATGAATTGTGAAAGTCTCGAGAACTAGGAAATTTATAAAAGTTATAGAAAATAACATCTCTGCTCACAAATTGTTGCCACTAGAACAGAATTTTGGTTTCTTATGGACACAAGATTTTGTGAAAATAACAAACATAAAGGTATTCAATGATATGTTGCTCGGTATATCGGTCGGGTAGACATTCTATCTTCCAATGCTTAACATTGCCTGCCATAAGAAAATTTAAGACAAAAAATGCCAAAGAGGGGTATATTGATGGCGATATAGATGCCTATAGCTTCAATTAAATGAATATTTCCTTTTTTTTCTACGATTTTTTTATCAAAATGTTCTATTTTTCATTTTAATTAAAATAATAATTATTATAATTGATTTTTCTTAGAAGACGAATCACTTCTAACAAAAGCGAAAGAGTCATACAACTAATAAATAAAAAATGTATCGTTCATATCCACACTTATACATACACATGTAAACACATCAGCATACACATGCATACACACAACAATACACATTTATGCACACATATATAGATACATATGCACACATAAAAATGGATACATATTTGAACATACACACCAATATATGCATATAAACATACACACATAAACCTTACACACACACATCCTTAGATATACCATATGCAACATACATACACATATAAATATTCTCAAACATACTTATTACATATATACATAAATACACATACGCTTACATACATACCTTTATACAACCATAGACAAAGGCACACACAAAGACATAAACATACACACCAAAATACTTCAAGAAAACTTGGTTGGGGTAGTTCATGTTGGAGTGACTACTGTTGTTGGATGTGGTACAAAAAATTCTACGTATGGATGTCTTGAGTGGTCTGCAACTCCACTTCAGGGTGAAGTTGTCCCACTAATTTTCCGTTGTGGTAGTGTGTGTGTGTGTGTGTAAGGATGCCACTCTACATGTATGTAAACTAATATGTATCCTAAAAACCCAAAATTGAAATGTCTTTATGTACATACACTATAAATACCTAGAGCCAAATTCCTTATCTTTTATGTATGTACATCCTCAAAACCTTACTCTCAATATGTTTATGTATGTGTACTAATATATATCCATAAATGGTAATTATATATATATATATATATATATATATATATATATATATATATATATATATATATATATATATATATATATATATATATATATATATATATATATATATATATATATATATATATATACGCACACAGACACACACAAACATATGAAGAAATTTGAAAAAAAAAACCGAAACATGCTATAGGATTTGTTAGATAAAGCCACTGACGTGCCAAGAGAGGAATGGAAGATATATGGAGAATTACATGAGATCTTGATGAGTGCCAAAAAAAATAATAATTTTTGTGAAAAGAGAAAAGGAACGAAAGAATTTGTTTGATACATTGTGCATGGTTGAAGAGAAATATAGTAGTAAAAGCTAAAGAAGTGAAGCAAAAGAAAATACCATAAACAAGAAATTAAGGAAGAAGAGAAGAAGAAAGCCATAGTGCTATAGGATGAGCAAAGGTAATTTGAATAGCCACCACCTCTGTTATTAGAAGCACCTTAGAGTTTGATGCCAAGGAGCAAAATGCTAATACATAGGATGCACCAACTAATGTGTATACATCAACCACATGAGGAATCGGAGATTTTTGAAGAAAACGAGGATGATATAGAGAATTATCACTTATTTTGGGACATAGAATTATCATCCCTCAAATCAACTATAAGAGTCGGACATTAAAAAATTTAAAGAACTAGAAAAGAAAACAAATATGAATAATTTTTTTGTTGCTTCTATAGGGTTTGGCATACAACCTACCCAAGATGATCAAGAGAAACAAGAGGAAATGGTGTTTTTTGACCAACTAATGTGTATACCTCAACCACCTAAGGAAGAGGAGATTTTTGAAGGAAATGTAAATATCATTTTTGGTAGAGTAGACTCCAATGTTTTCAAGATGATGAGTCCCTCAACTTCAAGATTATTAGAATTATCTATTTACCAACTTTCATAATGTTTAGATTCCGTTTGAGCCTTCAAATAATCCCTAGAACCTAATTTCTAACTAGGTTAGACACTATGTTTGAGTAGAGGCAAAACTAGTGAAAAGATAGGATTTGATTCTCAGTTGAGGATTATAGTGGTGCATTTGACACTTTGCTTTATTAGCAAGCTGTGGGATGTCTAATATGCATGCTACACAAGGCCAGATATACAGTATGCAATTTCCTAGTTGAGTCGATTCATGCATTGGCTTGACACTAACACATGGAGATTGACATTGCTATGCATATTCTCAATGATAGTCGGATTGCATTAATTATTTCACAAAATCTAGTGTTTCATGCACAAACCAAACACATTGAGGTGTATTATAGCTATGTGAGAGAGCACTTTCATGTAAGAGATACTGATTTGGTATATGTGCTTACACAAGATAATGTGGTACACATATTCACCAAAGCTCTTCCACGGGAAACTCTTGAAGCTTTCTGCAAAGCTTTTGCCTTATTGCCTAGTGAGGTTGATTTTTCACTCCTTGTATGTGTTCACATCATTTTCGCTAAGGGGGTTTGTTACACTTACGTGTTCCTCGATGCTGAAATTTATGGTACTTAAGCAAGCTCCAATTGTGAAGCTTGGCACATACTCACCTCTCATTTATTACCTCTTCATCATTTATGTATTTGTTGTAAGCCTAAAATGAAGCTAGACCCTAAAAATATAAAGGTCACACTCATAACCTTAATGTAGAGTGTTGAATTAGAAAGGGCAAATGTATTTATGGCTTGGATAAAAGCCAAAATAGAAATAGAAAGATGGAATACTCAAAAAAGTCGTGGTCTTATCCATATGGAGTGATTTGGAGCATCAAAAGTCACCCAAGGCAATGGAAGGACAAAAGCCATGAAGTGAAAGGTCAAGAGGTGAGAGGAGATGCAAGGGTAGGTGAAAAGTCCCATGTCCATAGCTCTATATAAAGAGCTCATTTAAACGTGGAAATTTGTGGATATGACAAGGAGATGGTGTAGAAGCATATGCTTGTCATTCTCTCACCAATGGAGATTTGAAGGTACCTTGTTTGGATGTTAGAAGTCACAAAGATATTCTAGCAGCATACCTTTTGTATACATAGTCACCTTGTGAAGGTCATATCTCTCGATGTACTTATCCAATTAATGCATATTATATCTGGTTGGAATGCTTATCTCTCATACTCTTTGGTTCTCAAATATCTCGCTCAGGCCATTCTCTAGTAGTTACTAGGAGCATTTCTTGTGAACCTTAGATTTTTGCATAACCTCATATGATAGGTAGTCTAACTTTGTGCAGTCAGTTACCTGGCCATATGAACTCCAAATGGACTGTTCTATAGTTTCTTAGAAATCTATAAGAGTCTACTATGTGTGGACCAATTTGCATAGTCATTGGATCTCTGAGTGGTGACTGAATCAGGTTTTAGTATGCATGTGTCTTACAAGGCAGATTCTAGAAGAGGTTCTCTATCTTCCGCTGCGTGTATTGAAGTGTATTGGAGTGAAATTTCTCCACATTTTGGTATCAGAGCTTTGATTGCAGAGCTTTGGGAGTTGAGCCCATGAATATGCAAAGAGATCTTGAAGAGGATGCAGAGATGTCAAAGGAAAGCTTGGAGCTATCATGCTCATTGAAAAGCTATGGAGATGAAGCTTTTGGTATGTAAGAGAATTTTGTTGCTTTATGTTATTTGAATTGATACCCTCTCTTGTACTACTCTTTCTACATATGAATCATCATTGAATCTTGATATAAGTGATACTAATCACTTGAATGAAGCCTTATGAGCAGCCTATAGAAGAAGATGAATATTCAAGCAAAGAATCTTGGATGCACAATTGTGAGTTGTATGTGAGCATTGTATGGATGCTTTGGATATTGCACTCAATTGAATGAAGTGCAAGTTTTGATTATGTACATGGCTGAATATTGAATCTTATATGTAAGCTTGAGGATTGTTATATGCTTATGTAATGGAGATGCTTTTGTATGCATGCTTGTGAAGGTTATGCTCATGATGAATGAGAATTTTGGACAGCCATGTGTAGGCTGAATATAAGTTGATTTTAGAGTTGACGATTGATGTCAAAAATGAAGGAATGTATGCACATGTTGTCAAGGAGTTTACATATACATGTTTGATAATGTGTGGATGAGTATGAGGCTATTTGATAAAGCCTATACAAGCTGAAAATTTGCAGGTTTATGCAGCCATATAAATTGGAATAAATGGGCTGAAGACATGCTCAAATGACTATTGATTTGCATATATGATTATGTGAGTTTGTTGACATGATATTTATGCTTTAAAGGTTGGTCATGTTCAGCCATATGTGAGCTGAAAGTGAATGTGTTTGGATGCCCATGCAAGGCTGCCATGTATGAAGTTTGTGGATATATCTTTTTTGTGGATAAAAATCATTGAGGTAAATTTCCAAAAGCAAATGTGTATGCTTATGTTATGATAACTAAAAGCATTTGATCTTTGAATTTAGATAAATCAAGTGAATGCAATGCTCCCCTTTGCACAAGCTAAAGAAAAGATTGGCAAAGCTTGGAGAAAGCAAGGACAAAAAGCTTGGAGCCAAAGTGAAGGAAGGAACCCAAGCTGAAGGTGGCCAAGGCAAGGATGCCCATTTGAAGACTCTTGACGAGTGAAAGGCATAGAAGACTCCAAAGGAGGGCTGCCATGAAGTCTTGAAGGTTCAACAAGGACTTGAAGACCCTCACCAAAGTTCAAGATGCCTAAGCAAAGCGCAAGCTAGAAGGAAGAGTCACTCATGAGGTGTGACAAATGGCTGAAGTTGATTGAGGTAAAAGAATTCCATTTGCAAAGGTAAGGGTTGATGTAAAGGGTATGAAAAATCCACATTGTGCGTGGTGGTAAGTTCCAAGCTTAAATCATGTGAATGTACTGTCAAAGGATGAGGCTAGTAAGACCACCAAAAGAGAGTGGCAAGCCAATGTAAAGATAAGTAAGACCATCCAAGAGCAAGTCTATGTGAGGCAAGTAAGACCATCCCAAGAGGATTGGAAAGCCTATGTTAGGTGCAAGAAGCACATAGACCAAATGAAGGTCTAGTGAAAGGTTGAGGCAAGTAAGACCACCCAAGAGAAGTGGCAAGCCTATGGCAAGTAAGACCATCCAAGAGGAATGGCAAGCCTATGTGAGGGAAAGTAAGAACATCCCAAGAGGAATGGCAACCCTTGTTAGGTGCAAGAGGCACCATTGATCACATTCACATTTCTTGTGTTTCTTTTGTAGGTGATGAAGAAAGCTTGGAAGATGTGGAAGCTATGAATACTTCACATGAAGAAGAACTCATGAAAGAGTTCATGTATGATCAGCCCATTGTTGATTTTGCAGGTATATAATGAGCCATGAAGCATGAAGAAAAGATCATGAAGCAAGGTGAAGTTAGCTTGCAAGGATTGAAAGATCCAAAAGGAGTCCAAAGAGGAGCCAAAAAAATTTCATATTTTGAAGACTCAAAGAAAGAGTGAGAGCAGCCATCAAAGGTAAATCAAAGCATGAGGAGAAGCCACCTATATGGAAGGAGTGGTTTGAAGAAAGGAGCAGCCATGATGCACAAAAGAAGGCATGAAGAAAAAGAAAGCATGACAACCATGAAGACATCAAAAGGAGATGCAAGAGTGCACCCAAAGACAAAGTCAAATGTGATCCAAAGACAAAGGAGGATCAAAGCAAAGCATGCAAGCCTACAAGAAGATATGAAGCCATGAAGCCATGAAGGTAAAAAGAAAGAGAGAGATTCTCAAAGAGAGGACAACCAAGAAGAGAGTGAAGCAAGAAAGGTATATGAAGCCAAGGTGATCTCATATTCTAAACATATGTATGAAGCATGTTTCTTGATAGGTGTTGAAGAAGAGCTCTTGTGAAGAGCCAAAGGAGCAAGCATGAAGTTGGAGGAAGCCAAAGAAGCTTCAAAGCAGAGAAGGAAGATCACCAAGAAGGAAGATCACCAAGAAGGAAGATCACCAAGAAGGAAGCCAAAGAAGGAAGATCACCAACCAATCAAGGAGGAGATACAAGGGCAAAAGAAGCGAAGGACGAAGAGGAGAAGAATTGGAGAGTAGCATGGACTCTCAGTTGTAGCTTGAGGGGGAGTGTTGAAATTTATGGTACTTGTGCAAGCTCCAATTGTGAGGCTTGGCACATACTCACCTCTCATTTATTACCTCTTCATCATTTATATATTTGTTGTAAGCCCAAAATGAAGCTAGACCCTAAAAATATAAAGGGCACACTCATAACCTTAATGTAGAGTGTGGAATTAAAAAGGGCAAATGTATTTATGGCTTGGATAAAATCCAAAATAGAAATAGAGATATGGAATACTCAAAAAACTCGTGGCCCTATCCATATGGAATGATTTGGAGCATCAAAAGTCACCCAAGGCAATGGAAGGACAAAAGCCATGAATTGAAAGGTCAAGAGGTGAGAGGAGATGCAAGGGTAGGTGAAACGTCCCATGCCCATAGCTCTATATAAAGAGCTCATTTGAACGTGGAAATTTGTGGAGATGACAAGGAGATGGTGTAGAAGCATATGCTGGTCATTCTCTCACCAATGGAGATATGAAGGTACCTCATTTGGATGCTAGAAGTCACAAAGGTATTCTAGCAGCATACCTTTTGTGTACATAGTCACCTTGTGAAGGTCATATCTCTCTATGTACGTATCCAATTAATTCATACTATATCTTGTTGCAATGCTTATCTCGCATGCTCTCTGTATCGCAAATATAACTATCAGACCATTCTCCAGTAGTTACTGGGAGCATTTCTTGTGAACCTCAGTTTTCTACATAACCTGAGATGAGAGGTAGTCTAACTTTGTGCAGTCGGTTACTTTCCGATATGAACTCCAAATGGAGTGTTCTATAGCTTGTTAGAAAGCTATATGAGTCTACTATGTGTGCTCCAATTTGCATAGTCATTGGATCTCTGAGTGGTTACTGAATCAGGTTTTAGTAAGCATGTGTCTAAGAAGGAAGATTTTAGAAGAGGTTCTCTAACTTCCACTGCGTGTATTGAAGTGTATTGGAGTGAAATTTCTCCACACTTGAGTAGATTTGATGTGAACCTTTTCCCTATACATGGGTACTTTTAAATCTATTGTTGGTGATAGGTTTTTCCTCATGTTCCCACATACATATTACACTAATATGTGGTGGTACTTTGTACTTAGAGATATTATTCAACTCTTACTTTTGATCTATTCCTCATAAATAGAGAGAGCTATTCGAACCATATGTCTTCTCCGTGTACCTTTCTGCATTTCTGCTCTTTATGTGTGCTTCTTGTGTCTCTCTCCCAATTCTACACACAACCAAAAATGGTTCTCTTTCACTGACATCCATTCATCTCCACTACTAGTGATCATGATGGGCATTAAGTGTTTTATTAATATCATGCAATTTGTTATTAAATAATATGATTTGGCTTTTTTTTATCTACCATCTTTTCTTCACCTACCATCTACTGAATTATGGTTTTATGTTTTTATCTACCATTTTTGCACAATCAACTTACCTTCTTTAACTTTTGTATATCCACTATCGACTTTGTCTCAACTGCCTTCTTGATCCCTATGAATGCATTTGACATATTTACTAGATAATTGTTAGTGTGTAAGCTTAAATCCGTTGTTCTAATCCATTGGCGAAGGATTCCACCTCTCAGCCATGTTGGCTTCCTTATTCTTTGCATTTCATGAATTTTCAGCAATTCCTTCTTCTTTTCATTTTGCTTAGCAACTTTCCTATGCTCTTCAATAGATTGACTAGCCTTCCAACAATGTTTGTATCTCTTCTTCTTTTGCAAATAAGCATCATTAAAGGAATGAGTGGAAGCCCGAGGTTGAGGCTTTGGTTTTGATGAACCCAAATCTGAACCACACTTTATTTCCCATTTTTTGAGATAGGAAGTTCTTGTGTTCCATCAATCAAACCACTCATATTCTTTCTAGATTTCTCTTCTTAATAAAAAAGAGACACAACCTCATCAAATGCATACATATTTGGATTCCCTTTTGGAACCAAACTGATTGTAGTGGCAAAGCTTTCAAAAGATTCTATTAATTCATTCAGCAATGTAGAGATGAATGATGCATCCAAAATTACTAATAGAAATGCTTTCTAGCTATTGAACTAAAAATTTAGAAGGAGTTGAACCTATTACGATACCATTCTTGGGTGTATGTAGAAGTGCAAGAGGCACACAAGAAGCACACACAAAAGGAGACATGGAGAAGATAGATGGTTGGAATAGATCTCTCTATTAAGGATGAACAAAGCTTAAGTAAGAGCTGAATAATATCCCTAAGTAAAACGTACCACCACATATGAGTGTATCATGTATGTGGTAACATGGGGAGAAAACCTCTAGCCATCACTAGATTAAAAACCACTCATGTATCGAGAGAAGATTCACATCAAAGCTTCTTGAAGAATGCATAAGTGTAACATAAACTTCTGAATAAACAAAGTGACAAATCCAACTAGTCTACCTTGCTCTTAAAACAACCTCTTTTTTTTTCCTCCACCTTCTCATATGGAAGAAGTGTCATATTCTTATGGACTACTACTATAAGGACACGGTACGTGCAACAACAAAGGCAGATTTGTCAACTTTGACATGGGATCTTTTACATATGTTGTTTAATGTCCTATGGATCCAAAAGAAAAAACTCCCATTTCAATAATGGTTGTTGTGTAGGATTCTCCTTCTACATTGGTCCATTAGTCTACATTCCCTCCATGAGATTATCTTTCACAAAAATCACATCCATTAACTCCATCAACTCTAAGCTCACCCTCTCCCAACCTTCCATCTTCCTTGCTACAATAGATCACTACCTCACAATCTTATGCATCTTCCAATAATTTGATTTATTCACCTCCACCATGATCAAGTTCTCCACCTTTGCTAACCCCACATATTGATCCCTTACCTCTTTCTATTAGAACTGCCTTCCACACCTTAGTCATCTTTGAGAGAAGAGAATTTCTTAAAGTTATAGTGCCACTAAAGAAATAAAAAATACCTATGGAATGCCATGCCTATATTCCACAAATATCTCAAAATGAGGCACTTGAATCCCAAGGTTGGATGTAGATATTAGCCACACGTGATGTTTGTTTGAATGAACAAGTTGTCACCATGGAAGAGTGCATGGATAAAGATGTCTATAATATAGATCTCTTCACGATTAGCCTTATGGAGAAAACATTCTTTGCATGCCAATGCGCAAGGGAACAAACAAAGATCTTCCCTATGGTTATATGTACAAATAGTAAATGATCCTCTCATAATCTCATTGATCGACGCCCCTATATTTAAGTAGGGCTAGAAACAATCAAGGTGAAAATCTATAAGGTTCTCATAGACATAGGAGTGAGAATCAATACAAAATAGCCCTCAATTGTATAAGAACTGCAAGAATCTTTGCAACCCATAGAGGCATACATCATTGGCATACGAAGAGATGAAATACCATAAAGTTTCATGCCCATAGTATATGTACCACTTATCAAGCCACCACTATAGGCTATGGTGCAACCTATGTAACCAAATGTAATGTAAAATCCCATAGCACAACTAGGGTTGCCAACTACCACACAAAAATTTGGATACCTAGTACTTAGAACTAGGAAACGAGAGAGTTCTACCCATCCTGAGTTACAAAATGCATGTATGTGAAATAAAAAGGTTAGGGTGATCCATGCACACACAAAGATGAATTCATAGATGTTCTCATAAGTGAGCAGTTGATGATTGCTTCATGCACTTATAATGTCTTTAGCTTGACACTATGCGGTACAACACTTGCTTTGTGTTAATCTTTAAAAATAGAGCACTTCATGAATGCAAAAAAATATCCTATAAAAATAAATTGAAACATTTGCATGGATAAGAGCTATAGATGACACCTCTACTATCTCACAAGTTTTCAAGCAAGATTCAACTGAAATTGTGAGATTAACATCCTCACACTTTAAGCAATATTTGGAAATATGTAGGTCAATGGAATTAATCTATGGAAATTCTTTGTGGTTGATTGGTTCTCCCTAATGTTGACCTATTGGTTTTGAATGATCTACATATGCATGCGTGTCTAGAAAATTGTAATTAAATGTAAAATAGGCATGCTCATACATGCAACCAACAAGAACTCCATAGAAATTAATATGGCTCTCATTTCTACAAAGTTGTCTTTTACTGAGGGTAAGGTTTCATGAATGTTGGAGTTTGAGGTCTATGGAATCATATGATCAGCACAAGGAAGAAGAAGATGCTTGGAGCAAAACACACAACACTGAAGAGGGAATGTTAGGGTCATAGGCATATATACAATCCCGAGGGGGGGACCTCCTAAAGAGGTAAAAGCATGCCCCAGTGGTCCTAATGTATTCACATAAATCACCACCAAAATATATCAACAAATCCCCCTTGGGAGTGATGCAGTCAACAATGAGCTGGCACTCATGTATGAGGAAGTGCCAAGCTATATGGAAAGAGATCAATCCACAAAAGGCAGTAAGCCCAAACATTTGGGGAAATCTTCAAACTTCAAATGAAGAGCACAAAGAAGAAGAAGAAGCTTCGAGAAAAACATACAACACTAAATGTATTAACAAGTGAATGTAGAAAAATAAGTGACATGTTAGGGTTATAGGCATATATACAAACTAGGGGGAAAAAACCTCCTACAGAGGGAAAAAAGTGCCTCGGTGGTCCTAATGTATTCACACACATCACTACCAAAATATTTCAACAAATCCCCATTGGGAGTGATGCGACAAACAATGAGTTATCACTCATGTATGAGGAAGTCCCAAGCTATGTGGAAAGATATCAATCCACAAAAGGCAATAAGCCCAAACCTTTGGGGAAATCTTCAAACTTCTCTCAAGGTAGAGCCTTTGAGAAAAGCTCAGCAATGTTATCATATGTATGAACATATGCCAAAATGACCTCCCTAGTAGAGAACCTCTCTCTGAAATAATGATAATGCACCTCAATTTGCTTTGTGTGAGCATGGAACCTAATATTCCTCACAACTTCTCATGCACTCTAATTGTCACTAAAGGTTGCATTGAGAAAAGACTTACCAACACCCAAATAAGCCAAAACGCATCTAAGCCACACACACTTGTTGGAACAAGCCCATGGAAAGTCTAAGTGGTGGCTTGAGTAATCAAAAGACATAGAAATTTAAAGGAAATGTGAATTCTTTAAGAGTTCACTTGTGAACTCACTCTTGTAATTTTTGAGCTTCTACTTGATGTAAAAGTGAAAGTATCTAAATTGGTTGAGTCCACTTGATGAGTAGGAAGGAGAACGCCACTAATTCATGATTGAAAGAGTATGAGAATCAATCACTAAAAGATTTGAGAGTGATTTTCGGAGATTCAAATTCAAAATTAGGCTCTTAACATCACTATATATACATGGCTTTTAGTTGCGGTTTTTGTACCTCTATGAGCAGGGCTTCATGGCATATTAGAGTGTGGCTTCAAGGAAAACATATGTACCATTAAGTCCATTGTACTTTACAATCAATATACAACTGGATGCCTATGTGAGTGTACTGTTCATTGCAATATCTCCCAATTTTTTTCTATTAGTTTGCACAGATGATTCTCTGACCATGATCCATCATTTGCACAGATGATTCAATTGACCATGATCCATCAATTGGGTTTTTCAATCGTGAGGTATATTCAAATGGTGTTTTTTTACCAACTAATGTGTATACCGCAACCACCTGAGGAAGAGGAGATTTTTGAAAGAAAACAGGATTATATAGAGGATTATCAGCTATTGTAGGACATTGAATTTTCATCCCAAGAATCAAATCAATAATTAAGAGTCTAATATCCAAAAATTGAAAGAACTGGAAAAGCAAACAAAAATAAATGACCTTTTTGATGCTTCTCTAGGATTTGGCATACAAGCTACTTAGGATGAGCAAGAGGAACAAGAGGAAATGATGCTTTTGACTAGTTTGGATGATAATGAATAAGAGCAACAAAAACATGAAGATGTAGTTATGATAGATGTAGAGGATAGAGAAGAGGCAAAGCAAGCAGAACTTGTCACAAAAATAAATTTACCTTTTCTTGAGCTCTTAAAGGTTATGAGAGATGCTTGCAAAGGTGCAAAAGATCTATAAGACCGAAAACATAAGCTAGAGGGAAACATTGGGAAATGGCAACAAATTGAAGAAATGAGAAGAGATTCTATACAAGGTTTACAAAGAGGCATTGTACATGAGTAGGTATGGAGTAAAACCAAGGATAATGAAGAAAGTTGCAACTATACTTCTAATAATTTGATGATGACATCAACAAGTTTGGGAGGGGGAGGATGCTAAATGCAGACTAAACCTTGTACAATTTCTTTGTAAATAGCCAAAAACGTAAAGATAGAAAGCTCTAATTTTTCTAAAACTTAGGATCAGTCTTCCTTGGGCTATCACAGAGCTCTATACAAAGATAGAGAGCCATTAGATAATGAGAGATAATAGTTTATAAATCTAGAAGTTGAGAGCCTACTAGGAGTTTTAGGAGGGGAAGGATGTCGAATGAAGAGTAGAACTTGTACATTTTCTTTGTAAATAGCCCAAAAGTAGAGACAGAATTTATAGATGGCAATTACAATCTCTAATACGACATCAGTATGATCCCTAGCATTTCTTGGCTTACGCTTGGCATGCCAACATGACATATCTTCTAGCTTGGTATAAGAAAACTTTCAGAGCCATGTTTACTACAGGTTTTTAGGAGTATCACTCTAAAGTATTCACTCCTAAACCTACACACCTGCTTCAATCATCCGCATGGGAGCAAGCAATGTATTCTAAATATTACATGATTCCACACTCGGATACTCGTAGTGCCATCTGATCTAGTTATTGCATAAAAGAAAGGAACTTAATGTTGCCCTACTAAGTGTGGTGCTCGGCCAAGGAATCGAGACCATCTTGAGGATAAAAAGAGATTAAGGCTACTAGTTGATATTGATCCAAGCTGAGGTGGTCACAAAAAGGGTGAAGATCATTTTAATGAACATCATTTCAAAGCCCCTTCCCCCAGGGATTGCAAGATGAATTTCCACTCTAATCTATCATAAGAATTATCAAAATCAATCTCAATAAATAGGAGATTTTGATTTGACGCAACAAGATCAAGGCCTTTCAACATATCCATGATTGCTTCTAAGATCCACATTCATTTAGTGAATGATCATCATGAATTAATGAATGCAGGAGATGTGAGGCATAGTCCACAAGACCTTTGGCAATGACCTTATAACCAATCTAGAGCACTGTGAATGGCCTCTAGTTTTGTATTATTTTCTTGCTGTCCTTCTTTTGAATAATCTTTATAATGCGTTTGTTAAAGCACTTTGTGAGAGCACAAAAAGTTAAAAGCCTCCCTAAAAAAAAAGGGGGTTCATGAGGGAGTCTTCAAAGGCGTTGAGGAACTCATTAGCGAGAGCATCCAAACTTGATCTTTTCCCTTTGGAAAGGGCATCATTCACATCCATGATTTTGCAACTAGCCAACATGCCACCAAGACTTATGATCGTTTCTTGATTTTCTTGAGCTCTAGAGATGAGGACCATGAAACTATGGTTCCATGGTAAGAGCTAGGAAAAAATCCCAAGTAAGTTAGTAAAGCTTTTCAAAATGAATTTATCATTGTTACACTTACATGTTCCTTATCTTTGATATGAATATTTTCCCTATACATGGGCACTTTTTACTCTAGTGTTGGCTAAAGAGTTTTTCCCATGTTACACTCATATCTGGAGGTAATCTCTACTTAGGGATATTATTCAACTCTTACTTCTGTTATGCTCATCATCAACAGAGAGAGTTATCACATCTGTCCATTTTCTCTGCATATTTGGTTTCGTTTGTGCTCCTTGCGTGTCGTATCTCTCTCACACTTCTACACACACACACACACACCACGTAGTGGTATCAGAGCAAGTTCAGCTCCTTCTCAAGTTTTGATTTTTTGCCTCATGGCATGCACACACTTTTAATAATGCAAATCAACTTTCAGAGCATAGAACAATGATTTTAAGTAGCGAGAAAGAATTTGCATCCATTGCATTGGGGTTTTACCACCAGTTCAAGGCCATTCCTATGGTCAACATTTCCATAAAAGTGATAGATTATGAGCTAACATTTAAACATTCATTTCAACTTTCAGTGAATTAAAGATCTTATCACATTCTTGTTCTTTATTGAAATGGTAGGTAGTAATGGCCTATTTTGCATGCTTCAAACTAAAGCTGAGATTGATTTGACAACCTATCCAATGTGGTCTTACATGATGAAACATGTTATTTTTGCAAAACAACTATGAAACATAGCAGCAACTAGGATTGCCACCTATCACACAAAACTTTGGATACCTAGTACTTAGAACTAGGTAAACGAGAAAGTTCTACCCATCCTAAGTTAGAAAATGCATGTATGTGAATTAAAAAGGTTAGGGTGCTCCATGCACACACAAAGATGAATTCATATATGTTCTCATAAGTGAGCACTTGATGATTTCTTCATGCACTTCAATGTCTTTAGCTTGACACTATGCGATACAACACTTGCTTTGTGCAAATTTTTAAAAATAGAGCACTTCATGAATGCAAAAGAAAATCCTATGAAAATAAATTGAAGCATTTGCATGGATAAGAGCTATAGTTGACACCTCCACTATCTCACAAGTTTTCAAGCAAGATTCAACTGAAATTGTGACATTAACATCCTCACACTTTAAGCAATATTTGAAAATATGTAGGTCAATAGAATTAATCTATGGAAACTCTTTGTGGTTGATTGGTGCTCCCTAATGTTGACCTATTTGTTTTGAGTGATCTACATATGGATGTGTGTCTAGAAAATTGTAATCAAATGCAAAATAGGCATGCTCATACATGCAACCAACAAGAATTCCATAGAAATCAATACGGCTCTCATTTCTACAAAGTTGTCTTTTACTAAGGGTAAGGTTCCATGAGTGTTGGAGTTTGAGGTCTATGGAATGAGATGATCAACACAAGGAAAAAGAGAAGCTTGGAGCAAAACACACTACAATGAACCTTATTCTAACCAATATTTTTCTAACTATTTCTAACAATAGAACCTTCTACGTGGATTTATTTACAAAGTAAAATATAAATCACTAACTCTAATGGCGAAGGTATGGTTTCTTTCATTAACTCTAATGGTGATATCAAAAAGCTTTCAAATGTGTTGTATGTTCCACAAATAAAACGAAATGTACTTTTACTAGCTTCTATAAGTGATCAAGGTCATCAAGTATCTTACAGTAAGACAGGCGCTAAGATTATGGACAGTAACAACAACATTGTTGGGACTTGCATAAGCAAGAACAACCTGTATGAGTTTTGTGCTCTTACAGCCACTACAAACCTGGGCACATGTAAGCTATGGCATGAGAGATTCAGCCACATTGGATACCCTATACTCAAGGAGATGCATCATAGAGGTATGGTTGCACACCTACCATCGATTGTAGAAATGAAGGAACCATGTGAAGCTTGCATGATGGGCAAGCAACAGAGGAAGGTGTTTCCACCAGAAAGCAAGAATGGGGCAAGCTCTCCTCTATAGTTGGTGCATGCTCACTTGTGTCAAAAAATGCCTACACAGGCCTTCGGTGGATCTTCCTACTTCATGTTAATTGTCGATGACTACAACACGAAGATGTGGGTGTACGTCCTTTCCAATAAGGCTCAAGATTTTGGTAAGTTTAAAGAATGGCTTCAGCTTGTTGAAATTGAAACAGGGAAGAAGATGAAGAAATTTAAGATAGACAATGGTGGTGAGTTCACATCAATAGAGTTTGAAGATTTCTACAAGAGTAAGGGAATCAAGCATCAACTCACAATGGCACATAGTCCTCAACAGAATGGTGTTGTAGAATGTCGGAATCGAAACATCATGGAGATGGCAAGGTGCATGTTGTAAGGAAAGGGTTTGCCTAATCAATTTTGGACAGAGGTTGTCAACACTGCTCTCTACATCTTGAATTGAAGCTACTCCAAGGAACTTGATGGAAAGACTCCACAAGAATCCTACACTGGTTAAAAGCCTTCTATTTCCCATTTCAAAGTATTTGGAAGTGAATGTTATGTACATGTTCCTGATAGGAAGAGAAACAAGCTTCAACCAAGAAGCATCAAATGTATCTTCCTAGGGTACAACGAAGATAACAAGGCTTATAAGTTTTATGACCCTGAGGCTAAGAAGATCATGGCAAGTTGTGATGTGGTGTTCAAGGGGGAGCAGCCACATGCAGTGGAGGAGGAAAAGAGAGCTTCCACTTTATCATCAGGCGAAGTGGCGATCCAGTTTGATCCTCACCCAAGAGCTATCCCTTCTACACAAGAGAAGGAAGCATCATCTTCAGATTATGAGTCTCAAAGTCACCAACCTGCCGACACCCAAGTGGAAAACCCATTGCCATGTTGGGTGAGGTAGCTCTAGGATTCTGCAAACCCCATCCCAGAGTCACTAAAAGAGGTTGCAGATGGACTGAGGTGATCATAGAGAATAGAGGAATAGAGACGAGCAAACACCCGTATTGTAAACACAACCTTGATGGTTAATCTTATTCAAGAAGAAACCAAGGAACCAACCAATGTGGAAGAGGCACTCCATGATCCGAATTGGAGGGTTCCCATGCAAACAGAATACATCAATATCATGAAGAATGGAGCTTGGGCGCTAGTGGATTGACACCCTAAGCGTAAAGTCATTGGCACCAAGTGGGTATGGAAGCTAAACTACAAGGCTGTTGGTACTCTACAAAAGTATGAAGCAAGACTTGTTGCATAGGGCTACTCACAAGTTGAAGGCATTGACTTTTTTGAATCATTAACCCCGACTGCAGAATGACTACTATCCTAGTAGTACTAGCTGTGGGTGCACATAAACATTGGTCAGTCTATCACATGGATGTCAAGTAAGCGTTCTTGAATGGAGACCTCAAGGAGGAGGTATATGTGTCTCATCCTCCAGGGTTTGAGGCTCCCGATTTAGAGAACCAGGTATGTAAGCTAAAAAAGCCATTATATGGGCTAAAACCAGCTCCTAGAGCATGGCACCAACGGTTAGATAGGTATCTCTTGGACCTAGATCTCAAAAGACGTGCTTCTCATGCTAACTTGTATGTTCTAAAGAGAGGAGGGAAGACAATTGTGCTTTTACTCTATGCATATGACCTTGTGATTACAGGAAATGATGATGCTCTTCTTCAAGAAACAAAAGCTGCCCTGAGTTCAGAATTTGAAATGACAAACTTGGGCTTAATGCATTATCCCTTAGGTCTTGAAGTTTGGCAGAAACTAGGGAAGATTTTCATCTCTCAACAAAAGTATGCAAGGCAGATATTGAAGGCATTTGACATGGAGGATTGCAAAGAAATTTTTACACCTATGGAGTTCACCACAAAATTATCTATTGAAGATACTCTACCTTCAGTGGATATTAGAAGATATAGGAAAGTAGTTGGAAGTCTCATCTACTTGTGCAATAGCAGACCAGCCATCTCTTATGTTGTTCGAGTAGTAAGCACGTTCTCTAATAAGCCTTGCCAAACTCATTGGAAGGAAAGCATGCGGATACTCAAGTATGTGAAAGGAGCCACTGATTATGGTATTCTTTATGAAGAAGGATCATCTCTAGTTGGATATTGTGACTCAGATTGGGAGGAGATTTTGATACCAGAAAATCAATTTTTGGATATTGCTTTTCTTTAGGATCAAGGATTTTCTCTTGGATTAGTAAGAAGCAACCGATTCTAGCATTATCTTCTACTGAAGGTGAGTACGAAGCTGCATGCATTGCAGCATGTGAAGCAGTATGGTTGAGGAGGATCCTTTGGCACATAGGAATACAAGGACACAAGACTACAGAGTTGAAGTGTGACAACCGAAGTTGCATGGCCATTGCCAAAAATCTTGTTTTCCATGCACATACCAAGCACATAGAAATCCAGTATCACTATGTGCATGAATTGATTGAGGATGGGATCGTGGAGATAAGTTATTGTCCTACTGATGAAAATGGAGCACACATCTTCACCAAGGCTCTTGGGAGAGAGCAACTTCTTTGACACTTTCCAAAGCTTGGGATTGGACCTAGGAGGTCATTCACCGTAGGGTGGACATTGAGGAGGGGTGTTAGATATGCTCAATACTCCACCCTCATGTGACCACAAATGATCCATGGTGCTCTAAGTTGTAAGGCCCGCATTATGAGGAGAAGCAATTATGAGCGCTCGGACATTTTTAGAACCCTAACTTCCAAGTTAGATGAGGTCTATGTGTGACCGTTGATGGTTGTAGATGATCTTTGTGAGCCTAGTTGTTAGGTAAGGTAGGGCATAAAATTCTAGGCCATTGGGTTCCCATTTAAGGGGAAAATAAAGCCTCTATGGCGTCGTGCAGTTTCCCCATAGAACCTTAATGGGGGGAGTGCAGAGGGGGGCTTGCCCCCTTCTGCGGGGTCCGGGGGGCCTATCCCCTTGGCCTGTAGGGTCGAGATGGTAGGACTTCTTCCAAACCTATTATCAAGAAAGCTTGTGAGCTTCAAAAGTTTAAGATACCTAGCACTAGAAAAGATTTTGCAAACCTGGCCATTCAGTTATGTAGCATAATGCTTGCCCCAAAATGGCTCTAGTAAGTGCTCATAAGTTACTTTCTCAGGGACATATTCTAGAAGAAATTCTTCA
Organism: Ceratopteris richardii; assembly: GCA_020310875.1. Lineage (NCBI taxonomy): Eukaryota > Viridiplantae > Streptophyta > Polypodiopsida > Polypodiales > Pteridaceae > Ceratopteris > Ceratopteris richardii. Next base: position 119,435,139 of record CM035432.1, on the reverse strand, counting down.
ACATGTTAACTTCCGCTAGAGCATACCTCTCTATATATTGGGTTCTTGTTGTCTCTTGTGTGTATACCACAGTAGTCTTCACAACACCAAGAACATGCTGATATGCAAGCTCTATGCTCCAAAAGCATTGTGCAACAAGGTAGCTAGCTCTAGAGGCATTTCCTGTTGCGTGATGCTCCATCCAGATTGAGGGAAGATTGGTCACGAAAGATCGTTCTCAACATCTTCAGGTAGAAAATAATTATGGAGCAGATGGAAGTTCCAATACAAGTTTGAAAAAAGAGAAATATAGATTAAGCAACTACAAGTATTGTTAGTCATCAATTTTTGCTACAATTCAACGCTCTCTGTTTTGTTCTTTAACAGTTGAAGCTGCGCTCGCCATCTCTAAATGCTCGCCCTTACTCTTGGTTTTCCTTATCTCGGTATTCAGTAGATCAGATGCCCTCTCCTCACAAAAGGCGAACAAGAACAACAACCCAAGCCCCTCTCGCTTTCCCATTTTCTTCGCAATCCTCCTCCGATAATCATGCATGTGCCACGTTCTCCCTCTCTCCTCAATCTCCTTCTTCCTGAATTCCACCCCCCCCCCCCCTTTTATGACATCACCCTGAATTGTATAACTAGGCAATTTCTTAGCCTTTACATGATGCACTTGTTGATGAGAAGGTTGACATAAAAGAGGGTAAAAATATGCTTAGAGGTAGGCCAACGGTTTTGGATTTTAGCTTTTCGTGAATAGCTTTTTGTGAATAGTTTGAATAGGTAGCTTTTTGTGAGAAGCCGAAATCTTGAACAAAAGGAGCAAACTTCGATGAGGGCCTTGAACTAAAATCAAGAAATTTACATTCTTTATTGTTTGGGCATCCCCATCTCGATGCTTTCCCCACAAACATGACCGACTCCGCAGCTCTACTGACGATCTTCTTGATGCCCTGTTGTAACGCGGCAGAACGAGGTATGTACGAAATGGTTTCTGTGTGCCTGCGGAAGTTTCTGCGTTCTCCGTTGTTGGAGGCTCGAACACGCGTACCATCGAGCTGAGCTGAACTTTCACGTAGCTCAAGTTCTCTTTGATACACGAAGACGTCAATAGCCTGCGTTAGGTTGCGCCGCCAATGATACAGCTCATGTCTTTCGTAGTTGAGAGAGAGAGAGAGCAAATGTAAAATTCTTACGTGGTTTTCGGTTGCAGGCGCTTTCACAATTAAAAGATCGGGCGTGGATGCAGGCGCTTTCACCATTAAATGATTTCTGAAAACCAGAAACAAGAGGAGTTAAGTGTGCGATTACGAAAATGCGCATGCAAACACATCGCATGATCCTAAGATTGGGCACTAACCGCAGCAGCTGCTTTGTGCTGTTGTAAGGGATGTCCTTCTTTTTGAGTTTCGTTGTGTAATGAAGATGGTTGTGTTAAGTTTTTCAATATGTAATTCAGTCTTCAAGTGTAAATGATCAACGCCTTATTTTCTTTCGTTTTAGCTTCACTACAGTCTCGTTTTACGCTGCCATCAATTGCGTAAAGACGGGGTGGGAGAGTGTTATAACTCGATTCTTTGGGAGCACTTATGCATGAGATTTCCCAAACTCATCTAACGATTCCACCACCAAAACTTCATAGAAAAATTGTTGCCACTAGAACAGAATTTTGGTTTTCGTATGGACACAAAATTTTGTGAAAATAACAAACATAAATGTATTCGATTATATGTTGCTCGGTATATCAGTCGGGTAGTCATTCTATCTTCAAATGCTTAACATTGCCTGCCATAAGAAAATTTAAGACAAAAATTGCAAACGAGGGGTGTATTGGTGGCAATATAGATGCCTATAGCTTCAATTAAATGAGAATTTCTCTTTTTTTTTTGAATTTTTATCAAAATGTTCTATTTTTCATTTTAGCTAAAATAATAATTATTATAATTTATTTTTCTTAGAAGAAGAATCACTTCTAACAAAAGCGATAGAGTAATACAACTAATAAATAAAAAATGTATCGTTCATATCCACATGTATACATACACATGTAAACACGTGAGCATACACATGCATACACACAACAATACACATTTATGCACGCATATATAGATACATATGCACACAGAAAAATGGATACATATTTGAACATGCACACCAATATATGCATATAAACACACACATACACATACACCATACACATGCACACGTCCTTAGATATACCATACGTAACATACATACACATATAAATATTGTCACACATACTTATTACATATATACATAAATACACATACGCTTACATACATACCTTTATACAACCACAGACACAGGCACACACAAAGACATAAACATACACACAGGCACACACAAAGACATAAACATACACACCAAAATACTTCAAGTAAACTTGGTTAGGGTAGTTCATGTTGGAGTGACTACTCTCGTTGCATGTGGTACAAAAAAGTCTACCTATGGGTGTCTTGAGTGGTCTACAACTCCACTTCAGGGTGAACTTTTCCCACTGAATTTCCGTCGTGGTAGTGTGTGTGTGCGTGTGTGTGAGGATGCCACTCTACATGTATGTAAACTAATATGTATCCTAAAAACCCGAAATTGAAATGTCTTTATGTACATACACTATAAATACCTATAGCCTAATTCCTTATCTTTTATGTATGTAGATCCTCCAACCCTTACTGTCAATATGTTTATGTACGTGTAATAATATATATCCATAAATGCTAATTATATATATATATATATATATATATATATATATATATATATATATATATATATATATATATGTGTGTGTGTGTGTGTGTGTGTGTATCTATATAGGCACACAGAGACACACACACATATGAAGAAATTTGAAAAAAAAAAACCAAAACATGCGATAGGATTTGTCAGATAAAGCCACTGACGTGCCAAGAGAGGAATGGAAGATATATGGAGAATTACATGAGAACTTGATGAGTGCCAAAACAAAAAACTATTTTTGTGAGAAGAGAAAAGGCACTAAAGAATTTGTTTGATACATTGTGCATGGTTGAAGAGAAATATAGTAGTAAAAGCTAAAGAGGTGAAGCGAAAGAAAAAAAGCATAAACAAAAAATTAAGGAAGAAGAGAAGAAGAAAGCCATAGTGCTATAGGATGAGCAAAGTTAATTTGAATAGCCACCACCTTTGTTATTAGAAACACCTTAGAGTTTGATGCCAAGGAGAAAAATCTTAATACATAGGATAGACCAACTAATGTGTATACATCAACCACCTTAGGAAGAGGAGATTTTTGAGGAAAACGAGGATGATATAGAGAATTATCAGTTATTTTGGGACATAGAATTATCATCCCAAGAAGCAAATCAGTTATAAGAGTTTGACATTCAAAAATTTAAAGAACTAGAAAAGAAAACAAATATAAATGATTTTTTTGTTGCTTCTATAGGGTTTGGCATACAACCTGCCCAAGATGATCAAGAGAAACAAGAGGAAATGGTTTTTTTGGACCAACTAATGTGTATACCTCAACCACCTAAGGAAGAGGAGATTTTTGAAGGAAAACAGGATGCTATAGAGGATTATCAGTTATTGTACGACATTGAATTGTCATCCCAAGAATCAAATCAATAATAAGAGTCTAATATCCAAAAATTTAAAGAACTCGAAAAGCAAACAAATATAAATGACCTTTTTGATGCTTCTCTAATGATCAAGAGGAGCACTAGGAAATGATGATTTTGACTAGTTTGGATGATAATGAATAAGAGCAACAAACATATGAAGTTGTAGTTATGATAGATGTAGAGGATATAGTAGAGGCAAAGCAAGAAGAACTTGTCACAAAAACAAAGTTACCTTTTCTTTAGATCTTGAAGGTCATGAGAGATGCTTGCAAAGGTGCAAAAGATCTATAAGACCGAAAACATAAGCTAGAGGGAGAAATTTGGAAATGGCAACAAATTGAAGAAATGAGGAAAGATTCTATACAAGGTTTATAAAGAGGCATTGTACATGAGTAGGTATGGAGTAACACCAAGGATAGTGAAGAAAGTTGCAACAATAATTCCAATAATTTGATGATGACATCAATAGGTTTAGGAGGGGGAGGATGCTGAATGAAGACTAAACCTTGTACAATTTCTTTGTAAATAGCCGAAAACATAGAGATAGAAAGCTCTAATTTTTCTAAAACTCAAGAACAATCTTCCTTGAGCTATCACAGAGCTCTATACAAAGATAGAGAGCCATAAGATAATGAGAGATATTAGTTTATTAATCTAGAAGTTGAGAGCCTACTAGGAGATGTTGAATGAAGAACATAACTTGTACATTTTCTTTGAAAATAGCCCAAAAGAAGAGATAGAATTTATAGATGGCAATTACATTCTCGTGTACCACATGAGTATGATCCCCAGCATTTAGTTGGCTTATGCTTGGCATGCCTACATGAAAAATCTTCTAGCTTGAAATAACTTTCAAAGCCATGTTTACTACATGTTTTTAGGAGTATCACTCTAAAGTATTCACTCCTAAACGAACACACCTACTTCAATCATCCGCATGGGAACAATCAATGTATTCTAAATATTACATGATTCCACACTCGGATACTCCTAGTGCCATCAATGGGTATGCATTGTAGTTTGATTTGGGAAAAGGATTAAGACTATGCAAACATGAACTAGCAATAGATATTCTCGAGTATTACATTGACCATGCTTTAGCACAAAGCTCTGTCAGGAATGAGAGGGGGGAGTGTTGGCCAGCAATTAGGAATGTGTCGATGAGAGAGCCTCAAAACAGAACAACAAAGAAAAGAGCAGCAAGAAATAAGGAGATAGAGTAGTCAAGCATAACTTAGCAAGAAGGCCCAACTAATGTTTCACAATGAATCTAACTCTACCACTACACTCATAATGTAAATATCATTTTTGGTAGATTAGACTCCAATTTGTTCAAGATGAGGAGTCCTTCAACTTCATGAGTACTGGAAGTATCTATTTACCAATTTTCATAATGTTTAGATTCCGTTTGAGCCTTCAAATAATCCTTAGAACCTAATTTCTAACTAGGTCGGACACTATGTTTGAGTAGAGGCAAAAGTAGTGAAGAGATAGGATTTGATTCTGAGTTGAGGATTATAGTGGTGCATTTGACACTTTGCTTTATCAGCAAGTTGTGGGATGTCTTATATATGTATGCTACACAAGGCCAGATATACAGTACGCAGTTTCCTAGTTGAGTCGATTCATGCATTGGCTTGACACTAACACATGGAGATTGACATTGCTATGCATATTCTCAATGATAGTTGGATTGCATTAATGATTTCACAAAATCTAGTGTTTCATGCACAAACCAAACACATTGAGGTGCATTATAGCTATGTGAGAGAGTGCTTTCATGCAAGAGATACTGATTTTGTATATGTGCCTACACAAGATAATGTGGCAAACATATTCACCAAAGCTCTTCCATGGGAAAATCTTGAAGCTTTTTGCAAAGCTTTTGCCTTATTGCCTAGTGAGGTTGATTTGTCACCCCTTGTATGTGTTCATATCATTTTCGCTAAGGGGGTTTGTTACACTTACGTGTTCCTCGAGAAGCTTTGATGTGAACCTTTTCCCTATACATGGGTACTTTTAAATCTAGTGTTGGTGATAGGTTTTTCCTCATGTTACCACATATATATTACACTAATATGTGGTGGTAATTTGTACTTAGAGATATTATTCAACTCTTACTTTTGTTCTATTCATCATCAATAGAGAGAGCTATTCGAACCATATGTCTTCTCAATGTACCTTTCTACATTTGTGCTCTTTATGTGTGCTTCTTGTGTCTCTCTCCCAATTCTACACATGATCAAAAATGGTTCTCTTTCACTGACATCCATTCATCTCCACTACTAGTGATCATAATGGGCTTTAAGTGTTTTATAAATAACATGCATTTTGTTATTAATTACTATGATTTGGATTTCTTTTATCTACCATCTTTCTTTCACCTACCATCTACTGAATTACGGTTTTATGTTTTTATCTACCATTTTTGCACAATGAACTTACCTTCTTTAACTTTTGTATATCAATTGTCGACTTTCTCTCAACTACCTTCTTGATCCCTATGAATGCATTTGACATATTCATTAGGTAGTTGTTAGTGTGTAAACTTAAATCCTTTGTTCTAATCCATTGGCCAAGGATCCCACCTCTCACCCATGTTGGCTTCATTATTCTTTGCATTTCATGAATTTTTAGCAATTCTTTCTTCCTTTCATTTTGCTTAGCAACTTTTGTATGCTCTTCAATAGTACGACTAGCCTTCCAAAAATGTTTGCATCTCTTCTTCTTTTGCAAATAAGCATCATTAAAGGAATGAGTGGAGACGAGAAGTTGAGGCTGTGGTTTTGATGAACCCAAATTTGAACCACACTTTATTTCCCATTTTTTGAGATAGCAAGTTCTTGTGTTCCATCAATCAAACCACTCATATTCACTCTAGATTTCTCTTCTTATTAAAAAAAGACACAACCTCATCAAATGCATACATATTTGGATTCCCTTTTGGAACCAAACCGATTGTAGTGGCAAAGCTTTGAAAAGATTCTATTAATTCATTCAGCAATGTAGAGATGAATGATGCATCCAGAATAATATCATCTATGGGGGGTAAAGCCCTAGCACAACTAGTAGAAATGCTTTCTAGCTGTTGAACTAAAAATTTCGAAGGAGTTGAACCTATTCTGATACCATTCTTGGGTGTGTGTAGAAGTGCAAGAGACACACAGGAAGCACACACACAAGGAGAACAAATGCAAAAAGAGACATGGAGAAGATAGATGGCTGGAATAGATCTCTCTCTTAAGGATGAACAAAGCTTAAGTAAGAGCTAAATAATATCCCTAAGTACAAAGTACCACCACATATGAGTGTATCATGTATGTGGTAACATGGGGAGAAAACCTCTAGCTGTCACTAGATTAAAAACCACCCATGTATAGGGAGAAGATTCACATGAAAGCTACTTAAAGAATGTGTAAGTGTAACATAAACTTCTAAATAAACCAAGTGACAAATCCAACTAGTCTACCTTGCTCTTACAACAACCTCTCTTTTTTCCTCCACCTTCTCATATGGAAGAAGTGTCATATTCTTCTACATATTTTGTTTAATGTCCTATGGATCCAAAAGAAAAAACTCCCATTTCAATAATGGTTGTTGTGTAGGATTTTCCTTCTACATTGGTCCATTAGTCTACATTCCCTCCATGAGATCATCTTCCACCATCACCATTCTTGAATTTGTCCATCCATAAGTCTACATCCCTAGAAGCACAACATTCCACTTCCATCTCCACGCCATAACAAAAATCACATCCGTTCACTCCATCAACTCAAAGCTTACCCTCTCTGAACCTTTCCATCTTCCTTGCTACAATAGATCACCACCTCACAATCCTATGCATCTTCCAATAATTTGATTATTAACCTCCACCATGATCATGTTCTCCACCTTTGGTAACCCCACATATTGATCCCTTACCGCTTTCTATTAGAACTCCCTTCCACACCTTAGTCATCTTTGAGAGAAGAGAAGATTCTTAAAGTTATAGTGCCGCTAAAGAAATAAAAAATACCTATGGAATACCAGGCCTATATTCCACAAATGTCTCCAAATGAGGCACTTGAATCCCAAGGTTGGATGTAGATATTAGCCACAAGTGATGTTTGTGTGAATGAACAAGTTGTCACCATGGAAGAGTGCATGGATGAAGATGTCTATAATATATATCTCTTCAGGATTAGCCTTATGGATCGAAAGAGGCATTGTACATGAGTAGTTATGGAGTAAAACCAAGGATAGCGAAGAAAGTTGCAACAATACTTCCAATAATTTGATGATGCCATCAACAGGTTTAGGAGGGGGAGGATGCTGAATGAAGACAAAAACTTGTACAATTTAAGTTTACACACTAAAAATTATCTAATGAATATGTCAAATGCATTCATAGGGATCAAGAAGGTAGTTGAGAGAAAGTCGATAGTGGATATACAAAAGTTAAAGAAGGTAAGTTGATTGTGCAAAAATGGTAGATAAAAACATGAAACCATAATTCAGTAGACGGTAGGTGAAAAAAAGATGCTAGATAAAAAAAAGCCAAAGCATAGTAATTAATAACAAATGGCATGATATTTATAAAACACTTAAAGCCCATTATGATCACTAGTAGTGGAGATGAATGGATTTCAGTGAAAGAGAACCATTTTTGGTTGTGTGTAGAATTGGGAGAGAGACACAAGAAGCACACATAAAGAGCACAAATGCAGAAAGGTACATGGAGAAGACATATGGTTCGAATATCTCTCTCTATTGATCATGAATAGAACAAAAGTAAGAGTTGAATAATATCTCTAAGTACAAATTACCACCACATACTAGTGTAATATGTATGTGGTAAAATGAGGAAAAACCTATCGCCAACACTAGATTTAAAAGTACCCATGTATAGGGAAAAGGTTCACATCAAAGCTACTCGAGGAACACGTAAGTGTAACAAACCCCCTTAGCAAAAATGATGTGAATACATACAAGGAGTGACAAATCAACCTCAGTAGGTAATAAGGCAAAAGCTTTGCAAAAAGCTTCCAGATTTTCCCATGGAAGAGCTTTGGTGAATATGTATGCCACATTATCTTGTGTAGGCACATATACCAAATCAGTATCTCTTGCATGAAAGCACTCTCTCACAAAGCTATAATGCACCTCAATTTGTTTGGTTTGTGCATGAAACATTAGATTTTGTGAGATAATTAATGCAATCCGACTATCATTGCGAATATGCATAGCAATGTCAATCTCCATGTGTTACTGTCAAGCCAATGCATGAATCGACTCAACTAGGAAACTGCGTACTGTATATCTAGCCTTGTGTAGCATGCATATATAAGACATCCCAGAACTTGCTGAGAAAGCAATGTGTCAAATGCACCACTATAATCCTCAACTGAGAATCAAATCCTATCTCCACTAGTGTGACACTCAAAAGACCAAGATAAGTGACATCAAAAGTATGCTACAAATCAGCCATAAGGATGTCAAGTTTTGCATCACACGACCCAATCAACAATATGTCATCAACATAAAGAACAAGCATTGTGGGGTCAGCCCCATCTTTGCGTGCATAGAGTATGCTTTCAATGTGACTACACATGAAGCCAAGAGCAATAAAGTTCTTATGAATTTCTTCATGCCATGCACATGGAGCGTTTTTGAAACCATACAAGGCTTTATGCAAGTGACAAACCATACGATACAAACCTTGTAGATTAATGTCATCAAGAGATACAAAATAGTCTACCAAACACACAATTAGATTCCCCCCATTAAGGTTCTATGGGGAAGCTACATGATGTTAGAGGGCCTTTATTTTTACCTTGAATGGCAACCCGATGGCCCGAAATTTTATGGCCCACCTAACCTAATGGATAGGCTCACAAAGATCATCTGTGACCATCAATGGTCACACATAGACCTAATGAAACTTATAGTTAGGGTTCCACAAATGTCCGGGCTCTCACAATGGATTCTCCTCATAATGAAGTTGTCACAACTTAGAACATCATAAATCATGTGTGGTCACTTGAGGGTGGACTATTGAGCATATCTAATGGATTGAACACATAGTTTTCACACATGACCGACTTTATCCAAAACTTATCAAGAAGGTGTTTCCTTTAACCATATAACATACCATTTCGAGGAGTGTTCTATTATTACACTCTTAAACACCATTTTGATTAGGTGAATATGGAATTTTATATTGGAGTCAAATTCCTATTCAAAAGATGGAGTCTTGATAGCACCACATACATCAATATGAGAGAGATGCAATTTTCTTCTAGTGTGTGTATGACTATGTTTTGGAAAAGAAGAATGATGCATTTTTCCAAGACATGCCAGATTCCTTCTTCTTTTCATTGTGCTTAGGAATCTTTCTACACTCATCTATATGGCTGATTGAGAGGTGGGATCCTTCACCACTGGATTAGAACAAAGGATTTAAGTTTACACACTAACATTTATCTAATGAATATGTCAAATGCATTCATGGGGATCAAGAAGGGAGTTGACAGAAAGTCGATAGTGGATATACAAAAGTTAAAGAAGGTAAGTTGATTGTGCAAAAATGGTAGATAAAAAAGTAAAACCATACTTCAGTAGATGGTAAGTGAAAAAAAGATGGTAGATAAAAAAAAAGTCAAATCATAGTAATTAATAACAAATTGCATGATATTTATAAAAGAAAGCCAAGAGCCATAAAGTTCTTATGAATTTCTTCATGCCATGCACATGGAGCATTTTTGAAACCATACAAGGCTTTATGAATGTGGCAAACCATATGATACAAAGCATGTAGATTAATGTCATCAGGAGATACTTAAATAGTCAACAAAATACACAATCGGATTCCCCCCATTAAGGTTCTATGAGGAAGCTACATGATGCTAGAGGGCCTTTATTTTTATCTTGAATGGCAACCCGATGGCCCGAAAGTTTATGGCCCACCTAACCTAATGGATAGGCTCACAAAGATCATCTGTGACCATCAATGGTCACACATAGACCTCATGAAACTTAGAAGTTAGGGTTCCACGAATGTCCGGGCTCTCACAATGGCTTCTCCTCATAATGAATTTGTCACAAATTAGAACATCATGGATCATTTGTGGTCACTTGAGGGTGGACTATTGAGCATATCTAATGGATTGAACACATAGTTTGCACACATGACCGACTCCATCGAAAACGTATCAAGAAGGTGTTTCCTTTAACCATATAACATGCCATTTCGAGGAGTGTTCTATTATTACACTCGTAAAAATGATTTTGCTTAGATGTATATGGAATTTTACATTGGAGACGTATTCCTCTCCCAAAGATGGAGTCATGATAGGATTAGACCAGGTACAACAGGTCCATTATGAGTGTTGCAGATCAAGGAAAATATGAGTGTTGCAGATCAAGCTTTCCTGGCTAGTCAGAAGGGCAAAGGAAAATGGAGCTCTTCTACCAGTAAGCAGAAATCTGCAAATGCTGCACATTCGAAGAACCAAGACAAAGATGAGAAAAAATCAGAAAAGCAGAAATTGTTTTGTAAGTATTGTAAAGGGAATGATCATATCATAAAGAACTATCCAAAATTGGCTACAAAAGAGCCAAAGAAGAAAGAGGCTGGAATGGTTGTTGCAGAAGCCTCTACACCAAAATCGGAGTTTGCTAATCTTGTGGAGGAAGAAGAATGGGCATTTACTACTGGTAGTTTTGACCCATCTTCTCATGAGCAATGCATGTCTAGAGTAGACTCAGATGTTTGGTACCTTGACAGTGGGGCGACCAAACATATTACCTCGCAGCGCAGTTTCTTCTCTTCACTCAAGCCTGCCCCTACAGGGAATACTGCTACATGTGCCAACAACTCCTCTTATCCTATTATGGGAGTTGGTAAGATCATTTTGACTACTATTGATGGTAGTTCTTTCACTTTGTTAGATGCTTTATTTGTGCCAGGGATCAAGAAGAACCTATTATAAGTTTCTGCATTAGCCAAGGTTGTCTTGGTTATGGAATTTGTTGATGACAGGTGTACAATTCATGATCTGCCAAATGGCGATGTGATTATTGCTTCTGGCATTTTAGGTCGTGGGCCGTATAAGCTCATAGACTATGAAAGATCTGTAAATGATTTGGCATGTGCAGTAAATGATTCTTAGGCTATGTCAGATGCAAAGCTTTGGCACGCACACTTTGGTCATCTGAATTTTGCTGGTTTGCTATGCCTGCAGAAATCTGAAATGGTGTCCGCTTTGCCCAAACTTGAGGCACCTAGAAAACATGTTTGTGAAGGCTGTATTTTGGGCAAAATGTAGCGTTCATCCTTTCCAAAAGATGGTTCAGTTTTGGCTACTCATAAATTTCAGCTTGTACATAGTGATGTCTGTGGTCCTATGCAGACACCTTCTTTTGGGAATTATCTTTACTTCGTGACTTTCATCAATGATTTTTCCAGGCATGCATGGGTATATCCATTGAAGGCAAAGTCTGAAGTGTTCATGTGCTTCAAACAGTTTTTGGTTTTGGCTGTAAATCTGTCAGAATGTAAAATGGGCACCCTCCGTTTTGATCGGGGGGGGGGGGGGGGGGGGGGGGGGAATATATGTCTTCTGATTTTAATGCATTTCTAGCTGAACGTGAGATAAAACATACAGTGCCGTATATGCCTCAACAGAATGGAGTTATTGAACGAAAGAACAGGTCACTCATGGAGATGGCAAGGTGTATGGTCAAGAGTCACGCTTTACCACATAGTTTCTGGCTTGAGGTTGTCATGTTTGCAGCATATGTACTGAACAAGTGTCCCACCAAAGCACTGCAGTCTATCACTCCATATGAGGCTTGGCATTATCACAAGCCATCTGTTGCTCATCTGCGTGTTTTTGGTTGTTTGGCATATGCATTAGTGCTTGAACAACATCGCAGAAAATTGGATGATAAAGGACTAAAATATATTTTTGTTGGGTACAGTTCTGAAAGTAAAGGCTATCGTTTGTATCATCCACAGACTAAGTGCATTCTGGTTAGCTGTGATGTTGTTTTGTGGAAGATGTTATTCAGCCATTACTTTCAACGTACTAAGGAGACATCTGTTAGCTCCAAAGACATGTATGATACTTTGGTGCCTCTTTTTACAGGTGGACAGTCTAGTGCTGGTCCCGATGAGGAAACTTCTCAGTCTTCATAGGTTTCATGCGATGATGCAGATCATTCCATTTCCGATGCAGGTTTACATGATGCAAAAACTATGCCAAAATGGTTGGTGCAGACTTTGCGTGATAGCAAATTAGATGCACCTCTATCATATCGTACTCGTTGAGGCTCTCATAGTGCCTCTTTTGCATCAGATTGCTATGTTATGGCTGCATCTAGTCTCTATGATGAGAATGAGCATGTTTCCTTTGATGAAGCACAAAATTCAGAAAATTGGATGGCTGCTATGCAATCTGAATACGATGCTATAATGAAGAATGGTACTTGGTCTTTATGTGACTTGCCTCCTGGCAAGAAGGCCATTGGCACTAACTAGGTATACAAGCTCAGGCATAAACCGGATGGTATAGTTGACAGGTATAAGGCTAGGCTTGTTGCAAAGGGTTATGCATAGGAAAGAGGCATTGATTTTGATGAGACCTTTGCACCTACATGTCGTATGACAACTGTTCGGAGCATCTATGCACTTGCAGCTCATCATGGTTGGAATGTACATCGGTTGGACATTAAAACAACATTTTTGAATGGTGACTTGCATGAAGAAGTGTATGTTTTTCAGTCCCATGGCTTTGTGCAGAAAGGGCATGAAAACCAGGTGTGCAGGTTAAAGAAGGCATTATATGGTTTAAAGCAAGCACCACGTGCTTGGTATGAGAAGATACATGCCTATCTGATTGCACATGGTTTTGAGAAGAGTCCAAGTGAAAGCACCTTATATGTTAAGCGAGATAATGATGTGCTTCTGATAATTGTTGTCTATGTTGATG
>CM035432.1:119026560-119416560 GCA_020310875.1 Ceratopteris richardii | reverse complement strand
CAGCGACTAAAACAGGTTGTAGATGGACCGAGGGGATCACAGAGAATAGAGGAACAGAGATGAGCAAGCACCCATATTCTAAACACAGCCTTGATGGTTGATCTTATTCAAGAAGAAACCAAGGAACCAACCAATGTGGAAGAGGCACTCCATGATCCGAATTGGAGGGTTGCCATGCAAATAGAATACAACAATATCATGAAGAATGGAACTTGGGAGCTAGTGGATCGACCCCCTAAGCATAAAGTCATTGGCACCAAGTGGGTCTGGAAGCTTAAGTACAAGGTTGATGGTACTCTAGAAAAGTATGAAGCAAGACTTAATGCAGAGGGCTACTCACAAGTTGAAGGCATTGACTTTTGTGAGTCATTTGCCCCAACTGCGAGAATGACTACTATCTGAGTAGTACTAGTTGTGGCTGCACATAAGCGTTGGTCAGTCTATCATATGGATGTCAAGTCAGCGTTCCTGAATGGAGACCTCAAGGAGGAGGTATATGTGTCTAAGCCACCAGGGTTTGAGGCTCTCGATTCAGAGAACAAGGTATGTAACCTAAAGAAGCCATTATATGGGCTAAAACAAGCTCCTAGAGCATGGCACCAGCGGATAGACAAGTATCTCTTGGACCTAGATTTCAAAAGATGTGCTTTTCATCCTAACTTGTATGTTCTAAAGAAAGGAGGGAAGAAGTATGTGCTTGTACTCTATGTAGATGACCTTGTGATTACACGAAATGATGATGCTCTTCTTCAACAAACAAAAGATGCCGTGAGTTCAGAATTTGAAATGACAAACTTGGGCTTAATGCATTATCCCTTAGGTCTTGAAGTTTGGCAGGAACTAGGGAAGATTTTCATCTCTCAACAAAAGTATGCAAGGCAGATATTGAAGGCATTCGACATGGAGGACTACAAGGAAATTTCCACACCTATGGAGTTCAACACAAAATTATCTATTAAAGATACTTCACCTCTAGTGGATATTGCAAGATATAGGAAATTAGTTGGAAGTCTCATCTACTTGTGCAATAGCAGACCAGACATCTGTTATATTGTTGGAGTAGTAAGCGCATTCTCTAATAAGCCTTGCCAAAATCATTGGAAGGCAAGCATGCGGATACTCAGGTATGTGAAAGGAAGCACTCGTTATGGTATTCTTTATGAAGAAGAATCATCTCTAGTTGGATATTGTGACTTAAATTGGGCAGGAGATATTGATACCTGAAAATCGTTTTATGGATATTTCTTTTCTTTAGGATCAGGGATTTTCTCTTGGATTAGTAAGAAGCAACCCACTGTAGCATTATCTTCTACTGAAGTGGAGTACAAAGCTTCATGCATTATAGCATGTGAAGCAGTATGGTTGAGGAGGCAAGTTCTTGTGTTCCATCAATCAAACCACTCATATTCACACTAGATTTCTCTTCTTATAAAAAAAGAGACACAACCTCATCAAATGCATAGATATTTGGATTCCCTTTTGGAACCAAACCGATTGTAGTGGCAAAGCTCTGAAAAGATTCTATTAATTCATTCAACAATGTAGAGATGAATGATTCATCCGAAATAATATCATCTTTGAGGGGTAAAGCCCTAACACGACTAGTAGAAATGCTTTCTAGCTGTTGAACTAAAAATTTAGAAGGATTTGAACGTATTATGATGCCATTCTTGGGTGTCTGTAGAAGTGCAAGAGACACACAAGAAGCACACACACAAGGAGAACAAAAAGAGACATGGAGGAGATAGATGGTTGGAATAGATCTCTCTATTAAGGATGAACAGAGATTAAGTAAGAGCTAAATAATATCCCTAATTACAAAGTACCACCACACATGAGTGTATCATGTATGTGGTAACATGGGGAGAAAACCTCTAGCCATCACTAGATTAAAAACCACCCATGTATAGGGAGAAGATTCACATCAAAGCTACTTAAACCAACACACCTGCTTCAATCATCCGCATGGGAGCAAGCAATGTATTCTAAATATTACATGATTCCACACTCAGATACTCCTAGTGCCATCAATGGGGATGCATTGTAGTTTGATTTGGGAAAAGGATTAAGACTATGCAAACATGAACTAGCAATAGATATGCTCAAGTATTAGATTGACCATCCTATAGCACAAAGTTCTCTCAGGAATGAGAGGGGGGAGTGTTGGCCAACCATTAGGAATGAGTAGATAAGAGAGCCTCAAAAGAGAACAACAAAGAAAAGAGCAGCAAGAAATAAGGAGATAGAGTAGTCAAGCATAACTTAACAGAAGGACCAACCAATGTTTCACAATGAATCTATCTTTACATCAAATAGTGATTAGTATCACTACACTCATAATGTAAATATCGTTTTTGGTAGATTAGGCTCCAATTTGTTCGAGATGAGGAGTCCTTCAACTTCACGAGTATTCGAAGTATCTATTTATCAATTTTCATAATGTTTAGATTCCATTTGAGCCTTCAAATAATCCCTAGAACCTAATTTCTAACTAGGTCGGACACTATGTTTGAGTAGAGGCAAAACTAGTGAATTACTGTAAAAAGAGCTAGAGAACTCATTTTTGAGGTGGGGTTCCTAGAGATTGATTTTTTTGTAAAATAGATCTTTTGTAATAGAAACCATTCGATTGTTCCTCTCTTTGTTCTTGCCTTGTGTGCTCGTGTGTGTGTGTGCGTATGTGTGTGCATGCTTGTGTGCTTCTCACTCACTCACTTGTGCACTTCACTTGCTCATGGTCATCATACTACCCTCATGTCTCTGTAGATTGACAATTACGAGGTGGATGTTCTCATGTTGACTCACCATTGTGCTAGAGTGACATTGTGCAACACACATTCCCATCTCTGATTCATCATGTTTGTAAATCCCATATCGATGCCTAGAAGGAAAAATACTTTAGTAGAGGCCAAAACTTTGCAAACTTTTTCAATACTAAAATATAAGGGAGAAATTTTAAGAGTGACTTATAAATTATTCCTATAATGGTTCACGTTAGATCCAAAATTAGAGCATACAATTTCCAAACAATTTGAAAATAGGGAGACACAATTAATCGCATTATGGAGAAAGATGTTTGTGTCATATTTAAAAAGCATTAGCACTATCTGATCTAGCTATTGCATAAAAGAAAGGATCTTAATGTTGCCGTACTAAGTGTGGTGCTCGGCCAAGGAATCGAGACCATCTGTAGAAATGAAAAAAATTATTCGGGTGATCAGATAGGGTCTCTTGACGATAATAAGAGATTAAGGCTTCTATTTGATATTGATCCAAGCTGAGGTGGTCACAAAGAGGGTGAAGATCATTTTAATGAACATTATTCCAAAGCCCCTTCCCCCCAGGGATTGCATGATGAATTTCCACTCTAATCTATCATAAGCTTCATCCAAATCAATCTCAATAAATAGGATATTTTGATTTGACGCAACAAGATCAAGGCCTTTCAAGATATCCATGATTGCTTCTAAGATCCATATTCATTAAGTGAATGATCATCATGAATTAATGATTGCAGGAGACGTGAGGCATAGTCCACAAGACCTTTGGCAATGAGCTTATAAGCAATCTAGAGCATTCTGAATGGCCTCTAGTTTTGTATGATTTTCTTGTTGTCCTTCTTTTGAATACTCTTTATAACCCGTTTGTTAAAGCACTTTGTGAGAGCACAAAAGATTAAAAGCCTCCCTCAAAAAAAATAAGGAGGTTCATGAGGGAGTCTTCAAAGGCTTTGAGGAACTCATTAGTGAGAGCATCGAAACTTGATCTTTTCCCTTTGCAAAGGGCATCATTCACATCGTTGATTTATCAACTAGCCAACATGCCACCAAGACTAATGAAAACATCTTCTTGTTTCTTGATTTTCTTGAGCTCTAGAGATGAGGACCATGCAACTGTGGTTCCAAGATAAGAGCAAGGAAGAAATCCCCAGTAAGTTAGTAAAGCTTTTCAAAATATATTTATCATTGTTACAATTACATGTTCCTTATTTTTTATATGAATCTTTTCCCTATACATGGGCACTTTTTACTCTACTGTTGGCTAAAGAGTTTTTTCAATGTTACACTCATATCTAGAGGTAATCTACACTTAGGGATATTATTCAACTCTTACTTCTGTTATGCTCATCATCAATAGAGAGAGTTATCACATCTCTCCATTTTCTCTACATATTTGGTTGGGTTTGTGCTCCTTGTGTGTCGTATCTCTCTCACACTTCTACATAAACACACACACACACACACCAAGTAGTGGTATCAGAGCAGGTTCAACTCCTTGTCAAGTTTTGATTTTTTGCATCATGGCATGCACACACTTTTAATAATGCAAATCGACTTTAGAGCATAGAACAATGATTTTAAGCAGCAGGAAAGAATTTGCATCCATTGAGTTGGGGTTTTACCACCAATTCAAAGCCATTGCTATGGTCAACATTTCCATCAAAGTGATAGATTATGTGCTAAAGTTTAAACATTCATTTCAGCTTTCATTGAATTAAAGATCTTATCACATTCTTGTTCTTTATTGAAATGGTAGGTAGTAATCGCCTTTTTTGCATGCATCAAACTGAAGCTAAGATTGATTGGACCAACTATCCAATGTGGTCTTACATGATGAAACATGTTATTTTTGCAAAACAACTATGGAACATAGCAGTATATGTAGATCAAAGACCCCTAGGTTCTTCTACTTCACAACCTACTGTCATAGATGGTGCTTCTTCTTCAAGTACAACGGTTATGCTTCTCAACCTACATAGGAGCAACTTAGATGGGATGGCAAAGATGCTCAAACTCATGCATTGATTGCACTTCCTATGAATTTTTATATAGTTCCACACATTCGATCATGTTCTGGACACACATGATGTTTGTGTGAATGAGCAAGTTATCACCATGGAAGAGTGCATGGATGAAGATGTCTATAATATAATTCTCTTCATGATTAGCCTTATGGAGCAAAAATTCTTTGCATGCCAATGCACAACAGAACAAACAAAGTTCTTCCCTATGGTTACATGTACAAATAGTAAATTATCCTCTAACAAACTCATGATCGAGGCCCCTATATTCAACAGTAGGATTGGAAACAATCAAGGTGCAAATCTATAAGGTTCTCAAAGATATAGGAGTGAGAATCAATACAAAATAGTCCTCAATTGTACAAGAACTACAAGAATCTTTGCAACCCATAGAGGCATACATCATTGGCATACGAGGAGATGAAATACCATAAAGTTTCATGCCCATAGTATATGTACCACCTATCAGGCCACCACTATAGGCTACGGTGCAACCTATGTAACCAAATGTAATGCAAAATCCCATAGCACAACTAGGATTCCTACCTATCACACAAAAATTTGGATACCTAGTACTTAGAACTAGGTAAACGAGAAATTTCTACCCATCCTAAGTTACAAAATGCATGTATATGAATTAAAAACTTTAGGGTGATCCATGTACACACAAAGACGAATTCATAGATGTTCTCATAAGTGAGCAGTTGATGATTTCTTCATGCACTTCAATGTCTTTAGCTTGACACTATGCGGTAGAACACTTGCTTTGTGTTAATCTTTAAAAGTAGAGCACTTCATGAATGCAAAAGAAAAATCCTATAAAAATAAATTGAAACATTTGCAAGGATAAGAGATATAGTTGACACCTCCACTATCTCACAAGTTATCAAGCAAGACTCAACGGAAATTCTGAGATTAACATCCTCACACTTTAAGCAATATTTGGAAATATGTAGGTCAATAGAA
The DNA here is from genome assembly GCA_020310875.1 of Ceratopteris richardii. Lineage (NCBI taxonomy): Eukaryota > Viridiplantae > Streptophyta > Polypodiopsida > Polypodiales > Pteridaceae > Ceratopteris > Ceratopteris richardii. The sequence goes on along the minus strand of CM035432.1, from coordinate 119,410,793 downwards.
TTAATCTATGGAAATTCTTTGTGGTTGATTGGTGCTCCCTAATGTTGAATATTTGTTTTGAGTGATCTACATATGCCTGTGTGTCTAGAAAAGTATAATTAAATGCAAAATATGTTGATATATTTAGGTAGTGATGTGTGTGAACACAATAGGACCGTCGGGGCACTTTTTTCCCTCTTTAGGAGGTTTTTTTCCTCCGGCTTGTATATATGCCTATTGCCCTAATGGGCTATTTATCTTTTTACATTCTCTAGTAATACATTCAGTATTGTGTGTTGTGCTCCTAGCTTCTTCTTCTTCCTTGTGTTGCTCACGTGCTTCCGCAGATGTCTATCTCCAACAATTGGTATCAGAGCAGGTCATCGCTTCATCTAGGGCGCCGTCGACATTCCTCCATTTGCAGTCTCAAAATCGCACAAATTTTGGTGAGCATACTCAATGTGTTTTCGAGATCAAAACAGCTTTGCTGTGTGGTGCCGAAATCACGGTCTGAGCTCGTTTCGGCCTCCGAATGCAGTATCATAGCACTTGTGCAAGCTATTTCATCTTTTTATGCCAAAGGTATATACAAGTTTCTGTTCGCCAGTATAAGCATCTCGAAGTCTGCTACAAGTCTAGTGGAATTCGTGTGGGCAGTTTTGTTCAACTTTTTGAGATACAATCAATTTTCTGCATCAAGGTATTTTAGTCACCGGCCATGGCTGAAAGCAGTGATGTATTCCATATGTTGGTTGTTGAGGATAAGTTGGATGGTAACAACTACCCATTACGGGCTTATATGATGCGACATGTGTTGCTTGCAAAAGGACTGTGGAACATTGTACAAGGTGTCAAAAAACGTTCTATCACACCTACAACTATTACAACTGTAGGTACTGAAGCTGATGTAGAAGGTCTCGAAGATGGTGATATTCTACATATTGCTGTTCGTGGTGCGGTTTCTGCTGCACCTACTACAAAGAAGATTCGTTGGGATGGCAAAGATGCCCAGGCACATGCATTGATAGCTTTGTCTATCAAACATGCCATTATTCCTCATATTCACTCTTGCAGAACAGCTAAGAATGCTTGGGATACACTTACCACATTGTACCAAGCTAAGAATGAGGCTCGTGTTGCTTACGTCAGAAAAGAGTTGGAGAGTGAGCACATGAATGAAGGTGATTCTATGGACAGTTTCCTAACAAAAATCAAAGACTTAAAGGAACAGTTGATTTCTGCTGATGAGGTTATACTAGATAGCTCACTTGTGCAGACCGTTCTAGATGGTCCTCCTGATTCATATAAGAGTTTTTCTTCTACTCTTCGGTTGATGATGAAAGTCAATCCAAATGCCTTGTCATTTGAGGAGTTAGTCTCTGTTCTATTGCCGGAAGATCAAACCAGGCATAACAGGTCCATTATGAGTGTTGCAGATCAAGCTTTCCTAGCTAGTCAGAAGGCCAAAGGAAAATGGAGCTCTTCTACTAGTAAGTAGAAATCTGCAAATGCTGCACATTTGAAGAACCAAGACAAAGATGAGAAGAAAATCAGAAAAGAAGAAATTTTTTTGTAAGCACTGTAAAGGGAATGATCATATCATAAAGAACTGTCCAAAACTGGCTGCAAAAGAGGCAAAGAAGAAAGAGGCTTGAATGGTTGTTGTAGAAGCCTCTACACCAAAATCGGAGTCTGCCAATCTTGTGCAGGAAGAAGAATGGGCATTCACTACTGGTAGTTTTGATCCATCTTCTCATGAGCAGTGCATGTCTAGAGTAGACTCAAATGTTTGGTACCTTGATAGTGGGGCGACCAAACATATTACCTCGCAGCACAGTTTCTTCTCTTCACTCGAGCCTGCCCCTATAGGGAATACTGTTACATGTGCCAACAACTCCTCTTATCCTGTTATGGGAATTGGTAAGATCATTTTGACTATTGTTGATGGTAGTTCTCTCACTTTGTTAGATGCTTTATTTGTGCCAGGGATCAAGAACCTGTTATCAATTTTTGCATTAGCCAAGATTGGCTTGGTTATGGAATTTCTTGATGACATGTGTACAGTTCATGATCTGCCAAATGGCGATGTGATTATTGCTTCTGGCATTTCATGTCGTGGGCTGTATAAGCTCATAGACTATGAGAGATCTGTAAATGATTTGGCATATGCAATAAATGATTCTCAGGCTATGTCAGATGCAAAGCTTTGGCATGCATGCTTTGGTCATCTCAATTTTGCTAGTTTGCTATGCCTGCAAAACTCTGAAATGGTGTCCTTTTGCCCAAACTTGAGGCACCTGAAAAACATGTTTGAAAACATGTTTGTGAAGGCTATATTTTGGGCAAAATGCAGCGTTCATCCTTTCCAAAAGATGGTTCAGTTCGGGCTACTCATAAATGGCAGCTTGTACATAGTGATGTCTGTGGTCCTATGCAGACACCTTCTTTTGGGAATTATCTTTACTTCATGACTTTCATCGATGATTTTTCCAAGCATGCATGGGTATATCTATTGAAGGCAAAGTCTTGAATGTTCATGTGCTTCAAACAGTTTTTGCTTTTGGCTGAAAATCTGTCAGCATGTAAAATGGGAACCCTCCGTTGTGATCAAGGGGGGGAGGATATATGTCTTCTTATTTTAATGCATTTCTGGCTAAACGTGGGATTAAACACCAGTGTACAGTGTCGTATATGCCTCAATAGAATAAATTTTCTGAACGAAAGAACAAGTCACTCATGGAGATGGCGAGGTGTATGGTAAGGAGTCAGGCTTTACCACATAGTTTCTGGCTTGAGGTTGTCATGTGTGCATCATATGTACTGAACAGGTGTCCCACCAAAGCACTACAATCTATCACTCCATATGAGGCTTGGCATGATCACAAGCCATCTGTTGCTCATTTGCGTGTTTTTGGTTGTTTGGCATATGCATTAGTGCCTAAACAACATTGCAAAAAATTGGATGATAAAGTAGTAAAATGTATTTTTGTTGGGTACAGTTTTGAAAGTAAAGGCTATCATCTGTATCATTCACAAACTAAATGCATTCTAGTTAGCTCTGATGGGGGATCACTACCGCTAGATTTGCATGCTTTTTCTCACTCTGATTGGGCTGGTTGCTATGACACTCGTGTGTCCACTAGTGGCTTTTGCTTCATGCTTGGTAGCTCATGTATATCTCGGTTCAGCAAGAAGCAGCCTACTGTGGCCACTTCCAGTTGTGAGGTTGAGTACTTTCATAGCGATTGTTGAGTGTGTGTGGCTAAGACACCTTATGGCTGATTTGGGTGTTGGTCAGTCTTCTGCCACCACCATCTTCACTGACAGTCAAAGTGCATTGGCAGTTGCGAGGAACCCTGTGTTCCATGCTTGCACTAAGCACATTGGAGGTGCATTATCATTATGTCACGGAGAGGTTCTTTGTTGGGGAGATAAACTTGGCATATATGCCCACACAGGATAACATTGTAGAACTTTTCACAAGGCTCTGCCTAGGGAGAAGTTTGAAGATTTCCGCAAAGCTTTGGGCTTACTTCCTTTTGTGGAGTGATTTCCACATAGCTTGGCAATTCCTTATACATGAGTGCCAGCTACTTGTTCACCACATGACTCCCAGGGGGGATTTTTTGATATATTTAGGTAGTGATGTGTGTGAACACACTAGGACCGTCGGGGCACTTTTTTTCCTCTTTAGTAGGTTTTTTCCCCCAGCTTGTATATACGCCTATTGCCCTAATGGGCTACTTATCTTTGTACATTCTCTAGTAATACATTCAGTATTGTGTGTTGTGCTCCTAGATTCTTCTTCTTCCTTGTGTTGTTCAGGTGCTTCCGCAGATGTCTATCTCCAAGAAAAATAGGCATGCTCATAGATGCAACCAACAAGAATTCCATAGAAATCAATACGGCTCGTATTTCTACAAAGTTGTCTTTTACTAAGGGTAAGGTTCCATGAGTGTTGGAGTTTGAGGTCTATGGAATCACATGATCAACACAAGGAAGAAGAAGAAGCTTGGAGCAAAACACACTACAATGACCCTTATGCTAACCACTATTTTTCTAACTATTTCTAACAATAGAACCTTCTACGCGGATTTATTTACAAACTAAAATATAAATCGCTAACTCTAATGGCGAAGATACGGTTTCTTTCATTAACTCTAATGGGGATATGAAAAAGCTTTCAAATGTGCTCTATGTTCCACAAACAAAATGAAATCTACTTTCAGTAGCTTCTATAAGTGATCAAGGTCATCAAGTTTCTTTCAATAAGACAAGAGCTAAGATTATGGATAGTAACAACAACATTGTTGGGACTAGCATAAGGAGGAACAACCTGTATGAGTTGTGTGCTCTTACAACCACTACAAAGGTGGGCACAAGTAAGCTATCGCATGAGAGATTCGGCCACATTGGATACCCTGTACTGAAGGAGATGCATCACAGAGGTACGGTTGCACACTTACCATCAATTGTAGAAATGAAGGAACCATGTGAAGCTTGCATGATGGGCAAGCAACAGAGGAAGGTGTTTCCAGAAGAAAGCAAGAATACGGCAAGCTATCCTCTATAGTTGGTGCATGCTCACTTGTGTCAAAAAATGCCTACACACGCCTCAGGTGGATCTTCCTACTTCATGTTAATTGTCGACAACTACAACAAGAAGATGTGGGTGTATGTCCGCGATAAGGCTCAAGCTTTTGGTAAGTTTAAAGAATGGCTTTAGCTTGTTGAAACTGAAACAGGGAAGAGGATGAAGAAATTCAGGATAGATGATGGTGGTGAGTTCACCACAACCTCCCCCTATTCCCACCCACAGCCTCCCACAACCCCCCACAACCTCCACAAACTCCCCCTATTCCCACCCACAACATCCCACCCCCCCCCCCACAACCACCCCCCCCCCCCCACAACCTCCACAATTTCCCCCCTATTCCCACCCACAACCTCCCACACCCCCCACAACTCCCCACAACCTCCACAACCTCCCCCTATTCCCACCCACAACCTCCCACACCCCTCCACAACCCCCCACAACCTCCCCCTTTTCCCACCCACAACCTCCCACACCCCCCCAAAACCCCCCACAACCTCCACAACCTCCCCCTATTCCCACCCACAACCTCCCACAACCCCCCACAACCTCCACAACCTCCTCCTATTCCCACCCACAACCTCCCACAGCCCCCACAATCTCCACAACCTCCCCCTATTCCCACCCACAACCTCCCACACCCCCCCACAACCCCCCACAACCTCCCCTTATTCCCACCCACAACCTCCCACATCCCTCCACAACCCCCCACAACCTCCTCCTATTCCCACCCACAACCTCCCACACCCCCCACAACCTCCGCAACCTCCCCCTATTCCCACCCACAACCTCCCACACCCCCCACAACCTCCGCAACCTCCCCTTATTCCCACCCAGAACCTCCCACACCCCCCCACAAACCCCCACAACCTCCCCCTATTCACACCCACAACCTCCCACACCCCCCACAAACCCCCACAACCTCCACAACCTCCCCCTATTCCCACCCACAACCTCCCACACCCCTCCACAACCCCCCACAACCTCCCCCTTTTCCCACCCACAACCTCCCACACCCCCCCAAAACCCCCCACAACCTCCACAACCTCCCCCTATTCCCACCCACAACCTCCCACAACCCCCCACAACCTCCACAACCTCCTCCTATTCCCACCCACAACCTCCCACACCCCCCACAATCTCCACAACCTCCCCCTATTCCCACCCACAACCTCCCACACCCCCCCACAACCCCCCACAACCTCCCCCTTTTCCCACCCACAACCTCCCACATCCCTCCACAACCCCCCACAACCTCCTCCTATTCCCACCCCCAACCTCCCACACCCCCCACAACCTCCGCAACCTCCCCCTATTCCCACCCACAACCTCCCACACCCCCCACAACCTCCGCAACCTCCCCTTATTCCCACCCACAACCTCCCACACCCCCCCACAAACCCCCACAACCTCCCCCTATTCACACCCACAACCTCCCACACCCCCCACAAACCCCCACAACCTCCACAACCTCCCCCCCCCCCCCCCCGCACCCCCCACAACCTCCACCCCATGATCTCCTTGCGTTCTTGGATGAGTTTTTTTTAACAAATGAGACAATGGCCTCATTATATAAGTTGTGTACTCATCGGTGTCACTCGCGATCAACTTTTCAAAAGGTTTTGCTATTGCATAGGTAGGAATCGAACGCGGTTGTATACGTTGGGAGGCGGATGGGCTATCCAAGGCGCCCGTCGATTTTTTTTGTATGGACACATAAGAGAAGATGAAGTAGACAAAGTTCTCACGAGTTTTGGATGGATATTTTTTGAGGATCATTTTCCAACCAAACACTACAGTGTTATATATCATTGGAAAGATCTCAACGAGTACTTTCCAATGGTGCAATAGTAATTTTTAAAATCTTGGATCAATAAGGCTCCTTCGTTCACAAAGAAGCTCCTTATCTGCTCGCGTATGGGTCATGTACTTACTTGCAAATGCAATAGGGCAAAAATACTGAAAAAAGGACGATTTACTATCCTTAGGGCCTCTCACAGAAATGCAAGTGTCCCCTCGTGTGTGCCAAACTGTGGAGGAGGTACTGGGGTATCCACTTTTAATAAGAGAAGATATGCACTTTCAGTACCTCGCCTACTCAAGGGGGGTCCTTCTTAGGGAAGTGTACCCTTTAACATTTATGTAAGCAAGCAGATTACAATAATTGCATTGAAGATCAATGACAATAGCAATAGTGAAGGATGAAACCACTCCTTAGTTCACACAAATGATTACAATATAGGCAAAAATAATTGCTCTAAAGTTGATGCTCTCGGCTAACACGCCACTCCAGAACTAAACAACATCAATACAAGAGATCCATCAAATCCATATAAAAAACACAACTAGATGCGGATTGGCACTGATCAATACAAAGTATGAAGACTTTCTCTAAGGGAATGAGCGTGAAAATACCACTGAATCACACTGAATGAAAAAACCAAGCCACACTCTTCACACTATAGTGCTATTAGCCCTCCACTGGGAAGCCCACGCTCTGTATCCTCGCTAGAGTGACTTCCTACAGTAGGCTTGTAGCCAGAGAGTGCAAAGATAGGACCCCTGTACGTATGTAGGTATATCTGTATGTATCCCAAATGACCACAAGTCCATTGCTTTTATAGGCTCCAATAGGCCAAGAGGGCCTTGCCAATTCCTCAGGTCCACTGATCATGCGCCGATTGATTGCCCAAAATTGGAGGGGTAGATCAAATATGCCACCAGTCTTGAATTGGACGTCAAAAATAGGTAGTCGTCATGAATGGTTGGCGACAACAATCATTTCTCTACTTTCACTTTTACCATTTCTTTTACTGTCACTTTTGCATGCAAGCTGAGATTGTCATTTTGTGACGCTGGTGATATTTGAATGACCTTGAGAAGCACATCCTTCACATAATTTTTGTAGTAGCTTTTGACCCTTACATATTGAGTAAAAGGGATGGTGGGTGGTGTGGGTGTAGTGGTGGGAAGCTGTGAGGGGTGTGGGAGGTTGTGGGTGGGAATAGGGGGAGGTTGTGGAGGTTGTGTAGAGTGTGGGAGGTTGTGGGGGTTTTGGGGTGCGGGTGGGAATAGGGGGCGGTTGAGGAGGTTTTGGGGGGTTTGGAAGGTTGTGGGGGGAGGGGTGGGAGAAGTCACGGTTGGTCAAAAAATTGATTCAAGAATTAAAAAATTATTATTACATCATTGGAAAGTACTCGTCGAGAGCTGTCCAACGATATATAACATTGTAGTGTTTGGTTGAAAAATGATCCTCAAAATATCCATCCAAAACTGTTGAGAACTTTCTCTACTTGATCTTCTCTTAAATGTCTTACAAAGAAAAAACGACGGGCGCCTTGGATAGCCCTTCTATCTCCCTACCTACAGACCCGGGTTCGATTCCTACCAAGTGCAATGGCAAAATCTTTTGAAAAGTTGATTACGAACATTCTTTTTTCATAAAGCAAGCCAAAAGCGAGCGACGCCGATGAGTACACAACTTATATAATGAGGCCGTTGGCTCATTTGTTAAAAAAAACTCATCTAAGAACTCAAGGAGATCATGGTGTGGAGGTTGTGGGGGGTGGGGGGGGGGGAGGTTGTGGGAGGTTGTGGGTGTGAATAGGTGGAGGTTGTGGGGGTTTGTGGGGGGGGGGGGGGTGTGGGAGGTTGTGGGTGGGAATAGGGGGATGTTGCAGAGGTTGTGGGGGGTGTGGGAGGTTGTGGGTTGGAGGTTGCGGAGGTTGTGGGGGGTGTGGGAGGTTGTGGGTGGCAATAGGAGGAGGTTTTGGAGGTTGCAGGGGGTTGTGGGAGGTGTGGGAGGTTGTGGGTGGGAATAGGGGGAGGTTGTGGAGGTTGTGGGGGGATGTGGGAGGTTGTGGGTGGGAATAGGGGGAGGTGGTGGAGGTTGTGGGGGGTGTGGGAGGTTGTGGGTAGGAATAGGAGGATGTTGTGGAGGTTGTGGGGGGTGTGGGGGGTGTGGGAGGTTGTGGGTGGGAATATGGGGAGGTTGTGGGGGGTTGTGGGGGGTGTGGGAGGTTGTGGGTGGGAAAAGGGGGAGGTTGTGGAGGGGTTGTGGAGGGGTGTGGGAGGTTGTGGGTGGGAATAGGGGGAGGTTGTGGAGGTTGTGGGGGGTTGTGGGGGGTGTCGGAGGTTGTGGGTGGGAAAAGGGGGAGGTTGTGGAGGTTGTCGGGGGTTTTGGAGGGGTGTGGGAGGTTGTGGGTGGGAATAGGGGGAGTTTGTGGAGGTTGTGGGGGGTTGTGGGAGGTTGTGGGTGGGAATAGGGGGAGGTTGTGGAGGTTTTGGTGAACTCACCACCATCCTCTATCCTGAATTTCTTCATCTTCTTCCCTGTTTCAGTTTCAACAAGTTGAAGCCATTCTTTAAATTTACCAAAAGCTTGAGCCTTATCACGAAGGATGTACACCCACATCTTCGTTTTGTAGTCGTCGACAATTAACATGAAGTAGGAAGATCCACTCGAGGCGTGTGTAGGCATTTTTCGACAAAAGTGAGCATGCACCAACTATAGAGGATAGCTTGCCATGTTCTTGCTTTCTTGTGGAAACACCTTCCTTTGTTGCTTTCCCATCATGCAAGCTTCACATGGTTCCTTCATTTCTAGAATCGATGGTAAGTGTGCAACCATACCTCTGCGATGCATCTCCTTCAGTACAGGGTATCCAATGTGGCCGAATCTCTCATGCGATAGCTTACTTGTGCCCACCTTTGTAGTGGTTGTAAGAGCACACAACTCATACAGGTTGTTCCTCCTTATGCTAGTCCCAACAATGTTGTTGTTACTGTCCATAATCTTAGCTACTCTCTTACTAAAAGATACTTGATGACCTTGATCATTTATAGAAGCTACTGAAAGTAGATTTCATTTTATTTGTGGAACATAGAGCACATTTGAATGCTTTTTGATATCCCCATTAGAGTTAATGAAAGAAACAATACCTTCACCATTAGAGTTAGCAATTTATATTTTAGCTTGTAAATAAATCCGCGTAGAAGGTTCTATTGTTAGAAATAGTTAGAAAAATAGTGGTTAGAATAAGGGTCATTGTAGTGTGTTTTGCTCCAAGCTTCTTCTTCTTCCTTGTGTTGATCATCTGATTCCATAGACCTCAAACTCCAACACTCATGGAACCTTACCCTCAGTAAAAGAAAACTTTGTAGAAATGAGAGCCGTATTGATTTCTATGGAATTCTTGTTGGCTGCATGCCTATTTTTTTGGGAGATAGATGTCTGCAGAAGCACCTGAACAACACAAGGAAGAAGAAGAAGCTAGGAGCACAACACATAATACTGAATGCATTACTAGAGGATGTACAAAGATAAGTAGCCCATTAGGGAAATAGGCGTATATACAAGCTAGGGGGAAAAAAAACCAACCTGCATACCTAGTTCTCATGCCCTTTTTGCACAAAGCCATGGGGCTGAAAAACATACACTTCTTCATGCAAGTCACCATTCAAAAATGTTGTTTTAATGTTCAACTGATGTACATTCCAACCATGATGAGCTGCAAGTGCACAGATGCTTCGAACAATAGTCATAAGACATGTAGGTGCAAAGGTCTCATCAAAATCAATGCCTCTTTCCTATGTGTAACCCTTTGCAACAAGCCTAGCCTTATACTTGTCAACTATACCATCCGGTTTATGCCTTAGCTTGTATACCCACTTAGTGCCAATGGCCTTCTTGCCAGGAGGCAAGTCACATAAAGACCAAGTAGCATTCTTCATTATAGCATCATATTTAGATTGCATAGTAGCCATCCAATTTTCTGAACTTTGTGCTTCATCAAACGAAACAGGATCATTCTCATCACAGAGACTAGATGCAGCCATAGCATAGCAATCTGATGCAAAAGAGGCACTATGAGAGCCGCAACGAGTACGATATGATAGAGGTGCATCTAATTTGCTATCACGCAAAGTCTACACCAACCATTTTGGCGTAGTTTTTGCATTAAAATCAGAAGATATATATTCCCCCCCCTCGAGCAGAACGGAGGGTGCCCATTTTACATGCCGAAAAATTTTAAGCCAAAACAAAAAACTGTTTGAAGAACATGAACACTTTAGACTTTGCCTTCAATGGATATACCCATGCATGCCTGGAAAAATCATCGATGAAAGTCACGAAGTAAAGATAATTGCCAAAAGAAGGTGTCTGCATAGGACCACAAACATCACTATGTACAAGCTACAATTTATGAGTAGCCCGAACTGAACCATCTTTTGGAAAGGATGAACGCTGCATTTTGCCCAAAATAAAGCCTTCACAAACATGTTTTCCAAGTGCCTCAAGTTTGGGCAAAGAGGACACCATTTCAGATTTCTGCAGGCATAGCAAACTAGCAAAATTCAGATGACCAAAGCGTGCGTGCCAAAGCTTTGCATCTGACATAGCCTAAGAATGATTTACTACACATGCCAAATCATTTACAGATCTTTCATAGTATATGAGCTTATACAACCCACGACATAAAATGCTAGAAGCAATAATCACATCACCATTTGGCAGATCATGAATTGTACACTTGTCATCAACAAATTCCACAACCAAGTGAATCTTGGCTAATGCAGAAACTAATAACAGGTTCTTCTTTATCCCTGGCACAAATAAAGCATCTAACAAAGTGAAAGAACTACCATCAACAGTAGTCAAAATGATCTTACCAACTCCCATAACAGGATAAGAGGAATTGTTGGCACATGTAACAGTATTCCCTGTAGGGGCAGGCTCGAGTGAAGAGAAGAAACTGCGCTGCGAGGTAATATGTTTGGTCGCCCCACTGTCAAGGTACTGGCAAACATTTGAGTCTACTCTAGACATGCACTGCTCATGAGAAGATGGGTCAAAAATACCAGTAGTAAATGCCCATTCTTCTTCTTGCACAAGATTAGCAGACTCCGATTTTGGTGTAGAGGCTTCTGCAACAACCATTTGAGCCTCTTTCTTCTTTGCCTCTTTTGCAGCCAGTTTTGGACAGTTCTTTATGATATGATCATTCTCTTTATAGTACTTACAAAACAATTTCTACTTTTCTGATTTTTTCTCATGTTTGTCTTGGTTCTTCGAATGTGTAGCATTTGCAGATTTCTGCTTACTAGTAGAAGAGCTCCATTTTCCTTTGGCCTTCTGACTAGCCAGGAAAGCTTGATCTGCAACACTCATAATGGACCTGTTCTACCTAGACTGATCTTCGTGCAACAGAATAGAGACTAACTCCTCAAATGACAAGGCATTTGGATTGCCTTTCATCATCAACCGAAGAGTAGAAGAAAAACTCTGATATGAATTAGGAAGACCATCCAGAATGGTCTGCACAAGTGAGCTATCTAGTATAAGCTCATTAGCAAAAATCAATTGTTCCGTTAAGTCTTTGACTTTTGTTAGGAAATTGTCCATAGAATCACCTTCATTTATGTGCTCACTCTCCAACTGTTTTCTGAGGTAAGCAACACGAGCCTCATTCCTAGCTTGGTACAATGTGGTAAGTGTATCCCATGCATTCTTAGCTATTCTGCAAGAGTGAATGAAATAATGGCATGTTTGATAGACAAATCTATCAATGCATGTGTCTGGGCATATCTGCCATCCCAACGAATCTGCTTTGCAGTAGGTGGAGCAGAAACCGCAGCACGAACAGGAATATGTAGAATATCACCATCTTGGACACCTTCTGCATCAGCTTTAGTACCTACAATTGTAATAGTTGCAGGTGTGATAGGACGTTTTTCGACACCCTGTACAATGTTCCACAGTCCTTTTGTAACCAACACATGTCCCATCATATAAGCCCATAACGGATAGTTGTTACCATCCACCTTATCCTCAACAACCAACATACGGAATACATCATTGCTTTTAGCCATGGCCGGTGACTAAAGTACCTTGATGCAGAAAATTGATTGCATCTCAGAAAGTTGAACAAAATTGCCCACATGAATTCCGCTAGACCTATAGCAGACTTCGAGACGCTTATACTGGCAAGCAAAAACTGGTGTATACCTTTGGCACAAAATGACAAAATAGCCTGCACAAGCACTACGATAGTGCATTCGGAGGCCGAAACGAGCTCACATCGTGATTTCGGCACCATACAACAAAGCTGTTTTGATCTCGAAAACACGCTGAGTATGCTCACCAACTGTTGGAGATAGACGTCTACCGAAGCACGCGAAGAGCACAAGGAAGAAGAAGAAGCTAGGAGCACAACACACAATACTGAATGTATTACTAGAGACTGTTCAAAGATAAGTAGCCCATTAGGGCAATAGGTGTATATACAAGCCGGAGAAAAAAACCTCCTAAAGAGGGAAAAAAGTGCCCCGACGGTCCTAGTGTGTTCACACACATCACTACCTAAATATATCAACATATTTTGCATTTAATTATAATTTTCTAGACACACAGACATATGTAGATCACTCAAAACAAATAGCTCAACATTAGGGAGCACCAATCAACCACAAAGAATTTCCATAGATTAATTCTATTGACCTACATATTTCCAAATATTTCTTAAAGTGTGAGGATGTTAATCTCACAGTTTTCGTTGGATCTTGCTTGAAAACTTGTGAGATAGTGGAGGTGTCAACTATAGCTCTTATCCTTGCAAATGTTTCAATTTATTTTTATAGGATTTTTTTTTTGCATTCATGAAGTGCTCTATTTTTAAAGATTAACACAAAGAAAGTGTTGTACGGCATAGTGTCAAGCTAAAGACATTGAAGTGCATGAAGAAATCATCAACTGCTCACTTCAATGTCTGAGAAGTGTATCCATTGTACTTGAAGAAGAAGCTCCATCTGTGACAGTAGGTTGTGAAGTAGAAGAATCTAGGGGTCTTTGATCTACATACGCTGCTATGTTCCATAGTTTTTTTGCAAAAATAAAATGTTTCATCATGTAACACCACATTGGATAGTTGGTCCAATCTATCTTAGCTTCAGTTTAAGCATGCAAAAAAGGCCATTACTACGTACCATTTCAATAAAGAACAAGAATGTGATAAGATCTTTAATTCAATGAAAGCTCAAATGAATGTTTAAATTTTAGCTCATAATCTATCATTTTGATGGAAATGTTGACCATAGGAATGGCTTAAAATTGGCAATAAAACCCCAATGCAATGGATGCAAATTTTTTCCCGCTAAATAAAATCATTGTTCTATGCTCTGAAGTTGATTTGCATTATTAAAAGTGTTTGCATGCCATGATGCAAAAAATCAAAACTTGAGAAGAAGCTAAACCTGCTCTGATACCACTACTTGGTGTGTATGTGTGTTTGTGTAGAAGTGTGAGAGAGATATGACACGCAAGGAGCACAAACGCAACGAAATACGTAGAGAAAATGGACATATGTGATAACTCTCTCTATTGATGATGAGCATAACAAAAGTAAGAGTTGAATAATATCCCTAAGTACAAATTACCTCCAGATATGAGTGTAACATGGGGAAAACTCTTTAGCCAACACTAGAATAAAAAGTGCCCATGTACAGGGAAAAGATTCATATCAAAGATAAGGAACATGTAAGTGTAACAATGATAAATTTATTTTGAGAAGCTTTACTAACTTACTTGGGATTTCTTCCTTGCTTTTATCTTGGAACCAAAGTTGCATGGTCCTCATATCGAGCTCAAGAAAATCAAGAAACTAGAAGATGTTTTCATAATTCTTGGTGGCATGTTGGCTAGTTACAAAATCAAGGATGTGAATGATGCCCTTTCCAAAGGGAAAAGGTCAAGTTTGGATGCTCTCACTAATGAGTTCTTCAAAGCCTTTGAAGACTCCCTCATGAATCCCCTTTTTTTTTTTGAGGGAGGCTTTTATTTTTTTCGTGCTCTCACAAAGTGCTTTAACAAACATGTTATAAAGATTATTCAAAAGAAGGACAACAAGAAAATCATACAAAACTAGAGGCCATTCACAATGCTCTAGATTGGTTATAAGCTCATTGCCAAAGGTCTTATGGACTATGCCTCACATCTCCTTTAATCATTAATTCATGATGATCATTCACGAAATGAATATGGATCTTAGAAGCAATCATGGATATCTTGAAAGGCCTTGATCTTGTTGCATCAAATCAAAATCTTTGATTTATTGAGATTGATTTTGATAAAGCTTGTGATAGATTAGAGTGGAACTTTATGTTGCAATCCTTGGGGGGAAGGGGCTTTGGAATGATGTTCATTTTCATTAAAATGATTTTTCACCCTCATTGTGACCACCTGAGCTTGGATCAATATCACCTAGTAGCCTTAATCTCTTATTATCCTCAAGAGACCATGTCTAATCACCCCAATAATTTTTTTCATTTTTATAGATGGTCTCGATTCCTTGGCCGAGCACCACACTTAGAATGGCAACATTAAGATCGTGTATTTTATGCAATAAGTAGATCGGATAGTGCTAATGTTTTTGGTTGGGCCTTCTTGCTAACTTATGCTTGACTACTCTATCTCCTTATTTCTTGCTGCTCTTTTCTTTGTTGTTCTCTTTTGAGGATCTCTCATCTACTCATTCCTAGTTGCTGGCCAACACTCCCCCCTCTCATTCCTGACAGATCTTTGTGCTATAGGATGGTCAACGTAATACTCAAGGATATCTATTGCTAGTTCATGTTTGCATAGTCTTAATCCTTTTCCCAAATCAAACTACAATGCATCCACATTGATGGCACTAGGAGTATCCGAGTATGGAATCATGCAATATTTAGAATACATTGCTTGCTCCTATGCGGATGATTGAAGCAAGTGTGTTGGTTTAGGAGGGAATAATTTAGAGTGATACTCCTAAAAACGTGTAGTAAACATGGCTTTGAAAGTTTTCTTAAACCAAGCTGGAAGATATGTCATGTAGGCATGCCAAGCATAAGCCAACCAAATGTTGGGGATCATACTCATGTCATATACGAGATTGTAGTTGCCATCTATAAATTCTATCTCTACTTTTGCGCTATTTACAAAGAAAATGTACAAGTTTAGCTCTTCATTCAACATCCCTCCCCTCCTAAAACTCCTAGTAGGCTCTCAAATTCTAGATTTATAAACTACTATCCCTCATTATCTGATGGCTCTCTATCTTTGCATAGAGCTCTGTGATAGCTCAAACAAGACTATTCGTGAGTTTTAGAAAAATTAGAGCTTTCTATCTCTATGTTTTCGGCTATTTACAAAGAAATTGTACAAGGTTTAGTCTTCATTTAGCATCCTCCCCCTCCTAAACCTGTTGATGTCATCATCAGATTATTGGAAGTATTGTTGCAACTTTCTTCACTATCCTTGGTTTTACTCCATACCTTCTCATGTACAATGCCTCTTTGTAAACCTTGTATAGAATCTTTTCTCGTTTCTTCAATTTGTTGCCATTTCCCAATGTCCCCCTCTAGCTTATGTTTTTGCTCTTATAGATCTTTTGCACCTTCGCAAGCATCTCTTATAACCTTCAAGAGCTCAAGAAAAGGTAACTTTGTTTTTGTGACAAGTTCTTCTTGCTTTGCCTCTACTCTATCCTCTACATCTATCATAACTACATCTTCATATTTTTGTTGCTCTTATTCATTATCATCCAAACTAGTGAAAAGCATCATTTCTTCTTGTTCCTCTTGATCATCCTAAGTAGCTTGTATTCCAAATCCTAGAGAAGCATCAAAAACGTCATTTATATTTGTCTGCTTTTCTAGTTCTTTCAATTTTTGGATATTAGACTCTTATTATTGATTTGATTCTTGGGATGACAATTCAATGTCGTACAATAACTGATAATCCTCTATATAATCCTGTTTTCCTTCAAAAAACTCCTCTTCCTCAGGAGGTTGAGGCATACACATTAGTTGCTCAAAAAACACCATTTGAATATACCTCACGATTGAAAAACCCAATTGCAATGAAACATTGTGACTATATAGAAGGATTAAGGAGCTAATCATACAAACTTAAATCTTTGAAAATGATGGATCATGGTCAGAGAATCATCTCTGCAAACTCACAGAAAAATATTGGGAGATATTGCAATGAACAGTACACTCACATAGGCATCAAGATATGAACACAAATGATCATGAAAATGAATGAATATTGATTGTAAAGTATAATGGCCTTAATGGTACATATGTGTGCCTTGAATCCACACTCTAATATGCCATGAAGCCCTACTCATAGAGGTAGAAAAACCACAACTAAAAGCCATGTATATATAGTGGGATGTGCAGAGCCTAATTTTGAATTTGAATCTCTCCTAAAATCACTCTCAAATCTTTTAGTGATTGATTCTCATACTCAATCAATCATGAATTAGTGGCGTTCTCCTTCCTACTCATCAAGTGGACTCAACCAATTTAGATACTTTCACTTTTACATCAAGTAGACGCTCAAAAATTACAAGAGTGAGTTCACAAGTGAACTCTTAAAGGATTGATATTTCCTTCAAATTTCTATGTCTTTTGATGACTCAAGCCACCACTTAGACTTGCCATGGGCTTGTTCCAACAAGTGTGTGTGGCTCAGATGCCTTTTTGCTTATTTGGGTGTTGGTAAGTCTTTTCTCAATGCCACCTTTAGTGACGATTAGAGTGCATGAGCAGTTGTGAGGAACATTAGGTTCCATGCTCGCACAAAGAAAATTGAGGTCCATTATCATTATTTTAGAGAGAGGTTCTCTACTAGGGAGGTTCGTTTGGCATATGCTCACACATATGATAACATTGCTAATCTTTTCTCAAAGGCTCTACCTAGAGAGAAGTTTAAAGATATCCCCAAAGCTTTGGGCTTATTGCTTTATGTGGATTGATTTCTTTCCACATAGCTTGGCACTTCCTTATACATGAGTGACAACTCATTGTTTGTCGCATCACTCCCAATGGGGATTTTTTGACATATTTTGGCAGTGATGTGTGTGAATACATTAGGAACACAGGGGCACCTTTTTCCCTCTTTAGGAGGTTTTTTCCACCTAGTTTGTACACATGCATATAACCCTAACATGTCACTTATTTTTGTACATTCACTTGTTAATACATTCATTGTTGTATGTTTTGCTCCAAGTTCTTCTTCTTCCTTGTGCTCTTCATATGAAGTTTGAAGATTTCCCTAAATGTTTGGGCTTACTACCTTTTGTGGACTGATCTCTTTCTATATAGCTTGGCACTTCCTCATACATCAGTGCCAGCTCATTGTTGATTGCATCACTCCCAAGGGGGATTTGTTGATATATTTTGGTAGTGATGTGTGGGCATACATTAGGACCACCGGGGCATGCTTTTCCGTCTTTAGGAGGTTCCCACCCCTCCCCCTTGATCGTATATATGCCTATGACCGTAACATTCCCTCTTCAGTGTTGCATGTTTTGCTCCAAGCTTCTTCATCTTCCTTGTGCTGATTATATGATTCCATAGACCTCAAACTCCAACACTCATGGAACCTTACCTTAGTAAAAGAAAACTTTGTAGAAATGAGAGATGTATGGATTTCTATGGAATTCTTGTTGGTTGCATGTATGAGCATGCCTATTTTGCATTTAATTACAATTTTCTAGACAGACATGCATATGTACATCACTCAAAACAAATAGGTCAACATTAGGGAGCACCAATCAACCACAAAGAATTTCCATAGATTAATTCTATTGACCTACATATTCCCAAATATTTCTTAAAGTGTGAGGATGTTAATCTCAATTTCAGTTGAATCTTGCTTGAAAACTTGTGAGATAGTAGACGTGTCATCTATAGCTCTTATCCATGCAAATGTTTCAATTTATTTTTATAGGATTCTTTTTGCATTCATCAAGTGCTCTTTTTTTAAATATTAACACAAAGCAAGTGTTGTACCACATAGTGTCAAGCTAAAGACATTGAAGTGCATGAAGAAATCATCAACTGCTTACTTATGAGAACATCTATGAATTCATCTTTGTGTGTGCATGGATCACCCTAACCTTTTTAATTCACATGCATGCATTTTGTAACTTAGGATGGGTAGAACTTTCTCGTTTACCTAGTTCTAAGTACTAGGTATCCAAATTTTTGTGTGATAGTTGGCAACCCTAGTTGTGCTATGTGGTTTTACATTACATTTGGTTACATAGGTTGCACCGTAGCCTATAGTGGTAGCCTGATAGGTGGTACATATAATATGGGCATGAAACTTTATGGTATTTCATCTCCTCGTATGCCAATGATGTATGCCTCTATGGTTTGCAAAGATTCTTGTAGTTCTTGTACAATTGAGGGCTATTTTGTATTGATTCCCACACTTATATCTATGAGAACCTTATAGATTTAAACCTTGATTGTTTCGAGTCCTACTTGAATATAGGGGACTTGATCAATGCGTTTATGAGAGGATCATTTACTATTTGTACATGTAACCATAAGGAAGATCTTTGTTTGTTCCCTTGCGCATTGGCATGCAAAGAACTTTTGCTCCATAAGGCTAATCGTGAAGAGATCTATATTATATACATCTTCATCCATGCACTGTTCCATGATCACAACTTGTTCGTTTTTATAGGATTCTTTTTGCATTCATCAAGTGCTCTAGTTTTAAAGATTAACACAAAGCAAGTGTTGTACCACATAGTGTCAAGCTAAAGACATTGAAGTGCATGAAGAAATCATCAACTGCTTACTTATGAGAACATCTATGAATTCATCTTTGTGTGTGCATGGATCACCCTAACCTTTTTAATTCACATGCATGCATTTTGTAACTTAGGATGGGTAGAACTATCTCGTTTACCTAGTTCTAAGTACTAGGTATCCAAATTTTTGTGTGAAGTTGGCAACCCTAGTTGTGCTATGTGGTTTTACATTACATTTGGTTACATAGGTTGCACCGTAGCCTATAGTGGTAGCCTGATAGGTGGTACATATACTATGGGCATGAAACTTTATGGTATTTCATCTCCTCGTATGCCAATGATGTATGCCTCTATGGTTTGCAAAGATTCTTGTAGTTCTTGTACAATTGAGGGCTATTTTGTATTGATTCTCACACCTATATCTATGAGAACCTTATAGATTTAAACCTTGATTGTTTCGAGTCCTACTTGAATATAGGGGACTTGATCAATGCGTTTATGAGAGGATCATTTAATATTTGTACATGTAACCATAAGGAAGATCTTTGTTTGTTCCCTTGCGCATTGGCATGCAAAGAACTTTTGCTCCATAAGGCTAATCGTGAAGAGATCTATATTATATACATCTTCATCCATGCACTCTTCCATGATCACAACTTGTTCATTCACACAAACATCATGTGTGGCTAATATCTACATCTAACCTTGGGATTCAAGTGCCTCATTCGGAGACATTTGTGGAATATGGTCCTGATATTCCATAGGTATTTTTTATTTCTTTAGTGGCACTATAACTTTAAGAATCTTCTCTTCTCTTAAAGATGACTAAGGTGTGGAAGGGAGTTCTAATAGAAATAGGTAAGGGATCAATATGTGGGGTTACCAAAGGTGGAGAACTTGATCATGGTGGAGGTGAATAAATCAAATTATTGGAAGATGCATAAGGTTGTCAGGTAGTGATCTATTGTAGCAAGGAAGATTAAAAGGTTGGGAGAGGGTGAGCTTTGAGTTGATGGAGTGAACGGATGTGATTTTTGTTATGGCGTGGAGAAGGAAGTGGAATGCTGTGCTTCTAGGGATGTAGACTTATGGATGGATACATTCAAGAATGGTGATGGTGGAAGATGATCTCATGGAGGGAACGTAGACTAATGGACCAATGTAGAAGGAAAATCCTACACAACAACCGTTATCACTTCTTCCATATGCGAAGGTGGAGGAAAAGAAAGAAGTTGTTGTAAGAGCAAGGTAGAGTAGTTGCATTTGTCACTTGGTTTATTTAGAAGTTTATTTTACACATGCATTCTTCAAGTAGCTTTGATGTGAGTCTTCTCCCTATATATGGGTGGTTTTTAATCTAGTGATGGCTAGAGGTTTTCACCCCATGTAACCACATACATGAGACACAATGGAACACAAGAACTTGCTATCTCAAACAAATGGGAAATAAAGTGTGGTTTAGATTTGGGTTCATCAAAACCAAAGCCTCAACCTCCTGCTTCCACTCATTCCTTTAATGATGCTTATTTTCAAAAGAAGAAGAGATGCAAACATTTTTGGAAGGCTAGTCATACTATTGAAGAGCATAGAAAAGTTGCCAACATGGTTGAGAGGTGGGATCCTTTGACAATGGATTAGAACAAAGGATTTAAGTTTACACACTAAAAATTATGAATATGTCAAATGCATTCATAGGGATCAAGAAGGTAGTTAAGAGAAAGTCGATAGTGGATATACAAAAGTTAAAGAAGGTACGTTGATTGTGCAAAAATGGTAGATAAAAACATAAAACCATAATTCAGTAGATGGTAGGTGAAAAAAAGATGGTAGATTAAAAAAAATCCAAATCATAGTAATTAATAACAAATTGCATGATATTTATAAAACACTTAAAGCCCATTATGATCACTAGTAGTGGAGATGAACGGATCTCAGTGAAAGAGAACCAGTTTTGATTGTGGGTAGAATTGGGAGAGAGACACAAGAAGCACACATATAGAGCACAATTGCAGAAAGGTACATGGAGAAGACATATGGTTCGAATAGCTCTCTCTATTGATGATGAACAAAACAAAAGTAAGAGTTGAATAATATCTCTAAGTACATAGTACCACCACATAAGGGAAAAGTTTCACATCAAAGCTACTCGAGGAACACATAAGTGTAACAAACCCCCTTAGAGAAAATGATGTGAACACATACAAGGAGTGACAAATCAACCTCACTAGGCAATAAGGAAAAAGCTTTGAAAAAAGCTTCAATATTTTCCCATGGAAGAGCTTTGGTGAATATTTCTGCCACATTATCTTGTGTAGGCACATATACCAAATCAGTATCTCTTGCATGAAAGAACTCTCTCACATAACTATAAAGCATCTGTTTGGTTTGTGCATGAAACACTAGATTTTGTGAAATAATTAATGCAATCCGACTAAAGCAATGTAATTCTCCAAGTGTTATTGTCAAGCCAATGCATGAATAGAATCAACTAGAAAAATGCATACTGTATATCTGGCCTTGTGTAGCATGCATATATAAGACATCCCACAACTTGCTAATAAAGCAAAGTGTCAAATGCACGACTATAATCCTCAACTGAGAATCAAATCCGATCTCCACTAGTGTGACACCCAAAAGACCAACATAAGTGACATCAAAAGTATGCTAGAAATCAGCCATAAGGATGTCAAGTTTTGCATCACACGACCCAGTCAACAATATGTCATCAACATAAAGAACAAGCATTGTGAGGTCAGCCCCATCTTGGGTGCAAAGAGTATGCCTTCAATGGGACTACACATGAACCCAAGAGCAACAAAGTTCTTATGAATTTCTTCATGTCATGCACATGGAGCTTTTTTGAAACTATACAAGGCTTTATGCAAGCAACAAACCATATGATACAAATCATGTAGATTAATGTCATCAGGCGACACAAAATAGTTGACAAAATACACAATCAGATTCCCCCCATTAAGGTTCTATGGGGAAGCTGCATGATGCTAGAGGGCCTTTATTTTTACCTTGAATGGCAACCCAATGGCCCGAAGGTTTATGGCCCACCTATCCTAATGGATAGGCTCAGAAAGATTATCTGTGACCATCAATGGTCACACATAGACCTCATGAAACTTAGAAGTTAAGGTTCCACAAATGTCCGGGCTCTCACAATGGCTTCTCCTCATAATGAAGTTGTCACAACTTAGAACATCATGGATCATTTGTGGTCACTTGAGGGTGGACTATTGAGCATATCTAACACATAGTTTGCACACATGACCGACTCCATCGAAAACTTATCAGGAAGGTGTTTCCTTTAACCATATAAAATACCATTTCGAGGAGTGTTCTATTATTACACTCTTAAAAACCATTTTGCTTAGGTGTATATGGAATTTTACATTGGAGTAAAATTCCTATCCAACTCTTTTCTACAAATCAGCATCATTAGAGGAATGAGTGGAAGAGGAAGTTTGAGCCTTTGTTTCTGAAGAACCCAAAGCTAAACCATATTTCATTTTTTCTGTTTGTGAGATAGCAATTGCTTGCATTCCCTCAATCAAACCACTCCTTCTAAATTTTTAGTTCAATAACTAGAAAGCATTTCTACTAGTCGTGCTAGGGCTTAACTCCTTCTAGATGATATTATTTCGGATGCATCATTCATCTCTCCATTTCTAAATGAATTAATAGAATCTTTTCAAAGCTTTGCCACTACAATCGGTCTTTTGGAATCCAAATATGTATTCATTTGATGAGGTTTTGTCTCTTTTTTTATAAGAAGAGAGATCGAGTGAGTGGTTTGATTGATGGAACACAAGAACTTGCTATCTCAAAAAATGGGAAATAAAGTGTGGTTCAGATTTGGGTTCATCAAAACCAAAGCCTCAACCTCCCGCTTCCACGGATTCCTTTAATGATGCTTATTTGCAAAAGAAGAAGAGATGCAAACATTGTTGGAAGGCTAGTCATACTATTGAAGAGCATAGAAAAGTTGCTAAGCAAAATAAAAACAAGAAAGAATTGCTGAAAAATCATGGAATGCCAAGAGTAATGAAGTCAACATGTTTGAGAGGTGGGATCCTTAACCAATGGATTAGAACAAAGGATTTAAGTTTACACACTAACAATTATCTAATGCATATGTCAAATGCATTCATAGGGATCAAGAAGTTATTTGAGAGAAAGTCGATAGTGGATATACAAAAGTTAAAGAAGGTAAGTTGATTGTGCAAAAGTCGTAGATAAAAACATAAAACCATAATTCAGTAGATGGTAGGTGAAAAAAAGATGGTAGATAAAAAAATCCAAATCATAGTAATTAATAACAAATTGCATGATATTTAGAAATGAAAGCCAAGAGCAATAAAGTTCTTATGAATTTCTTCATGCCATGCACATGGAGCATTTTTGAAACCATACAAGGCTTTATGCAAGTGGCAAACCATATGATACAAAGCATGTAGATTAATGTCATGAGGAGATACTTAAATAGTCGGAAAAATACACAATCGGATTCCCCCCATTAAGGTTCTATGGGGAAGCTACATGATGCTAGAGGGCCTTTATTTTTACCTTGAATGGCAACCCAATTACCCGAAAGTTTATGGCCCACCTAACCTAATGGATAAGCTCACAAAGATCATATGTGACCATCAATGGTCACACATAGACCTCATGAAACTTAGAAGTTAGGGTTCCACAAATGTCCGGGCTCTCACAATGGCTTCTCCTCATAATGAAGTTGTCAAAACTTAGAACATCATGGATCATTTGTGGTCACTTGATGGTGGACTATTGATCATATCTAATGGATTGAACACATAGTTTGCACACATGATCGACTCCATCGAAAACTTATCAAGAAGGTGTTTCCTTTAACCATATAACATGCCATTTCGAGGAGTGTTCTATTATTACACTCCTAAAAACCATTTTGCTTAGATGTATATGGAATTTTACATTGGAGTCCAATTCCTCTCCAAAAGATGGAGTCATGATAGGACCACATACATCACTATGAAAAAGATGCAATTCTCTTCTAGTGTGTGTATGACTATGTTTTGGGAAAGAAAAATGATGCATTTTTCCAAGAAATGCGAGATTCATTCTTCTTTTCATTGTGCTTAGGAAGCTTTCTACACTCATCTATAGTATGAAAAATCTTCAAACAATATTTGAATCTCTTCTTCTACAAATCAGCATCATTAGAGGAATGAGTGGAAGAGGAAGTTTTATTTCTGATGAACCCAAAGCTGAACCATATTTTATTTTTCCTTTTTGTGAGATAGCAATTCCTTGCATTCACTCAATCAAATCACTCCTATTCACTATAGATTTCTCTTCTTGCAAAAGAAGAGACGCAATATCTCAAATACATACATATTTTGATTCCCTTTTGCAACCATAAGGAGCATAGTGGGAATGTTGTGAAAAGAATTTGGTAATTCTTTCAAGAATGTAGAGATGAGTGATGCATTCAGAATCTCATCTATGTTTTCCATTTGCTCTTTCAAGTCCTTGATGCATGTTAGATACACATTTGTAGACTCATATTTAACTATAAAAAAATCCTCAAGTTTCTTCCTCATGTATGCTACTCATGCTTATTACCAAAGAGAAACAAAGAACAAAGAGTGTCCAATGCTTATGTTGATGTAGAGCATGATCGAATGTGTGGAACTATATAAAAATTCATAGAACGTCCAATCAATGCATGAGTTTGAGCATCTCTGCCATCCCATCTAAGTTGTTAGGTTGAGAAGGGTAACCATTGTACTTGAAGAAGAAGCTCCATCTGTGATAGGAGGCTGTGAAGTGGAAGAACCTAGGGGTCTTTGATCTACATATGCTGCTATGTTCCATAGTTGTTTTGCAAAAATAACATGTTTCATCATGTAAGACCACATTGGATAGTTGGTCCAATAAATCTTAGCTTCAGTTTGAAGCGTTCATAAAAGGCCATTACTACCTAACATTTCAATAAAGAACAAGAATGTGATAAGATCTTTAATTCAATGAAAGCTGAAATGAATGTTTAGATTTTATCTCATGCAAATTCTTTCCCGTTACTTAAAATCATTGTTCTATGCTCTGAAGTCGATTCTCATTATTTAAAGTGTGTGCATGCAGTGATGTAAAAAATCAAAACTTGAGAAGGAGCTGAACCTGCTTTAATACCACTACTTGCTGTGTGTGTGTGTGTGTGTTTGTGTAGAAGTGTGAGAGAGATACGACACGCAAGGAGCACAAATGCAACCAAATACGTAGAGAAAATGGACGGATGTGATAACTCTCTCTATTGATGAAGAACATAATAAAAGTAGGAGTTGAATAGTATCCCTAAGTACAGATTACCTCCAGATATGAGTGTAACATGGGAAAAACGCTTTAGCCAATACTAGAGTAAAAAGTGCCCATGTATAGGGAAAAGATTCATATCAAAGATAAGGAACCTGTAAGTGTAACAATGATAAATTCATTTTGAGAAGCTTTACTAACTTACTTGGGATTTCTTCCTTGTTCTTATCTTGGAACCACCGTTGCATGGTCCTCATCTGCAGAGCTCAAGAAAATCAAGAAACCACAAGATGTTTTCATAAGTCTTGGTGGCATGTTGGCTAGTTGCGAAATCAAGGATGTGAATGATGCCCTTTCCAAAGGGAAAAGATCAAGTTTGGATGCTCTCACTAATGAGTTCTTCAAAGCCTTTGAAGAATCCCTCATGAAACCCCATATTTCTTTTTGAGGGAGGCTTTTAATTTTTTGTGCCCTCACAAAGTGCTTTAACAAACGGGTTATAAAGATTATTCAAAAGAAGGACAAGAAGAAAATCATACAAAACTAGAGTCCATTCACAATGCTCTAGATTGGTTATAAGCGCATTGCCAAAGGTCTTGTGTACTATGCCTCACATCTTCTCCAATCATTAATTCATGATGATCATTCACTAAAGGAATATGGATGCTAGAAGCAATCATGGATATCTTGAAAGGCCTTGATCTTATTGCATCAAATCAAAATCTCCTATTTATTGAGATTGATTTTGATAAAGCTTATGATAAATTAGAGTGGAACTTCATCTTGCAATCCCTGGGGGGAATGGGCTTTGGAATGATGTTCATTAAAATGATCTTCACCCTCTTTGTGACCACCTCAGCTTGATCAATATCAACTTGTTAATCTCTTATTATCCTCAAGAGACCGTGTCTTGGCCTCTACTGAACTAGGAACCCCAGCTCAAAAATGAGCTCTCGAGCTTGTTTTACAGTTTTTCACTAGTTTTGCCTCTAATCAAGAATAGTGTCTGACCTAGTTAGAAATAAGGTTCTAGGGATTATTTGAAGGCTCAAACGGAATCTAAACATTATGAAAATTGGTAAATAGATACTTCTAATACTCTTGAAGTTGAACGACTCCTCATCCTGAACAAATTGGAGTCTAATCTACCAATAATGATATTTACATTATGAGTGTAGTGATACTAATCACTATATGATGTAAAGTTAGATTCATTGTGAAACATAGGTTGGGCCTTCTTGCTAAGTTATGCTTGACTACTCTATCTCCTTATTTCTTGCTACTCTTTTCTTTATCGTTCTCTTTTGAGGCTCTCTTATCTACTCATTCCTAATTTCTGGCCAACACTCCCCCCTCTCATTCCTGACAGAACTTTCTGCTATAGGATGGTCAATGTAATACTCGAGAATATCTATTGCTAGTTCATGTCTTCATAGTCTTAATCCTGCTCCCAAATCAAACTACAATGCATTGCCATTGATCGCACTAGGAGTATCCGAGTGTGGAATCATGAATATTTAGAATACATTGCTTGCTCCCATGTGGATGATTGAAGCAGGTGTGTTCATTTAGGAGTGAATACTTTAGAGTGATACTTCTAAAAACTTGTAGTAAACATGGATTTGAAAGTTTTCTTATACCAAGCTGGAAGATATGTCATGTAGGCATGCCAAGCATTAGCCAAATAAATGTTGGGGATCATACTCATGTCGTACACGAGATTGTAGTTGCCATCTATAAATTCTATTTCTTCTTTTGGGCTATTTACAAAGAAAATGTACAAGTTCTGCTCTTCATTCAACATCCTTCCCCTCCTAAATCTCCTAGTAGGCTCTCAACTTCTAGATTTATAAACTGATATCTCTCATTATCTGATGGCTCTCTATCTTTATATAGAGCTCTGTGATAGCTCAAGGAAGATTGTCCTTGAGTTTTAGAAAAATTAGAGCTTTCTATCTCTATGTTTTTGGCTATTTACAAACAAATCGTAGAAGGTTTACTCTTCATTCAACATCCTCCCCCCCTAAACCTATTGATGTCATCATCAAAATATTGGAAGTATTGTTGCAAATTTCTTCACTATCCTTGGTTTTACTCCATACCTACTCATGTACAATGCCTCTTTGTAAACCTTGTATAGAATCTTTTCTCATGTCTTCAATTTGTTGCGATTTCCCAATGTCTCCCTCTAGCTTATGTTTTTGGTCTTATAGATCTTTCGCACCTTTGCAAGCATCTCTCATAACCTTCACGAGCTCAAGAAAAGGTAACTTTGTTTTTGTGACAAGTTCTTCTTGCTTTGCCTCTACTCTATCCTCTACATCTATCATAACTACATCTTCATATTTTTGTTGCTCGTATTCATTATCATCCAAACTAGTCAAAAGCATCATTTCCTCTTGTTCCTCTTGATCATCCTAAGTAGCTTGTGTGCCAAATCCTAGAGAAGCATCAAAAATGTCATTTATACTTGTTTGCTTTTCGAGTTCTTTCAATTTTTGGATATTAGACTCTTATTATTGATTTGATTCTTGGGATGACAATTCAATGTCCTACAATAACTGATAATCCTCTATATAATCCTGTTTTTCTTCAAAAATCTCCTCTTCCTCAGGTGGTTGAGGCATACACATTAGTTGGTCAAAAACACCATTTGAATATACCTCACGATTGAGAAAGCCAATTGCAATGAAATGTTGTGACTATATAGAAGGATTAAGGAGCTAATCGTACCAACTTAAATCACTGAAAATGATGGATCATGGTCAGAGAATCATCTCTGCAAACTCAGAAAAAAATTGGGAGATATTGCAATGAACAGTACACTCACATCGGCATCAAGATATGAACACAAATGATGATGAAAATGAATGTATATTGATTGTAAAGTACAATGGCCTTAATGGTACATATGTGTGCCTTGAAGCCACACTCTAATATGCCATGAAGCCCTACTCATAGAGGTAGAAAAACTGCAACTAAAAGCCATGTATATATAGTGATGTTCGGAGCCTAATTTTGAATTTGAATCTCTCCTAAAATCACTCTCAAATATTTTAGTGATTGATTCTCATACTCAATCAATCATGAATTAGTGGCATTCTCCTTCCTACTCATCAAGTGGACTCAACCAATTTAGATACTTTCACTTTTACATCAAGCAGAAGCTCAAAAATTACAAGAGTGAGTTCACAAGTGAACTCTTAAAAGGATTGATTGATATTTCCTTTAAATTTCTATGTATTTTGATGACTCAGGCCACCATTTAGACTTGCCATGGGCTGGTTCCAACAAGTGTGTGTGGCTCAGATGCCTTTTTGCTTATTTGGGTGTTGGTAAGTCTTTTCTCAATGCCACCTTTAGTGACAATTAGAGTGCACGAGCAGTTGTGAGGAACATTAGGTTCCATGCTCGCACAAAGCAAATTGAGGTGCATTATCATTATTTCAGAGAGAGATTCTCTACTAGGGAGGTTAGTTTGGCATATGTTCACAGCTATGATAACATTGCTGATCTTTTCTCAAAGGCTCTACCTTGAGAGAAGTTTGAAGATTTCCCCAAAGCTTTGGGCTTATTGCCTTTTGTGGATTGATTTCTTTCCACATAGCTTGGCACTTCCTTATACATGAGTGACAACTCATTGTTTGTCACATCACTCCCAATGCGGATTTTTTGACATATTTTGGTAGTGATGTGTGTGAATACATTAGGAACACCGGGGCACTTTTTTCTCTCTTTAAGAGGTTTTCTCCCCCTAGTTTCTATATATGCCTATAACCCTAACATGTCACTTATTTTTGTACATTAACTTGTTGATACATTCAGTGTTGGATGTTTTGCTCCAAGCTTCTTCTTCTTCCTTGTGCTCTTCATATGAAGTTTGAAGATTTCCCTAAATGTTTGGGCTTACTGCCTTTTGTGGATTGATCTCTTTCTATATAGCTTGGCACTTCCTCATACATGAGTGCCAGCTCATTGTTGACTGCATCACTCCCAAGGGGGATTTGTTGATATATTTTGGCAGTGATGTGTGTGAATACATTAGGACCACCGGGGCATGCTTTTCCCTCTTTACAAGGTTTCCACCCCCCGATTGTATATATGTCTATGACCCTAACATTCCCTCTTCAGTTCTGCGTGTTTTGCTCCAAGATTTTTCATCTTCCTTGCGTTGATCATATGATTCCATAGACCTCAA
The DNA here is from genome assembly GCA_020310875.1 of Ceratopteris richardii. Taxonomy (NCBI): domain Eukaryota; kingdom Viridiplantae; phylum Streptophyta; class Polypodiopsida; order Polypodiales; family Pteridaceae; genus Ceratopteris; species Ceratopteris richardii. The sequence goes on along the minus strand of CM035432.1, from coordinate 119,381,134 downwards.
ACTTCAACACTCATGGAACCTTACCCTCAGTAAAAGAAAACTTTGTAGAAATGAGAGATGTATTGATTTCTATGGAACTCTTGTTGGTTGCATGTATGAGCATGCCTATTTTGCATCTAATTAGAATTTTCTAGACACACATGCATATGTAGATCACTGAAACCAAATAGGTCAACATTAGGGAGCACCAATCAACCACAAAGAATTTCCATAGATTAATTCTATTGACCTACATATTTCCAAATATTGCTTAAAGTGTTAGGATGTTAATCTCACAATTTCAGTTGAATCTTGCTTGAAAACTTGTGAGATAGTAGAGGTGTCATCTATAGCTCTTATCCATGCAAATGTTTCAATTTGTTTTTATAAGATTTTTTTTCGCATTCATCAAGTGCTCTATTTTTAAAGATTAACACAAAGCAAGTGTTGTACCACATAGTGTCAAGCTAAATACATTGAAGTGCATGAAGAAATCATCAACTGCTCACTTATGAGAACATCTATGAATTCATCTTTTTGTGTGCATGGATCACCCTAACCTTTTTAATTCACATACATGCATTCTGTAACTTAGGATGGGTAGAACTTTCTCGTTTACCTAGTTCTAAGTACTAGGTATCCAAATTTTTGTGTGATAGTTGGCAACCCTAGTTGTGCTATGGGATTTTACATTACATTTAGTTACATAGGTTGCATCGTAGCCTACACTGGTAGCCTGATAGGTGGTACATATACTATGGGCATGAAACTTTATGATATTTCATCTCCTCGTATGCCAATGATGTATGCCTCTATGGGTTGCAAAGATTCTTGTAGTTCTTGTACAATTTAGGGCTATTTTGTATTGATTCTCACACCTATATCTATGAGAACCTTATAGATTTAAACCTTGATTGTTTCTAGTCTTACTTGAATATAGGGGCCTTAATCAATGAGTTTATGAGAGGATCATTTACTATTTGTACATGTAACAATAGGGAAGATCTTTGTTTGTTCCCTTGCACATTGGCATGCAAAGAATTTTTGCTCCATAAGGCTAATCGTGAAGACATCTATATTATATACATCTTCATCCATGCAGTCTTCCATGATCACAACTTGTTCATTCACACAAACATCACGTGTCGCTAATATCTACATCCAACCTTGGGATTCAAGTGCCTCATTTGGAGACATTTGTGGAATATAGGCATGGTATTCCATAGGTATTTTTTATTTCTTTTGTCATCAGGAGATACAAAATAGTCGACAAAATACACAATCGGATTCCCCCCATTAAGGTTCTATGGGGAAGCTGCATGATGCTAGAGTGTTGGAGTAAGACGTCTGCGGAAGCACGCGAACAACACAAGGAAGAAGAAGAAGCTTGGAGCACAACACACAAGACTGAATGTATTACTAGAGAATGTACAAAGATAAGTAGCCCATTAGGGCAATAGGCGTATATACAAGCCGGGGGAAAAAAACCTCCTAAAGAGGGAAAAAAGTGCCCCGACAGTCCTAGAGTGTTCACACACATCACTACCTAAATATATCAACAAATCCCCCCTGGGAGTGATGCAGTGAACAAGGAGCTGGCACTCATGTATAAGGAAGTGCCAAGCTATGTGGAAATCACTCCACAAAAGGAAGTAAGCCCAAAGCTTTGCGGAAAGCTTCAAACTTCTCACTAGGCAGAGCCTTCGTGAAAAGTTCTGCAATGTTCTCCTGCGTGGGCACATATGCCAAGCTGATCTCCCCAGCAGAGAACCTCTCCCTGACATAGTGATAATGCACCTCAATGTGCTTAGTGCGAGCATGGAACACAGGGTTCCCCGCAACTGCCAATGCGCTCTGACTGTCAGTGAAGATGGTGGTGGCAGAAGACTGGCCAACACCCAAATCAGCCATAAGGCGTCTGAGCCACACACACTCAACACTCGCTGTGAAAGCTGCCCTATACTCAGCCTCACAACTGGAAGTGGCCACAGTAGGCTGCTTCTTGCTCAACCAAGATATACATGAGGTACCAAGCATGAAGCAAAAGCCACTGGTGGACACACGAGTGTCATAGCAACCAGCCCAATCTGAGTCAGAAAAAGCATGCAAATCTGGCGGTAGTGATCCCCCCTTGGGATAAAACAACCCAAGTAGCCGAGTACCACTCAAGTAGCGAAAGATGCGCTTAACCGCTTTCCAATGCATGACTCCTGGGCAATGCATAAACCTGCTCATCTATGAGACAACAAATTGAATATCTGGCCGAGTAATGCATAAGTAAATCAAGCCTCCAAGAGCCTGCTGATAGAGAACAGCATCAAATGCATCTCCAGCATCATGAAGACTCAATCGTAAACCTGTCTCCATAGGACTGGCGGCTTACAGTCTTCAAGGCCAAAACGCTGCAATAATGTGTCAATATATTTCGTTTGACACAAGCCATTCCACCATCAACGTGCATAAACTGAATGCCCAAATAGTGATGCAAATGCCCCAAATCAGACATCTCAAATGAGGCATGCAAATCAGCCTTAAAATCAGCAATATGTGTCTCAATAGGACTAGTGAGCAGCATGTCATCAACATAGACAACAATGATCAGAAGCACATCATTAGCACGTTTAACATATAAGGTGCTTTCAGTTGGACTGTTCTCAAAACCATGTGCAATTAGATAGGCATGTATCTTCTCATACCAAGCACGTGGTGCTTGCTTTAAACCATATAATGCCTTCTTTAACCTGCAAACTTGGTTTTCATGCCCTTTCTGCACAAAGCCACGGGGCTAAAAAACATACACTTCTTCATGCAAGTCACCATTCAAAAATGTTGTTTTAATGTCCAAGTGATGTACATTCCAACCATGATGGGCTGCAAGTGCACAAATGCTCCGAACAGTAGTCATACGGCATGTAGGTGCAAAGGTCTCATCAAAATCAATGCCTCTTTCCTGTGCATAACCCTTTGCAACAAGCCTATCCTTATACCTGTCAACTGTACCATCAGGTTTACGCTTCAGCTTGTATACCCACTTAGTGCCAATGGCCTTCTTGCCAGGAGGCAAGTCACATAAAGACCATGTACCATTCTTCATTATAGCATCATATTCAGATTGCATAGCAGCCATCCAATTTTTTGAATTTTGTGCTTCATCAAAAGAAACAAGCTCATTCTCATCACATAGACTAGATGCAGCCATAGCATAGCAATCTGATGCAAAGGAGGTACTATGAGAGCCTGAACGAGTACGATATGACAAAGGTGCATCTAATTTGTTGTCACGCAAAGTCTGCACCAGCCATTTTGGCATAGTTTTTGCCTGTTTATTATCAGCTCTCTCATCAACAAGTGCATCATGTAAATCTGCATCAAAAATGGAATGATCTGCATCATCATATGAAACTTGCAAAGGCTGAGAAGTTGCCTCATTAGGACCAGCACTAGCTTGTCCACCTGTAAAAAGAGGCATCAAAGTATCATACATGTCTTTGGAGCTAACAGATGTCTCCTTAGTACATGAAAGCAATGGCTGAATAGCATCTTCCACGAAGACAACATCACGGCTAACCAGAATGCGTTAAGTCTATGGATGATACCGACGATAGCCTTTACTTTCAGAACTATACCCAACAAAAATACATTTTACTGCCTTATCATCCAATTTTCTCCGATGTTGTTCAGGCACTAATGCATATGCCAAACAACCAAAAACACGCAGATGAGCAACAGATGGCTTGCGGTCATGCCAAGCCTCATATGGAGTGATAGACTGCAACGCTTTAGTGGGACACCTGTTCAGTACATATGCTGCACACATGACAGCCTCAAGCCAGAAACTATGTGGTAAAGCCTGACTTTTGACCATGCACCTCGCCATCTCCATGAGTGACCTGTTCTTTCGTTCAGCAACTCCATTCTGTTGAGGTGTATACGGCACTGTACACTGGTGTGTTATCCCACGTTCAGCCAGAAATGCATTAAAATGTGAAGACATATATTCCCCCCCTCGATCAGAACGGAGGGTGCCCATTTTACATGCTGATAGATTTTCAGCCAAAACCAAAAACTGTTTGAAGCACATGAACACTTCGGACTTTGCTTTGAGTGGATATACCCATGCCTGCCTGGAAAAATCATCAATGAAAGTCACGAAGTAAAGTTAATTTCCAAAAGAGGGTGTCTGCATAGGACCACAGACATCACTATGTACAAGCTGCAATTTCTGCATAGCCCAAACTGAACCATCTTTTGGAAAGGAAGAACGCTGCATTTTGCCCAAAATACAGCCTTCACAAACATGTTTTCCTGGTGCCTCAAGTTTGGGCAAAGAGGACACCATTTCAGATTTCTACAAGCGTAACAAACTAACAAAATTCAGATGACCAAAGCGTGCATGCCAAAGCTTTGCATCTGACATAGCCTGAGAATCATGAACTGCACATGCCGAATCATTCACAGATCTTTCATAGTCTATGAGCTTATACAGCCCACGACATAAAATGCCAGAAGCAATAATCACATCGCCATTTGAGAGATAATGGACTATACACCTGTCATCAACGAATTTCACAACCAAGCCAATCTTGGCTAATGCAGAAACTGATAACAGGTTCTTTTTGATCCCTAGCACAAATAAAGCATATGACAAAGTGAAAGAACTACCATCAGTAGTAGTCAAAATGATCTTACCAACTCCCATAACAGGATAAGAGGAGTTATTGGCGCATGTGACAGTATTCCCTGTAGGGGCAGGCTCGAGTGAAGAGAAGAAACTGCGCTGCGAGGTAATATGTTTGGTCGCCCCACTGTCAAAGTACCAAACATCTGAGTCTACTGTAGACATGCACTGATCATGAGAAGATGGGTCAAAACTGCAGAGAGTAGTAAACGCCCATTCTTCTTCCTGCACAAGATTTGCAGACTCTGTTTTGGTGTAGAGGCCTCTGCAACAACCATTCCAGCCTCTTTCTTCTTTGCCTCTTTAGGAGCCAGTTTTGGACAGTTCTTTATAATATGATCATTTCCTTTACAGTACTTGCAGAACAATTTCTGCTTTTCTGATTTCTTCTCATCTTTATCCTGGTTCTTCGATTGTGCAGCATTTGCAGATTTCTGCTTACTAGTAGAAGAGCTCCATTTTCCTTTGCCCTTCTGACTAGCCAAGAAAGCTTGATCTGCAACACGCATAATGGACCTGTTCTGCCTGGACTGATCTTCCTGCAATAGAACGGAGACTAATTCCTCAAATGACAAGGCATTTGGGTTGCCTTTCATCATCAACCGAAGAGTAGAGGCAAAACTCTGATATGAATTAGGAAGACCATTCAGAACGGTCTGCACAAGTGAACTATCTGGTATAACCTCATCAGCAGAAATCAATTGTTCCTTCAGGTCTTTGATCTTTGTAAGAAAATTGTCCATAGAATCACCTTCATTCATGTGCTCACTCTCCAACTGTTTTCGAAGGTAAGCAACACGAGCCTCATTCCTAGCCTGGTACAAAGTGGTAAGTGTATCCCAAGCATCCTTTGCTGTTCTGCAAGAGCGAATGTGAGGAATAATGGCACGTTTGACAGACAAAGCTATCAATGCATGTGCCTGGGTATCTCTGCCATCCCAACGAATCTGCTCTGCAGTAGGTGCAACAGAAACAGCAGCACGAACAGGAATCTGCGGAATATCATCCTCGACACCATCTTCATCAGCTCCAACACTTGTATTTGCAGTACCTGTCGTTACAGGTGTAACAGGACGTCTTTCAACACCCTGCACAATGTTCCACAATCATTTTGCAACCAGTACATGTCGCATCATATAAGCCCATAATGGGTAGTTGGTACCATCCAACTTATCCTCAACAGCCAACATACGGAATACATCACTGCTTTCAGCCAGGGCCGGTGACTAAAATACCTTGATGCAGAAAATTGACTGTATCTCAAAAAGTTGAACGGAACTGCCCAGATGAGTTCTGCTAGACCTGTAGCAGACTTCGAGACGCTTAAACTGGCGAACAAAAACTGGTATATACCTTTGGCACAAAAGGATGAAATAGCCTGCACAAGCACTGCGATATTGCGTTCGAAGGCCAAAACGAGCTCAGATCGCGATTTCGGCACCACAAAGCGAAGCAATTTTGATCTCGGAAACACCCTGAGTATGCTCACCAAATTTCGTGCGAATCTGAGACTGCAAACGGAGGAGTGTCGATGGTGCCCTAGAAGAAGCGACGACCTGCTCTGATACCAATTGTTGGAGTTAGACATCTGCGGAAGCACGCGAACAACACAAGCAAGAAGAAGAAGCTTGGAGCACAACACACAAGACTGAATGTATTACTAGAGAATGTACAAAGATAAGTAGCCCATTAGGGCAATAGGCGTATATACAAGCCGGGGGAAAAAAACCTCCTAAAGAGAGAAAAAAGTGCCCCGGCAGTCCTAGAGTGTTCACACACATCACTACCTAAATATATCAACATAGAGGGCCTTTATTTTTACCTTGAATGGCAACCCAATGGCCCGAAAGTTTATGGCCCACCTAACCTAATAGATAGGCTCACAAAGACCATCTGTGACCATCAATGGTCACACATAGACCTAATGAAACTTAGAAGTTAGGGTTCCACAAATGTCGGGGCTCTCACAATGGCTTCTTCTCATAATGAAGTTGTCACAACTTAGACCATCATGCATCATTTGTGGTCACTTGAGGGTGGACTATTGAGCATATCTAATGGATTGAACACATAGTTTGCACACATGACCAACTCCATCGAAAACTTATCAAAAAGGTGTTTCCTTTAACCATATAACATACCATTTCGAGGAGTGTTCTATTATTACTCTCAAACACCATTTTGATTAGGTGTATATGGAATTTTACATTGGAGTCGAATCCCCATCCAAAAGATGGAGTCTCGATAGGACCACATACATCAATATGAAAGAGATGCAATTTTCTTCTAGTGTGTGTATGACTATGTTTTGGAAAAGAAGAATGATGCATTTTTCCAAGACATGCCAGATTCCTTCCTCTTTTCATTGTGCTTAGGAATCCTTCTACACTCATCTATAGTATGAAAAATCTTCAAACAATAGTTGCATCTCTTCTTCTACAATTAGCATCATTAGAGGAATGAGTGGAAGAGGAAGTTTGAGTCTTTGTTTCTGATGAACCCAAAGCTAAACCATATTTCATTTTTCCTTTTTATGAGATAGCAGTTGCTTGCATTCCTTCAATCAAACCACTCCTTCTAAATTTTTAGTTCAATAGCTAGAAAGCATTTCTACTAGTCGTGCTAGGGCTTTACCCCCCATAGATGATATTATTTCGGATTCATCATTCATCTCTACATTAGTAAATGAATTAATTGAATCTTTTCAAAGCTTTGCCACTACAATCGGTTTGGTTCCAAAAGGGAATCCAAATATGCGTGCATTTGATGAGGTTGTGTCTCTTTTTTTATAAGAAGAGAAATCTAGAGTGAATATGAGTGGTTTGATTGATGGAACACAAGAAGTTGCTATCTCAAAAAATGGGAAATAAAGTGTGGTTCAGATTTGGGTTCATCAAAACCAAAGCCTCAACCTCCCGCTTCCACGGATTCCTTTAAATTAAATGATGCTTATTTGCTAAAGAAGAAGAGATGCAAACATTTTTAGAAGGCTATTCATACTATTGAAGAGCATAGAAAAGTTGCTAAGCAAAATGAAAAGAAGAAAGAATTTCTGAAAATTCATGAAATGCAAAGAATAATGAAGCCAACATGGCTGAGAGGTGGGATCCTTCACCAATGGATTAGAACAAAGGATTTAAGTTACCACACTAACAATTATCTAATGAATATGAAAATGGTAGATAAAAACATAAAACCATAATTCAGTAGATGATAGGTGAAAAGAAGATGGTAGATTAAAAAAAAAAAGCCAAATCATAGTAATTAATAACAAATTGCATGATATTTAAAAAACAAAGCCAAGAGCAATAAAGTTCTTATGAATTTCTTCATGCCATGCACATGGAGCTTTTTTGGAACCATACAAGCCTTTATGCAAGTGACAAACCATATGATACAAAGCATGTAGATTAATGTCATCAGGAGATACTTAAATAGTCGACAAAATACACAATCGGATTCCCCCCATTAAGGTTCTATGGGGAAGCTGCATGATGCTAGAGGGACTTTATTTTTACCTTGAATGGCAACCCGATGGCCCGAAAGTTTATGGCCCACCTAACCTAATGTACAGGCTCACAAAGATCATCTCTAACCATCAATGGTCACACATAGACCTCATTAAATTTAGAAGTTAGGGTTCCACAAATGTTCGGGCTCTCACAATGGCTTCTCCTCATAATGAAGTTGTCACAACTTAGAACATCATGGATCATTTGTGGTCACTTGAGGGTGGACTATTGAGCATATCCAATGGATTGAACACATAGTTTGCACACATGACCGACTCCATCGAAAACTTATTAAGAAGGTGTTTCCTTTAACCATATAACATGCCATTTTGAGGAGTGTTCTATTATTACACTCGTAAAAAAAATTTTGCTTCGATGTATATGGAATTTTACATTGGAGTCAAATTCCTCTCCAAAAGATGGAGGCATGATAGGACCACATGCATCACTATAAAAAAGATGCAATTCTCTTCTAGTGTGTGTATGACTATGTTTTGGGAAAGAAGAATGATGCATTTTTCCAAGACATGCGAGATTCGTTCTTCTTTTCATTGTGCTTAGGAAGATTTCTACACTCATCTATAGTATGAAAAATCTTCAAACAATATTTGCATCTCTTCTTCTACGAATCAGCATCATTAGAGGAATGAGTGGAAGAGGAAGTTTGAGCCTTTATTTCTAATGAACCCAAAGCTGAACCATATTTTATTTTTCCTTTTTGTGAGATAGCAATTGCTTGGATTCGCTCAATCAAACACTCCTATTCACTATAGAAATTTCTTCTTGCAAAAGAAGAGACACAATATCTCAAATACATACTTACTTTGATTCCCTTTTGTTACCATAAGGAGCATAGTGGAAATGTTGTGAAAAGATTTTGGTATATCTTTCAACAATGTAGAGATAAGTGATGCATTCAGAATCTCATCTAAGTTTTTCATTTGCTCTTTCAAGTCCTTGATGCATGTTAGATACACATTTGTAGACTCATATTTAACTATAAAAAAATCCTCAAGTTTCTTCCTCATGTATGCTACACATGCTTATTACCAAAGAGAAACAAAGAAGAAAGTGTGTCTCATGCTTATGTTGATGTAGAGCATGAATGAATGTGTGGAACTATATAAAAATTCATAGAAAGTCCAATCAAAGCATGAGTTTGAGCATCTTTGCCACCCCATCTAAGTTGCTAGGTTGAGAAGGGTAACCATTGTACTTGAAGAAGAAGCTCCATCTGTGATAGGAGGCTGTGAAGTGGAAGAACCTAGGGATCTTTGATCTACATATGCTGCTATGTTCCATAGTTGTTATGAAAAACTAACATGTTTCATCATGTAAGACCACATTGGGTAGTTGGTCCAATAAATCTTAGCTTCAGTTTGAAGCATGCAAAAAAGGCCATTACTACATACCATTTCAATAAAGAACAAGAATGTGATAAGATCTTTAATTCAATGAAAGCTGAAATGAATGTTTAGATTTTAGCTCATAATCTATCACTTTGATGGAACTTTTGACCATAGGAATGGCTTTGAATTGGCGGTAGAACCCCAATGCAATTGATGCAAATTCTTTCCCGCTACTTAAAATCATTGTTATATGCTCTGAAGTCGATTTTCATTATTAAAAGTGTGTGCATGCCATGATGTAAAAAATCAAAACTTGAGAAGGAGCTGAACCTACTCTGATACCACTACTTGGTGTGTGTGTGTGTGCGTGTGTGTGTTTGCGTAGAAGTGTGAGCAAGATACGACAAGCATGGAGCACAGACGCAACCAAATACGTAAAGAAAATGGATGGATGTGATAACTCTCTCTATTGATGATGAGCATAAGAGAAGTAAGAGTTGAATAATATCCCTAAGTACAGACTACCTCTAGATATGAGTGTAACATGGGAAAAACTCTTTAGCCAATACTAGAGTAAAAAATGCCCATGTATAGGGAAAAGATTCATATCAAAGATAAGGAACATGTAAGTGTAACAATGATAAATTCATTTTGAAAAGCTTTACTAAATTACTTGGGATTTCTTCCTTGTTCTTATCTTGGAACCACCGTTGCATGGTCCTCATCTCTAGAGCTCAAGAAAATCAAGAAACCACAAGATGTGTTCATAAATCTTGGTGGCATGTTGGCTAGTTGTGAAATCAAGGACGTGAATGATGCCCTTTCCAAAGGGAAAAGATCAAGTTTGGATGCTCTCACTAATGAGTTCTTCAAAGCCTTTGAAGACTCCCTCATGAAACCCCTTATTTTTTTTTGAGGGAGGCTTTTAATTTTTTGTGCCCTCAGAAAGTGCTTTAACAAACGGGTTATAAAGATTATTCAAAAGAAGGACAACAAGAAAATCATAGAAAACTAGAAGCCATTCACAATGATCTAGATTGGTTATAAGCTCATTGCCAAAGATCTTGTGGACTATGCCTCACATCTTCTGCAATCATGAATTCATGATGATCATTCACTAAAGGAATATGGATCCTAGAAGCAATCATGGATATCTTGAAAGGCCTTGATCTTATTGCATCAAATCAAAATCTCCTATTTATTGAGATTGATTTTGACAAAGCTTATGATAAATTAGAGTGGAACTTCATCTTGCAATCCCTGGGGGCAATGGGTGATGTTCATTAAATAGATCTTCACCCTCTTTGTGACCACCTCAACTTGATCAATATCAACTAGTAGCCTTAATCTCTTATTATCCTCATGAGTTCTAAATGCAGTCTTAAAATTATAACTTTGCGTCATACGAATCTGATGGTATCCTGATTTTAGATCAATTTTTACTAAAGACACGAGCTCCTCCTAATTTATCTAAAAGATCATCTATTTGAGGAATAGGGTATCTATTCTTTATTGTGCTCTTGTTAAGGGCTCTTTAATCAATGCACATTCGATAAGTTTTATTTTTCTTCTCACCCCCACCCACACACACACACACACAAACCAAGTAGTGGTATCAGAGCATGGCATGCACACTCTTTTAATAATGCAAATCAAATTCAGAGCATAGAATAATTATTTTAAGTAGCGGGAAAGAATTTGCATCAATTGCATTGGGGTTTTACCGCCAATTCAAAGCCATTCCTATGGTCAATATTTCCATCATAGTGATAGATTATGAGCTAAAGTTTAGACATTCATTTCAGCTTTCATTGATTTAAAGACCTTATCACATTCTTGTTCTTTATTGAAATGGTAGGTAGTAATGGCCTTTTTTGCATGCTTTAAACTGAAGCTAAGATTGATTGGACCAACTATCCAATGTATTCTTACATGATGAAACATGTTAGTTTTGCAAAACAACTATGGAACATAGTAGCATATGTAGATCAAAGACCCCTAGGTTCTTCTACTTCATAGCCTACTGTCACAGATGGAGCTTCTTCTTCAAGTACAATGGTTACCCTTCTCAACGTACATAGGAGCAGCTTAGATGGGATGACAAAGATGCTCAAACTCATGCATTGATTGCACTTTCTATGAATTTTTATATAGTTCCACACATTCGATCATGCTCTACATCAACATAAGCATGAGACACTCTTGCTTCTTTGTTTCTCTTTGGTAATAAGAATGTGTAGCATACATGAGGAAGAAACATGAGGTTTTTTGTATAGTTAAAAATGAGTCTACAAATGTGTATCTAACAAGCATCAAGTACTTGAAAGAGCAAATGGAAAACATAGATGAGATTCTGAATTCATCACTCATCTCTACATTGTTGAAATAATTACCAAAATCTTTTCAGAGCATTTCCATGACGCTCCTTATGTTTGCAAAAGGGAATCAAAATATGTATGTATTTGAGATATTTTGTCTCTTCTTTTGCAAGAAGAGAAACCTATAGTGAATAGGAGTGGTTTGTTTGAGGGAATGCAAGCAATTGCTATCTCACAAAAAGGAAAAATAAAATATGGTTCAGCGTTGGGTTCATCAGAAACAAAGGCTCAAACTTCCTCTTCCACTCATTCCTCTAATGATGCTGATTTGTAGAAGAAGAGATGCAAATATTGTTTGAAGATTTTTCATACTATAGATGAGTGTAGAAAGCTTCCTAAGCACAATGAAAAGAAGAAGGAATCTGGCATGTCTTGGAATAATGCATCATTCTTCTTTTCCAAAATAGAGTCATACACACACTAGAAGAAAATTGCATCTTTTTCATAGTGATGTATGTGGTCCTATCAAGACTCCATCTTTTGGAGAGGAATTCTAATACAATGTAAAATTCCATATACACCTAAGCAAAATGGTGTTTACAAGTGTAATAATAGAACACTCCTCCAAATGGCATGTTATATGGTAAAAGGAAACACCTTCTTTATGAGTTTTCGATGGAGTCGGTCATGTGTGCAAACTATGTGTTCAATCAATTAGATATGCTCAATGTCCACCCTCAAGTGACCACAAATGATCGATAATGTTCTAAGTTGTGACAACTTCATTATGAGGAGAAGCCATTGTGAGAGCTCCAACATTTGTGGAACCCAAACTTCTAAGTTTCATGAGGTCTATGTGTGACCGTTGATGGTCACAGATGATCTTTGTGAGCCTATCTATTAGGTTAGGTGGGCCATAAACTTTCCCGCCATCGGGTTGCCATTCAAGGTAAAAATAAAGGCCCTCTAGCATCATGTAGCTTCCCCATAGAACCTTAATGGGGGGAATCCGATTGTGTATTTTGTCGACTATTTTGTATCTCCTGATGACATTCATCTACATGGTTTGTATTATATGGTTTGTCGCTTGCATAAAGCCTTGTATGGTTTCAAAAAATCTCCATGTGCATGGCATGAAGAAATTCATAAGAACTTTATTGCTCTTGGATTCATGTGTAGTCCCATTGAAAGCATACTTAATGCATGCAAAGATGGGGCTGACCTCACAATGCTTGTTCTTTATGTTGATGACATATTGTTGATTGGGTCTTGTGATGCAAAACTTGACATCCTTATGGCTGATTTGTAGCATACTTTTGATGTCACTTATCTTGGTCTTTTGGGTGTCACACTAGTGGAGATAGGATTTGATTCTCAATTGAGGATTATAGTGGTGCATTTGACGCTTTGCTTTTTCAGCAAGTTGTGTGTTGTCTTATATATGCATGCTACACAAGGCCAGATATACAATATGCAGTTTCCTAGTTGAGTCGATTCATGCATTGGCTTGACACTAACACATGGAGATTGACATTGCTATGCATAGTCTCAATGATAGTCGGATTGCATTAATTATTTCACAAAATCTAGTGTTTCATGCACAAACCAAACACATTGTGGTGCATTATAGCTATGTGAGAGAGTGCTTTCATGCAAGAGATACTAATTATATGTGCCTACACAAGATAATGTGGCAGACATATTCACCAAAGCTCTTCCACGGCAAAATCTTGAAGCTTTTTGCAAAGCTTTTGCCTTATTGACTGGTGAGGTTGATTTGTCACTCCTTGTATGTGTTCACATCATTTTTTCTAAGGGGGTTTGTTACACTTACGTGTTCCTCAAGTTGCTTTGATGTGAACCTTTTCCCTATACATGGGTACTTTTTAATCTAGTGTTGGCGATAGGTTTTTCCTCATGTTACCACATAAATATTACACTAATATGTGGTGGAAATTTGTACTTAGACATATTATTCAACTCTTACTTTTGTTCTATTCATCATCAATAGAGAGAGCTATTTGAACCATATGTCTTCTCCATGTACCTTTTGCATTTGTCCTCTTTATCTCTACTTCTTGTGTCTCTCTTCCAATTCTACACACAACCAAAAATGGTTCTCTTTCACTGACATCCATTCATCTCCACTACTAGTGATCATAATGGGCTTTAAGTGTTTTATAAATATCATGCAATTTGTTATTAATTACTATGGATTTTTTTAATCTACCATCTTTTTTTCACCTACCATCTATCAAATTATGGTTTTATGTTTTTATCTACCATTTTTGCACAATAAACTTACCTTCTTTAACTTTTGTATATCCACTATCGACTTTCGCTCAAATACCTTCTTGATCCCTATGAATGCATTTGACATATTCATTAGATAATTGTTAATGTGTAAACTTATATCCTTTGTTCTAATCCATTGGCGAAGGATCCCATCTCGCAGCCATGTTGGCTTCATTATTCTTTGCATTTCATGAATTTTCAGCCATTCCTTCTTCTTTTCATTTTGATGAGCAACTTTTCTATGCTCTTCAATAGTATGACTAGCCTTCCAACAATGTTTGCATCTCTTCTTCTTTTGCAAATAAGTATCATTAAAGGAATAAATGGAAGCGGGAGGTTGAGGCTTTGGTTTTGATGAATCCAAATCTGAACCACATTTTATTTCCCAATTTTTGAGATAGCAAGTTCTTGTGTACCATCAATGAAACCACTCATATTCACTCTGGATTTCTCTTCTTATAAAAAAAGAGACACAACTTCATCAAATGCATACATATTTCGATTCCCTTTTGGAACCAAACCGATTGTGGTGGCAAACTTTTGAAAAGATCCATTAATTCATTCAGCAATGTACAGATGAATGATGCATCCGAAATAATATCGTCTATGGGGGGTAAAGCCATAGCACGACTAGTAGAAATGCTTCGTAACTATTGAACTAAAAATTTAGAAGGAGTTGAACCTATTATGATACCATTCTTGGCTGTGTGTAGAAGTGCAAGAGACACACAAGAAGCACATACACAAGGAGAACAAATGCAAAAGAGACATGGAAAAGATAGATGGTTGGAATAGATCTCTCTATTAAGGATGAACATAGCTTAAGTAAGAGCCGAATAATATCCAAAAACCACCGATGTATAGGGAGAAGATTCACATCAAAGCTACGGGAAGAATGCATAAGTGTAACATAAACTTCTGAATAAACCAAGTGAAAAATCCTACTAGTCTACCTTGCTCTTAGAACAACCTCTTTTTTTCCCTCCACCTTCTCATATGGAAGAAGTTTCATATTCTTATGGACTACTACTACAAGGAGGCCGTGAGTGCAACAACCAAGGCAGATTTGTCAACTTTGACATGGGATCTTCTATATATATTTTGTTTAATGTCGTATGGATCCAAAAGAAAAAACTCCCATTTCAATAATGGTTATTGTGTAGGATTTTCCTTCTACATTGGTCCATTAGTCTACATTCGCTCCATGAGGTTATCTTCCACCATCAACATTCTTGAATGTCTCCATCCATAAGTCTACATCCCTAGAAGCACAACATTCCACTTCCTTCTCCACGCCATAACAAAAATCACATCCGTTCACTCCATCAACTAAAATCTCACCTTCTCCCAACCTTTCAATCTTCCATGCTACAATAGATTACTAACTCACAATCTTATGCATCTTCCAATAATTTGATTTATTCACCTCCACCGTGATCAAGTTCTCCACCTTTGGTAGCCCCACAAATTGATACCTTACCTCTTTCTATTAGAACTCCCTTCCACACCTTAGTCATCTTTGAGAGAAGATAAGATTCTTAAAGTTATAGTGCCACTAAAGAAATAAAAAATACCTATGGAATACCATGCCTATATTCCACAAATGTCTCCAAATGAGGCACTTGAATCGTAAGGTTGGATGTAGATATTAGCCACACGTGATGTTTGTGTGAATGAACAAGTTGTCACCATGGAAGAGTGCATGGATGAAGATGCCTATAATATAGATCTCTTCACGATTAGCCTTATGGAGCAAAAAATCTTTGCATTCCAATACGTAAGGGAACAAACAAAGATCTTCGCTTTGGTTACATGTACAAATAGTAAATGATCCTCTCATAAAATCATTGATCGAGGCCCCTATATTCAAGTAGGATTGGAAACAATCAAGCTGCAAATCTATAAAGTTCTCATAGATATAGGAGTGAGAATCAATACAAAATAGCCCTTAATTGTACAAGAACTACAAGAATATTTGCAACCCATAGAGGCATACATCATTGACATACGAGGAGATGAAATACCATAAAGTTTCATGCCCATAGTATATGTACCACCTATGAGGCCACCACTATAGGCTACGGTGCAACCTATGTAACCAAATGTAATTCAAAATCCCATAGCAGAACTAGGGTTGCCCACTATCACATAAAAGTTTGGATACCTAGTACTTAGAGGTAGGTAAACCAGAAAGTTCTACCCATCCTAAGTTACAAAAGGCATGTATGTGAATTAAAAAGGTTAGGGTGATCCATGCACACACAAAGATGAATTCATAGATGTTCTCATAAGTGAGCAGTTGATGATTTCTTCATGCATTTCAATGTCTTTCGCTTGACACTATGTGGTACAACACTTGCTTTGTGTTAATCTTTAAAAATAGAGCACTTCCTGAATGCAAAAGAAATCCTATAAAAATAAATTGAAACATTTGCATGGATAAGAGCTATAGATGACACCTCTACTATCTCACAAGTTGTATGTTTTGCTCCAAGCTTCTTCTTCTTCATTGTGCTCTTCATATGAAGTTTGAAGATTTCCCTAAATGTTTGGGCTTACTGCCTTTTGTGGATTGATCTCTTTCCATATAGCTTGGCACTTCCTCATACGTGAGTGCCAGCTCATTGTTGACTGCATCACTCCCAAGGGGGATTGGTTGATATATTTTGGTAGTGATGTGTGTGAATACATTAGGACCACCAGGGCATGCTTTTACCTCTTTACGAGGTCCCCCCCCGGATTGTATATATGCCTATGACCATAACATTCCCTCTTCAATGTTGTGTGTTTTGCTTCAAGCTTCTTCTTCTTCCTTGTGCTGATCATATGACTCCATAGACCTCAAGCTTCAACACTCATGGAACCTTACCCTCAGTAAAAGACAACTTTGTAGGAATGAGAGCCGTATTGATTTCTATGGAATTGTTGTTGGTTGCATGTATGAGCATGCCTATTTTGCATTTAATTACTATTTTCTAGACACACATGCATATGTAGATCACTCAAAACAAATAGGTCAACATTAGGGAGCACCAATCAACCACAAAGAATTTCCATAGATTAATTCTATTGATCTACATATTTCCAAATATTGCTTAAAGTGTGAGGATGTTAATCTCACAATTTCAGTTGAATCTTGCTTCATGGTACTAGCGGATAGATAAGTATCTCTTGGACCTAGATTTCAAAAGATGTACTTTTGATGCTAACTTGTATGTTCTAAAGAGAGGACGGAAGACAATTGTGCTTGTACTCTATGTAGATGACCTTGTGATTTCACGAAATGATGATGCTCTTCTTCAACAAACAAAAGATACCATGAGTTTAGAAATTGAAATGACAGACTTGGGCTTAATGCATTATCGCTTAGGTCTTGATGTCAATGAAGATTTCATCTCTCAACAAAAATATGCAAGTGAGATATTGAAGGCATTTGACATGGAGGATTGCAAGGAGATTTCTACACCTATGGAGTTCAACACAAAATTATCTATTGAAGATACTTTACCTCCAGTGGATATTGGAAGATACAGGAAATTAGTTGGAAGTCACATCTACTTGTGCAATAGCAGACCAGACATCTCTTATGTTTTTGGAGTAGTAAGCAAGTTCTCTAATAAGCCTTGCCAAACTGATTGGAAGGCAAGAATGCAAATGCTCAGGTATGTGAAAGGAACCATTGATTATGGTATTCTTTATGAAGAGGGATCATCTCTAGCCAGATATTGTGACTCACATTGGGAAGGAGATATTGATACCAGAAAAGTAGTTTTTGGATATTGCTTTTCTTTAGGATCAGGGATTTTCTCTAGGATGAAAATCCTATTTTCCATGCACGTACCAAGCACATAGAAATCCTGTATCAGTGTGTGTGTGAGTTGATTGAGAACGGGATCGTGGAGACAAGCTATTGTTCTACTGAAGAAAATGGAGCAGACATCTTCACCAAGGCTCTTGGGAGAGAGCAACTTCTTCGACACTTTCCAAAGCTTGGGATTGGACCTAGGAGGTCATTCACCATAGGGTGGACATTGAGGGGGGGTGTTAGATATGCTCAATACTCCACCCTCATGTGACCACAAATGATCCATGGTGCTCTAAGCTGTAAGGCCCCCATTATGAGGAAAAGCCATTATGGGAGCCTAGACATTTGTGGAACCCTACCTTCCAAGTTAGATGAGGTCTATGTGTGACCGTTGAAGATTCTAGATGATCTTTGTGAGCCTAGCCATTAGGTTAGGTAGGGCATAAACTTCCAGGCCATTGGGTTGCCATTGAAGGGGAAAATAAAGACCCCGTGGTGTCGTGCAGTTTCCCCATAGAACCTTAATGGGGGTAGTGCAGAGGGGGGCTTGCCCCCTTCTGCGGGGTTCGTGGGGCCTCTCCCCTCGACATGTAGGGCCGACACCATAGTACTTTTTGCAAACCTGTTAGCAAGAAAGCTAGCATGTATATATGTGAGCTTCAAAAGATTAGATACCTAACACTAGAAAAGATTTTGCAAACCTAGTCATTCAATTATGTAGCATCATGCTTGCCCCAAAATGGCTCTAGTAAGTGCTCGTAAGTTACTTTCTCAGGGTCATATTCTAGAAGAACTCCTTCAACATGTTTACTTCCACTAGAGCATACCTATCTATATATTGGGTTCTTTTTGTCCCTTGTGTGTATCCTATGGTAGTCTTCACAACACCAAGAACATGCTGATATGCAAGCTCTTAACTCCAAAAGCATTGTGCAACAAGGTAGCTACCTCTAGAGGCATTTCTTGTTGCATGATGCTCCATTCAGATTGAGGAAGATTGGTCACGAAAGATCCTGCTCAACATCTTGAGGTAGAAAATAATCATGGAGCAGATGGAAGCTCCAATACAAGTTTGAAAAAAGAGAAATATAAATTAAGCAACTACAAGTATTAATAATTCTCTGTGAGTCATCAATTTTTGCTTCAATTCAACGCTCTCTGTTTTGTTCTTTAATAGTTTAAGCTGCACTTGCCATCTCTAAATGCTCGCCCTTACTCTTGGTTTTCCTTCTCTTGCCCAATGGGAGCTTTTGAAAATGCACACCCAGCTAGCCCTCCCAAAATGGCAGTATCATAAAGATTTCCCCCTTGAAGCCCTATGTATTCAGTGGATCAGATGCCCTCTCCCCACTCTTGAATACACAACTTCACCTGATGCTAGTCCTCACAAAAGGTGAACAAGAACAACAACCCAAGCCCCTCTTGCTTTCCCTTTTTCTTTGCAATCCTCCTCCCATAATCATCCATGAGCCACGTTCTCCCTCTCTCGTTCTCAATGTCCTTCTCCCTAAATTCCATCCCCCCTTTTTCGACATCCTAGAGGGTGGGTGACCACCACCCTGAATTGTATTTCATACCTCCTCCAATCATCAATTTAAAATGATAAAAAAGGTTTCATTAAAGGTATCTTGATCTAAGAAGCAACCATGAGTACATTAGAAGGCCCTATTTTATTCAAATAAAATCTCCTGTTTATAAGAATTGCATCTGACAAAGCTTATGAAATATAAGTGGAATTTCAACTTGCAGTCTGGAAGGGCAACAACTTTGGTATGAGGTTCATCAGGATGACCTTTACTATCTTGGTGAAGAGTTCGAATCGGTTAAGACTAATGAGCTACTATCATCTCCTATTACCCTCAAGAGATCCATCACACAAGGATGTCCACTTTCACCTATGCTTTTTGTCATTGCTACTGAAATTCTTAGTTCGTTGGCTGAGCCTGAGCCCTTTGCTACCTTCTTTTAGAGGTTGATAGTTAAGTGCTAGTCCAAACTAGGCAATTTCTTAGCCTTTACTCATTCCATTAAATGATAATGCATAGTTAAGTGCTACTCCAAACTAGGCAATTTTTTAGCCTTTACTCATTCCATTACATGATAATGTAGATCATTCCATTTCCGATGCAGATTTACATGATGCACTTGTTGATGAGAAAGTTGACATAAAAGAGGTAAAACAATGCCTAGAGGTAGGCCAACAGTTTTGGATTTTACCTTTTTGTGAATAGTTGGATGCGCTAGATTTATAAAGGCAGGATGTGTATGATGCTATTGTATTGATAACCTTCTCTAGATAATCTTCGGGCGCAAAGATGAATAGACGCGAGCTTATTTTGTCCGCAGCTCTACTGACGATCTTCTTGATGCCCTGTTGTAACGCGGCAGGACGAGGTATGTACAAAATGCTCTCTGTGTGCCTGCGGAAGTTTCTGCGTTCCCCGTTGTCGGAGGCGTCTGCTTAACTGCGTTTAGGTGCTCGAACACGCGTACCATCGAGCTGAGCTGAACTTTCACGTAGCTTAAGTTCTCTTTGATACACGAAGACGTCAATAGCCTGTGTTAGGTTGCGCCGCCAATGATACAGCTCATGTCTTTCGTAGTTGAGAGAGAGAGAGAGAGAGAGAGAGAGAGAGAGAGAGAGAGAGAGAGAGAGAGAGAGAGAGAGAGAATGTCAAATTCTTACGTGGTTTTCGGTTGCAGGCGCTTTCACCATGTAAAGATCGGGCGTGGAACAGATAACTCAACATCAGGAAGTGATAGAGATGTTTTCTGAAAACCAGAAACAAGAGGAATTAAGTGTGCGCCAATAGATCCCACGACCCACTGATGGGACTTGACCATGCAGGAATGCGTGGAGCCGATTATGAAAATGCGCATGCAAACACATCGCATGATCCTAAGATTGGGCATTAATCACAGCTGCTGCTTTCAGCATAGGGAGCACTTTGGGTTTCAATAGCAAAGCTTTGTCCTGTTGTAAGGCATGTCCTTCTTTGTAATGAAAACAGAACGCTCAGTGTGGCTGGATAACGTCACTTGAACGTCAGAAATTCTCTTTTTGAGTTTCGTTGTGGCTGTAGCTATTACAGCTTTTCCTGTAATGAAGATGGTTGTGTTAAGTTTTTCAATATGTAATTCAGTCTTCAAGTGTAAATGATCAACGCATTGCTTATTCTGTACGAAAATTATCGTTTGTAAGTTTTAAGGGTTTGTGACATAAATGCATACTCGCGAGTCTTTGAGAATCGAATAGCTTCGTTAAACGTTCTATTGCGTAATCCGGACACTTACATTCGTTAAACGTCGCACAAGTATTGATCTAACGCAGACAAAATATCTGGAAATATAAATGATCAACGGGAGCAAAACGGTTTAGCCCTTGACGATCCAGGAATTCAACGACACACAGCCATCATCCTCTGATACGATTAACCCATACTTGTTAGTATGTACTGGGACCAGTTATGCAGGTTAGATTTCTTGAAAGGTCAGAGATACAAGTATTTTTCTTATCAGCATGAGATTTCCCAAACTCATCTAACGATCCCACCACCGAAAATGAATTGTGAGAGCCTCAAGAACTAGGAAATTTATAAAAGCTTCATAGAAAAGAACATCTCTGCTCACAAATTGTTGCCACTAGAACAGAATTTTTGTTTTCTTATGGACATAAAATTTTGTGAAAATAACAAACATAATTGTATTCAATGATATGTTGCTCGGTATATCGGTCGGGTAGACATTCTATCTTCCAATAATTAACATTGCCTGCCATAAGAAAATTTAAGACAAAAATTGCAAAAGAGGGGTATATTGATGGCGATATAGATGCCTATAGCTTCAATTAAATGAGAATTTGTCTTTTTTTTAATGAATTTTTTAATCAAAAAATAGTTTAAATAATTATTATTATAATTGATTTTTCTTAGAGTAATACAACTAATAAATAAAAAATGTATCGTTCATATCCACATGTATACATACACATGTAAACACATCAGCATACACATGCTTACACACAACAATACACATTTATGCACACATAAAAATGGATACATATTTGAACATACACACCAATATATGCATATAAACACATACACATACAGCATACACATGCACACATCCTTAGATATAGCATACGTAACATACATACACATATAAATATTGTCACACATACTTATTACATATATACATAAATACACATACGCTTACATACATACCTTTATACAACCATAGACACACGCACACACAAAGACATAAACATACACACCAAAATACTTCAAGAAAACTTGGTTAGGGTAGTTCATATTGGAGTGACTACTAATGTTGCATGTGGTACAAAACATTCTACCTATCGATGTATTGAGTGGTCTGCAACTCCACTTCAGGGTGAACTTGTCCCACTAAATTGTCGTCCTGGTAGTGTGTGTGTGTGAGGATGCCACTCTACATGTATGTAAACTAATATGTATCCTAAAAACCCGAAATTGAAATGTCCTTATGTACATACACTATAAATACCTAGAGCCTAATTCCTTATCTTTTATGTATGTAGATCCTCAAACCCTTACTCTCAATATGTTTATGTACGTGTACTAATATAGATGCATAAATGCTAATTATGTATGTATATATATATATATATATATATATATATATATATATATATATATATATATATATTATACACACACACATATATATATATATATACACAGAGAGACACACACACATATGAAGAAATTTGAAAAAAATACCAAAACATGCTATAGGATTTTTCAGATAAACCCACTAACGTGCCAAGAGAGGAATGGAAGATATATGGAGAATTACATGAGAACTTGATGAGTGCCAAATGAAAAAACAATTTTTGGGAAAAGAGAAAAGGAACTAAAGAATTTGTTTGATACATTGTGCATGGTTCAAGAGAAATATAGTAGTAAAAGCTAAAGAGGTGAAGCGAAAAAAAAAAACCATAAACAAAGAATTAAGGAAGTAGAGAAGAAGAAAGTCATAATGCTCTAGGATGAGCAAAGGTAATTTGAATAGCCACCACCTTTGTTATTAGAAGCACCTTAGAGTTTGACGCGAAGGAGCAAAATCCTAATACATAGGATGGACCAACTAATGTGTATACATCAAGCACCAGAGGAAGAGATTTTTTAAGAAAACGAGGATGATATAGAGAACTATCAGTTATTTTGGGACATAGAATTATCATCCCAAGAAGCAAATTAATTATAAGATTCTGACATTCAAAAATGTAAAGAAGTAGAAAAGGAAACAAATATAAATGATTTTTTTGTTGCTTCTATAGGGTTTGGCATAGAAAGTACCCAAGATGATCAAGAGAAACAAGAGGAAATGGTGTTTTTTGACCACCTAATGTGTATACCTCAACCACCTGAGGAGGACGAGATTTTTGAAGGAAAAGAGCATTATCAATTATTGTAGGACATTGAATTGTCATACCAAGAATGAAATCAATAATAAGATTCCAATATCCAAGAGTTGAAAGAACTTGAAAAGCAAACAAATATAAATGACCTTTTTGATGCTTCTCCAGGAGCTGGCATACAAGCTACTTAGGATGATCAAGAGGAACAAGAGGAAATGATGATTTTGACTAGTTTGGATGATAATGAATAAGAGCAACAAAAATATGAACATGTAGTTATGATAGATCTAGACGATAGAGTAGAGGCAAAGCAAGAAGAACTTGTCACAAAAACAAAGTTACCTTTTCTTGAGCTCGTGAAGGTTATGAGAAATTCTTGCAAAGGTGCAAACGATCTATAAGACCAAAAACATAAGCTAGAGGTAGACATTGGGAAATGGCAACACTTTGACGAAATGACGAAAGATTCTATACAAGGTTTACAAAGAGGCATTGTACAGGAGTAGGTATGGAGTAAAACCAAGGATAGTGAAGAAAGTTGCAACAATACTTCCAATAATTTGATGATGACATCAACAGGTTTACGAGGGGGAGGATGCTGAATGAAGACTAAACCTTGTACAATTTGTTTGTAAATAGCCAAAAAAGTAGAGATAGAAAGCTCTAATTTTTTTAAAACTCAAGAACAGTCTTCCATGAGCTATCACTGAGCTCTATACAGAGATAGAGAGCCATCCGATAATGAGAGATAGTAGTTTATAAATCTAGAAGTTGAGAGCCTACTAGGAGATTTAGGACGGGAAGGATGTTGAATGAAGAGCAGAACTTGTACATTTTCTTTGTAAATAGCCCAAAAGTAGAGATAGAATTTATAGATGGCAACTACAATCTCGTATAGCACATGAGTATGATCCCCAACATTTGGTTGGCTTATGCTTCACATGCCTACATGACATATCTTCCAGTTTGGTATAAGAAAACTTTCAAAGCCATGTTTACTACAGGTTTTTAGGAGTATACCTCTAAAGTAGTCACTCCTAATCCAACACACCTGCTTCAATCATCTGCGTGGGAGCAGGCAATGTATTCTAAATATTACATGATTCCACACTCGGATACTCCTAGTGCCATCAATGGGGATGCATTGTAGTTTGATTTGGGAAAACGATTAAGACTATGCAAACATGAACTAGCAATAGATATCCTCGAGTATTACATTGACCATCCTATAGCACAAAGGTCTGTCAGGAATGAGGGGGGGGGGGGGGAGTGTTGGCCACTAATTAGGAATGAGTAGATAAGAGAGCCTCAAAAGAGAACAACAAAGAAAAGAGCAGCAAGAAATAAGGAGATAGAGTAGTCAAGCATAAGTTAGCAAGAAGGGGCAACCAATATTTCACAATAAATCTAAGTTTACATCAAATAGTGATTAGTATCACTACACTCATAATGTAAATATCATTTTTGGTAGATTAGACTCCAATTTTTTCAAGATAGGGAGTCCTTTAGCTTCAAGAGTATTAGAAGTATCTATTTACCAATTTTCATAATGTTTAGATTCCGTTTGAGCCTTCAAATAATCCCTAGAGCCTAATTTCTAACTAGATTGAACACCATGTTTGAGTAGAGGCAAAACTAATGAAAAATTGTAAAAAGAGCTAGAGAGCTCATTTTTGAGGTGGGGTTCCTAGAGATTGATCTTTTTGTAATAGAGATCTTTTGTAATTGAAACCATTCCATTGTTCCTTTCTTTGTTCTTGCCTTGTGTGCATGTGTGTGTGTGTGTATGTGTGTGCATGCTTGTGTGCTTCTCACTCACTCACTTGTGCACTTCACTTGCTCATGGTCATCATACCACCCACATGTCTCTACAGATTGAAAATTATGAGGTGGATGTTCTCATGTTGGTACTCGCCATTGTGCTAGAGTGACATTGTGGAACACACATTCCCATCTCTGATTCATCATGTTTGTAAATCCCATAGGCATGCCTAGAAGGCAAAATACTTCAGTAGAGGCACAATTAATCGCATTATGGAGAAAGATGTTTGTGTCATTTTTAAAAAGCATTAGCATTATCTGATCTAGTTATTGCATAAAAAGGATCCTAATGTTGCCCTACTAAGTGTGGTGCTCGGCCAAGGAATCGAGACCATCTATAGAAATGAAAAAAATTATTGGGGTGATCAGACATGGTCTCTTGAGGATAATAAGAGATTAAGGCTACTAGTTGATATTGATCCAAGCTGAGGTGGTCACAGAGAGGGTGAAGATCATTTTAATGAACATCATTCCAAAGCCCATTCCCCCTAGGGATTTCAAGATGAAGTTCCACTCTAATCTATCATAAGCTTTGTCAAAATCAATCTCAATAAATATGAGATTTTTATTTGACTCAACAAGATCAAGGCCTTTCAAGATATCCATGATTGCTTATAAGATCCATATTCATTTAGCGAATGATCATCATGAAATAATGATTGCAAGAGATGTGAGGCATAGCCCACAAGACCTTTGGCAACGAGCTTATAACCAATCTAGAGCATTGTGAATGGCCTCTAGTTTTGTATGATTTTCTTGTTGTCCTTCTTTTGAATAATCTTTATAACCTGTTTGTTAAAGCACTTTGTGAGAGCACAAAAAATTAAAAGCCTCCCTAAAAATAAAATAAGGGGGTTCATGAGGGAGTCTTCAAAGGCTTTGAAGAACTCATAAGTGAGAGCATCCAAACTTTGGTCTTTTCCCTTTGGAAAGGGCATCATTCACATCCTTGATTTCGCAACAAGAGAACATGCCACCAAGACTTATGAAAACATATTGTGGTTTCTTGATTTTCTTGAGCTCTAGAGATGAGGACCATGCAATTGTGGTTCCAAGATAAGAGTAATGAAGAAATCCCAATTAAGTTAGTAAAGCTTTTCAAAATGAGTTTATCATTGTTACACTTACATGTTCCTTATCTTTGATATGAATCTTTTCCCTATACATGGGAACTTTTTACTCTATTGTTGGCTAAAGAGTTTTTCCCATGTTACACTCATATCTGGAGGTAATATGTACTTAGGGATATTATTCAACTCTTACTTCTGTTATGCATCTGTGCTCCTTGCGTGTCGTATCTCTCTCACACTTCTACACAAACACACACACCAAGTAGTGGTATTAGAGCAAGTTCAGCTCCTACTCAAGTTTTGATTTTTTGCATCATGGCATGCACAGACTTTTAATAATGCAAATTGACTTCAGAGCATAGAACAATGATTTTAAGTAGGAGGAAAGAAATTCCATCAATTGCATTGGGGTTTTACCGCAAATTCAAAGCCATTCCTATGGTCAACATTTCCATCAAAGTGATAGATTATGAGCTAAAATTTAAACATTCATTTCAGCTTTCATTGAATTAAAGATCTTATCACATTCTTGTTCTTTAATGAAATGGTAGGTAGTAAAGGCCTTTTTTGCATGCTTCAAATTGAAGCTAAGATTGATTGGACTAACTATCCAATGTGGTCTTACATGATGAAACATGTTACTTTTGCAAAGCAAAGATGGAACATAGCAGCATATGTAGATCAAAGACCCTAGGTTCTTTTACTTCATAGCCTACTGTCACAGATGGAGCTTCTTCTTCAAGTACAATGGTTACACTTCTCAACCTACATAGGAGCAACTTAGATGGGATGGCAAAGATGCTCAAAATCATGCATTGATTGCACTTTCTATGAATTTTTATATAGTTCCACACATTCAATCATGTTCTACATCAACATAAGCATGAGACACTCTTGCTTCTTTGTTTCTCTTTGGTAATCAGCATGTATAGCATACATGAGGAAGAAACTTGAGGTTTTCTTGTATAGTTAAAAATGAGTCTACGAATGTGTATGTAAAAACATGCATCCAAGACTTGAAAGAGCAAATGGAAAACATATCAGGTTGGGAACAATGAACAATGAAAAATGAAATAGACATCAATTCG
The DNA here is from genome assembly GCA_020310875.1 of Ceratopteris richardii. Classification (NCBI taxonomy): domain Eukaryota; kingdom Viridiplantae; phylum Streptophyta; class Polypodiopsida; order Polypodiales; family Pteridaceae; genus Ceratopteris; species Ceratopteris richardii. The sequence goes on along the minus strand of CM035432.1, from coordinate 119,353,818 downwards.
CCAAAATGAATAGAAACAGATCCCTCCGTAGTGACGCGTGGAAAGCTCTGATACCATTGTTATCAGGATCTTCCTCACACACACACAGAGGTTGCAGATGCAGAAAATAAGCAGAAAAATAGAGATGCCAAGAGACGAGACCAAATGCAATATTGGGTGCAATCGCCCTCCATGCACTCTGTTTGGACAGTCCACAAAGTGCATGTATTTAAAGGAATTTTTGATTACATCGAAAAGAGTGGTTGTTGAAAGGAAAGGGTTTGCCTAATCAATTTTGGACAGAGGCTGTCAAGAGTGTTGTCTACATCTTCAATTGAAGCTACACCAAGGCACTTGATGGAAAGACTCCACAAGAATCCTACACTTGTAAAAAGACAACTAGTTCCCATTTCAAAGTATTTGGAAGTGAATGTTATGTACATGTTCCTGATAGGGAGAGAAGCAAGCTTCGACCAAAAAGCATCAAATGTATCTTCCTAGGGTACAACAAACATAAGAAGGCTTATAAGCTTTATGACCCTGAGGCTAAGAAGATCATGGCAAGTCGTGATGTGGTGTTCAAGGAGGAGCATCCACATGGAGTGGAGGAGGAAAAGAGAGCTCCCACTTTATCATCAGGCGAAGGGGCAATCCATTTTGGACATGGCCCAAGAGCTATCTCTTCTACACAAGAGGACAAAGCATCATCTTCAGATGATGAGTCTAAAAGTCACCAACCTCGCGACACCCAAGTGGAAAAGCCATTGCCATGTTGGGTGAGGTAGCTTTAGGATTCTGCAAACCCCATCCCAGAGTCACTAAAAGGGGTTGCAGATGGACCTAGGCGATCACAGAGAATAGAGGAACATAGACGAGCAAACACCCATATTGTAAACACAGCGTTGATGGTTGATCTTATTCAAGAAGAAACCAAGGAACCAACCAATGTGGAAGCGGCACTCCATGTTCCGAATTGGAGGGTTTCCATGCAAATAGAATACAACAATATCATGAAGAATGGAACTTGGGAGCTAGTGGTTCGGCCCCCTAAGTGTAAAGTCATTGGCACCTAGTGGGTCTGGAAGCTAAAGTACAAGGTTGATGGTACTCTAGAAAAGCATGAAGCAAGACTTGTTGCATAGGGCTACTCACAAGTTGAAGGCATTGACTTTTGTGAATCATTTGCCCCGACTACGAGAATGACTACTATCTGAGTAGTACTAGCTGTGGCTGCACATAAGCATTGGTCAGTCTATCGCATGGATGTCAAGTCAGCGTTCAATGGAGACCTAAAGGAGGAGTTATATGTGTCTCAGCCACCAGGGTTTGAGGCTCCTCATTCAGAGAACGAGGTATTTAAGCTGAAAAAGGCATTGTATGGGCTAAAACAAGCTCCTAGAGCATGGTACTAGCAGATAGATAAGTATCTCTTGGACCTAGATTTCAAAAGATGTGCTTCTCATGCTAATGTGTATGTTCTAAAGAGAGGAGGGATAACAATTGTCATTGTGCTCTATGTAGATGACCTTGTGATTACAGGAAATGATGATGCTCTTCTTCAAAAAAGAAAAGATGCCGTGAGGTCAGAATTTGAAATGACAAACTTGGGCTTAATGCATTATCCCTTAGGTCTTGAAGCTTGGCAGGAACCAGGCAAGATTTTCAAGTCTCAAAAAAAGTATGCAAGGCAAATATTGAAGGCATTCGACATGGAGGATTGCAAGGAAATTTCTACACCTATGGAGTTCAACACAAAATTATCTATTGAAGATACTTCACCTCCAATGGATATTGGAAGATATAGGAAATTAGTTGGAAGTCTCATCTTGTTCAATAGCAGACCATACATCTCTTATGTTGTTGGAGTAGTAAGCACGTTCTCTAATAAGCCTTGCCAAACTCATTGGAAGGCAAGCATGCAGATATTCAGGTATGTGAAAGGAACCACTCATAATGGTATTCTTTATGAAGAATGATCATCTCTAGTTGGATATTGTGACTCAGATTGGGCAGGAGATATTGATACCAGAAAATCAGTTTCTAGATATTGCTTTTCTTTAGAATCAAGGATTTTCTCTTGGACTAGTAAGAAGCAATGGACTGTACCATTATCTTCTACTGAAGCTGAGTACAAAGCTACATGCATTGCAGCATGTGAAGCAATATGCTTGAGGAGAATCCTTTGGCACATAGGAATACAAGGACACAAGGCTACAAAGTTGAAGTGTAACAACCAAAGTTGCATGGAGATCGCCAAAAATCTTGTTTTCCATGCACGTACCAAGCACATAGAAATCTAGTATCACTATATGCATGAGTTGATTGAGGACGGGATCATGGAGATAAGCTATTGTCCTACTGAAGAAAATGGAGCACACATCTTCACCAAGGCTCTTGGGAGAGAGCAACTTCTTTGACACTTTCCAAAGCTTGGGATTGGACCTAGGAGGTCATTCACCGTAGGTTGGACATTGAGGGGGGGTGTTAGATATGATCAATACTCAACCCTCATGTGACCACAAATGATCCATGATGCTCTAAGTTGTAAGGCCCCCATTATGAGGAGAAGCCATTATGTTAGCCCGAACATTTGTGGAACCCTAACTTCCAAGTTAGATGAGATCTATGTATGACCGTTGATGGTTATAGATGATCTTCGTGAGCCGAGCCGTTAGACAGGGCATAAACTTCCAAGCCATTGGGTTCCCATTGAAGGGGAAAATAAAGGCCCTGTGGTGTCACGTAGTTTCCCCAAAGAACCTTAATGGGGGGAGTGCAGAGGGGGTCTTGCCTCCTTCTGCAGGGTCCGAGCGGCCTATCCCCTCGGCCTGTAGGGTCGAGACGATAGGACTTCTTGCAAACCTGTTATCAAGAAAGCTTGTGAGCTTCAAAAGATTAGATACCTAGCACTAGAAAAGATTTTGCAAACCTGGCCATTCAGTTATGTAGCATCATGCTTGCCCCAAATTGGCTCTAGTAAGTGCTCGTAAGTTACTTTCTCAGGGACATATTCTACAAGAAATCCTTCAACACGTTTACTTCCGCTAGAGCATACCTCTCTATATATTGGGTTACTGTTGTCCCTTGTGTGTATCCTAGGGTAGTCTTCACAAAACCAAGAACATGCTGATATGCAAGCTCTATGCTCCAAAAGCATTGTGCAACAAGGTAGCTAGCTCTAGAGGCATTTCCTGTTGCGTGATGCTCAACAATCGTGCTCAACATCTTGAGATAGAAAATAATCATGGAGCAGATGGAAGCTCCAATACAAGTTTGAAAAAAGAGAAATATAGGTTAAGCAACTACAAGTATTGTCAGTCATCAATTTTTGCTTCAGTTCAACGCTATCTGTTTTGTTCTTTAACAGTTGAAGCTGCACTCGCCATCTCTAAATGCTCGCCCTTACTCTTGGTATTGTATTGATAACCTTCTCTAGATAATCTTCGGGTGCCAAGATGAATAGACGCGAGCTTATTTTGTCCGCAGCTCTACTGACGATCTTCTTGATGCCCTGTTGTAACGCGGCAGGACGAGGTATGTACAAAATGCTGTGTGTGTGCCTGCAGAAGTTTCTGCGTTCCCCGTTGTTGGAGGCTTCTGCTTAACTGCGTTTAGGTGCTCGAACACGCGTACCATTGAGCTGAGCTGAAGTTTCACGTAGCTTAAGTTCTCTTTGATACAGGAAGACGTCAATAGCCTGCGTTAGGTTGCGCCGCCAATGATACAGCTCATGTCTTTCGTAGTTGAGAGAGAGAGAGAGAGAGAGAGAGAGAGAGAGAGAGAGAGAGAGAGAGAGAGAGAGAGAGAGAGATAGAATGTAAAATTCTTACGTGGTTTTCGGTTGCAGGCGCTTTCACCGTTAAAAGATCGGGCGTGGATGCAGACCAAGGGGAACAGATAACTCAACATCAGGAATTGACAGAGATGTTTTCTGAAAACCAGAAACAAGAGGAGTTAAGTGTGCGCCACTCTCACAGTGAGAGCCGAGTAGAGTACGGGGACTATGAGGAGCCTCACGCGAATAGATCCCACGACCCACCGATAGGACTTGACCATGCAGAAATGCGTGGAGCCGATTACGAAAATGCGCATGCAGACACATCGCATGATCCTACGATTGGGCACTAATCGCAGCTGCTGCTTTCAGCCTAGGGAGCACTGTGGGTTTCAATAGCAAAGCTTTGTCCTGTTGTAAGGAATGTCCTTCTTTGTAATGAAAACAGAACGCGCAGTGTGGCTGGATAATCTCACTTGAACGCTCAGTGTGTGCTTATCCTGTACGAGAATTATCTTTGAAAATCGAATAGCTTACATTCGTTAAACGGCGCACAAGTATTGACCAACGGGAGCAAAAAGGTTTAGCCCATAAGTGTTATACTCGATTCTTTGGGAGCACTTATGCAGGTTAGATTTCTTGAAATCATGAGCATGAGATTTCCCAAACTCATCTAACGATCCCACCACCAAAAATAAATTGTGAGAATCTCAAGAACTAGGAAATTTATAAAAGCTTCATAGAAAAGAACATCTCTGCTCACAAATTGTTGCCACTAGAACAGAATTTTGGTTTTCTTATGGACACAAAATTTTGTGAAAATAACAAACATAAATGTATTCAATAATATGTTGCTCGGTATATCGGTTGGGTAGACATTCTATCTTCCAATGCTTTACATTGCCTGCCATAAGGAAATTTAAGACAAAAATTGCAAAAGAGGGGTATATTCATGGGGATATAGATGCCTATAGCTTCAATTAAATGAGAATTTTCTTTTTTTTATGAATTTCTTATCAAACTGTTCTATTTTTCATTTTAGTTTAAATAATAATTATTATAATTGATTTTTCTTAGAAGAAGAATTACTTCTAACAAAAGCGAAAGAGTAATACAACTAATAAATAAAAAATTTATCGTTCATATCCACATGTATACATACACATGTAAACACATCAGCATACACATGCATACATACAACAATACACATTTATGCACACATATATAGATACATATGCAGACATAAAAATGGATACATATTTGAACATACACACCAATATATGCTTATAAACACACACACATACACCATACACATGCACACATCCTTAGATATACCATACGCAACATACATACACATATAAATATTGTCACACATACTTAATTACATATATACATAAATACACATACGCTTACATACATACCTTTATACAACCATAGACACAGACACACACAAAGACATAAACATACACACCAAAGTACTTCAAGAAAACCTGGTTAGGGTAGTTCATGTTGGAGTGACTACTGTTGTTGCATGTGGTACAAAAAAGTCTATCTATGGATGTCTTGAGTGGTCTACAACTCCACTTCAGGGTGAATTTGTCCCACTAAATTGCCGTCATGGTAGTGTGTGTGTGTGTGTGAGAGAGAGAGAGAGAGGATGCCACTCTACATATATGTAAACTAATATGTATCCTAAGAAACCGAAATTAAAATGTCTTTATGTACATACACTATGAATACCTAGAGCCTAATTCCTTATCTTTTATGTATGTACATCCTCAATAACTTACTCTCAATATGTTTATGTATGTGGACTAATATATATCCATAAATGCTAATTATATATATATATATATATATATATATATATATATATATATATATATATATATATATATATATATATATATATATATATATGTGTGTGTGTGTGTGTGTGTGTGTGCGTGTGTGTATATATATACACACACAGACACACACACATATGAAGAAATTTGAAAAAAAAAAACCAAAACATGCTATAGGATTTGTCACATAAAGCCACTGATGTGCCAAGAGAGGAATGGAAGATATATGGAGAATTACATGAGAACTTGATGAGTGCCAAAACAAAAAACAAATTTTGTGAAAAGAGAAAAGGAACTAAAGAATTTGTTTGATACATTGTGCAAGGTTGAAGAGAAATATGGTAGTAAAAGCTAAAGAGATGAAGCAAAAGAAAAAACCCTAAACACAAAATTAAGGAATAAGAGAAGAAGAAAGCCATAGTGCTCTAGGATGAGCAAAGGTAATTTGAATAGCCACCACCTCTATTATTAGAAGCACCTTAGATTTTGATGCCAAGGACCAAAATCCTAATACATAGGATGGACCAACTAATGTGTATACATCAACCACCTGACGAAGAGTAGATTTTTGAAGAAAACGAGGATGATATAGAAAAATATTAGTTATTTTGGGACATATAATTATCATCCCAAGAAGCAAGTCAATTATAAGAGTCTGACATTCAAAAATTTAAAGAACTACAAAAGAAAACAAATATAAATGATTTTTTTGTTGCTTCTATACGGTTTGGCATACAAACTACCCAAGATGAATAAGAGAAACAAGAGGAAATGGTGTTTCTTGACCAACTAATGTGTATACCTCAACCTCCTAAAGAAGAGGAGATTTTTGAAGGAAAACAGGATGATATATAGGATTATCAATAATCAGTGTAGGACTTTGAATTGTCATCCCAAGAATCAAATCAATAATAAGAGTCTAATATCAAAAAATTGAAAGAACTAGAAAAGCAAACAAATATAAATGACCTTTTTGATGCTTCTCTAGGATTTGGCATACAAGCTACTTAGGATGATCAAGAGGAACAAGAGGAAACGATGATTGTGACTAGTTTGGATGATAATGAATAAGAGCCACAAAAATATGAAGATGTAGTTATGACAAATGTAGAGGATAGAGTAGAGGCAAAGCAAGAAGAACTTGTCACAAAAACAAAGTTACCTTTTCTTGAGCTCTTGAAGGTTATGAGAGATGCTTGCAAAGGTGCAAAGGATCTATAAGACCGAAAGCATAAGCTAGAGGGAGACATTGGGAAATGGCAACAAATTGAAGAAATGAGGAAAGATTCTATACAAGGTTTACAAAGAGGCATTGTACATGAGTAAGTATGGAGTAAAACCAAGGATAGTGAAGAAAGTTGCAACAATACTTCCAATAATTTGATGATGACATCAACAGGTTTAGGAGGGGGAGGATGCTGAATGAAGACTTAACCTTGTACAATCTCTTTGTAAATAGGCAAAAACATAGAAATAGAAAGCTCTAATTCTTCTAAAACTCAAGAACAGCCTTCCTTGAGCTATCACAGAGCTCTATACAAAGATAGAGAGCCATCAGATAATGAGAATTATTAGTTCATAAATCTAGAAGTTGATAGCCTACTAGGAGATTTAGGAGGGGAAGGATGTTGAATGAAGAGCAGAACTTGTACATTTTCTTTGTAAACAGCCCAAAAGTAGAGATAGAATTTATAGATGGCAACTACAATCTCGTGTATGACATGAGTATGATCCCCAACATTTAGTTGGCTTATGCTTGACATGCCTACATGACATATCTTCTAGCTTGGTATAAGAAAACTTTCAAAGCCATGTTTACTATAGGTGTTTAGGAGTATCACTCTAAAGTATTCACTCCTAAATGAACACACCTGCTTCAATCATCCACATGGGAGCAAGCAATGTATTCTAAATATTACATGATTCCACACTCAGATACTCCTAGTGCCATCAATGGGGATGCATTCTAGTTTGATTTGGGAAAAGGATTAAGACTATGCAAACATGAACTAGCAATAGATATCCTCGAGTATTACATTCACCATCCTATAGCACAAAGGTCTGTCAGGAATGAGAGGGGGGAGTGTGCCAGCAATTAGGAATGAGTAGATAAGATTACCTCAAAAGAGAAGAACAAAGAAAAGAGCAGCAAGAAATAAGGAGATAAAGTAGTCAAGCATAACTTAGCAAGAAGGCCAACCAATGTTTCACAATGAATCTAACTTTACATCAAATAGTGATTAGTATCACTACACTCATAATGTAAATATCATTTTTGGTAGATTAGACTCCAATTTGTTCAAGATGAGGAATCAAAATATGTATGTATTTGAGATATTGTGTCTCTTCTTTTGCAAGAAGAGAAATCTATAGTGAATAGGAGTGGTTTGATTGAGGGAAAGCAAGCAATTGCTATCTCACAAAAAGGAAAAATAATATATGGTTCAGCTTTGGGTTCATCAGAAACAAAGGCTCAAACTTCCTCTTCCACTCATTCCTCTAATGATACTGATTTGTAGAAGAAGAGCTGCAAATATTGTTTGAAGATTTTGCATACTATAGATGAGTGTAGAAAGCTTCCTAAGCACAATGAAAAGAAGAAGGAATCTGGCATGTCTTGGAAAAATGCATCATTCTTCTTTTCCAAAACATAGTCATACACACACTAAAAGAAAATTGCATCTTTTTCATAGTGATGCATGTGGTCCTATCAAGACTCCATCTTTTGGAGGGGAATTCGACTCCAATGTAAAATTCCCTATACACCTAAGAAAAATTGGTGTTTATGAGTGTAGTAATAGAACATCTCGAAATGTCATGTTATGTGGTTAAAGGAAACACCTTGATCATTTGATGGAGTTGTTCATGTGTGTAAAGTATGTGTTCAATCCATTAGATATGCTCAATAGTCCACCCTCAAGTGACCACAAATGATCCATGATCTTCTAAGTTGTGACAACTTCATTATGAGGAGAAGCCATTGTGAGAGCTCGCACATTTGTGGAACCCTAACCTCTAAGTTTCATGAGGTTTATGTGTGACCATTGATGGTCACAGTTGATCTCTGTGAGCCAATCCATTAGGTTAGGTGGGCCATAAACTTTCGGGCCATTCGGTTGCCATTCAAGGTAAAAATCAAGGCCCTCAAGCATCATGCAGCTTCCCCATAGAACCTTAATGGGGGGAGTCCGATTGTGCTTTTTGTGGACTATTTTGTATCTCCTGATGACATTAATCTACCTGGTTTGGATCATGTGGTTTGTCGCTTGCATAAAGCCTTGTATGGTTTCAAAAATGCTCCATGTGCATGGCATGAAGAAATTCATAAGAAATTTATTGCTCTTTGCTTCATATGTAGTCCATTGAAAGCATACTCTATGCACGCAAACATGGGGCTGACCTCCCAATGCTTGTTCTTTATGTTGATGACATATTGTTGATTGAGTCGTGTGACGCAACACTTGACATCCTTATGGCTGATTTATAGCATACTTTTGATGTCACTTATCTTGGTCGTTTGGGTGTCACACTAGTGGAGATAGGATTTGATTCTCAGTTGAGGATTGTAGTGGTGCATTTGACACTTTGCTTTATCAGCAAGTTGTGCGATGTCTTATATATGGATGCTACACAAGGCCAGATATACAGTATGCAGTTCCCTAGTTCAGTCGATTCATGCATTTGCTTGACACTAACACATGGAGATTGACATTGCTATGCATATTCTCAATGATAGTCGGATTGCATTAATTATTTCACAAAATCTAGTGTTTCATGCACAAACCAAACACATTGAGGTGCATTATATCTATGTGAGAGAGTGCTTTCATGCACGAGATATTGATTTGGTATATGTGCCTACACAAGATAATGTGGCAAACATATTCACCAAATCTCTTCCACATGAAAATCTTGAAGCTTTTTGCAAAGCTTTTGCCTTATTGCCTAGTGAGGTTTATTTGTCACTCCTTGTATGTGTTCACATCATTTTCGCTTAGGGGTTTTGTTACACTTACGTGTTCCTCGAGTAGCTTTGATGTGAACATTTTCCCTATACATGGGTACTTTGTAATCTAGTGTTGGCGATACGTTTTTCCTCATGTTACCACATACATATTACACTAATATATGGTAGTACTTTGTACTTAGAGATATTATTCAACTCTTGCTTTTGTTCTGTTCATCATCAATAGAGAGAGCTATTCGAACCATATGTCTTCTCCATGTACCTTTCTGCATTTGTGCTCTTTATGTGTGCTTCTTATGTCTCTCACCCAATTCTACACACAACGAGAAATGGATTCTTCCACTGACATCCATTCATCTCCACTACTAGTGATCATAATGGGCTTTATGTGTTTTATAAATATCATGCAATTTGTTATTAATTACTATGATTTGGCTTTTTTTATGTACCATCTTTTTTTCACCTACCATCTACTGGATTATGGTTTTATGTTTTTATCTACCATTTTTGCACAATCAACTTACCTTTTTTAACTTTTCTATATCCACTATCGACTTTCTCTCAACTACCTTCTTGATCTCTATGAATGCATTTGACATATTCATTAGATAATTGTAAGTGTGTAAACTTAAGTCCTTTGTTCTAATCCATTGGGAAAGGATCTCACCTCTCAGCCATTTTGGATTTATTATTCTTTGCATTTCATGAATTTTCAGAAATTCCTTCTTCTTTTCATTTTGCTTAGCAACTTTTCTATGCTCTTCAATAGTATTACTAGCCTTCCAGCAATGTTTGCATCTCTTCTTCTTTTGCAAATAAGCATCATTAAAGGAATGAGTGGAAGCGAGAGGTTGAGGCTTTGGTTTTGGCAAACCCAAATCTGAACCACACGTTATTTCCCATTTTTTGAGATAGCAAGTTCTTGTGTTCCATCAATCAAACCACTCATATTCACTCTAGATTTCTCTTCTTATAAAAAAAGAGACACAACCTCATTAAATGCATACATATTTGGATTCCCTTTTGGAACCAAACCGATTGTAGTGGCAAAGCTTTAAAAATATTCTATTGATTCATTTAGCAATGTAGAGATGAATGATGCATCCGAAAGAATATCATCTATGGGGGGTAAAGCCCTAGCATGACTAGTAAAAATGCTTTCTAGTTGTTGAACTAAAAATTTAGAAGGAGTTGAACCTATGATGATACCATTCTTGGGTGTGTGTAGAAGTGCAAGAGACACACAAGAAGCACACACACAAGGAGAACAAATGCAAACAGAGACATGGAGAAGATAGATGGTTGGAATAGATCTCTCTATTAAGGATGAAGAGAGCTTAAGTCACAGAGCCGAATAATATCCCAAAGTACAAAGTACCACCAGATATGAGTGTATCATGAATGTGATAACACGGGGAGAAAACCTATAGCCATCACTAGATTAAAAACCACCCATGTATAGGGAGAAGCTTAACATCAAAGCTACTTGAAGAATGTATAAGTGTAACATAAACTTCTGAATAAACCAAGTGACAAATCCAACTAGTCTACCTTGCTCTTACAAAAACCTTTTTTTTCCTCCACCTTCTCATATGGAAGAAGTGTCATATTCTTATGGACTACTACTACAAGGAGGCCGTAAGTGCAACAACCAAGGAAGATTTGTCAACCTTGACATGGGATCTTCTACATACTTTGTTTAATGTCCTATGGATCCAAAAGTAATAAATCCCATTTCAATAATGGTTGTTGTGTAGGATTTTCCTTCTACATTGGTCCATTAGTGTACATTCCCTCCATGAGATCATCTTCCACCATCACCATTCTTGAATGTCTCCATCCATAAGTCTACATCCCTAGAAGCACAACATTGCACTTCCTTCTCCACGCCATAACAAAAATCACATCCGTTCACTCCATCAACAAGAAGCTCACCTTCTCCCAACCTTTCCATCTGCCATGCTACAATAGATCACTACCTCACAATCTTATTCATCTTCCAATAATTTGATTTATTCACCTCCACCATGATCAAGTTCTCCACCTTTGTTAACCCCACATATTGATCCCTTACCTCTTTCTATTAGAACTCCCTTCCACAGCTTAGTCATCTTTGAGAGAAAAGAAGATTCTTAAAGTTATAGTGCCACGAAAGAAATAAAAAATACCTATGGAATACCAGGCCTATATTCCACAAATGTCTCCAAATGAGGCATTTGAATCCCAAGGTTGGATGTAGATATTAGCCACACGTGATGTTTGTGTGAATGAACAAGTTGTCACCATGGAAGAGTGCATGGATAAAGATGTCTATAATATAGATCTCTTCACGATTAGCCTTATGGAGCAAAAACTCTTTGCATGCCAATGCGCAAGGGAACCAACAAAGACCTTCCCAATGGTTACATGTGCAAATAGTAAATGATCCTCTCATAAACTCATTGATGGAGGCCCCTGTATTCAAGTAGGATTGGAAACAATCAAGGTGCAAATATATAAGGTTCTCATAGATATAGGAGCTAGAATCAATAAGAAATAGCCCTCAATTGTACAAGAACTACAAGAATCTTTGCAACCCATAGATGTATACATCATTGGCATACGAGGAGATGAAATACCATAAAGTTTCATTCCCATAGTATATGTACCACCTATCAGGCCACCACTATAGACTAGAGTGCAACTTATGTAACCAAATGCAATTCAAAATCCCATAGCACAACTAAGGTTGCCAACTATCACGCAAAAATTTGGATACCTAGTACTTAGAACTAGGTAAACCAGAAAGTTCTACCCATCCTAAGTTACAAAATGCATGTATGTGAATTAAAAAGGTTAGGGTGATCCATGCACACACAAAGATGAATTCATAGATGTTCTCATAAGTGAGCAGTTGATGATTTCTTCATGCACTTCAATGTCTTTAGCTTCACACTATGCGGTACAACACTTGATTTGTGTTAATCTTTAAAAATAGAGCACTTCATGAATGCAAAAAAATCCTATAAAAATAAATTGAAACATTTGCATGGATAAGAACTATAGATGACACCTCTACTATCTCACAAGTTTTCAAGCAAGATTCAACTGAAATTGTGAGATTAACAGCCTCACACTTTAAGCAATATTTGTAGGTCAATAGAATTAATCTATCGAAATTCTTTGTGGTTGATTGGTGCTCCCTAATGTCTATGGAGTCATATGATCAACACAAGGAAGAAGAAGAAGCTTGGAGCAAAACAGTCAACATTGAAGAGGGAATGTTAGGGTCATAGGCATATATAGAATCCAGGGGGGGGACCTCCTAAAGAGGGGAAAGCATGCCCTGGTGGTCCTAATGTATTCACACACATCACTACCAAAATATATCAACAAATCCCCCTTGGGAGTGATGCAATCAACAATGAGCTGGCTCTCATGTATGAGGAAGTGCCAAGCTACATGAAAGAGATCAATCCATAAGAACATCTATGAATTCATCTTTGTGTGTGCATGGATCACCCTAACCTTTTTAATTCACATACGTGCATTTTGTAACTTAGGATGGGTAGAACTTTCTCGTTTACCTAGTTCTAAGTACTAGGTATCCAAATTTTTGTGTGATAGGTGGCAACCCTAGTTGTGCTATGGGATTTTGCATTACATTTGGTTACATAGGTTGCACCGTAGCCTATAGTGATGGCCTGATAGGTGGTACATATACTATGGGCATGAAACTTTATGGTATTTGATCTCCTCGTATGCCAATGATGTATGCATCTATGGGTTGCAAAGATTCTTGTAGTTCTTGTACAATTGACGGCTATTTTGTATTGATTCTCACTCTTATATCTATGAGAACCTTATAGATTTGCACCTTTATTGTTTCCAATCCTACTTGAATATAGGGGCCTCGATGAATGAGTTTATGAGAGGATCATTTACTATTTGTACAGGTTACCATAGGGAAGATCTTTGTTTGTTCCCTTGCGCATTGGCATGCAAAGAATTTTTGCTCCATAAGGCTTATCCTGAAGAGATCTATATTATAGACATCTTCATCCATGCACTCTTCCATGCACTCTTCCATGGTGACAACTTGTTCATTCACACAAACATCACGTGTGGCTAATATCTACATCCAAGCTTGGGATTCAAGTGCCTCATTTGGAGAAATTTGTGGAATATAGGCCTGGTATTTCATAGGTAATTTTTATTTTCAAGTTCTCATGTAATTCTCCATATATCTTCCATTCCTCTCTTGGCACGTCAGTGGGTTTATCTGACAAATCCTATAGCATGTTTTGTTTTTTTTTTCAAATTTCTTCATATGTGTGTGTGTGTCTCTCAGTGTATATATATATATATATATATATATATATATATATATATATATATATATATATATATATATATATATATATAACAGTTATGGATATATATTAGTACACGTACATAAACATATTGAGAGTACGGGTTTGAGGATCTACATACATAAAAGATAAGGAATTAGGCTCTAGGTATTTATAGTTTATGTACATAAATTAGTACACGTACATAAACATATTGAGAGTACGGGTTTGAGGATCTACATACATAAAAGATAAGGAATTAGGCTCTAGGTATTTATAGTGTATGTACATAAAGACATTTCAATTTTGGGTTTTTAGGATACATATTAGTTTACATACATGTAGAGTGGCATCCTCACACACACACACACACTACCACGATGGCAATTTAGTGGGACAAGTTCACCCTGAAGTGGAGTTGCAGACCACTCAAGACATCCATAGGTAGATTTTTTTGTACCACATGCAACAATAGTAGTCACTCCAACATGAACTACCCTAACCAAGTTTTCTTGAAGTATTTTGGTGTGTATGTTTATGTCTTTGTGTGTGTCTGTGTCTATGGTTGTATAAAGTTATGTATGTAAGCGTATGTGTATTTATGTATATAAGTATGTGTGACAATATTTATATGTGTATGTATGTTACGTATGCTATATCTAAGGATGTGTGCATGTGTATGGTGTATGTGGGTGTGTTTATATGCATATATTGGTGTGTATGTTCAAATATGTATCCATTTTTATGTGTGCATATGTATCTATATATGTGTGCATAAATGTGTATTGTTGTGTGTATGCATGTGTATGCTGACGTGTTTACATGTGTATGTATACATGTGGATATGAACGATACATTTTTTATTTATTAGTTGTATTACTCTTTCGCTTTTGTTAGAAGTGATTCTTCTTCTAAGAAAAATCAATTATAATAATAATTATTTTAACTAAAATGAAAAATAGAATATTTTGATAAAAAATTCATTAAAAAAAGAAAATTCTCATTTAATTGAAGCTATAGGCATCTATATCGCCATCAATATACCCCTCTTTTGCAATTTTTGTCTTAAATTCTTATGGCAGGCAATGTTAAGCATTGGAAGATAGAATGTCTACCCGACCGATATACCGAGCAACATATCATTGAATACAATTATGTTTGTTATTTTCACAAAATTTTGTGTCCATAGGAAAACCAAAATTCTGTTCTAGTGGCAACAATTTGTGAGCAGAGATGTTCTTTTCTATGAAGCTTTTATAAATTCATTTTTGGTGGTGGGATCGTTAGATGAGTTTGGGAAAGTTCATGCTCATAAGAAAAATACTTGTATCTCTGACCTTTCAAGAGATCTAACACTCTCCCAAAGAATCGAGTTATAACACTCTCCCGAAGAATCGAGTTAATCGTATCAGAGGATGATGGCTGTGTCCGGATTACGCAATAGAACGATCTTACGTTTAACGATCTTCCGAATAATTTTCGTACAGAATAAGCAATGCGAGACAGAAAATAAGGCGTTGATCATTTACACTTGAAGACTGAATTACATATTGAAAAACTTAACACAACCATCTTCATTACAGGAAAAGCTCTATGTCTGTGTCCGGATTACGCAATAGAACGATCTTACGTTTAACGATCTTCCGAATAATTTTCGTACAGAATAAGCAATGCGAGACAGAAAATAAGGCGTTGATCATTTACACTTGAAGACTGAATTACATATTGAAAAACTTAACACAACCATCTTCAAAAACATAATTTTAAGGTTCTATGGGGAAACCGCATGATGCCACATGGCCTTTATTTTCCCCTTAATTAGCAACCTAATGGCCTAGAAGTTTATGCCCTACCTAACCTAACGGCTAGGTTCACAAAGATCATCTAGAACCATCAACAATCACACATAGACCTCATCTATCTTGGAAGGTAGGGTTCCAAAAATGTCTAGGTTCTCATAATGGCTTCTCCTCATAATGGGGGCCTTACAACTTAGAGCACAATGGATCATTTGTGGTCACATGAGGGTGGAGTATTGAGCATATCTAACACCCCCCCCCTCAATGTCCACCCTATGGTGAATGACCTCCTAGGTCCAATCCCAAGCTTTGGAAAGTGTCGAAGAAGT
This sequence comes from Ceratopteris richardii, assembly GCA_020310875.1. NCBI lineage: Eukaryota > Viridiplantae > Streptophyta > Polypodiopsida > Polypodiales > Pteridaceae > Ceratopteris > Ceratopteris richardii. The sequence goes on along the minus strand of CM035432.1, from coordinate 119,337,791 downwards.
TGCTCTCTCCCAAGAGCCTTGGTGAAGATGTCTGCTCCATTTTCTTCAGTAGATCCTAGAGAAAATCCCTGATCCTAAAGAAAAGCAATATCCAAAAACTAATTTTCTGGTATCAATATCTCCTGCCCAATCTGAGTCACAATATTTGGCTAGAGATGTTCCTTCTTCATAAAGAATACCATAATCAGTGGTTGCTTTCACATACCTGAGTATCTGCATGCTTGCCTTCCAATGAGTTTGGCAACGATTATTAGAGAACGTGCTTACTACTCCAACAACATAAGAGATGTCTGGTCTGCTATTGCACAAGTAGATGTGACTTCCAACTAGTTTCCTGTATCTTCCAATATCCACTGGAGGTGAAGTATCTTTAATAGATAATTTTGTGCTGAACTCCATAGGTGTAGAAATTTCCATCTGCCTCGCATACTTTTGTTGAGAGATGAACTCTTCACTGGTTCCTACCAAACTTCAAGACCTAAGCGATAATGCATTTAGGCCAAGTCTATCATTTCAAATTCTAAACTCAGGGCATCTTTTGTTTTTTGAGGAAGAGCATCATCATTTCCTAAAATCACAAGGTCATCTACATAGAGTACAAGCACAATTGTCTTCCCTCCTCTCTTTAGAACATACAAGTTAGCATCAAAAGTACATCTTTTGAAATCTAGGTCCAAGAGATACTTATCCATCCGCTGGTACCATGCTCTAGGGGCTTGTTTTAGCCCATATAATGCCTTCTTCAGCTTACCTTGTTCTTTGAATCGGGAGCCTCAAACCCTGGTGGCTGAGACACATATACCTCCTCCTTGAGGTCTCCATTCAAGAATGCTGACTTGACATCCATGTGATAGAGTGACCAACACTTATGTGCCGCCAGAGCTAGTACTACTCGGATAGTAGTCATTCTTGTAGTCAAAGCAAACGATTCAGAGAAGTCAATGCCTTCAACTTCTGAGTAGCCCTGTGCAACAAGTCTTGCTTCATACTTTTCTAGAGTACCATCAGCCTTCTATTTTAGCTTCCAAACCCACTTGGTGCCAATGACTTTACGCTTAGGGGGTCGATCCACTAGCTCCCACGTTCCATTCTTCATGATATTTTTGTATTTTGTTTGCATGGCAACCCTCCAATTCGGATCATGGAGTGCCTCTTCCACATTGGTTGGTTCCTTTGTTTCTTCTTGAATAAGATCAATGATCAAGTCTGTGTTTACAATATGGGCGTTTGCCTGTCTCTATTCCTCTATTCTCTATGATCGCTTCGGTCCATCCGCAACTTGTTTTAGTGACTGTGGGAAGGGGTTTGCAAAATCCTAGAGCAACCTCACACAACATGGCAATGGCTTTTCCACTTGGGTGTCGGCAGGTTGGTTTCATCATGTGAAGATGATGCTTCCTTCTCTTGTGTAGAAGGGATACCTCTTGGGCCAGGTTCAAAGTGGATTGCCCCTTCGAGTGATGATAAAGTGGAAGCTCTCTTTTCCTCCTTCATTGCATGTGGCCGCTCCTCCTTGAACACCACATCAGACTTGCCATGATCTTCTTAACCTCAGGGTCGTAAAGCTTATAAGCCTTCTTATCTTCATTGTACCCTAGGAACATACATTTGATGCTTTTTGGTTGAAGCTTGTTTCTCTCCCTATCTGGAACATGTATATAAAATTCACTTCCAAATACTTTGAAATGGGAAATAGAAGGCTTTTTACGAGTCTAGGATTGTTGTGGAGTCTTTCCATCAAGTGCCTTGGTGTAGCTTGGGTTCAAGATGTCGACAGCAGTGTTGATCACCTGTATCCAAAATTGATTAGGCAAACCCTTTCCTTTCAACATGCACCTTGCCATCTCCATGATGGTTCGATTCCGGCGTTCTACAACACCATTCTGTTGAGGGCTATGTGCCACTGTGTGTTGATGCTTGATTCCCTTACTCTTCCAGAAATCTTTAAACTCTATTGATGTGAACTCACCACCATCGTCTATCCTAAATCTCTATGTCAAAGAAAATGTTTTGACACATTATTGTAGCATTTTCACTCTCTATAAGGAAGTTCAGTGCTTCATTTACTTAATCATAACTCGCCCTAATATTCAATGAGCTATATCTCAGATGAGAACATTTATGCATTGCCGAGGTGTTAAGCATTCACAAGCAATTAAGCACATCGTTGGCTACTTCGGTGGTGCTCCACTACTTGGATTGTTTTATCGCAACGGGGTATCTATACAGCCAAATTTACATGCTTCTTTTGACTTTGATTAGGCTGGTTGCTATGACACTTGTGTGTCCACTATTGGTTTTTGCTTCATGCTTGGTAGCTCATGCATATCTTTTTGAGCAAGAAGCAGCCTACTTTGGCTACTTCTAGTTGTGAGGCTGAGTATAGGATAACTTTCACAAGGACTATTGAGTGTTGTAAAGGATGGATTTGAAAATGGAGAAGATGAAGTGGTGCTGCAAACATTTTGCACTACACCAACCAAATAAACTCCATGGATATGTAGTGGGTCCTTTTATCTTGCCAAAGGATGTACTAGACACCCAATGTACCTTGGAAGATCACTCTCAAAACGATAAATCAAAATAGACAGGTAGAAGTTGAACCAAAGGTAAAAAACCTGCTATTTTGGTTCATACACCTGTTCAGTGTTTTGAACAATTCTCTGGCCACGAAAGCAATTGACTTAATTCATTTCGGGGAACTCTAAATAACATAGTAATCTAACAACCATGAGTGATTTCATAAGAAATTATGGACTAAATGAAGAGAAATAAGTTTTGCAAGTCATAGCATCATCGTGACTTTCACGAGCTGTAGCAATCCTCAGACTAGTGAGCAAAGATATATTAATATCTCACGATTCCAAGAGGCAATGTTAATGAAACTTTGTAGGAATATAATAGGCATTATGTGAATCTACCATGATTTAAATCATGGAAGAACAACTACACACTGAGAAAAAGCCTTGAGTAAATCACTATTTTGATGGAGTATTAACAGAGAAGTGAATTATGCAAAGATATAGTCGACTTCTAATGAATGTATCTAACGATTGAGAAACCCAATTCTAATGAAATTTTGTGAGTATATATAAGGCTTATAGAGCTAATCTTATCAACTTAAATAACTGAGAATGATTGATCATGGTTAGATAATCATCTCTACAAACTCACTAAAAAAACTGTGAGATAGTAGCGAATAGTACACTCACATAGGCATGAAGAGATGAACACAAATGATCATGAAAATGAATGTGATTCTAAAGTACAATTGAATTACTGGTACATATGTGTGCCTTGAAATCCCACTCTAATATGGCATGAATGCCTACTACTAGAGGTACAAAAACTGCAACTAAAATCCATGTATATATAGTGATGTTTGGAGCCTAATTTTGAATTTGAATCTCTCCTAAAATCAGTCTCCAATCTTTTAAAGATTGATTCTGCTACTCGCTGAATCACAAATTCGTGGCTTTTGCCTTCCTACTCATCACATGGACTCAAACACTTTATATAGTTTCACTTTTACATCAAGTAGAAGCTCAAAAAATACAAGAGTGAGTTCACAAGTGAACTCTACAAAGGATTGACATTTTCCTTTAAATTTCTATGTCTTTTGATGAATCAAGCCATCACTTAGTCTTGCCATGGGCTTGTTCCAATAGCTCCCCCTCAACTCAAGTGATCTTGAGGTCTTCAATCTTCCAAGATTACGTGCAAGCCAATCATACCTTTAAATTTGCTGAGTCTGGTTCTGTCTAGTGCTTTGGTTAAGATATTTGCACACTGTTGATGAGTTGACACATAAGATAACTAAATTTCCTTGCTCACAATCTTCTCTCTTACATAGTGATAATGTACTTCAATATGTTTAGTCCTTGCATGTAAAATTGGATTGGCATCCAAGTGAATGGAGCTCATGGTGTCACCAAAGATACACGGAGCTCGAATCTCCAAGCTAAGATCTCTAAATAGTGTCTTCATCCACATTGCTTCTTGAGTAATTATGGCAAGACCTCCGTATTCAGCTTCAGTAGAAAGGAGTGCAATTGTGGGTTGCTTCTTGGATCATCATGAGACAAGTTTTGATCCTCCAAAGGTAAGATATCCTGAGGTGCTCCTTCTGTCTTCCTTGGAGCCAGCCCAATCTACATCAGAGAACAATTTCAAACTTAAATCAGATACATAAGGTTAGTTAGTATAGCCCTTCATCCATGGTCCCTTTGAGATATCTGAGTATCCTCTTGGCAGCTTCCATGTGAGTTTTCCTTGGTGTGTGCATAAATTGACTTAGCACACTCACACTATAACATATATCTACCCTTGTCAATGTGGCATAGTTGAAATTACCGAAAAGGCTTTCATAGCCTGTCCAATCTTCTATAAGTTCACCTTAATGTGAGCTCAAGTTATGATTCACATCCATTAGAGTACCTACAATCCTGCAATCTTGCATTTTGAACTTTGTCAACAAGTCTTTAATGTACTTTCTTTGAGTAAGATATAGACCATGGTCCTTGTAAACCACTTCCAATCCGAGGAAGTATGTGAGTGACCCTAAGTATCTTATCTTAAATTCTTATTTCATGTTCTCTTTGACTTTCTTGATTCCATCTGCATCATTTCTTGTTAGTATAATATCATCTACATACATATGCAAATAGATGACTTCAAAATTACTCCTTTTTATGAATAGAGATGGATCTACCTTGCTCAGTTGAAATACTTTGTCTTGCAAGAATGAGACAAGCCTGTGATTCCAAGCCCTTGGGGCTTGTTTGAGTCCTTATAAAACTTTATTAAGTTTACACACATAATCAAGATATATGTGATTCTCAAAACTAGGTGGTTGTGCCATGTATACTTCTTCTGTTATCCATCCATTAAGAAATGCATTTTTTACATCCAATTGAAGTATCTTCCAATTCTTGGAAGAGGAAATACTAAGCACAACCCTAATTGTAGGCATCTTTGCCATAAGAAAGAAGGTCTCCTCATAATCAATTCCCTGAGTTTGTGCAAAGCCTTTTGCCACAAGCCTTGCCTTATGTGTGTTAATGGAGCCAAACAATTCTTCTTCAATTTGTAGATCCATCTTGAGCCTATCACTTTCATTGATGGAGACTTGGGAACCAACTCCCCAAGTGTTATTCTCCTCAAAAGCTTCAATTTCTTCTTCCATTGCATGCCTCCATTCTGATTTCTTCTTTGCTTCCTCAAATGTTGAGGGTTCCTCTTGATTTATGTCCTATGCTAGATAGATTGAATGTTTAGTGACTAGAGAAGTATCAAATCCATACCTTTCTGGTTTCGTTTTCTCCCTCACGGAACTTCTTAGACCATGATGTGATGATTCTGCCTCTTGTCCAAGTTCCTCCATTTTTTATTCACCTTTACATTTCCATATTTTGAGTTTCATAATGAGTTGCTTCATCATCTTCTGAGGTATCCTAATCTTCAACTTTAGGAGGATTATCCTTAACAAGTTTTGGAAATCTTCTTCAAGATCATAAGGTAAGTTGACCATTCTACATGAATCTTCATACCAAGAACAATTCTCATCAAATACTACATCTCTACTCACGAAGAGTCACTTATTTTTATACATTCACTTGTTAATACATTCAGTGTTGTATGTTTTGCTCCAAGCTTCTTCTTCTTCATTCTGCTCTTCATATGAAGTTTGAAGATCTCACCAAATGTTTGGGCTTACTGCCTCTCATAAGTGAGCAGTTGATGATTTCTTCATGCACTTCAATGTCTTTAGCTTGACACTATGCGGTACAACACTTGCTTTGTGTTAATCTTTAAAAATAGAGCACTTCATGAATGCAAAATAAATCCTGTAAAAATAATTTGAAATTTTTGCATGGATAAGAGCTATAGATGACACCTCTACTATCTCACAAGTTTTCAAGCAAGATTCAACTGAAATTGTGAGATTATCATCCTCACACTTTAAGAAATATTTGGTAATATGTAGGTCAATAGAATTAATCTATGGAAATTGTTTGTGGTCTATTGGTGCTCCCTAATCTTGACCTATTTCTTTTGAGTGATCTACATATGCATGTGTGTCTAGAAAATTGTAATTAAATGCAAAATAGGCATGATCATACATGCAACCAACAAGAATTCCATAGAAATCAATACGGCTCTCATTTTTACAAAGTTGTCATTTACTGAGGGTAAGGTTCCATGAGTGTTGGAGTTTGAGGTCTATGGAATCATATGATTAGCACAAGGAAGAAGAAGAAGCTTGGAGCAAAACACACAACACTGATGAGAGAATGTTAGGGTCATAGGCATATATACAATCCGAGGGGGGGACCTCCTAAAGAGGGAAAATCATGCCCCGGTGGTCCTTATGTATTCACATACATCACTACCAAAATATATCAAGAAATCCCCCTTGGGAGTGATGCAGTCAACAATGAGCTGGCACTCATGTATGAGGAAGTGCCAAGCTATATGGAAAGAAATGAATCCACAAAAGACAGTAAGCCCAAACATTTGGGGAAATCTTCAAACTTCATATGAAAAGCACAAGGAAGAAGAAGAAGCTTGGAGCAAAACATACAAGACTGAATGTATTAACAAGTGAATGTACAAAAATAAGTGACATGTAAGGGTTATAGGGATATATACAAACTGGGGGGAAAAACCTCCTAAAGAGGAAAAAACTGCCTTGGTCCTAATGTATTCATACACATAACTACCAAAATATGTCAACAAATCCCCATTCGGAGTGATGCGACAAAGAATGAGTTGTCACTCATGTATGAGGAAGTGCCAAGCTATGTGGAAAGAAATCAATCCGCAAATGGAAATAAGCCCAAAGCTTTGGGGAAATCTTCAAACTTCTCTCAAGGTAGAGCCTTTAAGAAAATATCAACAATGTTATCATATGTGTGAACATATTCCAAACTCACCTCCGTAGTAGAGAACCTCTCTCTGATATAATGATAATGCACCCCAATTTTCTTTGTGTCAGCATCGAACCTAATGTTCCTCACAACTCCTCATGCACTCTAACTGTCACTAAAGATGGCATTGAAAAAAGACTTACCAACACCCAAATAAGCCGAAAGGTATCTGAGCCACACACACTTGTTGGAACAAGTCCATTGCAAGTCTAAGTGGTGGCTTGAGTCATCAAAAGACATAGAAATTTAAAGGAAATGTCAATCCTTTAAGAGTTCACTTGTGAACTTGTAATTTTTGAGCTTCTACTTGATGTAAAAGTGAAAGTATCTAAGGTGGTTGAGTCCACTTGATGAGTAGGAAGGAGAACGCCACTAATTCATGATTGAGTTAGTATGAGGCACACATATGTACCATTAAGTCCATTGTACTTTACAATCAATATACATTCATTTTCATGATCATTTGTGTTCATATCTTGATGCCTATGTGAGTGTACTGTTCACTGCAATATCTCCCAATTTTTTTCTGTGAGTTTGTGGGGATGATTCTCTGACCATGATCCATCATTTTCAATGATTTAAGTTCGTACGAATAGGTCCTTAATCCTTCTATAATTTCATTGCAATTGAGTTTTTCAATCGTGACGTATATTTATTAGATGTTGACTATATCTTTGCATAATTCACTTCTTTGTTAATATTCCATCAAAATGGTGATTTTCAAAAGGCTTTTTCTCAGTGTGTAAGTGTTCATTGGACATGATTTAAATCAGGTTAGATTCATCATAAGGTCTTTTTACTAAAATGTTTCATCACCATTGCCTCTTTGAGATATTAATATATCTTTGCTCATTGGTCTTAGGACTGCTACAGTCCGTGAAAATCGGGATGATGCTATGACTTGTTAAACTCTTTCCTCTTCATGTAGTCCATCACTTTTTATGATATCACTAATGATTTTTAGCTTACTAAGTTAATTGGAGTTCCCCATAAGGAATTAATTCAATTGTTGTTGTGGCCAGAGAATTGTTTAAAACACTATATAGGTGTATGAACCAAAATAGGAAGTTTTTTTTGTTTGGTTCAACTTCTACCTATCTATTTTGATTCATCTTCTTGAGAGTGACCGTCCAAGGTACATAGGGTGTCTAATACATTCTTTGGCAAGCTAAAAGTTTCCACTACACATCCGTGGAGTTTATTTGGCTAGTGTAGTGCAAACTTTTTGCAGCAACACTTCATCTTCTCCAAGTTCAAATCCATCTCTTCAAAGTGGTATCAGAGCAAGGTTGGACAACATGGTAGATGGATTTCCTTCATCAAATGAAAAATTGGATAGAGATAACTACTTAGCCTGGTCATTAAGCATTGAGGTTCATTTCAAGGTACGAATTTATATGGTTATATATCTGGAGATGAAGTTATGCCAAGTTTCACGAACAAAGGTCAACCAACACAAGAAGAGCAAGAAAGATTGAGAAAATGGTGATCCAAGCTTCCGATGGTTTGTTTGGAATGGGAAGTGGTATTAATAATCCAAATGGTTTACCATGATGACGTTTCTCTCGGTGACATACGATGCATTGAGAAACATAATGTGCAATATCTTTTTCCATGTGTGGCCAAAAGAAGAAATATTTGCACGTAGAAATGGTGCTTTCTATGCCTCTATGGCCCATGTAAGATGGTTCATGCATTTCTTTGATGAGGAAATCTTTAAAAGCTTGAGTTATGCATAATCTATGTTGAAAATAAAGAAAACCATAATGAAATGTATAATGTATAATGTTCATCAGATAAAGATGCACCATTTTTGAAGTCATCCCACGCACGTGAAAAATACAAATCAGATGCATAAATGGAAACAATTTCTTGAAAAGAATGTATCTGAATGGCAGAAATCTTATGCAAAACAAGAGAATGTGAAGGAAATCGCCTAAGAGCATCAGCTACAACATTAGCTTTACCAAGCTGATATTGGATCATGGTTGGAAATTTAAAATGAATGATGCCCATTTAAGATGGCGATCAGAGATTAAGGGTTGATTTAATAAATTCTTAATAGCATGTTGATCAGTTTTGATTAAGACCTCAGAGCCCATAAGATAGTCTTTCCAAATTCGCAAAGCATGCACAATTGCTAACAATTTTTTATCATATGTACATTAATTCTGTTCTGAGGGCTTAAGCTTCTTACTCTCAAATGCAATAGAATGATCATTTTGCATTAAAATAGCACCTATCCTTGAACCACTAGCATCAGTAACAACATGAAAGGGTTGTGAAAAATTAGGTAATTGTAAAAGAGGTGCATGTGAAAGTGCATGTTTGAGTTTTTCAAAGGATTGTTTTTGGGTAAGTCCACATGCAAATTTTAGTTTTTTTTTTAAATAACAAGGTAAGGGGCAATGCTAAATAAGAAAAATTTCGAACAAACTTCCTATAGAAACTAGCCAACCCAAGAAAAGAACGAACATCATTGACTGATTGTGGTGTAGGCCATTCTACTATAACTTTAATCTTTTTTTGGATCCACATGCACACTTTCACTTGAAATAATATGTCCTAGATAATCTAGCTTACGTTGAAAGAAGTAACTCTTTTTGAGATTAGCATAAAGTGTGTTCTCTAATAGTAAATGAAAAACTGTTTTAAGGTGCTTCTCATGCTCACTATCATTCTTATTGTAAACAAGTATATTGTTGAAAAATACAAGAATAAAATCTTGGTAATCAAGAAAAATGTTATTCATCATTCTTGCAAACGTAGCAGGGGCATTAGTAAGGCCAAAGGGCATTACCATAAATTCATAATGACTTTTTTGAGTTTTAGATGCGGTCTTAAAAATATGACTTTGCATCATATGAATCTGATGGTATCGTGATTTTAGATCAATTTTCACTAAAGACACGAGCTCCTCCTAATTTATCTAAAAGATCATCTATTCGAGGAGTAGGGTATCTATTCTTTATTGTGATCTTCTTAAGGGCTCTATAATCAATGCACATTTGATAAGTTTTATTCTTCTTCTCTACTAAGAGAACTAGTGCTCCAAATGGGGAAGAAGTAAGCCTTATAAGTCCTTTCTGTAGTAGTTCTTTTACTTGGTTTTCTATTTCCTTTTTGTGTAGTGGGCCATGTCTATAAGGTGCTTTATGAGTGGGAGAACTACAAGGGACTAAATCTATGCTATGGTCAAAGGATCCTTGAGAGGGCGGTAGTTCAGAGGGATACTTAGACATAAAACAATCCTTATAAGTAGTCATGAAAGGTTTATGTGCATCAGGAAGTGTATGAGTATAATCGTTGATGACATTGACAAAGACAATGCATGAATTGAATCCTTTCCTAAATGTACGTTTTACTTGAGTATGACTATTCAATGGAAATGGTTGGCAATCATGTCATGTAGACAAAGTAATAATTTTACCTTTAAATTCAAAGTTAAAGGTATGTGTGTGGTAGTCAATGCGTGGGTTATATTGATGACAAGAAGGCATACCTAGTATAACATCGTAAGGTTGCAAAGGTGCAATTAAAAATGTTCGTGATTCAATATATGGGCCTATGCTAATCATAACATCATGCACTGCTCGTGTTACATTATAACGATTACCTTGAAATGCAACTTTTACTTTATACAAAGAAGGAAACATTTTCAATTTAAGTTAGTGTACTAATAAGTTTGAAATGAAGTCATGTGAACTACCATCATCATGTAGAATTTTGATGAGTTTGTTGTTTATAGTACCCTACATGCAAAGTAGACAATGAAGAGATTCTTAGGGTGTAGTTCAACCATCTCCTATCTATCAAGGGTGTGGTTGGACCATCTCCAACCTATCACTTTATTACATTCTTCCCCCCTTGGTCATTCATTGTCCTCAATGATCTACTCTTGTATCCCTCTAGCCTTGATGATCAGCCCCTTGAACTCCCTAGGTACCCTTGAATTGGTGTCCTCAACCTTGCACAGTTTTGTGAAACTTGTTCGCAACCTTGGTCTCTTGAACCCTTGCTCTCAACCTTGGTGTCTTGAACCATCTTGTTTGCAACCTTGGTGTCTTGAGCCCTTGTTCTCAACCTTAGTCTTGAACCTTGTTCTCATTCATGTTTGGTATCTTGAATACCAATGTAAGGAATAGAAGTCACAACCTCTTGGATAGGAATGTAATAGGCTAACCACTTGCCCCAAAAGCCATGGTTGAGGATTACTTCCTAATCATCTCTCTTAGGGTGTAGTTCAACCATCTCCTACTTATCAAGGGTGTGGTTCAACCATCTCCAACCCATCACTTTATTACTGCATCCATCACTGAAGTTTGTAGGGTAGGTGGTTTGGTAGGTTGGAGAGATAAAGCAACAGGTGCAATTGAGTAATTGTATTGCGGTGGACGAGGAAAACTAGGGTAAAATGGGGCATTAAAAGTACGTTTCATGGGAAGATGTGGTTTAACAAAAAGTGGTTGTTGTAGATGGAGTGACTTGTTTATGGACTAGAATTCTTTCTCTGCATCATAGGCGAAAGATATAGCCTCCTTGAGAGTTGTAGGTCGTAAGGTGTGAAGCTTAGCTTGGATTCCCACCTCCAAACCATCTTCATATTTCCACTGCAAGCTATCCTCCGGTACATCTTCAAGCATTCAAATCAATAGTAAATTTTTCCAGAACCATTCCGTGTAGGGAGTAACTGTATCTCCCTCCTTCCATGTAAGGGTCATCCATGCACGTCCAACATGTAAATGGTATTGAGGAGCAAGAAAATAATCCTTCACTTTATCTTGAAAATCCTTCCATGTAGTTGGAAGCTCTATACTGTGTCGTAGAACAATCCACCAGAGTTGAGCTTTTCCTACTAAATAGTTAGTGACAAGTTTGACTTTTTCACTTTCAGCATATGTTTCATCGGTATAAAAATCATCAAACTGTGAAAGCCATGAGAGGATTAAAGGGCCATCCTTTCGGCCATCAAACCGTAAAAAATGGTAATTCTTAATGGCAATCTTGGAATGTGTGCCATCCGATTGGGCAAAGAAAATAGCTTCGACCACCCTCGTAAGGTTGTCTTCATCATTTTGCATCTTTTCAAGTATCTCATCACGTAGTCGGATCTCGTTCTGAGCGCCTCCTAATTCGTGCTATAGGAGGTCCAATTGTTGCTCGAGTGTGACCTAGGATAGAGGTGATTCACCGAAATCCTCCATGTTGTTCATAGGGTCCACGAGGATGTAAAGACAAAACCCTCTTGCTAGATATGTAAAAACAATTTTTGACTTAGGTTGAGTTAAAATGTAAAAGGAATGGTTGTTCTTGGGAATTGAAAAAGTACGAAAGAGATAAAATTTGTGTTAAATATAAGAAAAGAGACGTAGAGTGACAACACAAAGAGATAGTGCAATGGTAAAACACTTCCCTTGTGTGGGTGAGTTGTGGGTTCATATTGTCCCACCTTGGTGAATCTAAAAGTCCTTATTGCCACTCATACATTAAAATTGGTTTGCATGTAGCCAATAGCTGCCAACGGTTGCCGAGGGAGCCTTGGGTGCCGAAGATGCCAAAGTAATGCCTTAAGTTATGCCTAAGTTCTATGCCTTTGTCGACACCCTGGAGTAAGCCGAAGGAGTAAACCTAGGTGTGAACATAGCTGTAAGCCGAAGGAGAAAAGGTAGCTGTAAATGTAGGTGAAAAAATAGGTTCTGGTTCTAGAACTAGCGCAAAAATCAAAACCGAAACCAAAACTGAAACTAAAACTAGAAACGAAAGCCAGAGCCAGAACCGGAATCAGAATCGGAATCGGATCGGATTGGGAACAACGAACAACAAACAGTGAAAGAGAGATCAATTCGTCAAAATGAATAGAAACAGATCCCCCCGTAGTGACACATGGAAAGCGCTGATACCACTGTTATCACGATCTTGCTCACATGCACATACAGGTTGCAAACACAGAAAATACATAGAAAAATAGAAACGCCAAGAGACGAGACTTAATGCAGTATTGGTTGCAATCTCCCTCCATGCACTCTGTTTTGACAGTCCACAGAGTGCATGTATTTATAGGAATTTTTTATTACCTCGAAAAGAGTGGTTACATGAGAGCGGCTTCGAAAAGCATGCCTAAAACTAAAAGTTGGTGACTTTCGTAGAAAGCCTACACACACATACACACACACACACACACACACACATATATATATATATATAAGCCTTTCTTTTAATATCAAAAACTGCAGTCTAAAATGACCCTTATTCTAACCACTATTTTTCTAACTATTTCTAACAATAGAACCTTCTATGCAGATCTATTTACAAACTAAAATATAGATCGCTAACTCTAATGGCGAAGGTACAATTTCTTTCATTAACTCTAATGGTGATATCAAAAATCTTTCAAATGTGTTGTATGTTCCATAAATAAAACAAAATCTACTTTCAGTAGCTTCTATAAGTGATCAAGGTCATCAAGTATCTTTCAGTAAGAGAGGAGCTAAGATTTTGGACAGTAACAACAACATTGTTGGGACTAGAATGAGGAAAAACAACCTGTATGAGTTGTGTGCTCTTAGAGCCACTACAAATGTGGGCACAAGTAAGTTATGGCATGAGAGATTCGGCCACATTGGATACCCTGTACTGAAGGAGATGCATCGCAAAGGTATGGTTGCACACCTACCATCGATTGTAGAAATGAAGGAACCACGTGAAGCTTGCATGATGGCCAAGCAACAAAGGAAAGTGTTTCCACAAGAAAGCAAGAACAGGGCAAGCTATCCACTTTAGTTGGTGCATGCTGACTTGTGTCCAAATATGCCTACAGAGGCCTCGGGTGGATCTTCCTACTTCATGTTAATTGTCAACGGCTACAGCACGAAGATGTGGGTGTATGCCTTCGCGATAAGGCTCACGTTTTTGGTAAGTTCAAAGAATGGCTTCAGCTTGTTGAAAGTGAAACAGGGAAGAAGATGAAGGAATTCAGGATAGATCATGGTGGTGAGTTCACATCAATAGAGTTTGAAGATTTCTGCAAGAGTAAGGGAATCAAGCATCAACTCACAGGCGCACATAGTCCTCAATAGAACGGTGTTGTAGAACGTCAGAATCGAACCATCATGGAGATGGCAAGGTGCATGTTGAAAGGAAAGGGTTTGCGTAATAAATTTTGGACAGAGTCTTTCAACACTACTGTCTACATCTTGAATTGAAGCTACACCAAGGCACTTGATGGAAGTACTCCACAAGAATCCTACATTGGTAAAAAGCCTTCTTTTTCCCATTTCAAAGTATTTGGAAGTGAATTCTATGTACATGTTCCTGATAGGGAGAGAAACAAGCTTCAACCAAAAAGCATCAAATGTATCTTCCTAGGGTACAACGAAGATAAGAAGGCTTATAAGATTTATGACCTTAAGGCTAAGAAGATCATGGCAAGTGGTGATGTGGTGTTCAAGGAGGAGCAGCCACATGCAATGGAGGGGGAAAAGAGAGCTTCCACTTTATCATCAGGCAAAGTGGGAATCCACTTTGAACCTGGCCCAAGTCCTATCCCTTCTACACAAGAGAAGGAAGCATTATCTTCAGATGATGAGTCTGAAAGTCACCAACTTGCCGACACCCAAGTGGAAAAGCCATTGCCATGTTGGATGAGGTCTAGATTCTACCAACCCCATCCCACAGTCACTAAAACAGGTTGCAGATGGACCTAGGCGATCACAGAGAATAGAGGAACAGAGATGAGCAAACACCCATATTGTAAACACAGCCTTGATGGTTGATCTTATTCAAGGAGAAACCAAGGAACCAACCAATGTGGAAGAGGCACTCAATGGTTCGAATTGGAGGGTTGCCATGCAAATAGAATACAACAATATCATGAAGAATGGAACTTGGGAGGTAGTGGATCGACCCCCTAAGCATAAAGTCATTGGCACCAAGTGGGTGTGGAAGCTAAAGTACAAGGCTGATGGTACTCCAGAAAAGTATGAAGCAAGACTTATTGCAGAGGGCTACTCACAAGTTGAAGGCATTGAATTTTGTGAATCATTTGCCCAATTGAGAGAATTACTACTATCCGAATAGTTCTAGTTGTGGCTGCACATAAGCGTTGGTCAATCTATCACATGGATGTCAAGTGAGCGTTCCTAAATAGAGACCTCAAGGAGGAGGTATATGTGTCTCAGCCACCAGGGTTCGAGGCTCTCGATTCAGAGAACAAGGTATGTAAGCTAAAGAAGCCATTATATGGGCTAAAACAAGGTCCTAGAGCATGGCACCAGCGGATAGATAAGTATCTGTTGGACCTAGATTTCAAAAGATGTGTTTCTCATCCTAAATTTTATCTATGTAGATGACCTTGTGATTACAGGAAATGATGATGCTCTTCTTCAACAAACAAAAGATGTCTTGAGTTCAGAATTTGAAATGACAAACTTGGGCTTAATGCATTATCCCTTAGGTCTTGAAGTTTGGCAGGAATGAGGGAAGATTTTCATCTCTCAACAAAAGTATGCAAGGCAGATATTGAAGGCATTCGACATGGAGGATTGCAAGGAAATTTCTACACCTATGGATTTCAACCCAAAATTATCTATTAAAGATCCTTCACCTCCAGTGGATATTGCAAGATATAGGAAACTAGTTGGAAGTCTCATCTACTTGTGCAATAGCACAACAGACATCTCTTATATTGTTGGAGTAGTAAGCACGTTCTCTAATAAGCCTTGCCAAACTCATTGGAAGGCAATCATGCGGATACTCAGGTATGTGAAAGGAACCACTGGTTATGGTATTCTTTATGAACAAGAATCATGTCTGCTTGGATGTTTATGTATGTGGTAACATAAGGAAAAACCTATGGCCAACACTAGATTAAAAAGTACCCGTGTATAGGGAAAAGGTTTACATCAAAGCTACACGAGGAAAATGTAAGTGTAACAAACTCCCTTAAAGAAAAGGATGTGAACACATACAACGAGTGACGAATCAACATCACTAGGCAATAAGGCGAAAGCTTTGCAAAAAGCTTCAAGATTTTCCCGTGGAAGAGCTTGGGTGAATATGCTTGCCACATTATCTTGTGTAGGCACATATACGAAATCTGTATCTCTTGCATGAAAGCACTCTCTCACATAGATATAATGCACCTCAATGTTTTTGGTCTATGCACGAAACACTAGATTTTGTGAAATAATTGATGCAATCCGACTATCATTGAGAAGATGCATAACAATGTCAATCTCCATAGTGTCAAGCAAATGCATGAATCGACTCTAATTGGGCAAGAGATATTGATACCAGAAAATCATTTTATCGATATTTCTTTTCTTTAGGATCAGGGATTTTCTCTTGGATTAGTAAGAAGCAACTGAGTGTAGCATTATCTTCTACTGAAGTTGAGTACAAAGCTTCATGCATTGCAGCATGTGAAGCAGTATGGTTGAGAAGGCAAGTTCTTGTGTTCCATCAATTTTCTCTTCTTATAAAAAAAGAGACACAACCTCATCAAATGCATAGATATTTGGATTCCCTTTTGGAACCAAACCGATTGTAGTGGCAAAGCTTTGAAAAGATTCTATTAATCCATTCCGCAATGTAGAGATGAATGATGCATCCGAAATAATATCATCTATGGGGGGTAAAGCCCTAACACGACTAGTAGAAATGCTTTCTAGCTGTTGAACTAAAAATTTAGAAGGAGTTGAACCTATTATGATACCATTCTATGGTGTGTGTAGAAGTGCAAGAGACACACAAGAAGCCCACACACAAGGAGAACAACTGCAAAAAGAGACATGGAGAAGATAGATGGTTGGAATAGATCTCTCTATTAAGGATGAATAGAGCTTAAGTAAGATCTGAATAATATCCCTAAGTAGAAAGTACCACCATATATGAGTGTATCATGTATGTTGTAACATGGGGAGAAAACCTCTAGCCCTCACTAGATTAAAAACCACCCATGTATAGGGAGAAGATTGACATCAAAGCTACTTAAACCAACACACCTGCTTCAATCATCCGCATGGGAGCAAGCAATGTATTCTAAATATTACATGATTCCACACTCGGATACTCCTAGTGCCATCAATGGGGATGCATTGTAGTTTGATTTGGGAAAAGGATTAAGACTATGCAAACATGAACTAGCAATAGACATCCTCGAGTATCACATTGACCATCTTATAGCACAAAGTTATGTCCGGAATGACAGGGGGGAGTGTTGGCCAGCAATTAGGAATGAGTAGATAAGAGAGTCTCAAAAGAGAAAAACAAAGAAAAGAGCAGCAAGAAATAAGGAGATAGAGTAGTCAAGCATAACTTAGCAGAAGGCCCAAGCAATGTTTCA
Source organism: Ceratopteris richardii (assembly GCA_020310875.1). Taxonomy (NCBI): domain Eukaryota; kingdom Viridiplantae; phylum Streptophyta; class Polypodiopsida; order Polypodiales; family Pteridaceae; genus Ceratopteris; species Ceratopteris richardii. The sequence continues at coordinate 119,320,520 of CM035432.1, read as the reverse complement.
CAATGAATCTAACTTTACATCAAATAGTGATTAGTATCACTACACTCATAATGTAAATATCATTTTTGGTAGATTAGACTCCAATTTGTTCAAGATGAGGAGTCCTTCAACTTCACGAGTATTTGAAGTATTTATTTACCAATTTTCATAATGTTTAGATTCCATTTGAGCCTTCAAATAATCCCCAGAACCTAATTTCTAACTAGGTCAGACACTATGTTTGAGTAGAGGCAAAACTAGTGAATTACTGTGAAAAGAGCTAGAGAGCTCATTTTTGAGGTGGGGTTCCTAGACATTGATTTTTTTGTAATAGAGATCTTTTGTAATTGAAACCATTCGATTGTTCCTCTCTTTGTTCTTGCCTTGTGTGCACGTGTGTGTGTGCGTACGTGTGTGCATGCTTGTGTGTGTCTCACTCACTCACTTGTGCACTTCACTTGCTCATGGTCATCATACCACCCTCACGTCTCTTTAGATTGAAAATTACGAGGTGGATGTTCTCATGTTGGTACTCACCATTGTGCTAGAGTGACATTGTGGAACACACATTCCCATCTCTGATTCATCATGTTTGTAAATCCCATAGGGATGCCTAGAAGGCAAAATACTTCAGTAGAGGCCAAAACTTTGCAACCTTTTTCAATACAAAAATAAAAGGCAGAAATTTTAAGAGTGACTTATAAATTAGTCCTATAATGGTTCACATTAGATCCAAAATTAGTGCATAAAATTTCCAAACAATTTGAAAATAGGGAGACACAATTAATCGCATTATGGAGAAAGATGTTTGTGTCACCTTGAAAAAGCATTAGCACTATCTGATCTAGTTATTGCATAGCAGAAAGGATCTTAATGTTGCAGTACTAAGTGTGGTGCTCGACCAAGGAATCGAGACCATCTATAGAAATGAAAAAATTCATTGGGGTGATCAGATAGGGTCTCTTGACGATAATAAGCTGAGGTGGTCACAAAGAGGGTGAAGATCAGTTTAATGAAGATTATTCCAAAGCCCCTTCCCCCCAGGGATTGCATGATGAATTTCCACTCTAATCTATCATAAGCTTTATCAAAATCAATCTCAATAAATAGGACATTTTGATTTGACGCAACAAGATCAAGGCCTTTCAAGATATCCATGATTGCTTCTAAGATCCATATTCATTAAGTGAATGATCATCATGAATTAATGATTGCACGACATGTGAGGCATAGTCCACAAGACCTTTGGCAATGAGCTTATAACCAATCTAGAGCATTGCGAATGGCCTCTAGTTTTGTATGACTTTCTTGTTGTCCTTCTTTTGAATATTCTTTATAACCCGTTTGTTAAAGCACTTTGTGAGAGCAAAAAATATTAAAAGCCTCCCTCAAAAAAAAATAAGGGGGTTCATGAGGGATTCTTCAAAGGCTTTGAGGAACTCATTAGTGAGAGCATCCAAACTTGATCTTTTCCCTTTGGAAAGGGCATCATTCAAATCCTTGATTTCGCAACTAGCCAACATGCCACCAAGACTCATCAAAACATCTTCTGGTTTCTTGATTTTCTTGGGCTCTAGAGATGAGGACCATGAAACTGTGGTTCCAAGATAAGAGCAAGGAAGAAATCCCAAGTAAGTTACTAAAACTTTTCAAAATGAATTTATCATTGTTACACTTACATGCTCCTTATCTTTGATATGAGTCTTTTCCCTATACATGGGCACTTTTTACTCTAGTGTTGGCTAAAGGGTTTTTTCCATGTTACACTCATATCTAGAGGTAATCTGTACTTAGGGATATTATTCAACTCTTACTTCTGTTATGCTCATCATCAATAGAGAGAGTTATCACATCTCTCCATTTTTTCTACATATTCGGTTGGGTTTGTGCTCCTTGCATGTCGTATCTCTCTCACACTTCTACACAAACACACACACACACACACACCAAGTAGTGGTATCAGAGCAGGTTCATATCCTTCTCAAGTTTTGATTTTTTGCATCATGGCATGCACACACTTTTAATAATGCAAATCAACTTGAGAGCATAGAACAATGATTTTAAGCAGCGCGAAAGAATTTGCATCCATTGAATTGCGGTTTTACCGCCAATTCAAAGCCATTCCTATGGTCAACGTTTCCATCAAAGTGATAGATTATGAGCTAAAATTTAAACATTCATTCAGATTTCATTGAGTTAAAGATCTTCTCACATTCTTGTTCTTTATTGAAATGGTAGGTAGTAATGGCCTTTTTTGCATGCATCAAACTGAAGCTAAGATTGATTGGACCAACTATCCAATGTGCTCTTACATGATGAAACATGTTATTTCTGCAAAACGACTATGGAACATAGCAGCATATGTAGATCAAAGACCTCTAGGTTCTTCTACTTCATAGCCTAGTGTCACAGATGGAGCTTCTTCTTCAAGTACAATGGTTATGCTTCTCAACCTACATAGGAGCAACTTAGATGGGATGGCAAAGATGCTCAAAATCATGCATTGATTGCACTTTCTATGAATTTTTATATAGTTCCACGCATTCGATCATGTTCTGGCCACACATGATGTTTGTGTGAATGAACAAGTTGTCACCATGAAAGAGTGCATGAATGAAGATGTCTATAATATAATTCTCTTCATGATTAGCCTTATGGAGTAAACATTCTTTGCATGCCAATGCACAACAGAACAAACAAAGATCTTCCCTATGGTTACATGTACAAATAGTAAATTATCCTATAATAAACTCATTGATCGATGCCCTTATATTCAAGTAGGATTGGAAACAATCAAGGTGCAAATCTATAAGGTTCTCATAGATATAGGAGTGAGAATCAATACAAAATAGCCCTCAATTGTACAAGAACTACAAGAATCTTTGCAACCCATAGAGGCATACATCATTGGCATACGAGGAGATGAAATACCATAAAGGTATATGTACCACCTATGAGGCCAACACTATAGGCTACGGTGCCACCTATGTAACAAAATGTAATGCAAAATACCATAGCACAACTAGGATTGCTACCTATCACACAAAAAATTGGTTACCTAGTACTTAGAACTAGGTAAACGAGAAAGTTCTACCCATCCTAAGTTAGAAAATGGATGTATGTGAATTAATAAGGTTAGGGTGATCCATGTACACACAAAGATGAATTCATAGATGTTCTCATAAGTGAGCAGTTGATGATTTCTTCATGCACTTCAATGTCTTTAGCTTGACACTATGCGGTACAAGACTTGCTTTGTGTTAATCTTTAAAAGTAGAGCACTTCATGAATGCAAAAAAAACAAATCCTATAAAAAAAAATTGAAACATTTGCAAGGATAAGAGCTATAGTTGACACCTCCACTATCTCAGAAGTTTTCAAGCAAGATACAACGGAAATTGTGAGATTAACATCCTCACACTTTAAGCAATATTTGGAAATATGTAGGTCAATAGATTTAATCTATGGAAATTCTTTGTGGTTGATTGGTGCTCCCTAATGTTGACCTATTTGTTTTGAGTGATCTACATATGCCTGTGTGTCTAGAAAATTATAATTAAATGCAAAATATGTTGATATATTTAGGTAGTGATGTGTGTGAACACACTAGGACCGACGGGGCACTTTTTTCCCTCTTTAGGAGGTTTTTTTCCTCCGGCTTGTATATACACCTATTGCCCTAATGGGCTACTTATATTTGTACATGCTCTAGTAATACATTCAGTATTGTGTGTTGTGCTCCTAGCTTCTTCTTCTTCCTTGTGTTGTTCGCGTTCTTCCATAGACGTCTATCTCCAACAATTGGTATCAGAGCAAGTCATCGCTTCATCTAGGGCGCCGTCAACATTCCTTCGTTTGCAGTCTCAGAATTGCACGAATTTTGGTGAGCATACTCAGCATGTTTTGGGGATCAAAACAACTTTTTTGTGTGGTGCCAAAATCACGATCTGAGCTCGTTTCGGCCTCCAAATGCACTATCATAGTGCTTGTGCACGCCATTTCATCTTTTTATGCCAAAGGTATATACCAGTTTCTGTTCACCAGTATAAGCATCTCGAAGTTTGCTACAGGTCTGGCGGAATTTATGTGGGCAATTTTGTTCAACTTTTTGAGATACAGTCAATTTTTTGCATCAAGGTATTTTAGTCACTGACCATGGCTGAAAGTAGTGATGTATTCCGTATGTTGGTTGTTTTAGGATAAGTTGGATGGTAACAACTACCAGTTATGGGCTTATATGATGCGACATGCCTTGGTTGCAAAAGGACTGTGGAACATTGTATAAGGTGTCGACAAATGTCCTATCACACTTGCAACTATTACAACTGTAGGTACTGAAGTTGATGTAGAAGGTATCGAAGATGGTGATATTCTACATATTTCTGTTCGTGTTGTGGTTTCTGTTGCATCTACTATAGAGCAGGTTCGTTGGGATGGCAGAGATGCCCAGGCACATGCATTGATAGCTTTGTCTATCAAACATGCCATTATTCCTCATATTCACTCTTGCAGAATAGGTAAGAATGCTTGGGATACACTTACCACATTGTACGAAGCTAGGAATGAGGCTCGTGTTGCTTACCTCAAAAAATAGTTGGAGAGTGAGCACATGAATGAAGGTGATTCTATGGACAATTTCCTAACATAAATCGAAGACTTAAAGGAACAATTGATTTTTGTTGATGAGGTTATACCAGATAGCTCACTTGTGCAGACCGTTTTGGATGGTCTTCTTGATTCATATCAGAGTTTTTCTTCTACTCTTCGGTTGATGATGAAAGGCAATCCAAATGCCTTGTCATTTGAGGAGTTAGTCTCTGTTCTGTTGCAGGAAGATCAGTCCAGGCAGAACAGGTCCATTATGAGTGTTGTAGATCAAGCTTTCCTGGCTAGTCAGAAGGGCAAAGGAAAATGGAGCTCTTCTACTAGTAAGCAGAAATCTGCAAATGTTGCACATTCGAAGAACCAAGACAAAGATGAGAAAAAATCAGAAAAGCAGAAATTGTTTTGTAAGTACAGTAAAGGGAATGATCATATCATAAAGAACTTTCCAAAACTGGCTGCAAAAGAGGCAAAGAAGAAAGAGGCTAGAATGGTCGTTGCAGAAGCCTCTACACCAAATCCGGAGTCTGCTAATCTTGTGCAAGAAGAAGAATGGGCATTTACTACTGGTAGTTTTGACCCATCTTCTCATGAGCAGTGCATGCTTAGAGTAGACTCAGATGTTTGGTACCTTGATAGTGGGGCGACCAAACATATTACCTCGCAGCACAGTTTCTTCTCTTCACTCAAACCTGCCCCTACAGGGAATACTGCTACATGTGCCAACAACTCCTCTTATCCTGTTATGGGAGTTGGTAACATCATTTTGACTACTGTTGATGGTAGTTCTTTCACTTTGTTAGATGCTTTATTTGTGTGAGGGATCAAGAAGAACCTGTAATCAGTTTCTACATTAGCCAAGATTGGCTTGGTTGTGGAATTTGTTGATGACACGTGTACAGTTCATGATTCGCCAAATGGCAATGTGATTATTGCTTCTAGCATTTTATTTCATGGGTGGTATAAGCTCATAGACTATGAAAGATCTGTAAATGATTTGGCATGTGCAGAAATGATTCTTAGGCTATGTTAGATGCAAAGCTTTGGCACGCACGCTTTGATCATCTGAATTTTGCTAGTTTGCTACGCCTGTAGAAATCTAAAATGGTGTGCTCTTTGCCCAAACTTGAGGCACCTCGAAAATATGTTTGTGAAGGCTGTATTTTGGGAAAAATGCAGCGTTCATCCTTTCCAAAAGATGGTTCAGTTCAGGCTACTCATAAATTGCAGTTTGTACATAGTGATGTCTGTGGTCCTATGTAGACACCTTCTTTTGGGAATTACCTTTACTTTGTGACTCTCATCGATGATTTTTCCAAGCATGCATAGGTATATCCATTGAAGGCAAAGTCTGAAGTGTCCATGTGCTTCAAACAGTTTTTGGTTTTGGCTGTAAATCTTTCAGCATGTAAAATGGGCACCCTCCGTTCTGATCGAGGGGGGGGATATATGTCTTTTGATTTTAATGCATTTCTGGCTGAACGTGGGATGAAACACCAGTGTACAGTGTCGTATATGCCTCAAAAGAATGGAGTTGTTGAACGAAAGAACATGTCACTCATGGAGATGGCGAGGTGTATGGTCAAGAGTCAGGCTTTACCACATAGTTTCTGAATTGAGGTTGTCATGTGTGCAGCATATGTACTGAACAAATGTCCCACCAAAGCACTGTAGCCTATCACTCCATATGAGGCTTGGGATGATCACAAGCCATCTGTTGCTCATCTGCGTGTTTTTGGTTGTTTGGCATATGCATTAGTGCCTGAACAACATCACATAAAATTGGATGATAAATGAGTAAAATGTATTTTTGTTGGGGTACAGTTCTAAAAGTAAAGGCTATCGTCTGTATCATCCACAGACTAAATGCATTCTGGTTAGCTATGATGTTGTTTTTGTGGAAGATTCTATTCAACCATTGCTTTCATGTACTAAGGAGACATCTGTTAGCTCCAAAGACATGTATGATACTTTGTTGCCTCTTTTTATAGGTGGAGAGTCTAGTGCTGGTCCTGATGAGGAAACTTCTCAACCTTCACAGGTTTCATGTGATGATGCAGATCATTCCATTTCTGATGCATGTTTACATGATGCATGTTTACATGATGCAAAAACTATGCCAAAATGGTTGGTGCAGACTTTGCGTGATAGCAAATTAAATGCACCTTTGTCATATCCTACTCGTTGAGGCTCTCATAGTGCCTCTTTTGCATCAGATTGCTATGCTATGGCTGCATCTAGTCTCTATGATGAGAATGAGCCTGTTTCCTTTGATGAAGCACAAAATGCAGAAAGTTGGATAGCTGGTATGCAATCTGAATATGATGCTAGAATGAAGAATGGTACTTGGTCTTTATGTGACATTCTGTCAAATGAAATATATTGATAGATTATTGCAGCATTTTGGTCTTGAAGGCTATAAGCCTATTGCCACTCCTATGGAAACAGGTTTACAATTGAGTCTTCATGATGCTGGAGATGCATTTGATGTTGTTCTCTATCAGCAGGTTGTTGGATGCTTGATTTACTTATGCATTACTCGACCAGATATTCAGTTTGTTGTCTCACAGATGAGCCGGTTTATGCATTGCCCGAGAGTCAAGCATTGGTAGGCGGTTAAGCGTACCTTTCGCTACTTGAGTGGTACTCGGCTACTTGGGTTGTTTTATCCCAAGGGGGGATCACTACCACTAGATTTGCATGCTTTTTCTGACTCTGATTGGGCTAGTTGCTATGACACTCGTGTGTCCACTAGTGGCTTTTGCTTCATGCTTGGTAGCTCATGTATATCTTGGTTGAGCAAGAAGCAGCCTACTGTGGCCACTTCTAGTTGTGAGGTTGAGTATAGGCCAGCTTTCACAGCAATTGTTGAGTGTGTGTGGCTCAGACGCCCCATGTTGTTCATAGGGTCCATGAGGATATAGAGACAAAACCCTCTTGCTAGATATGTAAAAAAATTTTTGAGTTTGGTTGAGTTAAAATGTAAAAGGAATGGTTGTTCTTGGGAATTGAAAAAGTAAGAAAGATATGAAATTTGTGTTAAATATAAGAAAAGAGAAGTAGAGTGACAACACAAAGAGATAGTGTAGTGGTAAAACACTTCCCTTGTGTGGGTGAGGTTGTGGGTTCAAATCATCCCACCTTGGTGAATCTAAAAGTCCTTATTGCCACTCATACATTAAAACTGGTTCGCGTGTAGCCAATAGCTGCCAACGGCCGCCAAGGGAGCCTTGGTTGCCAAAGATGCCAAAGTTATGCCTAAGTTCTATGCCTTTGTCGACACCTTGGAGTAAGCCGAAGGAGTAAACCTAGGTGTAAACATAGGTGTAAGCCGAAGGAGAAAACGTAGGTGTAAACGTAGGTGAAAAAATAGGTTCTAGTTCTGGAACTGGAGCAAAAATCGAAACCGAAACCAAAACTAAAACTCAAATCCGAAACAAAAGCCGGAGCTAGAACCGGAATCAGAATCGGAATCCGATCGGATTGGGAACAACAAACAACAAACAGCAAAAGAGAGATCAATTTTTCAAAATGAATAGAAACATATCCCTCCGTAGTGACGCATGGAAATCTTTGATACCACTATTATCAGGATCTTGCTCACACGCACATAGAGGTTGCAAACACAGAAAATACATAGAAAAATAGAGATGCCAAGAGACGAGACCGAATGCAGTATTGGGTGCAATCTCCCTCCATGCACTCTGTTTCGACAGTCCAAAGAGTGCATGTATTTATAGGAATTTCTGATTACGTCAAAAAGAGTGGTTACATGAGAGCGGCTTCAAAAAGCATGCCTGAAACTAAAAGTTGGTGACTTTCATAGAAAGCCTACACACACACACACATATATATATATATAGATATATATATATATATATATATATATATATATATATATATATATATATATATATATATATATATATATATATATATATATATATATATATATATATATATATATGTATATATATATATAAATATATATATATATATATAAGCCTTTCTTTTAATATCAAAAACTACGGTCTACAATGAACCTTATTCTAACAACTATTTTCCTAACTATTTCTAACAATAGAACCTTTTACGTGGATCTATTTACAAACTAAAATATAGATCGCTAACTCGAATGGCGAAGGTACGGTTTCTTTCATTAACTCTAATGGTGATATCAAAAATCTTTCAAATGTGTTGTATGTTCCATAAATAAAACAAAATCTACTTTTAGTAGCTTCTATAAGTGATCAAGGTCATCAAGTATCTTTCAGTAAGACAGGAGCTAAGATTTTGGACAGTAACAACAACATTGTTGGGACTAGAATGAGGAAAAATAACCTCTATGAGTTGTGTGCTCTTAGATCCACTACAAATCTGGGCACAAGTAAGCTATGGCATGAGAGATTCGGCCACATTGGATACCCTGTACTGAAGGAGATGCATCGTAGAGGTATGGTTGCACACCTACCATGGATTGTAGAAATGAAGGAACCATGTGAAGCTTGCATGATGGCCAAGAAACAAAGAAAGGTGTTTCCACAAGAAAGCAAGAACGGGGCAAGCTATCCTCTATAGTTGGTGCATGCTGACTTGTGTCGAAAAATGCCTACACAGGCCTCGGGTGGATCTTCCTACTTCATGTTAATTGTCGACGACTACAACACGAAGATGTGGGTGTATGCCTTCACGATAAGGCTCAAGCTTTTGGTAAGTTTTACACTAGTTTGGTACCAAAACAGGACACTTAAGTGTCCTTTTTTGACAATTTTCCAAAAAATCACATACCTTCTACAAAGAGAATTTGAAAAAATCCTTTAACACACATATTAAATATAATTCAAAGGTTAATGAAAAAATATAAAACACAATAAATCATGTTTTGTGTTCATGTAAATAGCCTCTCAACATGCTATGGTAGTGAACAGGATGAAAAAAGAAAAAAATTCATCATATGAAAGAAAAAATTATACACATTCCTTGAAACATAGATCACATGGTATGAGCCTCAAAATCACTTAGAAAAATCATTTCAATTCAAATAAAATGAATTATTTTGACTCTGTACACCAAAAACAACAACTAGTTCTAATTATGGTTCAAACAAACTTATGGGAATCCATAGAAGTGTACAAATGTGCCAACAAGCAAACAAGTTATGAAGACAACAACCAAGGTATACACATATAAAATCAACTCATATGACTCTAGTTGGCAAAAATAGAAAACTAAAGCCAATATATGACTCAAAAAAGTTTATGGACATCATTCAAGGTGTACACATTCAAGTTACCAAGTAAAAAATGTGTGACATAACAAACCAAAGCTTACATATACGAGGCTAAATAATTTATTGAAATCCACCAAAATTTTCATGTCTGTGGAGAGAACCAAGAATCTTTTGTTGTGTGGGCATGAACCAAATTCTATACATACAATCATGAATAGTTTGTGGACACATACTCAAAAGCCTTTGATATAATCTTTGATATCATAAAATGATAAGGATCATTTGAAAACATTTCATCATTTCCATCATGGATGCCATCTTCTTTCTGTCAAATGAAATATGTATGCCAATTATTTTCATTCTTATCACAATCACCATTGTGGATCACATATTATTTGAAGATATTAAGAATGAAACATGGCATGAAACCATATTTTGGAAGGTTTAATACTTAGAATATCATTTAAATAATTATTATTTTTCATCATAATTATTTATTCCACCTTTGGACCTATGTTCTTTTTGTGAACATAGAAATACATGCTTTGCCAATTCAGCATGAAAGTGAGCACCAAATGGAATGGCTACTAGTTCAAAGTGGAGGCCTTCTAACTTTGAATAAAAATATTCATTCAATTAGTATGAAGGTTATCCATTGATAACTTGCCAATTCTCAACAATCTCACTTACACACAAGTTATAGTGAGCCATTCTTTAAAAGGTGCAATAAATGGCAGTGCTCTAGAGAAGACAAGGTTTGAGTCCATGTTTATCATTTATCTAAGTGTTCAACCTTCTCCAAAGATCCCTAGACACTTGCTTTACACTACCAAAGTCCATGAATAGCTTTCCATTTCCTAAAACATATCCAATTTGTCAAAATGTTTGAATTGTGTTATTTTTTCAGTAATACAAAAAGTTGAGTTTTCAAAAATCCCCATTTTCGTCTTCATTTAATAACACATGTGAAGTTGTGAAATGTCAAAGATTATATTTTTCTCTAAAAGTACATGATGTGGGCTATCAAATCCAAATGAGTATGCCACCAAAGCCTCAAGGGTGTCATCAAGAAAAATCAATCAATTTGGTGTAAAAGCAAGACACTTAAGTGTCCCAGGACACTCGAGTGTCCTAGTAGAGAACTAGTGTTAGAGAATGGCTTCACCTTGTTGAAAGTGAAACAAGGAAGAAGATGAAGAAATTCAGGATAGATGATGGTGGTGAGTTCACATCAATAGAGTTTGAAGATTTCTGCAAGAGTAAGGGAATCAAGCATTAACTCACAGGGGCACATAGTCCTCAATAGAATGGTGTTGTAGACCATCAGAATCAAACCATCATGGAGATGGCAAGGTCCATGTTGAAAGGAAAGGGTTTGCCTAATCAATTTTGGACAGAGGCTATCAACACTGCTGTCTACATCTTGAATTGAAGCTACACCAAGGCACTTGATGGAAAGACTCCACAAGAATCCTACATTGGTAAAAAGCCTTCTTTCTCCCATTTCAAAGTATTTGGAAGTGAATTCTATGTACATGTTCCTGATAGGGAGAGAAACAATCTTCAACCAAAAAGCATCAAATGTATCTTTCTAGGGTACAATGAAGATAAGAAGGCTTATAAGATTTATGACCTTGAGGCTAAGAAGATCATGGCAAGGCGTGATGTGGTGTTCAAGGAGGAGCAGCCACATGTAGTGGAGGGGGAAAACAAAGCTTCCGAAGGAAGCATCATCTTCAGATGATGAGTCTGAAAGTAACCAACTTGCCGACACCCAAGTGGAAAAGCCATTGCCATGTTGGATGAGGCAGCTCTAGGATTCTACCAACCCAATCCCACCGTCACTAAAACAGGTTGTAGATGGACCGAGGCGATCACAGAGAATAGAGGAACAGAGATGAGCAAACACCCATATTGTAAACAGAGCCTTGATGGTTGATCTTATTCAAGGAGAAACCAAGGAACCAACCAATGTGGAAGAGGCACTCCATGATCCGAATTGGAGGGTTGCCATGCAAATAGAATACAAAAATATCCTGAAGAATGGAACTTGGGAGCTAGTGGATCGACCCCCTAAGCGTAAAGTCATTGGCACCAAGTGGGTCTGGAAGCTTAAATACAAGGCTGATGGTATTCTAGAAAAGTATGAAGCAAGAATTATTGCACAGGGCTACTCACAAGTTGAAGGCATTGACTTTTGTGAATCATTTGCCCCAACTGTGAGAATGACTACTATCCGAGTAGTAGTGGCTGTGGTTGCACATAAGAGTTGGTTAGTCTATCACATGGATGTCAAGTCAGCGTTCCTGAATGGAGACCTTAAGGAGGAGGTATATGTGTCTTAGCCACCAGGTTTTGAGGCTCTCGATTTACAGAACAAGGTATGTAAGCTAAAGAAGCCATTATATGGGCTAAAACAAGCTCCTAGAGCATGACACTAGCGGATAGATAAGTATCTCTTGGATCTAGATTTCAAAAGATGTGCTTCTCATCCTAACTTGTATGTTCTAAAGAGAGGAGGGAAGACATATGTGCTTGTACTCTATGTAGATGACCTTGTGATTACAGGAAATGATGATGCTCTTCTTCAACAAACAAAAGATGCCCTGAGTTCAGAATTTGAAATGACAAACTTGGGCTTAATGCATTATCCCTTAGGTCTTGAAGTTTGGCAGGAACCAGGGAAGATTTTCATCTCTCAACAAAAGTATGCAAGGCAGATATTGAAGGCATTCGACATGGAGGACTGCAAGGAAATTTCTACACCTATGGAGTTCAACACAAAATTATCTATTAAAGATACTTCACCTCCATTGGATATTGCAAGATATAGGAAATTAGTTGGAAGTCTCATCTACTTGTGCAATAGTAGACCAGACATCTCTTATATTGTTAGAGTAGTGAACACATTTTCTAATGAGCCTTCACAAACTCATTGGAAGGCAAGCATGCGGATACTCAGGTATGTGAAAGGAACCACTGGTTATGGTATTCTTTATGAAGAAGAATCATCTCTAGTTGGATATTGTGACTTAAATCGAGAAGGAAATATTGATACCAGAAAATCATTTTATGGATATTTCTTTTCTTTAGGATCAGGGATTTTCTCTTGGATTAGTAAGAAGCAACCGACTAAAGCTTATGCATTACAACATGTGAAGCAGTATGGTTGAGGAGGCAAGTTCTTGTGTTCCATCAATCAAACCACTCATATTCACACTAGATTTCTCTTCTTATAAAAAAAGAGACACAACCTCATCAAATGCATAGATATTTGGATTACCATTTGGAACCAAACCGATTGTAGTGGCAAAGCTTTGAAAAGATTCTATTAATTCATTCAGCAATGTAGAGATGAATGATGCATCCGAAATAATATCATCTATGGGAGGTAAAGCCCTAGCATGACTAGTAGAAATGCTTTCTAGCTGTTGACCTAAAAATTTAGAAGGTTTTGAACCTATTATGATACCATTCTTGGGTGTCTGTAGAAGCGCAAGAGACACACAAGAAGCACACACACAAGGAGAACAAAATAGACATGGAGAAGATAGATGGTTGGAATAGATCTCTCTATTAAGGATGAACAGAGCTTAAGTAAGAGCTGAATAATATCCCTAAGTAGAAAGTACCACCACATATGAGTGTATCATGTATGTGGTAACATGGGGAGAAAACCTCTAGCCGTCACTAGATTAGAAACCACCCATGTATAGGGAGAAGATTCACATAAAAGCTACTTAAACCAACACACCTGCTTCAATCATCCGCATGGGAGCAAGCAATGTATTCTAAATATTACATGATTCCACACTGAGATACTCCTAGTGCCATCAATGGGGATGCATTTTAGTTTGATTTGGGAAAAGGATTAAGACTATGCAAACATGAACTAGCAATAGATATGCTGGAGTATTAGATTGACCACCCTATAGCACAAAGTTCTATCACGAATGAGAGGGAGGAGTGTTGGCCAGCAATTAGGAATGAGTAGATAAGAGAGCCTCAAAAGAGAACAACAAAGAAAAGAGCAGCAAGAAATAAGGAGATAGAGTAGTCAAGCATAACTTAGCAGAAGGACCAACGAATGTTTCACAATGAATCTAACTTTACATCAAATAGTGATTAGTATTACTACACTCATAATGTAAATATCATTTTTGGTAGATTAGACTCCAATTTATTCAAGATGAGGAGTCCTTCAACTTCACGAGTATTCGAAGTATTTATTTACCAATTTTCATAATGTTTAGATTCCATTTGAGCCTTCAAATAATCCCTAGAACTTAATTTCTAACTAGGTCAGACACTATGTTTGAGTAGAGGCAAAACTAGTGAATTACTGTGAAAAGAGCTAGAGAGCTCAATTTTGAGGTGGGGTTCCTAGAGATTGATTTTTTTGTAATAGAGATCTTTTGTAATTGAAACTATTCGATTGTTCCTCTCTTTGTTCTTGCCTTGTGTGCACGTGTGTGTGTGCATATGTGTGTGCATGCTTGTGTGCTTCTCACTCACTCACTTGTGCACTTCACTTGCTCATGGTCATCATACCACCCTCATGTCTCTGTAGATTGACAATTACGAGGTGGATGTTCTCAAGTTGGTACTCACCATTGTGCTAGAGTGACAGTGTGGAACACACATTCCCATCTCTGATTCATCATGTTTGTAAATCCCATATGGATGCCTAGAAGGCAAAATACTTCAGTAGAGGCCAAAACTTTGCAACCTTTTTCAATACTAAAATAATAGGGAGAAATTTTAAGAGTGACTTATAAATTAGTCCTATAATGGTTCACATTAGATCCAAAATTAGTGCATAAAATTTCCAAACAATTTGAAAATAGGGAGACACAATTAATCGCATTATGGAGAAAGATGTTTGTGTCATTTTTAAAAAGCATTAGCACTATCTGATCTAGTTATTGCATAAAAGAAAGGATCTTAATGTTGTCGTACTAAGTGTGGTGCTCGGCCAAGGAATCGAGACCATCTGTAGAAATGAAAAAAATTATTGGGGTGATCAGATAGGGTCTCTTGAGGATAATAAGAGATTAAGGCTTCTAGTTGATATTAATTCAAGCTCACGTGGTCACAAAGAGGGTGAAGATCATTTTAATGAACATTATTCCAAAGCCCCTTCCCCCCAGGGATTGCATGATGAATTTCCACTCTAATCTATCATAAGCTTTATCAAAATCAATCTCAATAAATAGGATATTTTGATTTGACGCAAAAATATCAAGGCCTTTCAAGATATCCATGATTGCTTCTAAGATCCATATTCATTAAGTGAATGATCATCATGAACTAATGATTGCACGAGATGTGAGGCATAGTCCACAAGACCTTTGGCAATGAGCTTATAACCAATCTAGATCATTGTGAATGGCCTCTAGTTTTTTATGATTTTCTTGTTGTCCTTCTTTTGAATACTCTTTATAATCCGTTTGTTAAAGCACTTTGTGAGAGCACAAAAAGTTAAAAGTCTCCCTCCAAAAAAAAATAAGGAGGTTCATGAGGGAGTCTTCAAAGGCTTTGAGGAACTCATTAGTGAGAGCATCCAAACTTGATCTTTTCCCTTTGGAAAGGGCATCATTCACATCCTTGATTTCTCAACTAGCCAACATGCCACTAAGACTTATGAAAACATCTTCTGCTTTCTTGATTTTCTTGAGCTCTAGAGATGAGGACCATGCAACTGTGGTTCCAAGATAAGAGCAAGGAAGAAATCCCAAGTAACTTAGTAAAGCTTTTCAAAATGAATTTATCATTGTTACACTTACATGTTCCTTATCTTTAATATGAATCTTCTACCTATACATGGGCACTTTTTACTCTAGTGTTGGCTAAAGAGTTGTTTCCATGTTACACTCATATCTAGAGGTAATCTGTACTTAGGGATATTATTCAACTCTTACTTCTGTTATGCTCATCATCAATAGAGAGAGTTATCACATCTCTCCATTTTCTCTACATATTTGGTTGGGTTTGTGCTCCTTGCGTGTCGTATCTCTCTCACACTTCTACACAAACACAATCACACACACACACACCAAGTAGTGGTATAAGAGCAGGTTAAGCTCCTTCTCAAGTTTTGATTTTTTGCATCATGGCATGCACACACTTTTAATAATGCAAATCGACTTCAGAGCATAGAACAATGATTTTAAGCAGCGGGAAAGAATTTGCATCCATTGAATTGGGGTTTTATCGCCAACTCAAAGACATTCCTATGGTCAACATTTCCATCAAAGTGATAGATTATGAGCTAAAATTTAAACATTCATTTCAGCTTTCATCGAATTAAAGACCTTATCACATTCTTGTTCTTTATTGAAATGGTAGGTAGTAATGGCCTTTTTCGCATGTATCAAACTGAAGCTAAGATTGATTGGACCAACTATCCAATGTGGTCTTACATGATGAAACATGTTATGTTTGCAAAACAACTATGGCACATAGCAGTAAATGTAGATCAAAGACCCCTAGGTTCTTCTACTTTACAGCCTACTGTCACAGATGGAGCTTCTTCTTCAAGTACAACGGTTAAGCTTCTCAACCTACATAGGAGCACCTTAGATGGGATGGAAAAGATGCTCAAACTCATGCATTGATTGCACTTTCTATGAAGTTTTATATAGTTCCACACATTCGATCATGTTCTCGCCACGTGATGTTTGTGTGAATGAACAAGTTGTCACCATGGAAGAGTGCATGGATGAAGATGTCAATAATATCATTCTCTTTATGATTAGCCTTATGGATAAAAAATCTTTGCATGCCAATGCACAACAGAACAAAGAAAGATCTTCCCTATGGTGACATGTACAAATAGTAAATTATCCTCTAATAAACTCATTGATCGAGGCCCCTATATTCAAGTAGGATTGGATACAATCAAGGTGCAAATCTATAAGGTTCTCAAAGATATAGGAGTGAGAATGAATACAAAATAGCCCTCAATTGTACAAGAACTACAAGAATCTTTGCAACCCATAGAGGCATACATCATTGGCATATGAGGAGATGAAATACCATAAAGTTGCATGCGCATAGTATATGTACCACCTATGAGGCCACCACTATAGGCTACGGTGCAACCTTTGTAACCAAATGTAATGCAAAATCCCATAGCACAACTAGGATTGCTACCTATCACACAAAAATTCGGATACCTAGTACTTAGAACTAGGTAAACGAGAAAGTTCTACCCATCCTAAGTTACAAAATGCATGTATGTGAATTAAAAAGATTAGGGTGATCCATGTACACACAAAGACGAATTCATAGATGTTCTCATAAGTGAGTAGTTGATGATTTCTTCATGCACTTCAATGTCTTTAGCTTAAAACTATGCGGTAAAACATTTGCTTTGTGTTAATCTTTAAAAGTAGAGCACTTCATAAATGCAAAAAAAATAAAATTCTATAACAATAAATTGAAACATTTCCAACGATTAGAGCTATAGTTGACACCTCCACTATCTCACAAGGTTTCAAGCAAGATTCAACGGAAATTGTGAGATTAACATCCTCACACTTTAAGCAATATTTGGAAATATGTAGGTCAATAGAATTAATGTATGGAAATTCTTTGTGGTTGATTGGTGCTCCCTAATGTTGACCTATTTGTTTTGAGTGATCTATATATGCCTGTGTGTCTAGAAAATTATAATTAAATGAAAAATATGTTGATATATTTAGGTAGTGATGTGTGTGAACACACTAGGACCGCCGGGGCACTCTTTTCCCTCTTTAGGAGGTTTTTTTCATTTGGCTTGTATATATGCCTATTGGCCTAATGGGCTACTTATCTTTGTACATTCTCTAGTAATACATTCAGTATTGTGTGTTGTGCTCCTAGCTTCTTCTTCTTCCTTGTGCTGATCATGTGCTTCCGCAAATATCTATCTCCAACAATTGGTATCAAAGCAGGTCATCGCTTTATCTAGGGCGCCGTCGACATTCCTCTGTTTGCAGTCTCATAATCACATGAATTTTGGTGAGCATACTCAGCGTGTTTTCGAGATCAAAATAGCTTCGCTGTGCGGTGCCGAAATCACGGTCTGAGCTCCTTTCGGCCTCCGAATGCACTATCATAGTGCTTGTGCAGGCTATTTCATCTTTTTGTGCCAAAGGTATATACCAGTTTCTGTTCGCCAGTATAAGCATCTCGAAGTGTGCTACAGGTCTAGTGGAATTTGTGTGGGTAGTTCTATTCAACTTTTTGAGATATAATCAATTTTTTGCATCAAGGTATTTTAGTCACCGGCCATGGCTTAAAGTAGTGATGTATTCCGTATGTTGGTTGTTGAGGATAAGTTGGATGGTAACAACTACCCGTTATGGGCTTATATGATGCGACATGTGTTGGTTGCAAAAGGACTGTGGAACATTGTACAGGGTGTCAAAAAACGTCCTATCACACATGCAACTATTACAACTCTAGGTACTGAAGCTGATACAGAAGGTGTCCAAGATGGTGATATTCTACATATCCCTGTTCATGCTGCGGTTTCTATTGCACCTACTGTAGAGCAGATTCGTTGGGATGGCAGAGATGCCCAAGCACATGCATTGATAGCTTTGTCTATCAAACATGCCATTATTCCTCATATTCACTCTTGCAGAACAACTAAGAATGCTTGGGATACACTTACCACATTATACCAAGCTAGGAATGAGGCTCGTGTTGCTTACCTCAGAAAATAATTGGAGAGTGAGCACATGAATGAAGGTGATTCTATGATAGTTTCCTAAAAAAAATCAAAGACTTAAAGGAACAGTTGATTTCTGCTGATGAGGTTATACTAGATAGCTCACTTGTGCAGATCGTTCTGGATGGTCTTCCTGATTCATATCAGAGTTTTTCTTCTACTCTTCGGTTGATGATGTAAGTCAATCCAAATGCCTTGTCATTTGAGGAGTTAGTCTCGGTTCTGTTGCAAGAAGATCAGTCCAAGCAGAACAGGTTCATTATGAGTGTTGCAGATCAAGCTTTCCTAGCTAGTCGGAAAGGCAAAGGAAAATGGAGCTCTTCTACTAGTAAGCAGAAATCCGCAAATGCTGCACATTCGAAGAACCAAGACAAAGATGAGAAAAAAAAATCAGAAAAGCAGAAATTTTTCTGTAAGTACTATAAAGGGAATGATCATATCATAAAGAACTGTCCAAAACTGGCTGCAAAAGAGGCAAAGAAGAAAGAGGCTGGAATTGTTGTTGCAGAATCCTCTACACCAAAATCGGAGTCTGCTAATCTTGTGCAGGAAGAAGAATGGGCATTTACTACTGGTAGTTTTGACCCATCTTCTCATGAGCAGTGCACGTCTAGAGTAGACTCAGATGTTTGGTACCTTGACAGTGGGTTGACCAAACATATTACCTCGCAGCACAGTTTCTTCTCTTCACTCGAGTCTGCCCCTATAGGGAATACTGTTACATGTGCCAACAACTCCTCTTATCCTCTTATGGGAGTTGGTAAGATCATTTTGACTACTGTTGATGGTAGTTCTTTCACTTTGTTAGATGCTTTATTTGTGCCAGGGATCAAGAAGAACGTGTTATCAGTTTCTACATTAGCCAAGATTGGCTTGGTTGTGGAATTTGTTGATGATAGGTGTACAGTTCATGATCTGCCAAATGGCGATGTGATTATTGCTTCTGGCATTTTATGTCGTGGGCTGTATAAGCTCATAGACTATGAAAGATCTGTAAATGATTTGGCATGTGCAGTAAATGATTCTTAGGCTATATCAGATGCAAAGATTTCGCAGGCATGCTTTGGTCATCTGAATTTTGCTAGTTTGCTATGCCTACAGAAATCTGAAATGGTGTCCTCTTTGCCCAAACTTGAGGCACCTGGAAAGCATGTTTGTGAAGGCTATATTTTGGGCAAAATGCAGCGTTCATCCTTTCGAAAAGATGGTTCAGTTCGTGCTACTCATAAATTGCAACTTATACATAGTGATGTTTGTGTCCTATGTAGACACCTTCTTTTGGGAATTATCTTTATTTCCTGACTTTCATCGATGATTTTTCCAGGCATGCATGGGTATATCCATTGAAGGCAAAGTCTGAAGTGTTCATGTGCTTCAAACAGGTTTTGGTTTTGGCTGAAAATCTATCAGCATGTAAAATGGGCACCCTCCCTTCTGATCGAGGGGGGGAATATATGTGTTCTGATTTTAATGCATTTCTGGCTGAACGTGGGATAAAACACCAGTGTAGAGTGCCGTATATACCTCAACAGAATGGAGTTGCTGAACGAAAGAACAAGTCACTCATGGAGATGGCGAGGTGTATGGTCAAGAGTCACGCTTTACCACATAGTTTCTGGCTTGAGGCTGTCATGTGTGCAGCATATGTACTAAACAGGTATCCCAACAAAGCACTGCAGTCTATCACTCCATATGAGGCTTGGCATGATCACAAGCCATTTGTTGCTCATCTGCATGTTTTTGGTTGTTTGGCATATGCATTAGTGCCTGAACAACATCGCGGAAAATTGGATGATAAAGCAGTAAAATGTATTTTTTTGGGTACAGTTCTGAAAGTAAAGGCTATCATCTGTATCATCCAGAGACTAAATGCATTCTGGTTAGTTGTGATGTTGTTTTTGTGGAAGATGCTATTCAGCCATTGCTTTCATGTACTAAGGAGACATCTATTAGCTCCAAAGACATGTATGATACTTTGTTGCCTCTTTTTACAGGTGGACAGTCTAGTGATGGTCTTGATGAGGAAACTTCTGAGCCTTCACAGGTTTCATGTGATGATGCAGATCAGTCCATTTCTGATGCAGGTTTACATGATGCAAAAACTATGCCAAAATGGCTGGTGCAGACTTTGCCTGATAGCAAGCTAGATGCACCTTTGTCATATCGTACTCGTTGAGGCTCTCATAGTGCCTCTTTTACATCAGATTGCTATGCTATGGCTGTATCTAGTCTTTGTGATGAGAATCAGCCTCTTTCGTTTGATGAAGCACAAAATTCAGAAAATTGGATGGCTGCTATGCAATCTAAATATGATGCTATAATGAAGAATGGTACTTGGTCTTTATGTGACTTGCCTCCTAGCAAGAAGGCCATTGGCACTAACTGGGTATACAATAAACCGGATGGTATAGTTGACAGGTATAAGGCTAGGCTTGTTGCAAAGGGTTATGCATAGGAAAGAGGCATTGATTTTGAGGAGACCTTTGCACCTACATGTCATATGACTACTGTTCGGAGCATCTCTACACTTACAGGTCATCATGGTTGGAATGTACATCAGTTGGACATTAAAACAACATTTCTGAATGGTGACTTGCATGAAGAAGTGTATTTTTTTCAGCCCCGTGCCTTTGTGCAGAAAGGGCATGAAAACCAGATGTGCAGGTTAAAGAAGGCATTATATGGTTTAAAGCAAGCACAACGTGCTTGGTATGAGAAGATACATGCCTATCTGATTGCACATGGTTTTGAGAAGAGTCCAACTGAAAGCACCGTATATGTTTAGCGTTATAATGATGTGCTTCTGATCATTGTTGTCTATGTTGATGACATGCAACTCACTGGTCTTATTGAGAAGCATATTGCTGATTTTAAGGCTGATTTGCATGCCTCATTTGTGATGTTTGATTTGGGGCATTTGCATCACTGTTTGGGCATTCAGTTTATGCAAGTTGATGGTCGAATAGCATTGTGTCAAACGAAATATATTGACACATTATTGCAACATTTTGGCCTTGAAGGCTGTAAGCCTATTGCCACTCCTATGGAAACAGGTTTATGATTGAGTCTTCATGATGCTGGAGATGCATTTGATGCTATTCTCTATCACCAGGCTGTTGGATGCTTGATTTACTTATGCATTACTCGGCCAGATATTCAGTTTGGTGTCTCACAGATGAGCAGGTTTATGCATTGCCCAGGAGTCAAGCATTGGCAGGCGGTTAAGCGTATCTTTCGCTACATGAGTGGTACTTGACTACTTGGGTTGTTTTATCCTAAGGGAGGATCACTACCGCTAGATTTGCATGCTTTTTCTGACTATGATTGGGCTGGTTGCTATGAGACTCGTGTGTCCACTAGTGGTTTTTGCTTCATGCTTGGTAGCTCATGTATATCTCGGTTGAGCAAGAAGCAGCCTACTGTGGCCACTTCGAGTTGTGAGGTTGAGTATAGGCCAACTTTCACAACGATTGTTGAGTGTGTGTGGCTCAGACACCTTATGGCTGATTTGAGTGTTGGTGAGTCTTCTCCCACCACCATCTTCACTAACAGTCAAAGCGCATTGGCAGTTGCAAGGAACCCTGTGTTCCATGCTCTCACTAAGCACATTGAGGTGCATTATCATTATGTCAGGGAGAGGTTCTCTGTTGGGGAGATAAGCTTGGCATATATGCCCACGCAGGAGAACATTGTAGACCTTTTCACAAAGGCTCTGCCTAGGGAGAAGTTTGAAGCTTTCCGCAAAGCTTTGGGCTTACTTCCTTTTGTGGAGTGATTTCCACATAGCTTGGCAATTCTTTATACATGAGTGTCAGCTACTTGTTTACCACATGACTCCTAGGGGGGATTTGTTGATATATTTAGGTAGTGATGTGTGTGAACACACTAGGACCGCCAGGGCACTTTCTTCCCTCTTTAGGAGGTTTTTTTCCCCCAGCTTGTATATACGCCTATTGCCTCAATGCGCTACTTATCTTTGTACATTATCTAGGAATACAGCTTCTATAAGTGATCAAGGTCATCAAGTATCTTTCAGTAAGACAGGAGCTAAGGTTATGGACAGTAACAACAACATTGTTGGAACTAGCATAAGGAGGAACAACCTGTATGAGTTGTGTGCTCTTAGAGCCACTACAAATGTGGGCACAAGTAAGCTATCGCATGAGAGATTCAGCCACATTGGATACCCTCTACTGAAGGAGATGCATCGCAGAGGTATGGTTGCACACTTACCATCGATTGTAGAAATGAAGGAACCATGTGAAGCTTGCATGATGGGCAAGCAACACAGGAAGGTGTTTCCACGAGAAAGCAAGAATAGGGCAAGCTATCCTCTATAGTTGGTGAATGTTGACTTGTGTCGAAAAATGCCTACACACGCCTCAGGTGGATCTTCCTACTTCATGTTAATTGTCGAGGACTACAGCACGAAGATGTGGGTGTACGTCCTTCGCGATAAGGCTCAAGCTTTTGGTAAGTTTAAAGAATGGCTTCAGCTTGATTAAAGTGAAACATGGAAGAAGATGAAGATATTCAGGATAGATGATGGTGGTGAGTTCACCACAACCTCCCCCTATTCCCACCCACAACCTCCCACAATCCCCCACAACCCCCCACAAACTCCACAAACTCTCCCTATTCCCACCCACACCCCCCCACAACCTCCCCCTATTCCCACCCAGAACCTCCCACACCCCCCACAACCCCCCACAACCTCCACAACCTCCCCCTATTCCCACCCACAACCTCCCACACCCCTCCACAACCCCCCACAACCTCCCCCTTTTCCCACCCACAACCTCAAACACCCCCCCATGACCCCCCACAACCTCCACAACCTCCCCCTATTCCTACCCACAACCTCCCACAACCCCCCACAACCTCCACAACCTCCTCCTATTCCCACCCACAACCTCCCACACCCCCCACAACCTCCACAACCTCCCCATATTCCCACCCACAACCTCCCACACCCCCCCCCCCACAGCCCCCCACAACCTCCACAACCTCCCCCTATTCCCACCCACAACCTCCCACATCCCCCCACAACCCACCACAACCTCCAGAACCTCCTCCTATTCCGACCCAGAACCTCCCACACCCCCCACAACCTCCGCAACCTCCCCCTATTCCCACCCACGACCTCCCGCACCCCCCACATCCGCAACCTCCCCCTATTCCCACCCACAACCTCTCACACCCCCCCACAAATCCCCACAACCTCCACAACCTCCCCCTATTCACACCCACAACCTCCCACACCCCCCACAAACCCCCACAAACTCCACAACCTCCCCCCCCCCCCCCCACCCCCCACAATCCCCCACAACCTCCACACCATGATCTCCTTGAGTTCTTGGATGAGTTTTTTTTAACAAATGACCCAACGGCCTCATTGTATAAGTTGTGTACTCATCGGTGTCACTCGCTTTTGGCTTGCTTTATGAAAAAAGAATTTTCGCGATCAACTTTTCGAAAGGTTTTGCCGCTGCGCATGTAGGAATCGAACCCGGTTCTATATGTTGGGAGGCAGATGGGCTATCCAAGGCGCCGATCAATTTTTTTTGTATGGACACATAAGAGAAGATGAAGTAGACAAAGTTCTCACCAGTTTTGGATGGATATTTTGAGGATCATTTTTCAACCAAACACTACATTGTTATATATCGTTGGGAAGCTCTCGATGAGTACTTTCCAATGGCACAATAATAATTTTTAAATTCTTGGTTCAATTTTTGACCAACCATGACTTCTCCCACCCCTCCCCCCACAATCTTCCAAACCCCCCAAAACCTCCTCAACCGCCCCCTATTCCCACCCACAACCTCCCACACCCCAAAACCCCCACAACCTCCCCCCACAAACCTTCCACACTCCCCATAACCTCCACAACCTCCCCCTATTCCCACCCACAACCTCCTAGACCCCTCACAACTACCCACCACTCCACCCACACCACCCACCATCCCTCTTACTCAATATGTAAATGTCAAAAGCTACTGCAAAAATTATGTGAAGGATGTGCTTCTCAGGGTCATTCGAATATCACGGGCGGCACAAAATGAGGATCTCAGCTTGCATGCAAAAGTGACAGTAAAAGTGTATATGGTAAAAGTGAAAGTAGAGAAATGTCTGTTGCCGCCAACCATTCATGACGACTGCCTATTTTGGAGGATCTAATTCAAGACTGGTGGCATATTTGATCTACCCCTCCAATTTTGGGCAATCAATCGGCGCATGATCAGTGGATGTGAGGAATCGGCAAGGCCCTCTTGGCCTATTGGAGCCTATAAAAGCAATGGACTTGTGTTCATTTGGGATACATACAGATATACCTACATATGTATAGGGGTCCTCTCTTTGCACTCTATGGCTACAAGCCTACTGTAGGAAGTCACTCTGGCGAGGATATAGAGTGTGGGCCTCCCAATGGAGGCCTAGTAGCACTATAGTGTGAAGAGTGTGGCTTGGTTATGTCATTCATTGTGATTCACTGGTATTTTCACGCTCATTCCCTTAGAGCAAGTCTTCATACTTTGTATTGATCAATACGAGTCCGCATCTAGTTGTGTTCATTATATGGATTTGATGAAGCTCTTGTATTGATGCTGTTAGTTCTGGAGTGGCGTGTTAGCCGAGAGCATCAACTTTAGAGCAATTATTTTGCCTATATTGTAATCATCTGTGTGAACTAAGGAGTGGTTTCATCCTTCACTATTGCTATTGTCATTGATCTTTTGTGCAATTATTGTATCTCCATGCTCACAGAAATGTTAAAGGGTATACTTCCCTAAGGAGGACTCCCCTTGAGTAGGCTACATACTAGAAGTGCATATCTTCTCTTATTAAAAGTGGATACCCCAGTACCTCCTCTACAGTTTGGCACGCACGGTGGGACACTTGCATTTCTGTGAGAGGCCCTAAGGATAGTAAATAGTCCTTTTTTCAATATTCCCCCTATTGCATTTGCAAGGAAGTACATGACCCATACGCGAGCAGATAAGGAGCCTCTTCGTGTACGAAGGAGCCTTAACAAGTCAGCTATATCTTCAACTAGTGAACCTAGCTACCCTCTACCCTTCTTGAATTTATCTATTGATTTGGGTGTGACACCACTCTCAAACGAGAATCATAGGAGAACATTAGAATTCTCCTCAGATACGTCAGAAGAAACACCAATGCAAATCGAGGATCTCTCTCATTTACTCTCCAGACTCAATATCAAGTTCCCTACGTTCAAGGGACAAGCTTATGAGGATGTTGATGATCATGTGAGGAGGTTCATCTCCTTATGCCATGGACGAGGTCTGCAGAATAGAGAGGATGCAATGCTGGTACGTGGTAATCAAAAAAAAGATTCTCCAACCAAGAAATTTACATTCTTTAATGTTTGGGCATCCGCATCTAGATGCTTTCCCCAAACTTGAGGAGTGCATGGTTGAAGAGAAATATAGTAGTAAAAGCTAAAGAGGTGAAGCGAAAGAAAAAAACCATAAACAAAAAATTAAGGAAGAAGAAAAGAAGAAAGCCATAGTGCTATAGGATGAGCCAATGTAATTTGAATAGCCACCATCTCTGATATTAGAAGCACCTTAGAGTTTGATGCCAAGGAGCAAAATCCTAATACATAGGATGGACCAACTAATGTGTATACAGCAACCACCTGAGGAAGAGGAGATTTTTGAAGAAAACGAGGATGATATAGAGAATTATCAGTTATTCTTGGACATAGAATTAGCATTCCAAGAAGCAAATCAATTATAAGAGTCTCACATTCAAAAATTTAAAGAACTAGAAAAGAAAACAAACATAAATGATTTTTTTGTTGCTTCTATAGGGTTTGGCATACAACCTACCCGAGATGATCAAGAGAAACAAGAGGAAATGGTCTTTTTTGACCAACTAATGTGTATACCTCAACCACCTAACGAAGAGGGGATTTTTGAAGGAAAACACGATGATATAGAGGATTATCAGCTATTGTAGGACATTGAATTATCATCCCAAGAATCAAATCAATAATAAGAGTCAAATATCCAAAAATTGAAAGAACTGGAAAAGCAAATAAATATAAATGACCTTTTTGATGCTTCTCTAGGATTTGGCATACAAGCTACTTAGGATGATCAAGAGGAACAAGAGGAAATGATTATTTTGACTAGTTTGGATGATAATGAATAAGAGCAACAAAAATATGAAGATGTAGTTATGATAGATGTAGAGGATAGAGTAGAGCCAAAGCAAGAAGAACTAGTCACAAAGACAAAGTTACCTTTCCTTGATCTCTTGAAGGTTATGAGAGATGCTTGCAAAGGTGCAAAAGATCTATAAGACCGAGAACATAAGGTAGAGGGAGACATTGGAAAATGGCAACAAATTGAAGAAATAAGGAAAGATTCTATACAAGGTTTACAAAGAGGCATTGTACATGAGTAGGTATGGAGTAAAACCAAGGATAGTGAAGAAAGTTGCAACAATACTTCCAATATTTTGATGATGACATCAACAAGTTTAGGAGGGGGAGGATGCTCAAGGAAGAATAAACCTTGTACAATTTCTTTGTAAATAGCCAAAAACCTAGAGATAGAAAGCTCTAATTTTTCTAAAACTCAAGAACAATCTTCCTTGAGCTATCACAGAGCTCTATACAAAGATAGAGAGCCATCAGATAATGAGACATAATAGTTTATAAATCTAGAAGTTGAGAGCCTACTAGGAGATTTAGGAGGGGAAGGATGTTGAATGAAGAGCACAACTTGTATATTTTCTTTATAAATAGCCCAAAAGAAGAAATAGAATTTATAGACGGCAACTACAATCTCGTGTACGACATGAGTATGATCCCCAGCATTTATTTGGCTTATGCTTGGCATGCCTACATGACATATCTTCCAGCTTGAAACTTTCGAAGCCATGTTTACTACAAGTTTTTAGGAGTATCACTCTAAAGTATTCAATCCTAAATGAACACACCTTCTTCAATCATCCACATGGGAGCAAGAAATGTATTCTAAATATTCATGATTCCACACTCGGATACTCCTAGTGCCATCAATGGGGATGCATTGTAGTTTGATTTAGGAACAGGATTAAGACTATGCAAACATGAACTAGCAATAGATATTCTCGAGTACTACATTGACCATCCTATAGCAGAAAGGTCTGTGGAATGAGAGGGGGGAGTGTTGGCCAGCAATTAGAAATGAGTAGATAAGAGAGCCTCAAAAGAGAACAACAAAGAAAATAGTAGCAAGAAATTAGGAGATGGAGTAGTCAAGCATAATTTAGCAAGAAGGCCCAACCTATGTTTCACAATGAATCTAACTTTACATCAAATAGTGATTAGTATCACTACACTCATAATGTGAATATCATTTTTGGTAGATTAGACTCCAATTTGTTCAAGATGAGGAGTCCTTCATATACCAATTTGTTAGACTCCAATTTGTTCAAGATGAGGATTCCTTCAATTTCAAGAGTATTAGAGGTATCTATATACCAATTTTCATAATGTTTAGATTCTGTTTGAGCCTTCAAATAATGCCTAGAACCTAATTTCTAACTAGGTCGGACACTATGTTTGAGTAGAGGCAAAACTAGTGAAAAACTATAAAAAGAGCTAGAGAGCTCATTTTTTAGGTGGGGATCCTAGAGATTGATTTTTTTGTAATGAAGATCTTTTGTAATTGAAACAATTCCATTGTTCCTCTCTTTCTTCTTGCCTTGTGTGCACGTGTGTGTGTATGTGTGTGCATGCTTGTGTGCTTCTCACTCACTCACTTGTGCACTTCACTTGCTCATGGTCGTCATACCACCCTCACATCTCTACAGATTGACAATTATGAGGTGGATGTTCTCATGTTGGTACTCACCATTGTGCTAGAGTGACATTGTGGAACACACATTCCCATCTCTGATTCATCATGTTTGTAAATCCCATAAGGATGCCTAGAAGGCAAAATACTTCAGAAGAGGCCAAAACTTTGCAACCTTTTTCAATGCTAAAATAAAAGGGAGAAATTTTAAGAGTGACTTATAAATTAGTCTTATAATGGTTCGCATTAGATCCAAAATTAGTGCATAAAATTTCCAAACAATTTGAAAATAGGGACAAACAATTAATCGCATTATGGAGAAAGATGTTTGTGTCATTTTTAGAAAGCATTAGCACTATCTGATCTAGTTATTGCATAAAAGAAATGATCTTAATGTTGCCCTACTAAGTGTGGTGCTCGGCCAAGGAATTGAGACCATCTATAGAAATGAAAAAAACTATTGGGGTGATTGGACACGGTCACATTATGAATTTATGGTAATGCCCTTTGGACTTACAAATGCACCTACTACATTTTCACCAATGATGAATAACATTTACCAAGCTTTTATTCTTGTATTTTTTGATGATATAATTGTTTACAATAAGAATGATAGTGAGCATGAGAAGCACCTTAAAACAGTTTTTCATTTACTATTAGAGAACACACTTTACGCTAATCTCAAAAAGAGTTACTTCTTTCAACCTAAGCTAGAATATCTAGGATGTATTATTTCAAGTGAAGGTGTGCATGTGGATCCAGAAAAGATGAAAGTTATAGTAGAATGACCTACACCACAATCAGTCAATGATGTTCGTTCTTTTCTTGGGTTGGCTAGTTTCTATAGGAAGTTTGTTCGAAATTTTTCTTATTTAGCATTGCCTCTTACCTTTTTATTGAAAAAGAAAATAAAATTTGCATGGAGACTTACCCAACAACAATCCTTTGAAAAACTCAAACATGCACTTTCACATGCACCTCGTTTACAATTACCTAATTTTTCACAACCCTTTCATGTTGTTACTGATGCTACTGGTTCAAGGATAGGTGTTGTTTTGATGCAAAATGATCATCCTATTGCATTTGAGAGTAAGAAGCTTAAGCCCTCATAACAGAATTAAATTACATATGATAAAGAATTTTTAGCAATTGTGCATGCTTTGCGGATTTGGAAACACTATCTTATGGGCTCTGAGGTCTTAATCAAAATCGATCAACAGGCTATTAAGTATTTATTAAATCAACCCGTAATCTCTGATCGCCATCTTAAATGGGCATCATTCATTTAAAACCTCCAACCATGATCCAATATCAGCCTAGTAAAGCTAATGTTGTAGCTGATGCTCTTAGCCGATTTCCTTCCAATTCTCTTGTTTTGCATAATATTTCTGTCATCCAAATACATTCTTTTCAAGAAATTGTTTCCACTTATGCATCTATTTGTATTTTTTCACGTGCATGGCATGACTTCAACAATGGTGCATCTTTATCTGATGAACATTATACATTTCATAATCGTTTTCTTTATTCTCAACATAGATTATGCATAACTCAAGCTTTTAAATATTTTTTCATCAAAGAAATCCATGAACCATCTTACATGGGTCATAGAGGCATACAAAGCACCATTTTTGCCTGCAAAGATTTCTTCTTTTGGCCACACATGGAAAAAGATATTGCACATTATGTTTGGCAATGCATTGTATGTCAGCGAGTGAAACGTCATCATGGTAAACCATTTGGATTATTAATGCCACTTCCCATTCCAAAAAAACCATCAGAAGCTTGGAGCACCATTTGCTTAATCTTTCTTGCTCTTCTTGTGTTGGTTACCTTTCTTCCTGAAACTTGGCATAACTTCATCTCGAGATATATAACCATATAAATGCCTACCTTGAAGATTCCTCAATCCTTAATGACGAGGCTAAGTAGTTACCTCTATTCAATTTTTCATTTGATGAAGGAAATCCATCTACCACGTTGTCCAACCTTGCTCTGATACCACTGTGAAGAGATGGATTTGAACTTGGAGAAGATGAAGTGTTGCTGCAAAAACTTTGCTCTACACCAGCCAAATAAACTCAACAGATGTGTAGTGGACCGTTTTAGCTTGCCAAAGGATGCATTAGACACCCTATGTACCTTGGAAGGTCACTCTCAAAAAGATGAATCAAAATAGATAGGTAGAAGTTGAACCAAAGGAAGAAAACTTGCTATTTTGGTTCATACACCTATATAGTGTTTTAAACAATTCTCTCACCACAACAATTGAATTAATTCCTTTTGGGGAACTTCAATTAACTTAGTAAGCTAAAATCATGAATGATTCCATAAAAAAAGATGCACTACATGAAGAGAAAAGAGTTTAACAAGTCACAACATCATCTAGATTTTCACGGTCTGTAGCAGTCCTAATACCCATGAGCAAAGATATAATAATATCTCAAAATTCCGAGAGGCAATGCTGATGAAACTTTTTAGCAATAGACCTTATGATGAATCTAACATGATTTAAATCATGGCAAATGACCACTTACACACTAAGAAAAAGCCTTTAGAAAATCACCATTTTGATGGAATATTAACAAAGAAGTGAATTATGCAAAGATATAGTCAACATGTAATGAATATACCTCACAATTGAAAAACCCAATTGCAATGAAATTTTGTGAGTATATATAGAAGGATTAAGGAGCTAATCGTACCAGCTTAAATCACTAAAAATGATGGATCATGGTAAGAGAATCATCTCTGCAAACTCACAGAAAAAAATTGGGAGATATTGCAATGAACAGTACACTCACATAGGCATCAAGATATGAACACAAATGATCATGGTAATGAATTTATATTGATTGTAAAGTACAATGGACCTAATGATACATATGTATGCCTTGAAGCCACACTCTAGTATGCCATGAAGCCCTACTCATAGAGGTACAAAAACTGCAACTAAAAGCCATGTATATATAGTGATGTTTGGAGCCTAATTTTGAATTTGAATCTCTCCTAAAATTACTTTCAAATCTTTTAGTGATTGATTCTCATACTCGCTCAATCATGAATTAGTGGCTTTCTCCATCCTACTCATCAAGTGGACTCAACCACTTTAGATACTTTCACTTTTACATCAAGTAGAAGCTCAAAAATTACAAGAGTGAGTTCACAAGTGAGCTCTTAAAGGATTGACATTTCCTTTAAATTTCTATGTCTTTTGATGACTCAAGCCACCACTTAGAATTGCCATGGGCTTGTTCTAACAAGTGTGTGTAGCTGAGATGCCTTTTGGCTTATTTGGGTGTTGGTAAGTCTTTTTTCAATGCCATCTTTAGTGACAGTTAGAGTGCATGAGCAGTTGTAAGGAACATTAGGTTCCATGCTCGCACAAAGCAAATTGAGGTGCATTATCATTATTTCAGAGAGAGGTTCTCTACACGGGAGGTAAGTTTGGCACATGTTGACACATATGATAACATTGCTGATCTTTTCTCAAAGGCTCTACCTTGAGAGAAGTTTGAAGATTTCCCCAAAGCTTTGGGCTTATTGCCTTTTGTGGATTGATTTCTTTCCACATAGCTTGGCACTTCCTCATACATGAGTGACAACTCATTGTTTTTTGCATCACTCCCAATGGGGATTTGTTGACATATTTTGGTAGTGATGTGTGTGAATACATTAGGACCACTGGGGCACTTTTTCCCTCTTTAGGAGGTTTGGCCCCCCAGTTTGTATATATGCCTATAACCCTAACATGTCACTTGTTTTTGTACATTCACTTTTTAATACATTTAGTGTTGTATGTTTTGCTCCAATCTTCTTCTTCTTCCTTCTGATCTTCATATGAAGTTTGAAGATTTGCCCAAATGTTTTGGCTTACTTCCTTTTGTGGATTGATCTCTTTCCATATAGCTTGGCACTTCCTCATACATGAGTACTAGCTCATTGTTGATTGCATTACTCCCAAGGGGGATTTGTTGATACATTTTGGTAGTGATGTGTGTGAATACATTAGGATCACCGGAGCATGCTTTTCCCTCTTTAGGTGGTCTCCCCCCCTGGATTCTATATATGCCTATGACCCTAAAATTCTCTCTTCAGTGTTGTGTGTTTTGCTTCAAGCTCCCTCTTCTTCCTTGTGCTGATCATGTGATTCCATAGACCTCAACTCAAACACTCATGAAACCTTTCCCTCAGTAAAATACAACTTTGTAGAAATGAGAGCCGTATTGATTTCTATGGAATTCTTGTTGGCTGCATGTATGAACATGCCTATTTTGCATTTAATTACAATTTCCTAGACACACATGCATATGTAGATCACTCAAAACAAATAGTTCAACATTAGGGAGCACCAATTAACCACAAAGAATTTTCATAGATTAATTCTATTGACCTCACAATTTTAGTTGAATCTTGCTTAAAAACTTGTGAGATAGTATAGGTGTCATCTATAGCTCTTTTCCATGCAAATGTTTCAACTTATTTTTATAAGATTTTTTTTGCATTCATAAAGTGATCTATTTTTAAAGATTAACACAAAGCAAGTGTTGTACCGCATAGTGTCAAGCTAAAGACATTGAAGTGCATGAAGAAATCATCACCTGCTCACTTATCAGAACATCTATGAATTCATCTTTGTGTGTGCATGGATCAATCTAACATTTTTGATTCACATACATGCAATTTGTAACTTAGGATGGGTAGAACTTTCTAGTTTACCTAGTTTGTGTGCATTACATTTGGTTACATAGGTTGCACCGTAGCCTATAGTGGTGGCCTGATAGGTGGTACATATACTATGGGCATGAAACTTCATGGTACTTCATCTCCTCGTATGCCAATGATGTATGCCTCTATGGGTTCCAAAGATTCTTGTAGTTCTTGTACAATTGAGGGCTATTTTGTATTGGTTCTCACTCCTATATCTATGAGAACCTTATAGATTTGCACCTTTCTTGTTTCCAATCCTACTTGAATATAGGGGCCTCGCTGAATGATTTTATGAGAGCATCATTTACTATTTGTACATGTAGCCATAGGGAAGATCTTTGTTTGTTCCCTTGCCCATTGGCATGCAAAGAATTTCTGCTCCATAAGGCTAATCCTGAAGAAATCTATATTATAAACATCTTCATCCATGCACTCTTCCATGGTGACAACTTGTTCATTCACACAAACATCACGTGTGGCTAATATCTACATCCAACCTTGGGATTCAAGTGCCTCATTTGGAGACGTTTGTGGAATATAGGCCTGGTATTCCATAGGTATTTTTTATTTCTTTAGTGGCACTACAACTTTAAGAATCTTCTCTTCTCTCAAAGATGACTAAGGTATGGAAGGGAGTTCTAATAGAAAGAGGTAAGGGATCAATATGTGGGTTACCAAAGGTGGAGAACTTGATCATGGTGGAGGTGAATAAATCAAATTATTGGAAGATGCATAAGATTGTGAGGTAGTGATCTATTGTAGCAAGGAAGATGGAAAGGTTGGGAGAGGGTGAGCTTTGAGTTGATGGAGTGAATGGATATGATTTTTGTTATGGCGTGGAGAAGTAAGTGGAATGTTATGCTTCTAAGGATGTAGACTTATGGATGGGGACATTCAAGAATGGTGATGGTGGAAGATGATCTCATGGAGGGAATGTAGACTAATGGACCAATCTAGAAGGAAAATCCTACACAACAACCATAATTTATTGGAATGGGAGTTTTTTCTCTTGGATCCATAGGACATTAACCAGAATATGTAGAAGATTCCATGTCAAAGTTGACAAAACTGCCTTGGTTGTTGCACTTACGGCCTCCTTGTAGTAGTAGTCCATAAGAATATGACACTTATTCCATATGAGAAGGTGGAGGAAAAAAAGAGGTTGTTGTAAGAGCAAGGTTGACTACTTGGATTTGTCACTTGGTTTATTCAAAAGTTTATGTTACACTTATGCATTCTTCAAGTAGCTTTGATGTGAATCTTCTCCCTATACATGGGTGGTTTTTAATCTAGTGATGGCTAGAGGTTTTCTCCCCATGTTACCACATACATGATACACTCATATGTGGTGGTACTTTGTACTTAGGGATATTATTCAGCTCTTACTTAAGCTCTGGTCATCCTTAAAGAGAGATCTATTCCAACCATCTATCTTCTCCATGTCTCTTTTTGCATTTGTTCTCCTTGTGTGTGTGCTTCTTGTGTGTCTCTTGCACTTCTACGCACACCCAAGAATGCATAATAGCTCCAAATCCTTCTAAATTTGTAGTTCTACAGCTAGAAAGCATTTCTACTAGTCGTGCTAGGGCTTTACCCCCCATAGATGATATGATTTTGGATGCATCCTTCATCTCTACATTGCTGAATGAATTAATAGAATCTTTTCAAAGCTTTGCCACTACAATCCGTTTGGTTCCAAAAGGGAATCCAAATATGTATGCATTTGATGAGGTTGTGTCTCTTTTTTTATAAGAAGAGAAATCTAGAGTGAATATGAGTGGTTTGATTGATGGAACACAAGAACTTGCTATCTCAAACAATGGGAAATAAAGTGTGGTTCAGATTTGGGTTCATCAAAACCAAAGCCTCAACCTCCCACTTCCACTCATTCCTTTAATGATGCTTATTTGCAAAAGAAGAAGAGATGCAAACATCGTTGGAAGGCTAGTCATACTATCGAAGAGCATAGAAAAGTTGCTAAGCAAAATGAAAAGAAGAAGGAATTGCTGAAAATTCATGAAATGCAAAGAATAATGAAGCCAACATGGTTGAGAGGTGGGATCCTTTGCCAATGGATTAGAACAAAGGATTTAAGTTTACACACTAACAATTATCTAATGAATATGTCAAATGCATTCATAGGGATCAAAAAGGTAGTTGAGAGAAATTCGATAGTGGATATACAAAAGTTAAAGAAGCTAAGTTGATTGTGCAAAAATGGTAGATAAAAAGATAAAACCATAATTGAGTAGATGGTAGGTGAAAAAAAGATGGTAGATAAAAAAAATCCAAATCATAGTAATTAATAACAAATTGCATGATATTTATAAAACACTTAAAGCCCATTATGATCACTAGTATTGAAGATGAATGGATGTGAGTGAAAGAGAAATATTTTTGGTTGTGTGTAGAATTGGGAGAGAGACACAAGAAGCACACATAAAGAGCACAAATGCCGAAAGGTACATGGAGAAGAGATATGGTTCGAATAGCTCTCTCTATTGATGATGAACAGAACAAAAGTAAGAGTTGAATAATATCTCTACGTACATAGTACCACCACATATTAGTGTAATATGTATGTGGTAACATGAGGAAAAACCTATCGCCAGCACTAGATTAAAAAGTACCCATGTATAGGGAAAAGGTTCACATCAAAGCTACTCGAGGAACACGTAAGTGTAACAAACCCCCTTAGAGAAAATGATGTGAACACATACAAGGAGTGACAAATCAACCTCACTAGGCAATAAGGAAAAAGCTTTGCAAAAAGCTTCAAGATTTTCCCGTGGAAGAGCTTTGGTGAATATGTCTGCCACATTATCTTGTGTAGGCACATATACCAAATCACTATCTCTTGCATGAAAGCACTCTCTCACATAGCTATAATGCACCTCAATGTGTTTGGTTTGTGCATGAAACACTAGATTTTGTGAAATAATTAATGTAATCCGACGATCATTGAGAATATGCATAGCAATCTCAATCTCGGCAATGTTAAGCATTGGAAGATAGAATGACTACCCGACCGATATACCGAGCAACATATCATTGAATACATTTATGTTTGTTATTTTCACAAAATTTCGTGTCCATAAGAAAACCAAAATTCTGTTCTAGTGGCAACAATTTGAGAGCAGAGATGTTCTATTCTATGTACCTTTTATAAATTTCCTAGTTCTTGAGCCCCTCACAATTCAGTTTTGGTGGTGCAATCGTTAGATGAGTTTGGGAAATCTCATGCTCATAAGAAAAATACTTGTATCTCTGACCTTTCAAGAAATCGAGTTATAACATTTATATTTCCAGATTGTAGTGAAGGAGGTGTGTGTAGTGAAGGAGGTGTGTGTCGTTGAACATTTATATTTCCAGATTACGTTTAACGAATGTAAGTGTCCGGATTATGCAATTGAACGAAGCTATTCGATTTTCAAAGACTCTCGAGTATGCCTTTATGTTACAAACCCTTAAAACTTACAAAAGAAAATAAGGCGTTGATCATTTACACTTGAAGACTGAATTACATATTGAAAAACCTAACACAACCATCTTCATTACAGAATTTCTGACGTTCAAGTGAGATTATCCAGCCACACTGAG
This sequence comes from Ceratopteris richardii, assembly GCA_020310875.1. Classification (NCBI taxonomy): domain Eukaryota; kingdom Viridiplantae; phylum Streptophyta; class Polypodiopsida; order Polypodiales; family Pteridaceae; genus Ceratopteris; species Ceratopteris richardii. The sequence continues at coordinate 119,283,865 of CM035432.1, read as the reverse complement.
CGCTCTGTTTTCATTACAAAGAAGGACATGCCTTACAACAGCACAAAAGCTTTGCTATTGAAACCCACAGTGCTCCCTATGCTGAAAGCAGCAGCTGCGATTAGTGCCCAATCTTAGGATCATGCGATGTGTTTGCATGCGCATTTTCGTAATCGGCTCCACGCATTCCTGCATGGTCAAGTCCTATCGGTGGGTCGTGGGATCTATTGGCGTGAGGCTCCTCATAGTCCTCGTACTCTACTCGGCTCTCACTGTGAGAGTGGCGCACACTTAACTCCTCTTGTTTCTGGTTTTCAGAAAACATCTCTGTCACTTCCTGATGTTGAGTTATCTGTTCCCCTTGGTCTGCATCCACGCCCGATATTTTAATGGTGAAAGCGCCTACAACCGAAAACCACGTAAGAATTTTACATTCTCTCTCTCTCTCTCTCTCTCTCTCTCTCTCTCTCTCTCTCTCTCTCTCTCTCTCTCAACTACGAAAGACATGAGCTGTATCATTGGCGGCGCAACCTAACGCAGGCTATTGACGTCTTCGTGTATCAAAGAGAACTTAAGCTACGTGAAAGTTCAGCTCAGCTCGATGGTACGCGTGTTCGAGCACCTAAACGCAGTTAAACAGAAGCCTCCAACAACGGAGAACGCAGAAACATCCGCAGGTACACAGAGAGCATTTTGTACATACCTCGTTCTGCCGCGTTACAACAGTGCATCAAGAAGATCGTCAGTAGAGCTGCGGACAAAATAAGCTCGCGTCTATTCATCTTTGCGTCATCCTGCCTTTATAAACCTAGCGCGTCATCGGAGTCGGTCATGTTTGTAGGGAAAGCATCGAGATGGGGATGCCCAAACAATAAAGAATGTGAATTTTTTTAATTACCACATGTAATGTTCAACAGATTTTTAGTTCAAGGCCCTCATCGAAGGTGTGATCAAACTATTCACAAAAAGCTAAAATCCAAAACTGTTGGCCTACCTCTAGGCATATTTTTACGCTCTTTTATGTCAACCTTCTCATCAACAAGTGCATCATGTAAATCTGCATCAGAAATGGAATGATCTGCATTATCATTTAATGGAATGAGTAAAGGCTAAGAAATTGCCTAGTTATACAATTCAGGGTGATGGTCAACCGCCCTCTGGGATGTCATAAAAGGGGGGGGGGTGGAATTCAGGAAGAAGGAGATTGAGAAGGAGAGAGGGAGAACGTGGCACATGGATGATTATCGGAGGAGGATTGCGAAGAAAATGGGAAAGCGAGAGGGGCTTGGGTTGTTGTTCTTGTTCACCTTTTGTGAGGACTAGCATCAGGTGAAGTTGTGTATTCAAGAGTGGGGAGAGGGCATCTGATCTACTGAATACATAGGCTTCAAGGGGGAAAGCTTTATGATACCGCCATTTTGGGAGGGCTAGCTGGGTGTGCATTTTCAAAGCTCCCATTGGCCAAGAGAAGGAAAACCAAGAGTAAGGGCGAGCATTTAGACATGGCGAGTGCAGCTTTATTTGTTAAAGAACAAAACAGAGAGCGTTGAATTGAAGCAAAAATTGATGACTGACAATACTTGTAGTTGCTTAATCTATATTTCTCTTTTTTCAAACTTGTATTGGAGCTTCCATCTGCTCCATGATTATTTTCTACCTGAAGATGTTGAGCATGATCTTTCGTGATCAATCTTCCTTCAATGTGGATGGAGCATCACGCAACAGGAAATGCCTCTAGAGCTAGCTACCTTGTTGCACAATGCTTTTGGAGCATAGAGCTTGCATATCAGCATGTTCTTGGTGTTGTGAAGACTACCGTAGGATACACACAAGGGACAACAAGAACCCAATATATAGAGAGGTATGCTCTAGCAGAAGTAAACATGTCAAAGGATTTCTTCTAGAATATGTCCTTGAGAAAGTAACTTACGAGCACTTACAAGAGCCATTTTGGGGCAAGCATGATGCTACATAACTGAATGGCCAGGTTTGCAAAATCTTTTCTAGTGTTAGGTATCTAATCGTTTGAAGCTCATAAGCTTTCTTAATAACAGGTTTGCAAGAAGTCCTACCGTATGGGCCCTACAGGCCGAGGGGATAGGCCCCCCAAACCCCGTAGAAGGGGGCAAGCCCCCCTTTGCACTCCCCCCATTAAGGTTCTATTGGGAAACTGTGCGACGCCAGAGGGCCTTTATTTTCCCCTTCAATGGGAACCCAATGGCGTTGAAGTCTATGCCCTACCTAACCTAATGGCTAGGCTCACAAATATCATCTACAACCATCAACAGTCACACATAGGCCTCATATTACTTGGAAGTTAGGGTTCCACAAATGTCCGCGCTCTCATAATTGCTTCTCCTCATAATGGGGGCCTTACAACTTAGAGCACCATGGATCATTTGTGGTCACATGAGGGTGGAGTATTGAGCATATCTAACAACCCACCCCTCAATATCCACCCTACACTGAACGACCTCCTAGGTCCAATCCCAAGCTTTCGAAAGTGTCGAAGAAGTTGCTCTCTCCCAAGAGCCTTGGTGAAGATATGTGCTCCATTTTCTTCAGTAGGACAAGAGATTATCTCCACGATCCCGTCCTCAATCAACTCATGCACATAGTGATACTAGATGTCTATGTGCTTGGTACGTGCCTGGAAAAAAGGAATTTTGGCGATAGCCATGCAACTTTGGTTGTCACACTTCAACTCTGTAGCCTTGTGTCCTTGTATTCCTATGTGCCAAAGGATCCTCCTCAACCATACTCCTTCACATGCTGCAATGCATGCAGCTTTGTACTCATCTTCAATAGAAGATAATGCGACACTCGGTTGCTTCTTACTAATCCAAGAGAAAATCCCTGATCCTAAAGAAAAGCAATATCCAAAAATTGATTTTTTGGTATCAATATGTCCTGCCCAATCTGAGTCACAATATCCAACTAGAGATGATCCTTCTTCATAAAGAATACCATAATCTATGGTTCCTTTCACATACCTGAGTATCTGCATGCTTGCCTTCCAATGAGTTTGGTAAGGCTTATTAGAGAACGTGCTTACTACTCCAACAACATAAGAGATGTCTAGTCTGCTATTGCATAAGTAGATGAGACTTCCACATAATTTCCTATATCTTCCAATATCCACTGGAGATGAAGTATCTTCAATAGATAATTTTGTGTTGAACTCCATAGGTGTAGAAATTTCCTTGCAATCCTCCATCTTGAATGCCTTCAATATCTTCCTTGCGTACTTTTGTTGAGAGATGAAAATCTTCCCTCGTTCCTGCCAAACTTCAAGACCTAAGGGATAATGCATTAAGCCCAAGTTTGTCATTTCAAATTCTGAACTCAGGGCATCTTTTGTTTGTTGAAGAAGAGCATCATCATTTCCTGTAATCTCAAGGTCATCTACATAGAGTAGAAGCACAATTGTCTTCCCTCCTCTCTTTAGAACATACAAGTTAGCATGAGAAGCACATCTTTTGAAATCTAGGTCCAAGAGATACTTATCTATCCACTGGTACCATGCTCTAGGAGCTTGTTTTAGCCCATATAATGGCTTCTTTAGCTTACATACCTTGTTCTCTAAATCAAGAGCCTCAAGCTCTGGTGCCTAAGACACATATACCTCCTCCTTGAGGTCTCCATTTAGGAATGCTGACTTGACATCCATGTGATAGGTTGACCAATGCTTATGTGCAGCCACAACTAGTACTACTCGGATAGTAGTCATTCTCGTAGTCGCGGCAAATGATTCACAAAAGTCAATGCCTTCAACTTATGAGTAGCCCTATGCAACAAGTCTTGCTTCATACTTTTCTAGAGTACCATCAGCCTTCTACTTTAGCTTCCAGACCCACTTGGTGCCAATGTCTTTATGCTTAGGGGGTCGATCCACTAGCTCCCAAGTTCCATTCTTCATGATGTTGTTGTACTCTCTTTGCATGGCAACCCTCCAATTTGGATCATGGAGTGAATATTCGAGTGTAGAATTGTGTAATATTCAAAATACATTACTTGCTTGCATGCGAATGACTCAAGCTGTTGTGTTGTATCTATCTATCTATCTATCTATTTATCTATCTATCTATCTATCTATCTATCTATCTATCTATCTATCTATCTATCTACCTATAGTAGACATGGCTTTGAAAGTTTTCTTATACAAAGATGGAAGATATGTGATGTAGGCATGCCAAGCATAGGCCAACTAGATGTTGTGGATCATAGTCATGTCGTACACAAGATTGTAGTTGCCATCTATAAAGCTAGGGAGGGCAATTTATGAGGCCTATGTATTGCAAAATGTTTTGAAAATGATTCACATCATTTTAAGGATTTTCAGCATCACTTGTGCCATGACATCTGGTATAGGCTTTAAGCGAGGGATCTAGTGATGTATAGTGGCCTTCATATGAGATATTGAATGTCCTCCCTCTGGTGGCATGATATATGGATAATTGATCCACTCCCCGCACTATGCATTATTCTGTATCTTGATGGCAAAGGATTTGCATGACCTGTGCCTTGGGATTGGTCTCTAACATGGATTTTGTAGAAGATAAAGAGTTGCATTGTTCCATGTGCACAAAATTTTAGGGTAAGTTTGTATGAGTGTTTTTTGCCAAGTAAGTCCTTTGGGTAAAATTGTGTAGAAAACTGGGGGTTTTCCCCGTGACTCTCTGAATTTTTGCATTATAATCCAGCAGCATCACAAAATATGGTTGGTACTAGAGTTCCAAGGTAGTGATCAGTCATCAATGTGCCAAACTCTGGAAGTAGGCTGATTGCAACAATGTTTCTTCTACAAGCTTCATAGCCTGCATCTAAATCACTCTGCGATCTTCATGGGTTTGTCCAATATCCTCTAATTCTTTCAACCATGGAGGGTGCGGCGCTTCAAATGTTTCTTATCCCTCTTCGGTGACTCTACCTCCAGGAATAGGTTGAGGCTCGTAGTCATCTTGAAAGCTTCGATCCATCAGAATATGTACAAACTCTTCTTCGAGAGGCTGCGAGGGAGATGGAGGTCTTTTGTATTTTAGTACGTTGGTTTGCAGTTCTACAATTTTTTGTTGCAAGGCCATCAATATAGCAGAGTCTAATACTTTTAGAGTTGATGATTGGACTATATTTGATGCATCCTTAATTTCCGGACTCTTTTTGATAGTGGAGTCATATTAATTCTTGGAAAATTTATCAACCCAAAGTACAACCTTCACTGATATGTTTACTAGGTGCCTCAACTTTGGTCAGAGAGGACACCACCATTTCATATTTTTGTAAGCGTAGAAAACTAGGAAAATTGAGATGACCAAAGCGTGCATGCCAAAGATTTGCATTTGACATAGTCTCAGCATCATGCACTACACATGCTAAATCATTCGTAGATTTTTCATAGTCTATGAGCTTATATATCCCATGGCATAGAATGTGCAAAGCAATAATCACATCACCATTTGATAGATCATGAATTGTACATCTGTCATCACAAAATTTCACAACCAAGCCAATCTTGGCTAATGGAGAAACTGACATATTTTTCTTCATCCCTCGTACAAAATAAAGCATCTAACAATGTAAAAGAACTACCATCAACAATATTCAGAATTATCTTACCAACTTCCATAACAAAATAAGAGGAGTTGATGCATGTGATAGTATTGCATATAGGGGTAGGTTCAAGTGAAGTGAAGAAACTGTGCTCGGAGGTAATAGGATTGGTTGCCCCACTATCAAAGTAACAAACATCTGAGTCTAGTACAGACAAACATTGTTCATGAGAAGATGGATCATAACTCCAAACAGTAGTGAACACCCGTTCTTCATTTTGCACAAGATTAGCAGACTCTATTTTCAGTGTAGATTTCAGTCTACCTTTTCTTTGCCTCTTTTGAAACCAGTTTTGGACAAATCTTTATGACATGGTCATTTCCTTTACAATACTTAAATTTCTACTTTTCTATTTTCTTGTTTTCTTTATCATCCTTCTTTGATTGTGTAGAATTAGGAGATTTGTGCTTACTAGTAGAAAAGATACATTTACCTTTGCCCTTTTGACTAGCCAAGAAAGCTTGATTTGCAATGCACATAATAGACTTGTTCTACCTAGACTAATCTTCCTACAAGAGAATAGAGAGTAACTCCTCAAATTTTAAGGCATTTGGATTGCCTTTTATCATCAAATGAAGAGTAGAAGAAAAACTCTGATATGAATTGTGAAAACCATTCAGAACAATCTACACAAGTGAACTATCAAGCAAGACTTCATTAGCAGAAATCAACTATTGATTCAAATCTCTTATCTGTGTCAAAAAATTATCCATGGAATCTTCTTCATTCATGTGCTCACTCTCTAGCTATTTTTGGAGGTAAGCAACACCGTCCTCAATCCTTGCTTCGTATAAAGTGGTAAGTGTATGCCAAGCATCCTTAGCCATTCTACAAGAGTGAATGTGAGGAATAATGGCACCTTTGATAGACAAGGCTATCAAAGCATGTGCCTAAGCATCTTTGCCATCCCAATGAGTTTGCTCTATAGTAGGTACAGCACAAATCGCAACACAAATAAGAACATGAAGAAAATCATCACCTTCAACGTCATACGAATCACCTTTAGTAACTATGATTGCACGTGTAATAGGACATTGTTCAACACCTTGCAAAATAGTTCACAATCCTTTTGCGACCAATACATGACACATCATATAAGCCCATAATGGGTAATTTGTACTGTCCAACTTATCCTCGATAGCCAACATGTGGAATACATTAGTGCTTTCAACCCTGGCCATTGACTAAAATACATTGATTGAGAAAAATGATTGTATCTCAAAAATTTGAACAAAACTACCCTCTCAAGTTTTGGTAAACCTTTAGTAGACTTTGAGACCCTAATATTGATGAACCAAAACCTGTATATATATTTGGCACAAAAAGATAAAACTACATGCACAAGCACTGTAATAGTGTGTTCGAAGATTGAAACAAGCTCAAATCATGACTTCAGCACCACATAAAAATTGTTTTTAACTCATAATCACCTTGAGTTTGCTCATCCAATTTTGAGACTCAAACCAGAGAGGTTCACGGATTCCATAGATGAAGCAGCAACCTGCTTTGATACCAATTGCTGGAGTTTGAGGTCTACGAGAGCACGTGAATAGCACAAGGAGGACGAAGAAGCTTGGACCAAAACACACAATATTGAATGTATTACCACTAGAATGTACAAAGATAAGTGACCTATTAGGGTTATAGGCATATATACAAGCCAGGGGAAAAAACATCTTAAAGAGAGAAAAAAGTGCCCCGACAGTCCTAGTGTGTTTGCACACATTACTACCTAAATATATCAACAAATAAATCATTCACAACCAAATTCAATTCAAGTATTATATTCTCATTTTTCAAGAGAATTAGGAGGGGGAGGGAAGAGCATAAAGAGAAAAAAGAAGTAGAAGAGAAAAAGAATCACACACAAAGAAAAAAGATTCGCACACAAAAAAAGGATAGAAAGATTTTTTATTACATTTTCTCCATAATTGCATACATAATTTCATTTAATTATGGACGAATTAGCTGGTGACTCTGTATTGATCAGAAATTAGAAGCTAGCATTGAAAAGGAAGAAGAAGAAGCAACAAAGTAAGCCAGAGTGACTATAACAGAGACTGAGGTTGATAGTGATGTAGAAGGCTTCTTCTTAAGGAGTCTCAATTTATGAGAGCATAACAATCCAAATTTTTCAATGGGTATTCAGAGAAAGACAATAGAAGATATGATTTAAGTAATTAAAGAATAAAAAGAAGAAGATGATCATGTACAAAAGGAAGAAAATAGAGACTCACATCAGACAATTAAAAAAGATATCCAGAATGTTTTGGATGACATTCAATAAGAAAGTGAGTCACAAGAGCTAGACATGAGGGATGTATCTAAACAACCCACCACCATAAATGAATTGTGAGAGGCTCAAGAACTAGGAAATTTATAAAAGCTTCATAGAAAAAGAACACCCCTGTTCACAACTTGTTGCCACTAGAACAAAATTTTCGTTTTCTTATGGACACAAAATTTAATGAAAATAACAAGCATAGATATATTCAATGATATGTTCCTCGGTATGTCGGTCGGGTAGACATCCTATTTTCCAATGCTTAACACTGCATGCCATAAGAAAATTTAAGACAAAAATTGGAAAAGAGGGGTATATTGATTGCGATATAAATGCCATTTGCTTCATTTAAATGAGAATTTTCTTTTTTCTATATATTTCTTATCAAAATGTCCTATTTACTCATTTTAGTTAAAATAAAAACTTTTATGATTGATTTTTCTTAGAAGAACAATCACTTCTTACAAAAGCGATTGATTAATACAATTAATTATAAATAAGAAATTTATCGTTTATATCCACATGTATACATACACATGTGAACACATCAGCGTAGACACATACATACACACAACAACAAACATTCATAGAAAGATATATAGATACATATGCACACATAAACATGGATATATATTTGAACATACACATAAATATACACATATAAACACACACAATCACACAGCATACACATGCATACATCCTTAGATACACCATACGTAACATACATACACATTTAATTATTTTCACACATACGTACTACATATATACATAAATAACCATATGCTTACATACATACAATACTTACATACAACGACACAAAGGGGCAAACACAAAGACATAAAACGTACACACTTATCCATACACACCAAAATACATCAAGAAGAAATAATTACATCATCAACCTAAATTCTGAAACAATAGTAGGAAAAAAAAGGAAGGAAGAAAAAAATCCTTGAGGATTAGCTACCCAATGATATACTTAAGGTCATGCGGTCAACAAAAAGTACTTAACATGCCACATAAAGAAAATTCATGATCAATATGAAAACGAGATTGTATATTTCTCTTTGGAGAAGGGTATGAGTCTAGCGCACCACCATTGGGTAGCAGACGGATTGGAGAGTTCCATTCTGCATGGTTCGAGAAAGTAGTAGAAATTCTCTACTACCATATTTTGAACTAGTCCTAATGAGTGTTTGGAGTATTAAAAAAATATGGAAATAACTAAATATTTATTTGAGAAAGCTAATCCATCATGGAGGAATAGATGGCTCGATAGGAATAGAGATTCTAGAAATATTTGGATAGAAGACTCTAACCACTTAAAAATAAACCTCGCATTTTGTTAGAATGCCAGAAGAATGGATTGGCCAAGATTTTGGCTTATGAGAAGAAAGCTAAGCATGCCGGCAAAGTGACATAATTTTGCAAAGATATTTGGACCCAAGGAAGGACTATGGCCAAAAATATTTTCTATACTTTTAACTTATAAAGCATTGGTTGAGCATTTTAAGGATGTCAATGATCCTCCATGTACATTAACAATTAGGATTTTGAATTTAATCTTGTGTAGAAACCTTTAAAAATATCGATATTAAAGCTCTCAGCTATATAGGCTTCGATTCTCATATTCATCTGTAGTCATTATGTACATAGTTTTGAAGATGCCTTTGATTATGGTTACATTGAACGAGATTCAGAAGCTTTTCGTATATTATCTCTAGTCATGAAATATTGATTAACAATCTATGAAGCACGTTATACCGAATATTTTAAAGAGTGATGCAATAGATAGGCCTAGAGTAATAATTCAGTGGAGAAATATCCGTTTTCGTATGGTCAATCACTTTAATGTTATAGAAAGAAAAATCAATGACCTAGGTGCACAAGTGTATCAAAGGAAAAAGAAGTAGTGAACAAACCTGCCATGGACAAAGGAGACATTCTGAAACTCATATTACATGTGACTTTTGTATCTCATGATTGGTTCCGAGTTTTGAGAAAACAATGCTTCCATTGCATCCACAATGTGTTGAAACCCTAAGATCGACTATCTTCTTGCTTGATTCTGACATCTAGAGATCATGTTTTGAATTGATGACATCAGCGATGACATCACTATTTCTTTCCCAATTAACGTCTGGATTATGTTTCTTTAACAAGGGCATTCCAATGATAACTAGATGTATTGGGCTCGATATTACATTGAAACATTGTTAGAACTTGATGTCTACGGAAGCACACGAACATCACAAGGAAGAACAAGAAGCTTGAAGCACAACACCCAATACTAAATGTATTACCACTAGAATGTACAAAGATAAGTAGCCCATTAGGGCAATAGGCATATATACAAGCCATGAAAAAAAACCTTCTAAGGAGGGAAAAACCTGCTGCGGTGGTCCTAGAATGTTCACACACATAACTACCTAAATATATTAAAAAAACCCCCCTAGGAGTAATGCGGTGAACAAGTAGGTGGCACTCATGTATAAGGAAGTGCCAAGCTATGTGGAAATCACTCCACAAAAGGAAGTAAGCCCAAAGCTTTGCAGAAAGATTCAAACTTCTCCCTAGGGAGAGCCTTCATGAAAAGTTCTGCAATGTTCTCTTGCATGGGCACATATGCCAAGCTGAACTCCCCGGCAGAGAACCTCTCCCTGACAGAATGATAACACAGCTCAATGTGCTTAGTGCAAGCATGGAACACAGGGTTCCTCGCAATTGCCAATGCGCTTTGACTGTTAGTGAAAATGGTGGTTGCAGAAGATTGACCAATACCAAAATCAGCCATAAGGCATCTGAGCCACACACACTCAACAGTCGCTGTGAAAGCTGCCCTATACTCAGCCTCACAAGTGGAAGTGGCCACAGTAGGCTACTTCTTGCTCAACCAAAATATACATGAGCTACCAAGCATGAAGCAAAAGCCACTAGTGGACACAGGAGTGTCATAGAAACCAGCCCAGTTTGAGTCAAAAAGAGCATGCAAATCTGGTCGTAGTTATCCCCCCTTGAGATAAAACAACCCAAGTAGTTGAGTAACACTCAAGGAACAAAAGATGCGCTTAATCGCCTACCAATGCTTGACACGTGGGCAATGCATAAACCTGCTAATCTATGAGATAGCAAACTAAATATCTGGCCAAGTAATGAATAAGTAAATCAGGCATCCAGCAACCTACTGATAGAAGACAACATCAAATGGATCTCCACCATCATGAAGACTCAATCGTAAACCTATCTCCATAGGAGTGGCAATAGGCTTATAGTCCTCAAGGCCAAAACATTGCAATAATGTGTCAATATATTTCATTTGACACAATGCCATTCCACCAAAAAATTGCATAAATTGAATGCCCAAATAGTGATGCAAATGCCCCAAATCAGATATCTTAAATGAGGCATGCAAATCAGCCTTAAAATCAGCAATATGCTTCTCAATAGGACCAGCAAGCAGCATGTCCTCAACATAGACAACAATGATCAGAAACACATCATTAGCATGCTTAACATATAAGGTGCTCTCAGTTGGATTGTTCTCAAAACCATGTGCAATCAGATAGGCATGTATCTTCTCATACCAAGCATGTGGTGCTTGCTTTAAACCATATAATGCCTTCTTTAACCTCCACACCTAGTTTTCATGCCCTTTCTGGACAAAGCCATGGCCCTGAAAAACATACATTTCTTCATGCAAGTCACCATTTAGAAATGCAGTTTTAATGTCCAACTAATGTACATTCCAACCATGATGGGCTGCAATTGCACAGATTCTTCGAACACTAGTCATACGGCATGTAGGTGCAAAGGCCTCATCAAAATCAATGCTTCTTTCCTCTACATAACCCTTTGGAACAAGCCTAGCCTTATACCTGTCAAGTGTTCCATCATGCTTATGCTTTAGCTTGTAAACCCACCTAGTGACAATGGCCTTCTTGCCAGGAGGCAAGTCGCATAAAGACCACGTATTGTTCTTCATTATAGCATCATATTCAGATTGCATACAAGCCATCTAATTTCCTGAATTTTGTGCTTCGTCAAATGAAACAGGCTCAATCTCATCACAGAGACTAGATGCAGCCATAACATAGCAATCTGATGCAAAACAAGCACTATGAGAGCTTGATCGAGTACGATATGATAGAGGTGCATTTAATTTACTATCACGCAAAGTCTGTGCCTTCCATTTTGGCATAGTTTTTGCCTCCTCAATATCATCTCTCTCATCAACAAGTGCATCATGTAAATCTACATCAGAAATGGGATGATCTGCATCATCACATGAAACCTCCAAAGGCTGAGAAGCTGGCTCATTAGGACCATCACTAGAATGTCCACCTATAAAAAGAGGCAGCAAAGTATCATATATGTGTTTGGAGCTAACAGATGTCTCCTTAGTAACTAGAATAGGACCAGAGACATCACTATGTACAAGTTGCAATTTTTGTATAGCCCAAAATAAAGCATCTTTTGTATATTTTCCTATAATCTTAGTGGGTGTCTTATCTTTGTTCATTCACTTGGTAATTCATTAAGTGTTGTGTTGTGATGCAAGCTTCTTCTTCTTCGTTTTGTTGTTTGTGTGCTTCCATAAACATCATTGTCCATCAATTGGTATCAGAGTAGGTCAGTGCTCATCTAGGATATCATCAATACCCTTCCAATCATAGTCTCAAAATCTCACAAAAATTGATGAGCATACTCGCGGTGATTAGGAATTAAAAACATATTTGCTTTGTGGCATCAAAATTTTGATATGAGTTTTTCTTGACCTTAGAATGCACTATCACTTGTGGAAAAAGAAGTAGTGAACAAACCTACTTCAAAGTTTTCTCAATGAAAAAAAAAATTCAAGGAGGGCAAGAAATATTAGGAGGTAGCCTTTTGCAAGAAACTTTGTGAAATCTACGATTTATTGATCTTGTAAATATAAAGCTTGGGGTGACAAAGAACAGGCTAGAGTCTTAGCATGTTGTCAAGATAGACAACTCGTGTTTGAGGTCATTGGTACTTCATGCTATAATGATTGGAGATGGCAACTCCAGAGTACATCAAACATGAATCTGAAACGCCACTAACAACAATCTACACAAGTGAGCTATCTAGCAAGATTTCATGAGCAAAAATCAAGTGCTCCTTCAAATCTTTGATCTTTGTCAAAAAGATATCCAAAGAATCTCCTTCATTCATATGCTTGCTCTCCAACTATTTTCAAATGTTTGAACAAAGGCTTTATAGATCTTATTGACAAGAAGTAGAACAAGAGACTCATAGCAAACTCAAGCAAAACCACAATGCAATAGACTAGTTATAAGGTCATTCGTAAATCTCTTGAGAATTGTATCTCATAGCTCCTCCAATCATCAATTTACAATGATAAAAAAGGTTTCATTAAAGGTACATTGATCTAAGAAACAATCATGGAGACATTGGAAGGCCTTGATTGTTTTTATTCAAATAAATTTTCCCATTTATTAGAATTGAATTTGACAAAGCTTATGAAATATATGTGCAACCTCAACTTGCAATCGCAAAGAGAAAGAGCTTTGGAGTGAAGTTCATCCAGATGACCTTTACTATCTTGGTGAACCGCTCCAATCTGATTAAGATTAATGAGCTACTTTCATCTCCTACTACCGTGAAGACATCCATCACACAAGGATTTCCACTTTCACATATGCTTCTTATCATTGCCTCAAAAAGTCTTAGTTCCTTGGTTGAGCCCTTTGCTACCTCTTTTTACAAGTGGATAGTTAAGTCACTACAAGGAATATGGGCGTATAGCGACGGTTAAGGCGACAGAATTTCGTCACTATAAAATTGCAACATGCGTCGTAATTAGCGTCACGCGTGGACCGTCGATTAAACGACGAAGTGAACAACGTTTTTTGCGACTTGTGGTGTGATGGGGTGCGATGCTCCCATAGAGCGTCGCTAACATGACGCATTTAAAAGCGTCGCATAAGCGACACTGTTTTATATCGCATAAGCGACGCTCTTTTACATCGCATAAGCGACGCTCTTTTATGTCGCATAAGCGATGGCAGTTTGCGATCGCATAAGCGACGCTAAAAAGTGTCGCTTATGCGACGACGAATAGCATCGTTTACACGACGGTCTGTTGACGGACAAAAATTAAAACATTGGAGGCTCTTCGATCGGCATTTTCATACATCCGATCGAAGAGCTCTCTGACGTTCCCAATTGCGCTGCGCTTACAAGCTGAAGCAAGTATATGCATACTTGTTGTTTTGCCTAAGCTCTCTTTTATTGTCTCCCTCTCTCTCTGTTTCTCTCTTTCTACATCTTTCTCTCTTTGAATTCTCTCTCTCTCTCTCTCTGTCTATTGCAGGTTATTCAAGAAGCTAACCAAGCAAAAAGTATGGATAACTATTGTAAGTACAATTTCTATTCTTTGTATATCATTTGAATTGTGTTATTTTCATTAGATAGCATACTCACACTTATTGATATGCACTTATACACTTATACATGATGAAGATGCACTTTCACACATATACACATATACATATGCACATACACACACATATATACACACAGATACATGTGCACATACACTTTGACATACACACATATACACATGCATATGCACAAACATTTCTACAACCACATAAAAAGATTTACATGCATGCATTAATTGCATATATATATATATATATATATATATATATATATATATATATATATATATATATACACATTAACATATACGCAAATACATGTATGTGCACATCCACATGCATGCACATTCAAATGCATGCACATGGATGCAAATGGAAATGCATCCACATACACATGCATCCACATATACACATGCACACACACATGCACATACCTACATATACACATATACATGCACATACACACATATACACATAGAGCTATACATATACCTGCATATACATATACATGCATATACATATACACACACATACACATGCACATGCACATACTCATACACACATATACACTTATACATGCACATGCACATATATATATGTACACACACATACACATGGACATACATACATATACACACACATACATATACACTTAGGTACACACATATGAATGAATTAAATAATTAAAGTATTAAAACACATATACACATGCGCATACACACATATACACATAGAGTTACACATATACATGCACATACATATACACACGCATACACATGCACATGCACATACTCATAAACACATATACACTTACACGTGCACATGCACATACATACATATACACACACATACACATGCACATACATACATATACACTTAAGTACACACATATGAATGAATTATATAATTAAAGTATTAAAAAACATGCTTAATATAAACAATAATAACAATCAATAGAAAAAAACTCTTCATTACTTAATACCATACACACAATTCAAAACATAACTGAAATGAAACATATATAGATAAATAAATAAATATATATATATATATATATATATATATATATATATATATATATATATATATATATATATATATATATATATATATATATATATATATATATATATATATATATATATATATATCAATGTAAATACATATAATCCAATGTCATAATCAACTAAAATCCTAATCATCATCATCATGACCATCATCATCATCAGCAATATCATGATCATCCTGATCTTCCTCATCCTCATCGTCATGATCACCCTCTAAGAATCGAGATCGTCCCTCCTGTGTCTGTCTCTCCACCTCATCCATATTTGTCTCTCCATAATACTCCTGTATTACATATAACAAACATAAATAAATAAAACAATTAAACCATTCATAAAAATAAAATAATTATATAAAATTAAAAAATATTCACAAAGGCATCAGGATGATCTTGCATATACTCGCTCAAACACCGATATCCAAAATGTGTAGCATACTGGATCTCATCTTTTGTAGGATATCGGCCATAATCCTTCCACTGCAATGAAACAAATTTTAACTAAAATAAAAAATATACTCACAATAACACATATACTTAAACATGTAGCTACAAAACCATTAGGGCCCATTTGGGCTAGGTGCAATGTGTGGCCCGACTCCACTCTCTTCTTTGCAGCAGCCTGTTTATTCAAGAAAAAAAAATACATAAATTAAATGTAAAAAATTACTAAAATATATAAAAATTATAAATATAAACTATTAATTTGTGCACCTTCTGCTGAGGAAAGGACTCCTGAAGATGTAGCTGTCTACGAAAAAAACTGCCACGACTCAGGTGGTATGTTAGCTCGCCTCTTATTTTTTTCGACCATATAATATCTCCTGTTAATTTAATCTCAAACGGAAAAAAAAAATCAGAATACATACACATATATACACACACATACACATACACATATCCACATACACATATCCACATACACATATCCACATACACATATACATGCAAACATATACGCGTATATATATGTATACATATACACATATACATACATATAACATAAACACACATATAGATATCCACATATATACGTACACACACATGCATGCATATACACTCATTCATACAAAATACATGCATTTATCCCACAATAATGTGTAGTGTATATGTGAATATATGTGTATGTATAAATGTGTATATGTGAATATGTGTGTATGTGTAAATATATATATGTGAATTTCTTGTGTATGTAGATAATCAGATTATTAATATCAAATACCATTATTTGTAGATTCTGATCAATCAGATGGAACTCCACCACCATCTCCTCATCGTGCAATGACTTTATACTGTAAGTATATCAAACATTTAATTTTAAATATATTTGATGGATACATACTTATATTTTCTTTTTGTTTCTTATTATGTGCAGATTTTGATCAATCAGAGGGTACTCCACCACCTCCTACCCATGCAACGACTTCACATGTGTCCTCCGATAGGAATTATGATGAATTTTACTATGAAGAGCATATTATATGTTGGTGTAACTCTTGTTATGGCATGTATCAAAGATCACGATTGGAATGTATTAAACATGAGGCAGAGTATGGTACTTTTGAGCATGCACCATGACCTAGCCAACGTGATAATGCTTGGCTATGTATTTTTTATATATATTAATGTCATTATTTTATTTAAAAACCATATATAAAATCAAATTATTGTTGATATACAGGAGTACTTGCTCGATGATGATGATGATGATATTTTTTCTCATAATGTTAATATACCTCGTACACGTCATGGACTTGTTGTTCATCAACTACAAGCAGAGGTTTCTAGAAATCCTCTACCTCCTGGTTTAGAGAATGAAACGGCTGGAGATTATCCATTGCCAGCTCATGATTGTTCTTTAGTACAAACATATGATAGAAGAAGATATGGAGGATGCAATAGAGGAGCACTTCCTTTAGATGGAGAGGTTTTCAACTTTTGGGGTAATCGCTATATGATTGCTCCATCCACTATTACTAATGTTGGTCGTGGTCTCTTTATTGTAGAGGATTTGTATGTGCATCCAAACTCTGAAGTCACTCTTATGTCATTTTTTGGTCCTATATATGGATGGGGAGATTGGCATCAACTTTCACGTTATGTTCAAAGCATGAGTACTTATGGAATATGCTTGAATGCAGCATCCCTTACTAGTAGAAGGATTTTACATGTAGAAAATGAAAGATTATATATTGATGGAAGACCTTACACACATGGATATATAGCAGGTTTAATAAATAGTAGTCGAGGGTTACATAATAGTTCAAGGACTAATTGCACATTTGAGGAGCGTGAAAATAGTCATGAATCACCATACATGAGTAGAGATGTATCAAGATACATAGTTGTCAATGCTATTACTACATTACATGCTGGTGATGAACTATTAGTGAATTATGGATGGGTAGACCTCCAAGAGCACCTTTTAGCTAGAGAGAATAAAAATTTCTTTATCCATATTTAATAAGTTATATACTTGATTTTTTATTTAAAGTTTACTTTTTATTCATTTATGGAATACTAATGAATTTTATTTATATGTGTAGATTCCAACCTATGATGTTGATGATATTCCTCCACAGCATTCACAATTACCAGTAAGACCTCATTTATCAGAAGCTTCCATGAGGATGCATATGTGTGTGTATTCATGTGTATTATAATTATACATATGTTAGTATGCATATATATGTATTTCATGTATATGTATGTGTTTGCATGTGTGTGATATATGTATACATGTGTTAAATATGCATATGTGTATATATGCATATGCATTTATGTAAAATATTCATGTATTCATGTAATATATGTAACTGTTTATAATTGTGTACATGTATATATGTATATGTGTCTATGTGTAGATATGTACATGTAAATATGTATGCATGTATATATGTTTATGTGTGCATGTAGGCATGTATATGTGATGTGTACATGTATATATGTATATATGTCTATGTGTAAATGTGTACATGTAAATATGTTAGTATGTATATATATATATTTATGTGTGCATTTAGGCATGTATGTGTGATGCATAATATATGTACTCCATTTTATATTTATGTATCCTATCTACATGATGTGTATATATCTTTAGATATATTATGATCCTCGTTGATTCGAGTAGCTATATATAGAGGCATAAGGTTGGGAGGAGAGACATCTCTCTAGTAGGACGTCAGAGGAATAGATGCAATGTGTACATATACTTCAAACATATGGCTAAAAGGTTGAATTAGAGTTTTTAAATTAGGGGTTTTAAAAGCCTAATATCGAAATCAGTGTTTTCAATTTAGGATTTTTGAAATAGGATTTATTTATTTATTTAATTATTTATTTATGCGTATGCATGTGTTGTGTATGTATGTGTATCTATATGTGCATATGCATGTTTTGTGTGTGTATGTATGCATGTGTATATGTATACATGCATGTAAATATGATTATATGAGTCTATGTGTGTGTACATATGATTATGCATGTGTATGTGTATGTGAGTATGTGTACGTGTATGTGAGCATATGTATGTGTCTATGTGTATTCATTATATGTGTGTAACTGCATGCATGTGTATGTGTGTGTAAAAATGTGCATGTACGTGTGTGTATGTATAAATGTGCATGTATATGTATATGTGTGTAAATGTGCATGTATGATGTATATGTGTGTATGCGTGTATTTATACCTCTAGTCTCACTCTTTTCTCTCTCTCTCTCTCTCTCTCTCTCTCTCTCTCATATACATATATACATGCATAAACACACATACTCATATCCACACATATATACATAAAAGCAGTGCATACCATGCATTATCGCGACGATGAGCCATAAGTGTCCGCATCTCTTTTAAACACCACTTAAGCGACCATCCTCTCCCAAACTCTGTCTCAAGTGAACTAAGTACGTATTTTTTATCCCTCTCATCATGCTCACTACAAAAAAAAACATAATATAAATAAAACATAAGATATTTATTTCAATTTATATGTAAAATTTTTACTTACTTCCACGGTAAGTGGATAAAGCGCAGGTAAGAGTCGCATAGTGACCGCATCCTTCTCTTGAACTCCAATCCATTCCCTATGTACACAATGTTCCCCTCTGGCTCTATATCGCACTCTAGTCCTAAGGGCCTATGCATGTCCTCATAGGCAACTCTGCTCTGCTATCACGTGCTGGAGGTGGTATAGGTGTCCTGAAAATAGATAGATAAAAATAAATAAAAATATGTGTTATAATATCATTAAAAAAGTTTATGAAAAAAAATATACCTATGAGCAGATAGCTCTCTTCCTGCATGTGGAGCCGCAGAAGAGCCCTCGTCTGATCGTTGGGTAAGCATCTGGATCGTATAGTCCAGCTCCTCATCAAACATCTCTAAGTAATCACGCATTATGGCCCCTAGAGTATCAGACGGAACTCTTGCTCTCATAAGACTTTTTATGAGAGTGAGTTTCGCCTTTCTCTCTCTACTAGGATCCATAATACCTAACATATAAAACAAAATGATTAGAAATAATCTATATATATATACGTGTACATATGTATATGTGTATGCATTAAGTATGTGTATGTATGCATGTGTGTGTATGTATGTGCGTGTATGTGTGTGTGTATGTGTGTATGCATATGTATGTGTGTGTATGCATCATTATGTGTGTATGTGTCTATGTGTGTATGTGTGTGTGTATATGTGTGTGTGTATGTCTGTGTGTCTATGTGTATGTGTGTGCATCTATGAGTGTGTATGTGTTTATGTGTGTGTATGTGTCTATGTGTGTGTATGTCTGTATGTGTCTATGTGTCTATGTGTCTATGTGTGTATGTGTATGCATGTATGTATGCATATGTGTGTATGTGTGTGTATGCATATGTGTGTATGCATTATGTATGTGTATGTATGCATGTATGTATGTATGTATGCATATGCATATGCATTATGTATGTATATATATGCATGTATGTGTGTGTGTGAGTATGTCTCTCTATGTGTGTGTATGCATATATGTGTGTGTATGCATATATGTGTGTATGTGTGTATGTGTGTGTGTATGTGTGTGTGTACATGTGTTTGTATGTGTGTATGCATGTGTATGTGTGTGTATGCATCATTATGTGTGTATGTGTCTATGTGTGTTTATGTGTGTGTATATGTGTGTGTGTGTGTGTGTCTATGTGTATGTATGTGTGTCTACGAGTGTGTATGTGTTTATGTGTATGTATGTATCTATGTGTGTGTATGTGTCTATGTGTGTATGTGTATGCATGTATGTATGCATATGTGTGTGTATGCATGTGTATGTGTGTGTATGCATCATTATGTGTGTATGTGTGTGTATGCATCATTATGTGTGTATGTGTGTATGTGTGTAAGTGTGTGTATATGTGTGTGTATGTGTGTAAGTGTGTGTATATGTGTGTGTATGTGTGTGCACGTCTATGTGTATGTGTGTGTCTATGAGTCTCTATGTGCTTATGTGTATGTATGTATCTGTGTGTGTATGTGTCTATGTGTGTATGTGTATGCATGTATGTATGCATATGTGTGTGTATGTATATGTATGTGTGTGTATGCATCATTATGTGTGTATGTGTCTGTATGTCTCTCTATGTGTGTGTATGCATATATGTGTGTGTATGTGTGTATATGTGTTTGTATGTGTGTATGCATGTGTAGTATGCATCATTATGTGTGTATGTGTGTGTAAATGTGTGTGTATGTGTGTGTGTGTCTATGTGTATATGTGTGTATCTATGAGTATGTATGTGTCTATGAGTGTGTATGTGTTTATGTGTGTGTATGTTTCTATGTGTGTGTATGTGTTTATGTGTGTATGTGTATGCATGTATGTATGCATAGGTGTGTGAGTGTGTGTGTATGCGTTATGTATGCATATGTGTGTGTATGCATTATGTATGTGTATGTATGCATGTAAGTATGTATGTATGCATATGCATATGCATTATGTATGCACATGTATGCATGTATGTGTATGTGTGTGTATGTCTCTCTATGTGTGTGTATGCATATATGTGTGTGTATGTGTGTATGTGTGTATGTGTGTATGTGTGTGTGTATATGTGTGTCTATGTGTGTATGCATGTGTATGTGTGTGAATGCATCATAATGTGTGTATGTGTCTATGTTTGTATGTGTGTATGTGTGTGTGTATATGTGTGTGTATGTGTGTGCGCGTCTGTGTATGTGTGTGTGTCTATGAGTGTGTATGTGTTTATGTGTGTGTATGTGTCTATGTGTGTGTATGTGTCTATGTGTGTATGTGTATGCATGTATGTATGCATATGTGTGTGTATGTGTGTGTATGCATTATGTATGCATATATGTGTGTATGTGTGTGTATGTGTTTATGTGTGTGTATGTGTCTATGTGTGTGTATGTGTATGCATATGTGTATGTGTACGTGTAAAAATGTATGTATGCATATGTGTGTGTATGTGTGTGTATGTGTTTATGTTTGTATATGTCTATGTGTGTGTATGTGTCTATGTGTGTATTTGTATGCATGTATGTATGCATATGTGTGTGTATGTGCCTGTATGCATTATGTATGCATATGTATGTGTATGTATGTGTATGTGTTTATGTGTGTGTATGTGTCTATGTATGTGTATGTGTCTATGTGTGTGTATGTGTATGCATATGTGTGTGTATGTGTATGCATGTATGTATGCATATGTGTGTGTATGTGTGTGTATGTGTTTATGTCTGTGTATGTGTCTATGTGTGTGTATGTGTCTATGTGTGCATATGTGTGTGTATGCATGTAAGTATGTATGTATGTACTCATATGCATATGCATCATATATGCATATGTGTGTGTATGCATGTAAGTATGTATGGATGTATGCATATGCATATGCATTATGTATGCATGTATGTTTATGTGTGTGCATGTCTCTCTATGTGTGTTTGTATGCATATATGTGTGTGTATGTGTGTATATGTGTGTGTATCTGTGTGTGTATGTGTGTGTGTATGTGTGTGTGTATGTGTGTATGTGTGTGTATATGTATGTGTATATGTGTGTGCATATGTATGCATTATGTGTGCATGTGTGTATGCAACATTATTTGTGTATGTGTATGTGTGTGTCTATGTGTGTGTGTGTGTGTGTCTATGTGTGTATATGTGTGTGTGTATGCATATGTATGTGTGTGTAACTGTATGTGTGTGCGCATACCTTGCAAGTAGATGTCTCTCTCTCTCTCTCTCTCTCTCTCTCTCTCTCTCTCTCTCTCTCTCTCTCTCTCTCTCTCTCTCTCTCTCTCTCTCTCTCTCTTGCGCGCTCTCTCTCTCTCTCAGTCGCTTCTTGGTCTCTCGCGTCCAAATCCTGGCACAAATGTGCCGAGAGAAATAAATTTTTTTTTTTACATTCCAAATGCGACGCTCTTCAGTTTGCCAATGTCGCAAATACCGTCACTCAATAGCGACGGTACTTGTGATGCTATTAATTTGGCGTCGCATAAGCGACGCTATCATCGCTTATGCAATGGTTGTCGCTTAAAAAAATAAATCAAAAAATTGACCATCGCTTATGCGACACCAGCGTCGTATAAGCGACGGTACACGTTTTTTTTTCAATTCGGGAGCGTCACTATGCCCCCCTTTTTCTTCTAGTGAGTAGTGATCCAAATTAGGCAATTTCTTACCCTTTACTGATTCCATTAAATGATAATGAATATCATTCCATTCTGATGTAGATTTACATGATGCACTTGTAGATGAGAAGTTCCACATAAAGACGCTAAAACTATGCCTAAAGGTAGGCTGCTAGTTTTGGATGAATAGTTTGATCATACCTTTGTTGAGAAATATAAATCTTGAAGAAAAGGAGCAAAACTACGATGAGGACCTTGAATTTTTAGGTCGTGAGCTGAAATTTGTTGAACATTACATAACTAGTAATTGATTTATTTACATTCATTATTGTTTGGGCATCCCCATATCAAGGCTTTACCCACAAACCTGACCAACACCAATGAGATGCTAGATTTATAAAGGCAGGATATGTATGGTGTTATTGTATTGATAACCTTGTCTAGATAATCTTCAGGTGCAAAGATGAATAGATGCAAGCTTATTTTCACTATACCTCTAGTGACTATATGCTTGATGCCTTTTGGTAATGCGGTAGGACGCGGTTTGTACAACATGCACTTTGTGTGCCTCCGAAAGTTTGTGTATGCCCCCTTGTTGCACGCTTTTGCTTAACTATGTCCAAGTGCTCAAACACGCTGCTCTCGAGCTAAGCTAAGCTTTCATACCTTAATTTCTCTTTGATAGCTTCATGTCTCTTTCACAATACTCACCTCAGTCGGAGAAAGAAGATGAACAAGAATAAAGTGAAAAGGATATCAAAGGAGTTTGCGAAATAGCAATGAATAAAATAAAACAATCAACACATTCTATCCAAAATATTACCTTGAGTATAAAAAGAAATAGAATTGAATGATAGATGAACTAAAAGAACAAAAGAGAATAAAATAATCTTGTCAAGAAAAGGTGATAAATTTAGAGAGAGAGGTTATACAAAAATGAAATAGAATCATTTTCTTGGAAGAAAAATATGATAAGCAATTAGACCTCATAAAGAAGATGCAAGGATATTTCAAAACCATAGAATCTAAAAACAAAATCATTCAAACTTCTTACTAGCTATCGAGTAAAGCACATGACGAGATCACTAAAGCATTAATGGAACAATGTAATTGCATGATAGAAGGAAGTAAAGTAGAGGAGAAATCATAGAAAAAATCAACATGAAGGATTAAAATCTATAAAGCAAGAATTAGATAAGTTGAAAGATGAACTAAAAGATACAAAGGAGCTGGAGCGGTAGTCTAGCAAACATGCTTCAAATGCAATGAGAGGTTTTAGTTGTCTAAATGAGAAAGTGAAAGGGAAAACACTTGAATTGCAATAGCAAAAAGTAAAGATCTTGAACGATTTTGAATAATGAAAAGCAAAGTAAAGCATCTAGCCAAAAGTAGTGATGGAAGATATGGTACCACAAAGACCAATTGAAAAAGAAATGCAAAACTCTCCCATCTAAGAATAGATCGTGGATAATAAAGAACTAAAGAGATAGAAGAACTAAGTGTTTGAGGTTCTTGGTCCTTTATGCTAATGATTGGAGAGGGCAACTCCAAAGTACATCAAACATGAATCTAGAAGACCATTAAAAATAATCTACACAAGTGAGGTATCTAGCCAAATTTCATGAGCAAAAATCGTGCTCCTTCAAATCTTTTACCTTTGTGAAAAAGATATTGATAGAATCTTCTTCATTCATATTCTCACTCTCCAAAAATTTTCAAAGGTTTGAACAAAGGGCTTATAGATCTTATTCACAAGAATCAGAATAAGAGAACTCATAGCAAACTAGAGGAAAATCACAATGCACTATATTAGTTATAATGTCATTTGTAAAGCTCTTGTGAATTATATATCATAGCTCCTCCAATCATAAATTTATAACGATAGAAAAGGTTTTATTAAATGTACATTGATATAAGAAGGAATCATGGATACACTAGAAGGCAATGATTTTTTTATTCAAATAAAAGTTCCTAGTTATTAGAGTTGAATTCGACAAAGCTTATGAAATATAAGTGGAACATCAACTTGTAGTCCTAAAGGGAAAGAAATTTAGAATGAAGTTCATCAAGACGAGATTCAAATTTTTTTGGTAGATTATATCTATTCATGAAATCTCGATTAGTAGCTTAGGAAGTATCTTATACCGAATATTTAAAGAAGGATGCAATAGATAGGCTTAGAGCAATAATTCATAGGAGAAATGCACTTTTTTAGATGGAAAATCACTTCAATGTTATAGAAAGAAAAAGCCACGATCTGGTTGCATAGGTCTATCAAAGGAAAAAGAAGTAGTGAACAAACCTACTTCATAGTTTTGTGAAGGATGAAGAAAGACAGGGAGGGGAAGAAATGTAAGGAGGTCGCTCTTTGTAAGGAAAAGGATGGAAAATTTTTTAACATAATATATTAGAATATCCCAGATCTTGTAAAGATGAGGAAGAGTCTTCCTCTTGATGAGTTATAACTCAGTAAACTTTTCATGGAATTTATAGATCTCTCTTCTTGGCTTATTTTTAAGATAGAATCTTTTGAGGACCTTTTTTAAGTGTGAACATGGACAAAAAGAAAAGTGTACAAGTCAATTTTGATGACTTATTTTCTTCAATCTTGTATTTGGAGAATTAAGGAGAACTACAAAGCTATCTCAATTACTATTTCTCGTCATTAAGCTTTTATGATGATTTCAATTCGATTTTGTGAGTATTTTTCATGGATTTATCTTTGTCATTAGTAATTCTTTGACTCTTTCATGCTTCTATGAGTCATATTCTATTTTCTAAGGTCCATTAATGAAGATATGAAATCTTTCCTAATGACTATGTGAATGTATCATAATCATGATTCTCCCCTCATAGGGAGACAAGTAATAAAACTTCAAAATAACTTCTACATTCTCTTTACTAGAAAAAATAGCACACTTTAGACACAAGAAAGACTGAAAAAAACTTACTTATAGCCAAACCTACACACAAATGAAGAAACTTTGTGAAGTCTATGATTTATTGATCTTGTAAGTATAAACCTTGGGGTCCATTGACAAGTCTTCGCATGATCCCGAGATTGACAACTTAAGTGTTGGAGGTCCTTGGTCCTTTATGCTATGATTGGAAAGTGCAACTCTAAAGTACATCAAACATGACTCTATAAGATCCTTAAGATTAATCTGCACAAGTAGGATTTCATGAGCAGAAAACAAGTGCTCCAACAAATCTTTGATCTTTGTGAAAAAGATATCGATAGAATATCCTTCATTCATATGCTCACTCTCCAACTATTTTCCAAGGTTTGAGCAAAGGGTTTATAGATCTTATTCACAAGAAGCAGAATAAGAGACTCATAGCAAACTGGAGGAAAATCACAATGCACTAAAGTAGTTATAAGGTCATTCATAAAGCTCTTGTGAATTGTATCTAATAGCTCCTCCAATCATAAATTTACAATGACCAAGAAGGTTTCTTTAAAGGTACATTGATCTAAGAAGGAATCATGGATACATTAGAAGGCCTTGATTTTTTTTCAAATAAAAGTTCCCATTTATTATAATTGAATTTGACAAAGCTTACGAAATATAACAAGAACCTCAACTTGGAGTCCAGAACGGGAAGAGATTTGGAATGAAGTTAATCAAGATGACAGAATTGAATGGTAGATGAGCTAAAAGAACAAAAGATAATAAAACAATCTTGTGAAGAAAAGGTTACATAGTTGGAGAGAGAGGTTGTACAAAGCAGAAATAGAATCATTTTCTTAGAAGAAAAATATGGGAATAATTCAGAAGTCATAAAGAAGATGGAAGGACATTTCAAAACCCTAGAATCTACAAACAAAATCCTTCAAACTTCTAACGAGCAATTGAGTAAACCAAATGAAGAGATCCCTAAAGCATTAATGGAAGAATGTAATTGCAAGATAGAAGGAAGTAAACTAGAGGAGAAATCATCAAAAAGTGAAGCTGAAGAATTAAAGTCTATAAAGAAAGAATTAAACAAGTTGAAAGATGAACTGAAAGATACAAAGGAGCTAGAGTGGTAGGCTAGCTAACATGCTTCAAATTCAATGAGAGATTTGAGTCGTCTGAGTGAGAAAGTGAAAAAGAAAAGACTTGAATTGCAATACCAGAAAGTAGAGCTCTTGAAGGAGTTTGAATGATGAAAAGAAAAGTCAAGCATCTAGCCAAAAGTAGTGATGGAAGATATGGTACCACAAAGACCAATTGAAGAAGAAATGCAAACCTCTCCCATCTAAGAATAGATTGTAGAAGAATAAAGAACTAAAGAAATAGAAGATGTGGAATTCGATTCATTTGTCCACCAATTGCTTCAAGATAGTGACACATGGATGAGTTAGATAAGGAAAATTTATGATCAATATGAAGACAAAACTGTATAATTTTCTCTCGAGTAGGGTGTGAGTCCAACACACCACCATTGGGTAGCAGATGGATTTAGAGTTCCATTCTGCATGGTTCTAGAAAGTAGTAGAAATTATCTATTTCCATAATTCAAACTAGTCCTAATGATTGTCTCGGATATGAAGAAAATATGGAAATAACTAAATATTTATTTGAGAAATCTAATCCATCATGGAGGAATAGATGGCACGATAGGAATAGAGATTCTAGAAAGATCTGGATAGAAGCCTCTAACAAAATAAATCTCACAATCTTTTAGAATGACAAAAGATCGAATTGGCCAATTTTTTGGCAGATTAGAAGAGAATGAAGCATTCTCGCAGATTGACACAATTTCCCAAAGATATTTGGACCCAAGGAAGGACTCTCGCCAAAAAATCCTATATGCTTTAAACTTATAAAGCAGTGGTTGAAGATTTACTTTTCTTGAAGATTTACTTTTCTGCTTCATTTAAACACCAAATCAAATATATCTAATGGCATACTATACTAGAATCATATTCATGAGTATTCATTATATACATATTTTTGAAGATGCCTTTGATTATGGTTTCTTCGAACAAGATTTATAAGCTTTTGATCGATTATGTCTAGTCATGAAACCTCGATTAACAGCTTATGAAGTGGGGTATACCGAATATTTAAAGAAAGATGCAATAGATAAGCCTAGACCAATAATTCAATTGAGAAATGCACTTTTTTTAGATGGTCAATCACTACAATGTTACAGAAAGGAAAATTCATGACCTCGTTGCATAGGTCTATCAAAGGAAAAAGAAGTAGTGAACAAACCTACATAAAAGTATTGTCAAGGATAACAAAAGCCAAGGAGGGGAAGAAATGTTAGGAGGTATCTCTTGCAAGGGAAAGGATGGAAAATGCTTTTAACATAGTAAATTAGAACATCCCAAATCTTGTAAGGTTAGCAAATGAATATTCAATTACAATTAATGTTAAGGAAGACCGAAGGACAGTGACAGGCCAATAGAATACTACGCCTGCACACAATGGTTGCTAGCACTTCCACTCCCATCAAATCTCCTCAAGATCTATTTATGGAGTTCTTGGATAGTACAGTCTACAAAGGTCATACAGATCTATATGACCTAATCTGTGGAGTCCCTAATCTTGAAGGGACGCTAACCATGAACTCGGATGTGCTCCATGAGATTACTGATTTCCTAGAATTCTATATCTTATGATATGCTATAGATATTCTAGCCTATGAATGTAAATGAGTCCCTTGTGACCTACTTTTTTACATCCATAAAGGAGATGACGTCTTTTCAAAGTGCCTAAAGCATTTCATGGCTATTTCTCAAGATGTAGGGCACTTGTTAGATGACATAGTGCCATTAATTAAGAAATTAAATAGGAAGAAGAAGATGGGAAGAAAACATATATCCTATGTCGCAACAACAATATGAAGAGCCCAAACCTACACCCATGAACATACGACATTTTGTTACTGGGGGTTATATAGATGATAGAAAGGAACCACAAACAGAATCTCTTAACTTATCAGAATAGGGTAAAAAAATTCAAAGACAATTTTCCCATGGCATAGCAGACAAATCTAAGGAAGCTAGGAGTTCAAAAAGTTGTCCACCCTCCAACTTGGAGGCCCTCGAACCCACTCTATTAGAGGTAGAGATGGAAATGCTTTTTGCACTGTCCGGAAGAAGGAGGTCAGGCAGGAAGCCGGTGGTGGGGTTGCATCAGGCCCCTCTGGTGCTCGCCGTTTCCTGCTGTCCTGCGAGCGGCGTCTCCACGCTGGGTGCCTCGCATGTACTCTCTGGAGTGTGCGGGATCCTTGTAGGGCCCCTTGCCCCTCGAAAGTGACGAGATGAACGTGTGTACGCGTGAGACCGTAGGCGTCGGAAAAGAGACAAATCCGATACAGCACTGATACTCAGAATCGTTGTGCGTATAAATCTCAATGATACAATGAGATGAAACTGGAGTCCTCCAATAAATCTGAATCATACAGTGAAGCCCGCTACAGTGCGGGTCGATAATATGGAAATCCGCTACAGTGCGGAACAGGTGAATACAAATATAAGCCGCCTTTACAATGCGGATCCGCTGAATAAAGGATAGGCCTCTCGCTACAGTGTGAAAAAGCGCTTTCGATCTTCGTCTTCTGGTCTTTGCGGTTGAATCTTTTCTTCACTTTTCTTCGGTCCAAGCTTTTCTTCAAGACCTCACTTTGCAGCTCTTTACTTCAAAATCCACAGAAACCTGGAGGGAAGATCCGCCAAGAAGTTCAACGGGGAGCGTTAAATCATTAGTGCATTTGAGGATTTTAAGAAAAATACACTCGAAAAACAAAACTATTACATATATATGCATTCTTTCTCTTTTTGCACATTGTTCAAATCAATAGTTCTTGTCACTTTGCATTAAATAAAAGTAATAATGCAATTATCTTTGCAAATTTTACATTTGAAACATAGGCCTCTTGAAATGAACGAGAATGATTCATCAATTGTTGTTTAACAAATTCTCATCATGTATCGTTTTTACATATTGAATTGAATTGAATTATTTCTTAGCTGTCATATTCAGAAGCAAAGCTAATCGTTTAACTTCTTCAATTATTCAATCAAGTAACTACCATGTAATTTTATATAATCATTTACATAGATAAAAACATTTGAAAAATCAATCACTAAAATCTCCTACGCGCCTTCTTTCTCTCTCTCTGAATATTCTTCACCACCTCCAACTCTCCAAGCTCCGATTCTATCTCCACGCAGTTTGCATAGCAGCCATCTCAGTCCATTCATCTCTCTCTTGGAGCGAAGTCAGCGCCGCCATACGTAACACAATCTTTTGTCTGTCTCTCTCTGAATAGCAACACGCCGCCTACAGAGCAATCTCTTGCAGGATTTTCTCCGCCTGCGCACAAGCAACTATTTCTGCTCCGGCTTTATCTCTGCGTGAGGCTCTCTCCCACAGCGCCCGATCAGAGTTCATGTCTATCTGACACGTAGATCAGGAAGAGAGACTTCGAACTTTTCTGCGCTCAGCTTCTCCCTCCTCTCTGTTCGTGTGCCACCAGCCGTCCGGCGTCTCAGGAGTCAGGACTTTCAGATGGCCTCTCTCTCTATCGTGTATGCATCAGTTTGCTACACTACGCGACCCATCAGGCCCTCAAATCTCTCCCGAATGTTTGTTGCAGCCATCGACTCTCGTGACTTTCTCTCTCTCCCTCTGTGCAAGGACCGAAAAGCACCGCCACTGGCCAGAACCCTGTGCCTATCTCTCCGTGCGTGAGCAGCACAGAAGTATTTCTCCGCTTATCTCTCTGTCGCACTTCTTTGCGTAGATCTCCAACAGTATGTCGTGCATCCCTCTACACTCTCTCTCCTACATCTACAGCAGATGTTGAATGAGATTCTGAGCGCGACTCTCTCTCCCGGTCATCTCTCTCTTCGACTATCTGACAGCTCCTCTCTCTCTGCGCTAGCAGTAGCCCACCGAATCCATAGCTCACAGCCCATCTGCGTGTCGGTGAGAGCACATCTCTCTTTGTTGACGGTGCCAACAACGACCAGGTCTATCTAGGCCTCTCTCTCTATGGATTCTCCGCCAGCCACACATCAGCAGTGGACACCGTCTAAGTGTGCCGCCATTCACAACTCTTTCTCTGTCCTCCGAACGTCCCTGCGTGCTGCCGCCGGCAACATATCTCTCCCTCCTATAGCATACAAGCAGTCACCTTTCTCTGACCATCCGCGCAAAAGCTGCCTCATCTGCCACTATGACTCTCTCTGTGCCTATGTGCCATGCAGCCGGCCACGCAGCTACGCAATCCCTCAAGCTCTCTCTGCTATCGGTGCATACAACCATCAACAACGGCACCCGGAATCTCTTCCCTCGATGTTGCACAGCGGCCAATTATGGCTCACTCTCTCTCTCTATGAATCCAGCGCTCCTTTCGTGCTCTGTGCCAGCCAGTTCTACCATGGCCTTTGAAGTATTTTAATTGAACTAAGATTCTAATAAAAAAGCAGTATAGAGAGATAAACAACCATTCAAAATCTTTTCGTCCTCTGTCTCACATCATAAAACTAGCAATTATCCGAAATGAGCTTGCCTGGCTATGGCGGTCACTCACGTCCTTTCTGAATCTTTTCTCTCTAAATGCATTACATGAATGAACAAGTAAAGACATGGAGCATACCTGGAGGGAAGATCCACCAAGAAGTTCAACGGGGAGAAATAAATGATGTCTGGACACCTATTTATAGGTTTCCCCCCCTGTCTAGGACTTCTCTAGAATCTTCTAACCTCCTCACTCAACTTTCCAATTTCAAACGACCGTGCATGTTCACTTACTATTCTTGGAAAATCCCATCTCTTAATTCTATTTTTTTTTATTTTTCTCCTTTTTTATTTTAGTGTTGGTTTCACACTGTATATACAAATTAATTAATCTAAGGGTTTGACCTAGGACAAACACCGATTTCAAGGGTTTAAGCTAGGGATTTTGGTCGGGCAAATTAGGGTTTTGATCACAATCAAGTCAAACACATTAATCCAAGGGTTTATTTACAATTTGGACCTAAACTCCAAGGGTTTCCAAGGGTTCAAGTCCGGTTTTCATGGGATAGACGTAGATTTTCAAGGGTTTTGAAGGGTCAAACCTAAGGTTTTCATGGGTCTAATGTCAGTTATTTACACGCACGGTTCTAACGCACATCTCTAACATGGTTTCTTATCACACAGGCAATCAAATCAGCCAAATTATGCATGAAATATACCCCTCTTTAGTCAAAACATCACACAAAAACTCAAAAACAATGAACTTTTGAAAAAACTTAGTGCACACTCCCTGCGGGATTTCATCCGGACATTCGCCTCCGCTAAACCTGCACATCGTCCCGATGGGCCAACTTGCAAGATCCAACAGAAGAGTATCAGGGTTCTTTTGAAATACCTTTTACTTCTTATTTTCTTCTTCTCAAAATCAAAACGTGATTTCATGCACTTCACCTGCAAGGTGTCGGGAAGAAGGAGGTCGGGCAGGAAGCCGGTGCTAAGGTTGGATCACGGCCCTCTGGTGCGCGCCGTTTCCCGCTGTCATGCGAGCGGCGTCTGCGCGCTGGGCGCCTCGCCTGTACTCTCTGGAGTGTGCGCGATCCTCGTAGGGTCCCTTGCCCCTCGGAAGTGACGAGATGTGCGTGCGTACGCGTGGGACCGTGGGTGTCGGGAAAGAGACAATCGGATACCGCAGTGAAACACGCGATGCAGATGAAGCTCAAGGATACAACGGAGACGAAACTGAAGTCCACCAATAAAAATAAATAATACAATTATGTCCGCTACAGTGCAGGTCGGTGGTACAATAAAACCGCTACAGTGCGGTGTGATGATACAATATAAATGCCGCCGCTACACTGCGGATCGGCCAATGTAAACTAGATCCCTCGCTACAGTGCGAAAAATCACCCACGGGATTCCGCTTCGATCTTCACGCCCAAGCTTAACTTCCAACTTTACTTCGGTCCGTTCTTTTCTTCAAGTATCCTCCGCAATGGCCTTCCTTCTCTTTACTTCAGATAATCAGAAACCACATAAACGTGGAGGAGACGATCCACAAAGGCAATCCACAGGATGGGGGGTTAAACATGTTAGTACATTGAAACTCATGAAAACAAACTTGGTCTCAATCATAAATACCCTAAAATTTTAGATGATTTACACAAAATACATTCACATGCTCGTATAGTTGGAAAAGCATTTCAACGACAAATAGCTTTATGAAGAATCGACTAACATTACAAGAGAGTTGTCTCTTAACTTTAGGAGAGTGGAAATGATTTGTTCATTCACTTATGAAATTGTAATGTCTACTAAATACATATTGAAAAAATTCAATGATCGAAGTTTTGTACGGGATCAGTCTTGGTTTGATTCGTATCTGCAATATGAAACTCATCCTTTTTGCTGGGACTAATTTCAAACCCATGAATAAGTGTGTGAACGACGAGGATACAGAAAAATGGCAATACTAGTTTCTATGTTGTTTCTCTAGTCACACGTCTTTATGAATTGATTCGTTTTAATAAACCATGTTGCACTTGTACATCATGACCATTAAGGTGGCAACAAAGCTATGGTAACCCAATTTTTTATGTGTGCCATTTTCATCCATAACCATCTTTCTCTCCTTCTCAGTCACCCTTGCGTTTCTTCTCTTCACCGACATTGAAGCTTCTAACCGCCCTTCTCTCTTTGTCTCTCTCTCTCTCTCTGCCTCTCTCAAAACGTTGAGAACGTCAAGAGCCGGTAGACCTCTCTCTGTGTCCCTGCGATATCTGTGCGATCGCATCCTCGTGCACGCACATGCCTGCATCAGCACCTCTCTCTATCCAATAGCTTCTTCCGTCGGCTCCTGCCCACGCAACCATGAGCGCCGCCGTCACCACCGACTAATCCGCTTTGACGCGGATGGAGATCACAGTGCCGCCTTACTCTCTCATCCACGTCTAGCTGCCCAGCCACCTGATTGCGTGATATTTGCTGCCAACCAGTGCAGCATCTCTCTTGAAGTTGCCACGATGCCCATGTCTGCTCCTCCAGGGACGCAGCACTGCTCATCAGCTCTGGGACTGTCAAGATCTCTCTACACGCTGACAAATCAATTTCTCTCTCTCATACGTTACGTGCGTGAATAGCCGGAGTCTCTCTCTTTCGAAACTCAGCGCCGCCAATTCTCTGTTTTTCTCTCTCTCTCTCTCCGGATATATTCTCTGCATGTCGCCGCCATCAGATGATTCTCTCTACATCGCTTACAGCTGCCCATTTCTCTCCCCGAAAGCTTGTGATAGTCTCTCTCTACATTGCAACACATCAGCGAATAGCAATGAGCTCTCTCTCTTCGCGTCTAGCCAAAAATCTCTCTGTGCCAATCGTGCACGAGGATCTCTCCACAGCGCCTCCACTGACAAAGTCTCGCTCTCTTCGTCCACGGCAATTCTCTCCCCTCCACTTATGTCTGCCGGACCCCGGTGTCCAGGTGCGAGCAGCCAAGCTTGCATCTCTCTCTCTTGCGAACACCGCTAGGACCCCTCTCTCTCTAAATTCTCATGCCTCGTCAAAGTAGCTCAGTGCCATCGTCGAAGAACCTCTCTCACTTCCGTCATAACACACAGCACGCCTGCCTATCCTCTCATGGCTCTGAATTTGATTATTCCAAAAGTAACTTCATTTTAATCCTTTAGTGCAACAAAAAAAATGGAACTACAACACTCCACTCATGGAGGGTAACAGTCACACACGAAAAAGAAATAGAGTTTCTTATACCTATCACAAGTGAAAACTCTTCCCTCTTGGTCTCTCTCTCGTGGGCATGGTGATGAAGAGTAAAACAAGAACATAACCAAGCAAGAATAGACAAGGAGCATACTTGGAGGAGACGATCCACAAAGGCAATCCACAGGATGGGGAAGAAACAAACGAGTTTGGACTTATTTATAGGCCCCTCCCTAGGACTTCCTTCTAGAACGTTCTAACCTCCTCAATGAACTTTCCATTTTTGGCAATCTTTTAATTTTTCCCTAAACCAAGGTTTCGATTTCACATTGGATGTTCGCAATTTAATTGGTTTTTAGGGTTTGACCTACAAAAACCGCCATTTCCAAGGATCCAACCTCGGGTTTTTGGTCGGGAAAATTAGGGTTTTGCTCACAATTATCTCAAGCTCGTCAATTCATGGATTTATTTATAGTTTCGACCTAAACTCCAAGGGTTTCCAAGGGTTCAAGTCCGGTTTTCATGGGATAAACTTCGTGTTTCCAGTCAGTTTCAAGGGTCAAACCTAAGGTTTTCATGGGTCTAATGTCAGTTGTTTGTACAAAATATACCCTCAATCAAGCCATCACACAAAACGTCATAAAACAATGAACTTTTGAAAAAAAAACAATGCACACTCCCTGCGGGATTTCATCTCGACATTCGCCCCCGCTAAACCTGCACATCGTCCCGATGGGCCAACCTGCAAGATCCAATAGAAGAGTATCAGGGTTCTTTTGAAATACTTTTTACTTTTTATGTTTTTCTTCTCAAAATCAAATCATGATCTCATGCAATTCATGCAATTTTTATAAAGATTAGTACAAATTTTCGAAAATTATGCACATTTAAGATTTACAAACATCATACTATGTTTCTACGTCTGCAATCTGACAAGTAGTCACATGAATAAATTGTTGGCTTTCTAGATCTTTTGTTTGTTCAACTGGTTCAGATCCAACTGCTCATTCTAAGTACTAGCATATACATATATTTCTACTAACTCAGTTTGTAGAATATACCTTGATTCCCACTATTTATCTCCTAGCTATCCAACTCTCCATTAGATCTCTTTCTTTTCCTTTTTCCTTTTCATTTTCTTTTTCTCTTTCTCTATTTTCCACTTCATCTGAGCTCAGCATTTTTCTTTTTACTTTTAATTTCACAAATCGGTCTATGTCGAAATCGGATGCGACTCTTGGACTTGTCCGCCCGGCCAAGTTTATTCCACCTATCTGCCGACCCGACATAGCGCACGACATACACAACATCAGCCCTGCATGAAATCGACGTCAGCTCGCGGATCTGACCACCCGGTCAGAGTGACTCCACCCGCCTACCGACCCATACACACGCATGACAACAGATAGTTCAAGTCTACGATGAAACTAGCTACGGCTCGTGGCATTGATCACCCGACCAAGTTTATCCCACCTGTCTGCCGATCCGACATAGCGCACGATATACACAATGTCAGCCCTACATGAAATCGACGTCAACTCGTGGCTCTGACCACCCGGCCAGGGTGACTCCACCTGCCTACCGACCCATGCAGGCGCATGACAACAAATAGGTCAGGCCTACGACGAAACTAGCTACGGCTCGTGGCCTTGATCACCCGACCAAGGTGGTTCCACCCGCCTACTAGCCCATCGTAGCACGCTAACAACATGCACACACATATAAGTTGGCTTGAGTATGAATGTTTTCATAAATCATAATCCATATGGAGGTAAGATCTCGCAAGAAATAAATAGTAAGACCCAAAGAATCCCACTCACTAAGTATTCAAATCAATCAGCATATACATGCACTCGGTCTAAGCATGCCATCACATTCCCAAGCTTTCACTCCCAAAAGTCTCTAGTCTGCTAACTGTTGGAGT
Organism: Ceratopteris richardii; assembly: GCA_020310875.1. Lineage (NCBI taxonomy): Eukaryota > Viridiplantae > Streptophyta > Polypodiopsida > Polypodiales > Pteridaceae > Ceratopteris > Ceratopteris richardii. The sequence continues at coordinate 119,247,277 of CM035432.1, read as the reverse complement.
TAGACGTCTGCGGAAGCACGCGAACAACACAAGGAAGAAGAAGAAGCTTGGAGCACAACACACAAGACTGAATGTATTACTAGAGAATGTACAAAGATAAGTAGATCATTAGGGCGATAGGCGTATATACAAGCCGGGGGAAAAAAACCTCCTAAAGAGGGAAAAAAGTGCCCCGGCGGTCCTAGAGTGTTCACACACATCACTACCTAAATATATCAACAAATCCCCCCTGGGAGTGATGCGGTGAACAAGGAGCTGGCACTCATGTATAAGGAAGTGCCAAGCTATGTGGAAATCACTCCACAAAAGGAAGTAAGCCCAAAGCTTTGTGGAAAGCTTCAAACTTCTCCCTAGGCAGAGCCTTCGTGAAAAGGTCTGCAATGTTCTCCTGCGTGGGCACATATGCCAAGCTGATCTCCCCAGCAGAGAACCTCTCCCTGGCATAGTGATAATGCACCTCAATGTGCTTAGTGCGAGCATGGAACACAGGGTTCCTCGCAACTGCCAATGTGCTCTGACTGTCAGTGAAGATGGTGGTGGCAGAAGATTGGCCAACACCCAAATCAGCCATAAGGCATCTGAGCCACACACACTCAACAGTTGCTGTGAAACCTGCCCTATACTCAGCCTCACAACTGGAAGTGGCCACAGTAGGCTGCTTCTTGCTCAACCAAGATATACATGAGCTACCAAGCATGAAGCAAAAACCACTGGTGGACACACGAGTGTCATAGCAACCAGCCCAATCTGAGTCAGAAAAAGCATGCAAATCTGGCGGTAGTGATCCCCCCTTGGGATAAAACAACCCAAGTAGCGGAGTACCACTCAAGTAGCGAAAGATAGACTTAACCGCTTTCCAATGCGTGACTCCTGGGCAATGCATAAACCTGCTCATCTGTGAGACAGCAAACTGAATATCTGGCCGAGTAATGCATAAGTAAATCAAGCATCCAATAGCCTGCTGATAGAGAAAAGCATCAAATGCATCTCCAGCATCATGAAGACTCAATCCTAAACCTGTCTCCATAGGAGTGGCAATAGGCTTACAGTCTTCAAGGCCAAAACGGTGCAATAATGTGTCAATATATTTCGTTTCACACAAAGCCATTCCACCATCAACGTGCATAAACTGAATGCCCAAATAGTGATGCAAATGCCCCAAATCAGACATCTCAAATGAGGCATGTGTCTCAATAGGACCAGTGAGCAACATGTCATCAACATAGCCAACAATGATCAGAAGCACATCATTAGCACGTTTAACATATAAGGTGCTTTCAGTTGGACTATTCTCAAAACCATGTGCAATCTGATAGGCATGTATCTTCTCATACGAAGCACGTGGTGCTTGCTTTAAACCATATAATGCCTTCTTTAACCTGCAAACCTGGTTTTCATGCCCTTTCTGCACAAAGCCACGGGGCTGAAAAACATACACTTCTTCATGCAAGTCACCATTCAGAAATGTTGTTTTAATGTCCAATTGATGTACATTCCAACCATGATGGGCTGCAAGTGCACAAATGCTCCGAACAGTAGTCATACGGCATGTAGGTGCAAAGGTCTCATCAAAATCAATGCCTCTTTCCTATGCATAACCCTTTGCAACAAGCCTAGCCTTATACTTGTCAACTGTACCATCAGGTTTACGCTTCAGCTTGTATACCCACTTAGTGCCAATGGCCTTCTTGCCAGGAGGCAAGTCACATAAAGACCATGTACCATTCTTCATTATAGCATCATATTCAGATTGCATAGCAGCCATCCAATTTTCTAAATTTTGTGCTTCATCAAAAGAAACAGGCTCATTCTCATCACAGAGACTAGATGCAGCCATAGCATAGCAATATGATGCAAAGGAGGCACTATGAGAGCCTGAACGAGTACGATATGACAAAGATGCATCTAATTTGCTGTCACGCAAAGTCTACACCAGCCATTTTGGCATAGTTTTTGCCTGCTCAATATGAGCTCTCTCATCAACAAGTGCATCATGTAAATCTGCATCAGAAATGGAATGATCTGCATCATCATATGAAACCTGCAAAGGCTGAGAAGTTGCCTCATTAGGACCAGCACTAGCGTATCCACCTGTAAAAAGAGGCATCAAAGTATCATACATGTCTTTGGAGCTAACAGATGTCTCCTTTGTACATGAAAGCAATGGCTGAATAGCATCTTCCACAAAGACAACATCACGGCTAACCAGAATGTGTTTAGTTTGTGGATGATACAGACGATAGCCTTTACTTTCAGAAATGTACCCAACAAAATTACATTTTATTGCCTTATCATCCAATTTTCTGCGATGTTGTTCAGGCACTAATGCATATGCCAAGCAACCAAAAACACGCAGATGAGCAACAGATGGCTTGCGGTCATGCCAAGCCTCATATGGAGTGATAGACTGCAAGGCTTTAGTGGGACACCTGTTCAGTACATATGCTACACACATGACAGCCTCAAGCCAGAAACTATGTGGTAAAGCCTGACTTTTGACCATGCACCTCGCCATCTCCATGAGTGACCTGTTCTTTCATTCAGCAACTCCATTTTGTTGAGGTGTATACGGCATTGTACACTCGTGTTTTATCCCACGTTCAGCCAGAAATGCATTAAAATCTGAAGACATATATTCCCCCCCTCGATCAGAACGGAGGGTGCCCATTTTACATGCTAACAGATTTTCAGCCAAAACCAAAAACTGTTTGAAGCACATGAACACTTCGGACTTTGTTTTGAGTGGATATACCCATGCATGCCTGGAAAAATCATCAATGAAAGTCACGAAGTAAAGGTAATTTCCAAAAGAGGGTGTCTGCATAGGACCACAGACATCACTATGTACAACCTGCAATTTCTGCGTAGCTCGAACTGAACCATCTTTTGGAAAGGAAGAACGCTGCATTTTGCCCAAAATACAGCCTTCACAAACATGTTTTCCATGTGCCTCAAGTTTGGGCAAAGAGGACACCATTTCAGATTTCTGCAGGCGTAACAAACTAGCAAAATTCAGATGACCAAAGCGTGCATGCCAAAGCTTTGCATCTGACATAGCCTGAGAATCATGAACTTCACATGCTGAATCATTCACAGATCTTTCATAGTCTATGAGCTTATACAGCCCACGACATAAAATGCCAGAAGCAATAATCACATCGCCATTTGAGAGATCATGGACTGTACACCTGTCATCAACGAATTTCACAACCAAGCCAATCTTGGCTAATGCAGAAACTGATAACAGGTTCTTTTTGATCCCTGGCACAAATAAAGCATCTGACAAAGTGAAAGAACTACCATCAGCAGTAGTTAGAATGATCTTACCAACTCCCATAATAGGATAAGAGGAGTTATTGGCGCATGTGACAGTATTCCCTGTAGGGGCAGGCTCGAGTGAAGAGAAGAAACTGCGCTACGAGGTAATATGTTTGGTCGCCCCACTGTCAAAGTACCAAACATCTGAGTCTACTGCAGACATGCACTGATCATGAGAAGATGGGTCAAAACTGCAGACAGTAGTAAACGCCCATTCTTCTTCCTACACAAGATTTGCAGACTCTGTTTTTGGTGTAGAGGCCTCTGCAACAACCATTCGAGCCTCTTTCTTCTTTGCCTCTTTAGCAGCCAATTTTGGACAGTTCTTTATAATATGATCATTTCCTTTACAGTACTTGCAAAACAATTTCTGCTTTTCTGATTTCTTCTCATCTTTATCCTGGTTCTTCGATTGTGCAGCATTTGTAGATTTCTGCTTACTAGTAGAAGAGCTCCATTTTCCTTTGCCCTTCTCACTAGCCAGGAAAGCTTGATCTGCAACACACATAATGGACCTTTTCTGCGTGGACTGATCTTCCTGCAACAGAACAGAGACTAATTCCTCAAATGACAAGGCATTCGGATTGCCTTTCATCATCAACCAAAGAGTAGAGGCAAAACTCTGATATGAATCAGGAAGACCATTCAGAACGGTCTGCACAAGTGAGCTATCTGGTATAACCTCATCAGCAGAAATCAATTGTTCCTTCAGGTCTTTGATCTTTGTAAGAAAACTGTCCATAGAATCACCTTCATTCATGTGCTCACTCTCCAACTGTTTTCGGAGGTAAGCAACACGAGCCTCATTCCTAGCCTGGTACAAAGTGGTAAGTGTATCCGAAGCATCCTTTGCTGTTCTCAAGAGCAAATGTGAGGAATAATGGCACGTTCGATAGACAAAGCTATCAATGCATGTGCCTGGGCATCCTGCCATCCCAACGAATCTGCTCTGCAGTAGGTGCAACAAAAACAACAGCACGAACAGGAATCTATGGAATATCATCTTCGACACCATCTTCATCAGCTCCAACACCTGTATTTGCAGTACTTGTCGTTATAGGTGTAACAGGACGTCTTTCAACACCCTGCACAATGTTCCACAATCCTTTTGCAACCAGTACATGTCACATCATATAAGCCCATAATGGGTAGTTGGTACCATCCAACTTATCCTCAACAGCCAACATACGGAATACATCACTGCTTTTAGCCATGGCCGGTGACTAAAATACCTTGATGCAGAAAATTGACTGTATCTCAAAAAGTTGAACGGAACTGCCCTGACGAGTTCTACTAGACTTGTAGCAGACTTCGAGACGCTTAAACTGGCGAATAGAAACTGGTATATACCTTTGGCACAAAAGGACAAAATAGCTTGCACAAGCGCTACGATAGTGCGTTCGGAGACCGAAACGAGCTCAGATCGCGTTTTCAGCACCACACAGCGAAGCTGTTTTGATCTCGAAAACACCCTAAGTATGCTCACCAAATTTCGTGCGAATCTGAGACTGCAAATGGAGGAGTGTCAACGGCGCCCTAGAAGAAGCGACGACCTGCTCTGATACCAATTGTTGGAGTTAGACGTGTGCGGAAGCACGCGAACAGCACAAGGAAGAAGAAGAAGCTTGGAGCACAACACACAAGACTGAATGTATTACTAGAGAGGAACCACTTCCTCACATTGTTGAAGAAGAACCCTACAAACCAAGAAATAAAAATGCAGTTAAGGAACTAGGAAATTATGCAAAACAAAAGCATTCTAAGGCCTCTAGATATACCTGAGTGAAATGTTGACCACACTATCTGATATTTCAACATGAAGCTCCCTCAACATTTTGTTGTCTTCAAGTCTAATGTCAAGAAACAATTCATTTTGCCATGGCATTGCAACATTAACTATTACCTGCCCATCTCCTTTCTTGAGGAGCTCTTTATTTGCTTTCTGTAACTTTTGAATTTGGGTTAAGATGGCACTTTCCTCTGTAAATAATCCCTGCTTTTTCCTCTCCTCCTCACTATTTGTTGCAGTTCTAGTTTCATGATCATGAGTGACTTGAGCGTTGATCTCTTCAATGACAACTGTTGTTTTGGGTGCTCGAGCTGGAGGTATATTTAAAATATCGAAGAATTTTTTATCGTGGTGATCAATAGGAACCAGAGCTTTATCAAACTTATATCTTATTCTTGAAACAATAACATAATCCTTCATGCAAACCCATAATAGATCTTTGTTATCTTCATTCTACATGATTTTCATAAATTCATACATCTCTTTATCACACACATTACTGCAATGCATATGCTCTATCAGAAAGAAAACAGATTTCAAATTGGAAACATTTCACCTAATTATTTTAGTCCATCTGTATCATTGATTGATCCAGCTTTTCTTCATCTTCATGATCTGTCATTCTTCATCAGCATGAGCATCAGTGTCATCAGCATCCTCCAGCATCATCATCATCATCATAATAATCATCAACAATCATCATCATCAATCATTATAATCATCTTATTTCATGATCATCAATCATCATCATCTTCATCCACAACTCTTGATGATTCTTATGCATTTTCATTATGAATCTTCTTTAATCATCATTCAAGATTTGCAAATATATCTTGGAAAGTTAGATTTTTAGTTCTCTTATTCTTCTTCAAACTCTTAGAAGTCTTTGAAGTTGTCTTTACACTCCCCTCGATTTGCTTGATAATATCATCAAGCAACTCTTTTTCAGCTTTATTAACTCGTTTATCAGATTTTGTATCTTCTTGAATTTCTTCTTCACTCTTTTCTAGTTCAATATGTTTATCAAAGTTCATTTGGGATTGTAATTCTGCAACTTTGTCTTGATCAAATAGATTCTCATTAATTAAAATTTTTGGATCAAACGAAACATATACATCTTGCTCTTTCTTTGATTTCTTTTGCATTTCTCTATCAGGTTCTCTTCTATGGTCAATTTCCATTTGTTCTCTCAATATCTGTTCAATATTATGTTTCTCGACCTTGATTTGTCTACCTTTGGTTTCTTCAATAGATTTCTCTTGACTCTCAGTAGATAGTAGGATCTTTCGTTCATCAGATTTACTATTCTCAAGTCTTTTTGGTTTCCACACTCTTTGAATTGATTTCGATCTAGTTTTAGTCTCTTCAAAATATTCTTTCATTCCACCTTTTCCTACATTCAAATGCAAAGGTGATTCGTCTTGATATTTACAAATTTTTCCTTCATGCTTACTTACAAGTCTATGTCTGCATGCACTCTCATATGCTATGCAGTCCCAGAACATATGTCCAAACTGATCGCACCAATAGCAACGTATAGGTCTCTTCTCAACCCAACTTGATTTCCTAGGTATCACTCTAGGCGTGGGTCTTCTAAGACCTAAAGACTGTTTGTGTGCAGATATGCCTTGGACTTTTACCTCATGCTCATTATCACATTTCAATACTTGTAGGTCATTAACTTGGTTTGTCAACAAGTCAACCTTATTTCTCAATTCAGAAATCTCAGAATCCATTTCATTTTTTAGGTCTTTAATACTTATGCCTATTAGCTGAATAGTATCTGATATTGTTTTTGTTTAAAGTGTGTATAAAGCAATGCAAAAATTCACAGAACCTGAAATGCTAGTACCTGGAGTCTATGTCAGATGCCGAGGTTCCCGTCTATCTTCTCAAGGAGTGGGTGACGTGTCGAGGATCACCGGGAAACCGCCTCGCTTCACGTCGGGTTCAGGTGTCGGGAAGAAGGAGGTCGGGCAGGAAGCCGGCACTGGGGTTGGATAAGGCCCCTCTTACTGGTGTGCGCCGTTCCCGCTGTCATGCGAGCGGCGTCTGCGCGCTGGGTGCCTCGCCTAAACTCTCTAGAGTGTGTGTGATCCTCATAGGGCCCTTGCCCCTCGGAAGTGATAAGACGTGTGTGCGTACATGTGGGACCGTAGGTGTCGGGAAAGAGACAATTGGATACAACAGTAATACACGGGATGCAGACGAAGCTCAATGATACAACGGAAATGAAACTCAAGTCCACCAATAAAATTGAGTGATACAAATATGCCGCTACAGTGCGGGCTGCTGGTACAATAAAACCGCTACAGTGTGGTGTGATGATACAATATAAATGCCACCGCTATAGTGCGGATCGGCCAATATAAACTAGACCCCTCGCTATAGTGCGAGAAATCACCCACGGGACTTCGCTTTGGTCTTTACGGTCCAAGCTTTTCTTCCAATCTTACTTCAGTCCTTTCTTTTCTTCAAGTGTCCTCAGCAATAGCCTCCTTTCTCTTTACTTCAGAATCCACGCATAAACCTGGAGGAGTCGATCCACAAGCAAGATCCCAGCGCCGGCTTCCTGCCCGACCTCCTTCTTCCCGACAGCGCTACTTGTTGATGAAGAAGAATTCTTATTCTTACCTGATATTTAGAAGGCATCTCTTCTGTGCCTCCACGAATGCCTAGGTATTTTTTGCTCAATGTCGAATGTTCACATGGACAATGTTTTTGATAGAATTAAAAAATCCACCATTCCATTTTGTGATTCAGTTGCAAAGACCATTGCGTTTTTGTACGAGGAGATTTTGAGTGATGCCAACCAAAATTCCACTAAACAAGATCTCGCCATAGAAAGGGAAAGAATTTCGGAGAAGATTTATTGTGGAGCAAATTGGCATGGTTCACTCTTCCATTCCACTAGATGCAATGGGAAGAGGAGAGGATGAAGATAGGCTTCAAGATGTAAGTATCTAATGACATTTATGATTCAATATGTTTCGTATTTGTACTCCATAAATTTCTATGTGAAAGAAGCAATTTGAAGTCGATAAATTTGCAACAAGGAGTGGTGGTGATCGGGTTGCCTATGGCAGTGGCACTTCCTTGGCAAACTACTAAACAAGGACTTTTCCCCTCAAGGACACTTCATGACTTGGTTTTTGAAGGCCTTGGGAAACCTTTTGTGCCTATCTACAATAATGGAAGGCACCAACTTTGTAGTTTTGGTTAGGAAGTCCTTTGCCCTTACTACCCTAGGACTTATCTTTAGAGGAAAAATATTAGGTCAAATAGGAGTAGCTTTGGGTCTTGGATTGATAGACCCCTATTTAATATCCCAATTAGTTGAGACTTACCAATTGCCACTATCTTTTGAAACAAGAAATAATGTAGTGGAGAGGCTCAAGGCCAAGAGCCAATCATAAAAATTCAAAATAGCAATTATGCTTTTCTTAATTCTCATGTGCATTCAACTTTCTATTGTGTCTTTGTTTATGGCAATTTCATATGTTTTGCATAGTTAAATCAATATTTCCTTTAGGCTTATGTTGACCAAAGTGCTTGTAATGGCCTAGGAATGCCAAAAAAAGGTTTATCGTAGAAACACGTGATTGGGCCCTACAAAATTTTTGCAAGGCCCAATCAGCCGTTTCTTTGCCAAGCATATTATTGCATTCCTAGGCCATTGCAAGCACTATGGGGACAAAATATAAAGTCCATCTACATCAACTATAAGCTAAACTTGATGAACATTGTGCAAGACTCTTCTTATGTGCAATGAGTAGAGAGCATTTGGACTCCTATGGGTGCAAATAAACATGCATCAAGGTATAAGTACATGTAAGTATGCATAAAGCTTATAACTCTCTTGTGCAAAGGGTTTTCATGAATTGTATCTTAGATAAGGTAGAACATATCCTCCAATGTCCATGCTTGTGGTTTGATGGCTTAGAATAGCCAAAAAAAAGGCCTCCCATAGAAACCTAGGATTGGGCCTTACCAAACGTTTGCAAGGCCCAATCCCGTGTTTCTTTGGTAGGGTGCTATTTTTGGCCATTGCAAGCATCCTAAGCACAAAATAGGCACCCCATGTACATGAAATAAATAGTGTGCAATACTAATATACTCATGTCTAATGAGAAAGAGACACTTTTAGTGTGAGAAAGACTTGAATGATGTGTGTGTGACTCTCCTCCCATCCATATATAACCTCTTGTACTCTAAAAATAGCAATGATATACTCTAATAATAGCAATGATCTGGAATAGTCTAGAGTGAACATATGGCCATCATTCTCTTTTTGAATTTCTGTTGTGGCTGTAGCTATTAGAGATTTTCGTGTAATGAAGACGGCTATATTAAGTTTTTCAATATGCGATTGAGTCTTCGAGTGTAAATGATCAACACCTTATTTTCTATCTCACATTGCTTATTCTCCATGAAAATCTTCTTTTGTAAGTTTCAAGGGTTTGTGACATAAATGCATACTCGAGAGTCTTTGAAAATTGAATACCTTCGTTAAACTTCCTTATCAATTCTATTGTTAAACATAAGATCGTTCTATTGCGTAATCTGGAAACTTACATTCATTAAACGTCGCACACGTTTTGATATATTGCAGACAAAATATCGGGAAATACAAATGATCAACGAGAGCAAAAAGGGTTAGCCCTTGATGATCCAGGAATTCAACAACACACCCCTCCTTCACTACAGTCTTGTTTTACGCTGCCATCATCATCTGAGATTGGTTTTGACAAAGCTTATCATAGATTAGAGTGGGACTTCATCTTGCAATCCCTGAGGAGAATGGGCTTTGGAATGTTCATTAAAATGATCTTCACGCTCTTTGTGAGCACCTTAGCTTGGATCAATATCAACTGGGAACTCTAATCTCTTATTACCCTCAAGAGACCTTGTCTGATCACCGCAATAATTTTTTTCATGTCTGTAGATGGTCTAGATTCCTTGGCCAAGCACCACACTTAGTAGGGCAACATTAAGATCCTTTCTTTTATGCAATAACCAGATCAGATAGTGCTAATGCTTTTTATAAATGACACAAACATCTTTCTGCATAATGTGATTAATAATGTCTCCCTTTTTTTTGTGTCCAACAGTATTTTGCTTTATAAAATCATGTTCTGGATGCCATTAGAGTACGCATCACACGTACTCGGTTTTCTTTTGGGCAAAGTGTATTCTCTTTTGCTACACAACATCATCGTAATGTTGTTGTAGCAAGAGACAATACATTCTGCCCGAAACAAAATTTGCAGATATGGTCATTGGTATGGGCATCGATACTCTTAGCATAGCCATCGGTATGCATGATGGTACGCGGAGAAAGGCCACATGTATAAGTGCTAGTATAGGCATCGGTATGGGCATCTATATGCGCACCTATACTGGTGATTTGTTACCAACACGTATATCGATCCTTATACCTATGTTGGGGCGAAATTGCATCCGTGCATTTGTCTCGATAGAAGTCTCAATACATGTTTGATATGTTGTAGTGTCACTCTTCAACTATCTTCGAAGGTTTGAAGAAAGGGTTTATAGATCTTATTCATAAGAAGCAAAACAAGAGACTCATAGCAAACTCGAGGAAAATCACAATGCACTAGAGTGGTTATAATGCCATTCTAAAGTTCCTCTGAATTGTATCTCGTAGCTCCTCCAATCATCAATTTATAATGATAAAAAATGTGTCATTAAAGGTTAACTAATCTAAGAAGCAATCATGGATACATGGGAAGCCCTTGATTTTTTTATTGATTCAAATAAAAGTTCCCATTAATTAGAATTGCACTTGACGAAGCTTATGAAATATAAGTGGTACCTCAACTTGTAGTCCCGAAGGGCAAGAGCTTTGGAATGAAGTTCATCAAGATGAACTTCACTATCTTGGTGAACAGCTCAAATCGGATAAGGATTAATGAGTGTTATAACTCGATTCTTTGGGATCACTTGTAACGGTTAGATTTCTTACGAGCATGAGATTTCCCAAACTCATCTAGCCATCCCACCACCAGAAATGAATTGTGAGAGGCTCAGGAAGTAGGAAATTTATAAAAGCTTCATAGAAAAGGAACAGCCCTGTTCACAACTTGTTGCCACTAGAACAAAATTTTCCTTTTCTTATGGACACAATATTTAATGAAAATAACAAGCATAGATATCTTCAATGATATGTTGCTCGATATGTCGGTCGAGTAGACATCCTATTTTCCAATGCTTAACACTGCATGCCCTAAGAAAATTTAAGACAAAAATTGCAAAAGAGGGGTATATTGATGGCGACATAGATGCATGAGAATTTTCTTTTTTCTATATATTTCTTATCAAAATGTCCTATTTACTCATTTTAGCTAAAATACAAATTATTCTACTTGATTTTTCTTAGAAGAGCAATCAATTCTTACAAAAGCGATTGATTAATACAATTAATAAATAAAAAATTTATCGTTTATGTCCACATGTGAACACATCAGCGTAGACATATCCATACACACAACAACAAACATTCATAGAAAGATATATAGATACATATGCACACATAAACATGGATATATATTTGAACGTACACATAAATATACACATATAAACACACACACACACATACACCATACACCATACGTAACATACATACACATAATTATGTTCACACATACGTATTACATATAAACATAAATACACATATGCTTACATACATACAATACTTACATACAACCACAGATAGGGGCAAACACAAAGACATAAAACGTACAGACTTATACATACACACCAAAATACCTCAAGAAGAAGTAATTACACCATCAACCTGAATTCTGAAACAATATCAGGAAAGAAAAAGGAAGGAAGAAAGAAATCCTTGAGGATTAGCTACCCATTGATATAGTTAAGGTCATGATCGATATGAAAACGAAATTGTATATTTCTCTTTGGAGAAGGGTGTGAATGAGGAGATGAAGAGAGATACCACAATTGGGTAGCAGATGGATTGGGACTTCCATTTTGCATCGTTCGAGAAAGTAGTACCATAATTTGAACTAGTCCTAATGAGTGTCTCGAGTATTCAAAAAATATGGAACTAACTAAATATTTATTTGAGAAAGCTAATCCATCATGGAGGAAAAGATGGCTCGATAGGAGTAGCGATTCTAGAAATTTGGATAGAATCCAGCATTTTGTTAGAATGTTACAAGAATGGATTGGCCAAGATTTTGGCTTATGAGAAGAGAACGAAGCATGCCGGGAAAGTGACATAATTTTGCAAAGATACTTTTAACTTATAAAGCAGTAGTTGAGGATTTGAAGGATGTCAATGATCCTACATGTATATTAACAATAAGGATTTCGAATGTAATATTGTGTAGAAATCTTTACAAATATCGATATTAGAGTTTTCAAATATATAGGCTTCAATTCTCCATGAGATGTTTTAACTTTTTTACTTCATTTAGACACCAAATCAAATATGTCTAATGGCATACTATAGCAGAATCATATTCATGGGTAGTCATTATGTACATAATTTTGAAGATGCCTTTGATTATGGTTACATTGAACGAGATTCAGAAGCTTTTTGTAGATTATCTCTAGTCATGAAATATTGATTAACAACCTATGAAGTACCTTATACCAAATATTTAAAAAATTATGCAATAGATAGTCCTAGAGAAATAATTCAGTGGAGAAATATCCTTTTTTAGATGGTCAATCACTTCAATGTTATAGAAAGAAAAATCCATGACCGGGGTGCACACATCTATCAAAGGAAAAAGAAGTAGTGAACAAACCTGTGATGGACAAAGGAGATATTCTTAACCTCATATTCCATTGACTTTTGTATCTCATGATTGGTTCCAATTTTGGAGAGGAAAATTCTTCCATTGCATCCACGTGTCGAAACCCTAAGATGGACTACCTTTTTTCTTGATTTTGACATCCATAGATCATGTTTTGAATTGATCACATCATCGATGACATCACTAATTCATTCCCAATTAACGTCTCGATTATGTTTCTTTAATGAGGGAATTCCAATGATAACTAGATTTACTTGGCTCAATATTACATTGAAACATTGATGGAGTTTGACGTCTGCAGAACACATTGCATGATCCTAAGATTGGGCACTAATCGTAGCTGCTGCTTTCAGCATAGGGAGCACTCTAGGTTTAAATAGCAAAGCTTTGTCTTGTAGTAAGGCACGTCCTTCCTTGTAATGAAAAGAAAATGCTTAGTGTGGCTGCATAAGCTCCTTGAACGTCAGAAATTCTCTTTTTGAGTCTTTGTTGTGGTTGTAGCTATTAGAGATTTTCTTGTAATTCAGTCTTTTAAGTTTTTCAATATGTAATTCAGTCTTCGAGTGTAAAGGATCAACACCTTATTTTTTTATCTCACATTGCTTATTCTGTACGAAAATTATATTTTGTAGGTTTCAAGGGTTTGTGACATAAATGCATACTTGAGAGTCTTTGAAAATCGAATACCTTTGTTAAAATTCCTTATCAATTCTATCCTTAAGCATAAGATTGTTCTATTGCGTAATCTGGACACTTACATTCATTAAGCGTCACACAAATTTTGATATATTGCAGAAAAAATATCGGGAAATATATATGATCAACGGGAGCAAAAAGGTTTAACCCTTGATGATCCAGGAATTCAACGACACACACCTCCTTCACTACAGTCTTGTTTTACGCTGCCATCATCATCTGAGATTGATTTTGACAAAGCTTATGACAGATTAGAGTGGGACTTCAACTTGCAATCCCTGAGGGGAATGGGCTTTGGAATGATGGGCTTGGATCAATATCAACTAGCAGCTCTAATCTCTTATTACCCTCAAGAGACCCTGTCTGATCACCGCAATAATTTTTTTCATTTCTATAGATGGTCTCGATTCCTTGGCCTAGCACCACACTTAGTAGGGCAACATTAAGATCCTTTCTTTTATGCAGTAACAAGATCAGATAGTGCTAATGATTTTTATAAATGACACAAACATATTTCTCCATAATGCAATTAATTTTGTCTCCCTATTTTGAAATTGTTTGGAAATTTTATGCACTAACTTTGGATCTAATGTGAACCATTATAGGATTATTTCATAAGTCAGTCTTAAAATTGTTTTTGCTAATTTTATCATTGAAAAATGTTGCAAAGTTATGGCCTCTAGTGAAGTATTTTGCCTTCTAGACATCACAATGGGATTAGGAAACATGATGAATCAGATATGGGAATGTGTGTTCCACAATGGTGAGTACCAAAACCAGAAGATTCACCTCATACTTGTCAATTTGCACAGATGTGAGGGTATGATGACCATGAGCAAGTGAAGTGCACAAGTGAATGAGTGAGAAGCACACAAGCATGCACACACATACACACACATGCACACAAGGCAAGAACAAAGAGAGGAACAATGGAATGCTTTCAATTACAAGAGATCTCTATCACAAAAGCTTCAATCTCTACAAAGTCCACCTCAAAAATGAGCTCTCTAGCTCTTTTTATAGTTTTTCACTAGTTTTGGCCCTGGACAAACATAGTGTTCGACCTAGTTACAAATTAGGTTCTAGGGATTATTTGAAAGCTCAAACAGAATCTAAACATTATGAAAATTGGTAAATAGATACTTGTACTCTTGAAGCTCAAGGACTCCTTGGCTTGAAAAAAAAATTGACTCTAATCTACCGAAAACGGTATTTACATTATGAATGTAGTGATACTAATCACTATTTGATGTAAAGTTAGATTCATTGTGAACAATTGCTTCGGCCTTCTTGGTAGAATATGCTTGATTAGTCTATCTCCTTATTCCTTGCTGCTCTTCTCTTTGTTCTTCTCTTTTGAGGCTCTCTTATCTACTCATTCCTGATTACTGGCAAACACTCCCCCTATCATTCCTAACAAACCTTTGTGCTATAGGATGGTCAATGCAATACACAAGGATATATGTTGCTAGTTCATGTTTGCATAGTCTTAATCCTTTTCCTCGATCAAACTACAATGCATCCTTATTGATGGCACTGGGAATATTCAAGTGTGGAATCATGTAATATTCATAATACATTACTTGCTTGCATGCGAATGACTAAAGCAGGTGTGTTGATTTAGGAGTGAATACTTCAGAGTGATACTCCTACAAAACCTATAGTAAACATGGTTTTGAATGTTTTCTTATGCCAAGATGGAAGATATCTGATGTAGGCATACCAAGCATAAGCCTAATAAATGATGGGGATCATAGTCATGTCGTCACAAGATTGTAGTTTTCGTCTATAAAGCTAGGGAGGGCAATTTACGAGGGCTATGTATTGCAAAATATTTTGAAAATGATTCACATCATTTTAAGGATTTTCACAATCATTTGTGCCATGACATCCGGTATAGGCTTTAAGCCACGGATCTAGTGATGTATAGTGGCCTTCATATGAGATATGGAAGCTCCTCCCTGTGGTGGCACGATGTGTGGATAATTGATCCACTCCTAGCACTATGCATTATTTTGTATCTTGATGCCAAAGGATTTGCATGATCTATGCCTTGGCATTGTTCCATGTGTTGGTAAGTCTTCTATGTCAAATTGTGTACAAAAGTGGGGTTTTCTTCATGACTCTCTGAATTTTTGCATTATAATCCAGCAAAATCACAAAATATGGCTCGTACTAGAGTTCCGAGGTAGTGATCAGTCGTCGATGTGCCAAACTCAGGAAGTAGGCTGATTGCAACAATGTTTCTTCTACAAGCTTCATGGCCTACATCTGAATCACTCTGCAATCTTCATGAGTTTGTCCAATATCCTCTACTTCTTTCAATCATGGAGGATGCGGTGCTTCGAATATTTCTTATCCCTCTTCATTGACTCTACCTCTAGGAATAGATTGAGGCTCGTAATCATCTTGAAAACTTCATTCCATCACAATATGTACAACTTCCTCTTTTTCTGGAGGATCCGAGGGAGATGGAGGTCTTTTGTATTGTAGTACGTTGGTTTCTAGTTCTACAATTTGTTGTTGCAAGGCCGTCAGTATAGCAGAGTCTGATACTTCTAGAGTTGATGATTGGAATAGACTCGTTGCATCCTTAAGTCCGACTCTTTTTGCTAGTGGATTCCTATTATTTCTTGGAAAATTTATGAACCCAAAATACAACCTTCACTGTTATGTTCACGAGGTGCCTCAAGTTTGGTCAGAGAGGACACCACCATTTCAGATTTTTGTAAGCGTAGCAAACTAGGAGAATTGAGATGACCAAAGCGTGCATGCCAAAGATTTGCATTTGACATAGCCTCAACATGCTAAATCATTCATAAATTTTTCATAGTGTATGAGCTTATATATCCCATGACATAGAATGCCAGAAGCAATAATCTTATCACCATTTGATAGATCATGAATTGTACATCTGTGATCAGATTATTTCACAACCAAGCCAGTCTTCGCTAATGGAGAAACTAAGAACATATTTATCTTCATCCCTCGCACAAAATAAAGCATCTAACAATGTAAAAAAACTACCATCAGCAATAGTTAGAATGATCTTACCAACTCCCATAATAGAATAAGAGGAGTTGATGCATGTGATAGTATTCCCTATAGGGGTAGGTTCAAGTGAAGTGAAGAAACTGTGCTTGGAGGTAATATGATTTGTTGCCCCACTATCAAAGTACCAAATATCTGAGTCTACTATTCATTCAAAGTAATATTAGCAGAAATCAACTATTCATTCAAATATTTTATCTGTGTCAACAAATTGTCCATGGAATCTCCTTCATTCATGTGCTCACTCTCTAGCTATTTTTGGAGGTAAGCAACACCAGCCTCATTCCTTGCTTGGTATAAAGTGGTAAGTTTATCCCAAGCATCCTTAGCCATTCTAGAAGAGTGAATGTGAAGAATAATGGCACATTTAATAGACAGGGCTATCAAAGCATGTGCCTAAGCATCTCTGCCATCTCAATGAATTTGCTCTATAGTAGGTGCAACAGGAATCGCAACACAAATAAGAACATGAAGAAAATCATCACCTTCAATGTCATCTGAATCACCTTTAGTAACTATGTTAGCACCTGTAATAGGATGTTTTTCAATACCCTGCAAAATATTTCACAATCCTTTTGCAATCAATACACGACGCATCATATAAGCCCATAATGGGTAATTTGTACTGTCCAACTTATCCTCAACAGCCAACATGTGGAATACATCAGTGCTTTCAACCTTGGCCATTAACTATAATACATTGATTGCGAAACATGATTGTATCTCAAAAAGTTGAATAGAACTACCCTCTCAAGTTTTGGTAAACCTTTAGTAGACTTTGAGACCCTTATACTGATAAACGAAAATCTGTATATATCTTTGGCACAAAAAGACAAAAATACGTGCACAAGCATTGTAATAGTGCATTCGAAGATTGAAACGAGCTCAAATCATGACTTCAACACCACATAAAAGATGTTTTGAACTCATAATCACCCTGAGTTTTCTCATCAAATTTCATCCAATTTTGAGACTGGGACCAGAGAGGTGTCAAGGATTCCATAGATGAAGCGGTGACCTGATTTCATACCAATTGTTGGAGTTTAAGCTCTACGAGAGCACGTGAATAGCACAAGGAGGACGAAGAGGCTTGGACCAAAAGACATAATATTGAATGTATTACCACTAGAATGTACAAAGATAAGTGACTTGTTAGGGTTATAGGCATATATACAAGCCGGGGAAAAAACCATCCTAACAGAGAAGAAAGAACCATGGAAGTCATAGTATGTTCACACACATTACTACCTAAATATATCAACAAATAAATAATTCACAACCAAATTTAATTCAAGTCTTATATTTTCATTTTTCAAGAGAATTAGGAGGGAGATGGAAGAGCATAAAGAGAAAAAAGAAGCAGAAGAGAAAGATTCACACACAAAAAATGAAAGAAAGATTTTTTATTTCATTTTCTTCATAATTTCATAAATAATTTCATTATATATGGAAGAATTAGCTGCTGAATTTGTATTGATTAAAAATTAGAAGCTCGCATTGAAAAGGAAGAGGATGAAGCAATAGAGTAAGCCGGAGTGACTATAGTTGAAGAGGATTGAGAGACTGAGGTTGATAGTGATGTAGATGGCTTCTTTTTAAGGAGTCTCAATTTAGGAGAGCCTAACAGTCCAAATAAGTAAACGGGTATTCAGAGAAAGACAATAGAAGGTATGATTTAAGTAGTTAAAGAAGAAAAAGAAGAAGATGATCATGTAGAAAAGGAAGAAATCAGAGACTCACAGCAGACTATTGAAAAAGATATCCAGTATGTTCTTGATGACATTCAATATGAAACTGAGTCACAAGAGCTAGACATGAGGGATGTATCTAAACATGAGAAAGACCAAGACGAAAATGGTCAAGAGAATGATAATGAAGAACATAACGATGATAAGGAACACAAAGAAGAGGAAGAATGCCAAAAAGAACAGTACTCACCTGAGTCAGAGAAAGAAAATGAGGAAGAAGAACGTAAAAAATAAATAGAGATAAAAAAATAAGATGAAACCCTAGAATTGATCAGACTTCCAAGGGATATCAAAGGAGTGTGCAAAATAGTGATGAATCAAATAGAAAAAATCAGACCTTCTAGCAAAAATATGTTCATAAAAGGAGATAAAATTGGTGATGAATACGTTGCGCCGCCAATGATACACCTCATGTCGTTTCTTAGTTGAGAGAGAGAGAGAGAGAGAGAGAGAGAGAGAGAGAGAATGTAAAAAGCTTACGTGCTGTTCGCTTTCACCATTAAAAGATCGGGCGTGGATGAAGACAAGGGAGAACAGATAACTCAGCATCAGGAAGTGTACTATGAGATCAGGATGTTTTCTGAAGATCAGGAAGTGTACTATGAGAAGCCTAACGCCAATACATCCCACGACCCACCGATAGGATGCGCGTGCAAAGACAGCGCATGATCCTAAGATTGGCCACTAATCGCAACTGCTGCTTTCCGCATAGGGAGCAAAGATTTGTCCTGTAGTAAGGCATGTCTCTCTTTGTAATGGAAACTCACTTGAACGCATAAGCTCACTTGAACGCCAGAAATTCTCATTTTGAGTTTTCGTTGTGGCTATTAGAGCTTTTCTGCTAAGTTTCTCAGTATGTAATTCAGTCTTCGAGTGTAAATGATCAACGCCATATTTTTCTGTCTCGCATTGCTTTTACTTGACCATGCGGGAATGCGTGGAGCTGATTACGAAAATGCGCATGCAAACACATCGCATGATCCTAAGATTGGGCACTAATCGCAGCTGCTGCTTTCAGCATAGGGAGCACTGTGGGTTTCAATAGCAAAGCTTTGTCCTGCTGTAAGGCATGTTCTTCTTTGTAATGAAAATAGAACGCTCAGTGTGGCTGGATAATCTCACTTGAACGTCAGAAATTCTCTTTTTGAGTTTCGTTGTGGCTGTAATCTCACTTGAACGTCAGAAATTCTCTTTTCCTGTAATGAAGATGGTTGTCTTAAGTTTTTCAATATGTAATTCAGTCTTCAAGTGTAAATGATCAACGCCTTATTTTCTGTCTCGCATTGCTTATTCTGTACGAAAATTATCTGCTGTAAGTTTTAAGGGTTTGTGACATAAATGCATACTCGAGAGTCTTTGAAAATCGAAAAGCTTCGTTAAACGTAAGATCGTTCTATTGCGTAATCCGGACACTTACATTCGTTAAACGTCGCACAAGTATTGATCTAATGCAGACAAAATATCTGGAAATATAAATGATCAACGGGAGCAAAAAGGTTTAGCCCTTGACGATCCAGGAATTCAACGACACACACCTCCTTCACTACAGTCTCGTTTTACGCTGCCATCATCCTCTGATACGATTGACCCATACTTGTTAGTATGTACTGGTAAAGACAGGGTGGGAGAGTGTTATAACTCGATTCTTTGGGAGCACTTATGCAGGTTAGATTTCTTGAAAGGTCATAGATACAAGTATTTTTCTTATGAGCATGAGATTTCCCAAACTCATCTAACGATCCCACCACCGAAAATGGATTGTGAGAGCCTCAAGAACTAGGAAATTTATAAAAGCTTCATAGAAAAGAACATCTCTGCTCACAAATTGTTGCCACTAGAACAGAATTTTGGTTTTCTTATGGACATAAAATTTTGTGAAAATAACAAACATAATTGTATTCAATGATATGTTGCTCGGTATATCGGTCGGGTAGACATTCTATCTTCCAATGCTTAACATTGCCTGCCATAAGAAAATTTAAGACAAAAAATGCAAAAGAAGGGTACATTGATGGCGATATAGATGCCTATAGCTTCAATTAAATGAGAATTTTTCTTTTTTTAATGAATTTTTTATCAAAATATAGTTAAAATAATTATTATTATAATTGATTTTTCTTAGAAGAAGAATCACTTCTAACAAAAGCGAAAGAGTACTACAACTAGTAATTAAAAAATGTATCGTTCATATCCACATGTATACATACACATGTAAACACATCAGCATACACATGCTTACACACAACAATACACATTTATGCACACATAAAAATGGATACATATTTGAACATACACACCAATATATGCATATAAACACACACACATACACCATACACATGCACACATCCTTAGATATAGCATACGTAACATACATACACATATAAATATTATCACACATACTTATTACATATATACATAAATACACATACGCTTACATACATACCTTTATACAACCATAGACACACGCACACACAAAGACATAAACATACACACCAAAATACTTCAAGAAAACTTGGTTAGGGTAGTTCATGTTGGAGTGACTACTGTTGTTGCATGTGGTACAAAAACTTCTACCTATGGATGTCTTGAGTGGTCTGCAACTCCACTTCAGGGTGAACTTGTCCCACTAAATTGTCATCGTGGTAGTGTGTGTGTGTGAGGATGCCACTCTACATGTATGTAAACTAATATGTATCCTAAAAACCCGAAATTGAAATGTCCTTATGTACATACACTATAAATACCTAGAGCCTAATTCCTTATCTTTTATGTATGTAGATCCTCAAACCCTTACTCTCAATATGTTTATGTACGTATACTAATATATATCCATAAATGCTAATTTTATGTATATATATATATATATATATATATATATATATATATATATATATATATATACATATATTCACAGAGAGACACACACACATATGAAGAAATTTGAAAAAAATACCAAAACGTGCCAAGAGAGGAATGGAAGATATATGGAGAATTACATGAGAACTTGATGAGTGCCAAATGAAAAAACAATTTTTGGGAAAAGAGAAAAGGAACTAAAGAATTTGTTTGATAGATTGTGCATGGTTGAAGAGAAATATAGTAGTAAAAGCTAAAGAGGTGAAGCGAAAAAAAAAACCATAAACAAAAAATTAAGGAAGTAGAGAAGACGAAAGTCATAATGCTATAGGATGAGCAAAGGTAATTTGAATAGCCACCACCTCTATTATTAGAAGCACCTTAGAGTTTGATGCCAAGGAGCAAAATCCTAATACATAGGATGGACCAACTAATGTGTATACATCAAGCACCTGAGGAGGAGGAGATTTTTTAAGAAAACGAGGATGATATAGAGAATTATCAGTTATTTTGGGACATAGAATTATCATCCCAAGAAGCAAATCAATTATAAGATTCTGACATTAAAAAATGTAAAGAACTAGAAAAGAAAACAAATATAAATGATTTTTTTGTTGCTTCTATAGGGTTTGGCATACAAACTACCCAAGATGATCAAGAGAAACAAGAGGAAATGGTGTTTTTTGACCAACTAATGTGTATACCTCAACCACTTGAGGAGGAGGAGATTTTTGAAGGAAAACAGGATTATCAGGATTATCAGTTATTGTAGGACATTGAATTGTCATCCCAAGAATCAAATCAATAATAAGAGTCCAATATCAAAAAATTGAAAGAACTTGAAAAGCAAACAAATATAAATGACCTTTTTGATGCTTCTCCAAGATTTGGCATACAAGCTACTTAGGATGATCAAGAGGAACAAGAGGAAATGATGATTTTGACTAGTTTGGATTCTTTGGGAGCACTTATGCAGGTTAGATTTTTCTTATGAGCATGAGATTTCCCAGAACATCTCTGCTCACAAATTGTTGCCACTAAACAGAATTTTGGTTTTCTTATGGACACAAAATTTTGTGAAAATAACAAACATAAAAGTATTCAATGATATGTTGCTCGGTATGTCGGTCGGGTAGACATCCTATTTTCCAATGCTTAACACTGCATGCCATAAGAAAATTTAAGACAAAAATTGCAAAAGAGGGGTATATTGATGGCGATATACATGCCTATAGCTTCAATTAAATGAGAATTTTCTTTTTTCTATATATTTCTTATCAAAATGTCCTATTTACTCATTTTAGTTACGATAAAAATTATTCTAATTGATTTTTCTTAGAAGAACAATCACTTCTTACAAAAGCGATTGATTAATACAAAGAATAAAACAAACTTTATCGTTTATATCCACATGTGAACACATCAGCGTAGAAACATGCATACACACAAGAACAAACATTCATAGACAGATATAAAGATACATATGCACACATAACCATGGATATATATTTGAACATACACATAAATATACACATATAAACACACACACACCATACACATGCATAGATCCTTAGATACACCATACGTAACATACATACACATATAATTATTTTCACACATACGTATTACATATATACGTAAATAAACATATGCTTACATACATACAATACTTACATACAACCACAGATAGGGGCAAACACAAAGACATAAAACGTACACACTTATACATACACACCAAAATACCTCAAGAAGAAATAATTACATCAACCTAAATTACATCAGGAAAAAAAAAGGAAGGAAGAAAAAAATCCTTGAGGATTAGCTACCCATTGATATACTTAAGGTCATGCGGTGAACAAAAAGTACTTCACATGCCACATGAGGAAAATTCATGATCAATACCAAAACGAAATTGTATATTTCTCTTTCGAGAAGGTTGTGAGTGCAGCGCACCACCATTGGGTAGCAGATGGATTGAAGAGTTCCATTCTGCATGGTTCGAGAAAGTAGTAGAAATTCTCTACTACCATAATTTGAACTAGTCCTAATGAGTGTCTCGAGTATTCAAAAAATATCAAAATAACTAAATATTTATTTGAGAAAGCTAATCCATCATGGAGGAATAGATGGCTCTAGAAATATTTGGATAGAAGCCTCGACCACTTAAAAATAAATCCGGCATTTTGTTAGAATGCCAGAAGAATGGATTGGTCAAGATTTTGGCTTATGAGAAGAGAACGAAGCATGCCGGCAAAGTGACATAATTTTGCAAAGATATTTGGACCCAAGGAAAAACTATGGCATAAAAAATCTTCTATACTTCTAACTTATAAAGTAGTGGTTGAGGATTTGAAGGATGTCAATGATCCGACATGTATATTAACAATTAGGATTTCGAATGTAATCTTGTGTAGAAACCTTTTACAAATATCGATATTAGAGTTCTCAACTATATAGACTTTGATTCACCATGAGATGTTTTAACTGTTTTACTTCATTTAGACACCAGATCAAATATGTCTAATGGCATACTATAGTAGAATCATATTCATCGGTAGTCATTATGTACAAAGTTTTGAAGATGCCTTTGATTATGGTTACATTGAATGAGATTCAGAAGCTTTTCGTAGATTATCTCGTCATAAAATATTGATTAACAATCTATGAAGTACCTTAGACCGAATATTTAAAGAATGATGCAATAGATAGGCCTAGAGTAATAATTGAGTGGAGAAATATCCTTTTTTAGATGGTCAATCACTTCAGTGTTATAGAAAGAAAAATCAATGGCCTCGGTGCATAGGTCTATCAAAGGAAAAAGATGTAGTAAACAAACCTGTCATGGACAAAGGAGATATTCTGAACCTCATATTCCATGTGAATTTTGTATGTCATGATTGGGTCCGAGTTTGGAGAAAACAATGCTTCCATTGCATTTGCAACATGTCAAAACCCTAAGATCGACTATTTTCTTGCTTGATTCTGACATCCAGAGATCATGTTTTGAATTGATGACATCATGAATGACATCACTAATTCTTTACCAATTAATGTCTGGATTATGTTTCTTTAACGAGGGCATTCCAATGATAACTAGATGTACTGGGCTCAATATTACATTGAAACATTGTTGGAGTTTGACGTCTACAAAAGCACACGAACAACACAAGGAAGAAGAAGAAGCTTGGAGCACAACACCCAATACTGAATTTATTACCACTAGAATGTACAAAGATAAGTAGCCCATTAGGGCAATACTTGTATATACAAGCCAGGGGAAAAAAACCTCCTAAGAAGGGAAAAAAGTGTGCGGGCAGTCCTAGAGTGTTCACACACATCACTACCTAAATATATTAAAAAATCCCCCTGGGAGTGACGCGGTGAACAATTAGCTAGCACTCATGTATAAAGAAGTGCCAATCTATGTGGAAATCACTCCACAAAAGGAATTAAGCCCAAAGCTTTGCGAAAAGCTTCAAACTTCTCCCTAGGGAGAGCCTTTATGAAAAGGCCTGTAATGTTCTCCTGCATGGGCACATATGCCAAGTTGATCTTCCTAGCAGAGAACCTCTCCCTGACATAATGATAATGCACCTCAATGTGCTTAGTGCGAGCATGGAACACAGGGTTCCTCGCAATTGCCAATGTGCTTTGACAGGTAGTGAAGATGGTAGTGGTAGAACACTTACCAACACCCTAATGATCCCTAATGCGTCTGAGCCATAAACAGTCAACAGTCATTGTGAAAGCTTCCCTATACTTAGGCTCACAACTGGAAGTGGCCATAGTAGACTGCTTCTTGCTCAACCAAGATATACATCAGCTACCAAGCATGAAGCAAAAGCCACTAGTGGACACACAAGTTTCATAGCAACCAGCCTAGTCTGAGTCAGAAAAAGCATGCAAATCTGGTGGTAGTGATTTCCCCTTGGGATAAAACAACCCAAGTAGCCGAGTACCACTCAAGTAGCGAAAGATGCACTTAACCGCCTGCCAATGCTTGACACTTGGGCAATGCATAAACCTGCTCATCTGTGAGATAGAAAACTGAATATCTCGCCAAGTAATGCATAAGTAAATGAGGCATCCAACAGCCTCGTGATAGAGGACAACATCAAATGCATCTCAAGCATCATGAAGACTCAATCCTAAACCTATCTCCATAGGAGTGACAATAGGCTTACAGTCTTCAAGGCCAAAATGTTGCAATAATGTGTCAATATATTTCATTTGACACAAAGCCATTCCACCATCAACTTGCATAAATTGAATGCCCAAATAGTGATGCAAATGCCCCAAATCAGACATCTCAATGAGGCATGCGAATTAGTCTTATGCTTCTCAATAGGACCAGTGAGCAGCATGTCATCAACATAGACAATAATGATTAGAAGCACATCATTAGCATGCTTAACATATAAGGTGCTCTCAGTTGGATTGTTCTCAAGACCATGTGCAATCAGATAGGCATGTATCTTCTCATACCAAGCACGTGGTGCTTGCTTTAAACCATATAATGCCTTCTTTAACCTGCACACCTGGTTTTCATGCCCTTTCTTCACAAAGCCACGGGGCTGAAAAACATACATTTCTTCATGCAAGTCACCATTTAGAAATGCAGTTTTAATGTCCAACTGATGGGCTGCAAGTGCACAGATGCTTCGAACAGTAGTCATACTGCATGTAGGTGCAAAGGTCTCATCAAAATCAATGCCTATTTCCTGTGCATAACCCTTTGGAAGAAGCCTAGCCTTATACCTATCAGCTATTCCATCAGGCTTATGATTTAGCTTGTAAACCCCCTTAGTGCCAATGGCCTACTTGCCAAGAGGCAAGTCACATAAAGACCAAGTATCATTCTTCATTATAGCATCATATTCAAATTGCATAGCAGCCATCCAAGTTTTTTAATTTTGTGCTTCGCCAAATGAAACAGGCTCAATCTCATCACAGGGACTAGACGCAGCCATAGCATAGCAATTTGATGCAAAATAGGCACTATGAGAGCCTGATCGAGTACGATCTGATAGAGGTACATCTAATTTGCTGTCACGAAAACTTTTCACCTGCCATTTTGGCATAGTTTTTGCCTCCTCAATATCATCTCTCTCATCAATGAGTGCATCATGTAAATCTGGGCCAAAAATGGGATGATCTGCATCATCACATGAAACCTGCAAAGTTTGAAAAGTTGCCTCATTAGGACCAGCACTAGACTCTCCACCTATAAAAAGAGGTAGCAAAGTATCATACATGTCTTTGGAGCTAACAGATGTGTCCTTAGTACATGAAAGCGATGGATGAATAGAATGTTCCACAAGAACATCACGGCTAACCACAATGTGTTTAGTCTTTGGATGATACAGATAATAGCCTTTAGTTTCAAAACTGTACCCAACAAAAATACATTTTACTACTTTATCATCCAATTTTATGTGTTGTTTTTGAGGCATTAATGCATATGCTAAACAACCAAAAATACGTAGATGATCAACAGATGGCTTGCAATCATGCCAAGCCTCATATGGAGTGATAGTCTACAGTGCTTTAGTGGGACACTTGCTAAGTACATATGTTGCACACATGGCAGCCTCAAGCCACAAACTATGTGGTAAAGCCTGACTCTTGACCATACACCTCGCCATCTCCATAAGTGACATGTTCTTTTGTTCAGTAAATCCATTTTTTTGGAGGTGTATATGGCACTGTACCCTAGATTTTTATCGCACATTCAGCTAGAAATGCATTAAAATTAGAACACATATATTCATCTCCTCGATCAGAACAGAGGGTGCCCATTTAACATGCTAACAGGTTTTCAGCCAAAACCAAAAAATGTTTGAAGCACATGAACACTTTGGACTTTGCCTTCAATGGATATACCCATGCATGCCTGGAAAAATCATCGATGAAAGTCACGAAGTAAAGATAATTTCCAAAAGGAGGTGTCTGCATAGGACCACAGACTTCACTATGTATAAGCTTCAATTTCTGAGTAGCGCAAATTGAACCATCTTTTGGAAAGGAGGAACGCTACATTTTGCCCAAAATAGAGCCTTCACAAATATGTTTTTCGGGTGCCTCGAGTTTGGGCAAAGAGGACACCATTACAGATTTTTGCTGGCATAGCAAACTAGTAAAATTCAGAGGACCAAAGTGTGCATGCCAAAGCTTTGCATCTGCCATAGCCTCAGAATCATGTACTGCACATGTCGAATCATTTACAAATCTTTCATAGTCTATGAGCTTTTACGTTCCACGACATAGAATGCCAGAAGCAATTATCACGTGGTCATTCATGATCTGTCATCTAGGGTATCGTCAATACCCTTCCAATCATAGTCTCAAAATCTCACAAAAATTATTGAGCATACTCGAGGTGATTAGGAGTTAAAAACATATTTGCTTTGTGGCATCAAATTTTTGATATGAGTTTTTCTCGACCTTAGAATGCACTATCACTTTGGTTATGGAAAAAGAAGTAGTGAGCAAAGCTACTTCAAAGATTTGTCAAGGATGATAAAATTCAAGGAGGGCAAGAAATGTTAGGAGGTAACCTTTTGCAAGAAACTTTGTGAAATCTATGATTTATTGATCTTGTAAGTATAAAGCTTGGGGTACATTGACAGACAGGCTAGAGTCTTAGCATGCCCCCGAGATAGACAACTGAAGCATTTGAGGTCGTTGGAATCAAGTGCTCCTTCAAATCTTTGATCTTTGTCAAAAAGATATCCATAGAATCTCCTTCATTCATATGCTTTCTCTCCAACTATTTTCAAAGTTTTGAACAAAGGGTTTATAGATCTTATTCACAAGAAGCAGAACAAGAGACTCATAGCAAACTCAAGGAAAACCACAATGAACTAGATTAGTTATAAGGTCATTCGTAAAGCTCTTGAGAAATGTATCTCATAGCTCCTTCAATCATCAATTTACAATGATAAAAAAGGTTTCATTAAAGGTACATTGATCTAAGAAACAATCATGGAGACATTGGAAGGCCCTCATTTTGTTTATTCAAATAAATTTTCCCATTTATTAGATTTGAATTTGACAAAGATTATGAAATATATGTGGAACCTCAACTTGCAATCTCGACGGGCAAGAGGTTCGGAATTAAGTTCATCAAGATGACCTTTACTATCTTGGTGAACCGCTCCAATCGGATAAAGATTAATGAGCTACTTTCATCTCCTACTACCCTCAAGAGATGCATAACACAAGGATTTCCAGTTTCACATATGCTTTTGATCATTGCCTCAAAAAGTCTTAGTTCCTTGGTTGAGCCCTTTGCTACCTCTTTTTACAAGTGGATAGTTAAGTACTGATCCAAATTAGGCAATTTCTTAGCCTTTACTGATTCCATTAAATGATAATGCACATCATTCCATTTTGATGTAGATTTACACGATGCACTTGTAGATGAGGAGCTTCACATAAAGAGGCTAAAACTATGCCTGAAGGTAGGCCACTAGCTTTGGATTTTGTTTTTTTGTGAATAAATTGATCATACCTTCATTGAGAGATTGAACTCTTGAAGAAAAGGAGAAAAACTACGATGAGGACCTTGAATTTTTAGGTCGTGATCTAAAATTTGTTGAACATTACATAACTAGTTATTGATTTGCCAATCAAGAAATTTACATTCATTATTGTTTGGGCATCCCCATCTCAAGGCTTTACCCACAAACCTGACCAACTCCAATGAGATGATAGATTTATAAACGCAGGATCTGTATGGTGCTATTGTATTGATAACCTTGTCTAGATAATCTTCAGGTGCAAAGATGAATAGATGCAAGTTTATTTTCATTATAGCTTTAGTGACTATCTGCTTGAGGCCTTGTGGTAATGCGGTAGGACATGCACTTTGTGTACAACATGCACTTTGTGTGCCTGTGGAAGTTTGTGCATGCCCCCTTGTTGCATGCTTTTGCTTAACTGTGTTCAAGTGCTCGCCACGCTCCTCTCGAGCTGAGCTAAGCTTTCACATAGCTTAATTTCTCTTTGGTAGCTTAATGTCTCTTTCACAATACTCACCTCAGTCGGAGAAAGAAAATGAAGAAGAATAAAGTGAAAAGGATATCAAAGGAGTTTGCAAAATGGAAATGAATAAAATAAAACAATCAATACCTTCTATCAAAAATATTATCTTGAGTATAAAAAGAAATAGAATTGAATGATAGATGAGCTAAAAGAACAAAAGAGAATAAAATAATATTTTCAAGAAAAGGTGATAAATTGAGAGAGAAGGAGAGAGAGGCTGTACAAAACAAAAAATAGAATCATTTTCTTGGAAGAAAAATATGAGAAGCAATGAGACGTCATAAAGAAGATGCAATGATATTTCAAAACCCTAGAATCTAAAACCAAAATCCTTCAAACTTCTTACTAGCTATCAAGTAAAGCAAATGAAGATATCACTAAAGCATTAATGGAAAAATGTAATTGCATGATAGAAGGAAGTAAAGTAGAGGAGAAATCATCAAAAAATCAACCTGAAGAATTGAAATCTATAAATCAAGAATTAGATAAGTTGAAAGATGAACTAAAAAAGGAGCTCGAGCGGTAGTCTAGCAAACATGCTTCAAATGCAATGAGAGGTTTCAGCTGTCTAAATGAGAAATTGAAAAGGAAAAGACTTGAATTGCAATAGCAAAAAGTAGAGCTCTTGAAGGATTTGAATGATGAAAAGCAAACTCAAGCATCTAGCCAAAAGTAGTGATGGAAGATATGGTACCACAAAGACCAATTGAACAAGAAATGCAAAAGTCTCCCATCTAAGAATAGATTGTAGAAGAATAAACAACTAAAGAGATCGAAGTTGTGGAATCATATTCATTTATCCACCAATTTCTCCAAGATAGGGACACAAAGATGAAGTAGATAAGGAAAACACATGATCAATATGAAAATAATATTGTATAATTTTCTTTGGAGTAGGGTGTGAATCCAGCACACCATCATTGGGTAGTAGATGGATTGTGAGTTCCATTCTACATGGTTCCAGAAAGTAGTAGAAATCATCTAGTACGAGAATTTGAACTAGACCTAATGAGTGTCTCGAGTATTAAGAAAACATGGAAATAGCTTACTCTTTATTTGAGAAAGCTAATTCATCATGGAGGAATAGATGGCTAGATAGGAATAGAGGTTCTAGAAAGATCTGGATAGAAGCCTCTAAGGAGTTAAAAACAAATCCCGGATTTTTTCAGAATGTCAGAAGAACAGATTGGCCAAGATTTTGGCAGTTGAGAAGAGAACGAAGTATTCCGGAAAAGTGACATAATTGTGCAAAGATATTTGGACCCAAGGAAGGACTCTGGCCAAAAAAATCTTATATACTTTTAACTTATAAAGCAGTGGTTGAGAATTTGAAGGATGTCAATGATCCTATAGTTATATTAACAGTTAGGATTTCGAATGTAATCTTCTATAATAACCTTTACAAATATTGATATTAGAGTTCTCAACTATATAGGCTTCAATTCTCCATGAGATGCTTTAACTTTTTAACTTCATTTAGACACCAAATTAAATATCTCTAATGGCATACTATAGCAGAATCATATTCGTGGGTAGTCGTTATGTACATATTTTTGAAGATTCCTTTGATTATGGTTACGTTGAATGAGATTCAAAAGCTTTTGGTAGATTACCTCTAGTCGTGAAATCCTGATTAATAGCCTATGAAGTACCTTATACCAAATATTTAAAGAATGATGCAATAGTTGGGCCTAGAGCAATAACTGAATGGAGAAATGCCCTTTGTTAGATGGTCAATTACTGCAATGTTATAGAAGGAAAAACCCATGACCTAGTTGTGCAGGTCTATCAAAGGAAAACGAAGCAGTGAACAAACCTACTTCAAATTTTTGCCAAGGATAAAAAAAATCAAGGAGGGGAAGGAATGTAAGGAGGTAGGTCTTTGCAAGGAAAAGAATGAAAATTTTTTTTAACGTAGTTTATTAGAATATCCCAAACCTTGTAAAAATGAACAAGATTCTTCCTCTTGATGAGTTGTGACTCAAACAATTTTCATGGAATTTTTAGATCTCTTTAATAGGCTTATTTTTAGAATAGAAAATTTTGAGGACCTTTTTTAAGTGTGAACATGGACAAATAGAAAGGTATAGAAGTCAATTTTGATGACTTATTTGTTCAAACTTGTATTTGGAGAATTATGGAGAACTACAAAATTATTTTAGTTATAAATTATGGTAATTAAGTTGTTGTGATGATTTCAAGTTGATTTGGTGAGTATTTTTCATGGATTTATCTTTTTGATTAGTAGTTCTTTGATTGTTTCATACTTTTATGAGTCTAATTCTATGTCCCAAGCTCCATTAACCAAGATATGAACTACCTAATGATTGTGTGAATCTATCATACTCATGATTCTCTCCTCACAGGGATACACGTACTAAAACTTCAAAATAACTTCTCCATTTTCACTTTATTATAAAAAATAGCACATTTTAGTCACAAGAAAGATGGAAAAAGCTCCCTTACAGCCAAACCTACACACAAAAGAAGAAATATCAAGAAACTTTATGAAATCTATGATTTATTCATCTTGTAAGTATAAATCTTGGGGTCAATTGACAAAGAGCAGGCTAGGGTCTTAGTGTGCTCCCGAGATTGACAACTTAAGTGTTTGAGGTTCTTGGTCCTTTATGCTATGATGATTGGAGAGGGCAACTTCAAATTACATCAAACATGAATCTAGAAGACCATTAAAAAAAATCTACACAACTGAGCTATCTAGCCAAATTCCATGAGCAAAAATTGTGCTCCTTCAAATGTTTTACCTTTGTGAAAAAAATATTGATAGAATCTCGTTCATTCATGTTCTCACTCTCCAACTATTTTCAAAGGTTTGAACAAAGGGCTTATAGATCTTATTCACAAGAATCAGAATAAGAGAACTCATAGCTAACTAGAGGAAAATCACAATGCACTAGATTAGTTATAATGTCATTTGTAAAGCTCTTGTGAATTATATATCATAGCTCCTCCAATCATCAATTTACAATGATAAAAAATGTTTCATTAAAGGTACATTAATATAAGAAGGAAGCATGGATACATTAGAAGGCAATGATTTTTTTATTCAAATAAAAGTTCCTAGTTATTAGAGTTGAATTTGACAAAGCTTATGAAATATAAGTGGAACCTCAACTTGCAGTCCTAAAGGGCAAGAGATTTGGAATGAAGCTCATCAAGACGAGATTCAGAAGTTTTTGGTAGATTATCTCTAGTCATGAAGTCTCGATTAACAGCTTATGAAGTATCTTATGCAGAATATTTAAAGTAAGATGCAATGTAGAGCAATAAGTCAATGGAGAAATGCACTTTTTTAGATGGACAATCACTTCAATGTTATAGAAAGAAAAAGCCATGATTTGGTTGCATAGGTCTATCAAAGGAAAAAGATGTAGTGAACAAACCTACTTCAAAGTTTTGTGAAGGATGAAGAAAGACAAGGAGGGGTAGAAATGTAAGGAGTTAGATCTTTGTAAGGAAAAGGATGGAAAATTGTTTAACAAAGTATATTAGAATATCCCAGATCTTGTAAAGATGAGGAAGATTCTTCCTCTTGATGAGTTGTAAGTCAAACAATTTTCATGGAATTTTTAAATCTCTCTTATTGGCTTATTTTTAGGATAGAATCTTTTGACGACTTCTTTAAGTGTGAACATGGATAAATACAGAGGTGTGCAAGTCAACTTTGATTACTTATTTTCTTCAATCTTGTATTTGGAGAATTAAGGAGAACTACAAAGCTATTTTAATTACTATTTCCCATCATTAAGCTTTTATGATGATTTCAAGTCGATTTTGTGAGTATTTTTCATGGATTTATCTTTGTCATTAGTAGTCCTTTGACTCTTTCATGCTTCTATGAGTCGTATTCTATTTTCCAAGCTCCATTAATGAAGATATGAAATCTTTCCTAATGACTATGTGAATCTATCATAATCATGATTCTCCCCTCATAGGGAGACAGGTAATAAAACTTCAAAATAACTTCTGCATTCTCTTTATTATAAAAAATAGCACACCTTAGGTACAAGAAAGACTAAAAAAAGCTTACTTATAGCCAAACCTACACACAAATGAAGAAACTTTGTGAAGTCTATGATTTATTGACCTTGTAAGTATAAACCTTGGGGTCCATTGACAAGTCTTCGCATGATCCTGAGATTGACAACTTAAGTGTTGGAGGTCCTTAGTCCTTTATGCTATGATTGGAAAGTGCAACTCTAAAGTACTTCAAACATGAATCTATAAGATCCTTAAGAATAATCTGCACGAGTGACCTATCTAGTAAGATTTCATGAGTAGAAAACAAGTGCTCCAACAAATCTTTGATCTTTGTGAAAAAGATATCGATAGAATATCCTTCATTCATATGCTCACTCTCCAACTATTTTCCAAGGTTTGAGCAAAGGGTTTATAGATCTTATTCACAAGAAGCAGAATAAGAGACTCATAGCAAACTGGAGGAAAATCACAATGCACTAAAGTAGTTATAAGGTCATTCATAAAGCTGTTGTGAATTGTATCTAATAGCTCCTCCAATCATAAATTTACAATGACCAAGAAGGTTTCTTTAAAGGTACATTGATCTAAGAAGGGATCATGGACACATTAGAAGGCCTTGATTTTTTTTTCAAATAAAAGTTCCCATTTATTATAATTGAATTTGACAAAGCTTAGGAAATATAACAGGAACCTCAACTTGGAGTCCACAATGGGAAGAGATTTGGAATGAAGTCAATTAAGATGACAGAATTGAATGATAGATGAGCTAAAAGAACAAAAGAGAATAAAACAATCTTGTGAAGAAAAGGTTACATAGGTTGAGAGAGAGGTTGTACAAAGCAGAAATAGAATCATTTTCTCGGAAGAAAAATATGGGAATAATTCAAAATTCATAAAGAAGATGGAAGGACATTTCAAAACCCTAGAATCTAGAAACAAAATCCTTCAAACTTCTAACGAGCAATTGAGTAAACCAAATGAAGAGATCCCTAAAGCATTAATGGAAGAATGTAATTGCAAGATAGAAGGAAGTAAAGTAGAGGAGAAATCATCAAAAAGTGAAGCTGAAGAATTAAAGTCTATAAAGAAAGAATTAGACAAGTTGAAAGATGAACTGAAAGATACAAAGGAGCTAGAGTGGTAGGCTAGCTAACATGCTTCAAATTCAATGAGAGATTTGAGTCGTCTGAGTGAGAAAGTGAAAAAGAAAAGACTTGAATTGCAATACCAGAAAGTAGAGCTCTTGAAGGAGTTTGAATGATGAAAACAAAAGTTAAGCATCTAGCCAAAAGTAGTGATGGAAGATATGGTACCTTAAAGACCAATTGAAGAAGAAATGTAAACCTCTCCCATCTAAGAATAGATTGTAGAATAATAAAGAACTAAAGAAATAGAAGATGTGGAATTGGATTCATTTGTCCACCAATTGCTTCAAGATAGTGACACATGGATGAGTTACATAAGGAAATTTTATGATCAATATGAAGACAAAACTATATAATTTTCTCTCGAGTAGGGTGTGAGTCCAACACACCACCATTGGGTAGCAGATGGATTTAGAGTTCCATTCTGCATGGTTCTAGAAAGTAGTAGAAATTATCTATTTCCATAATTCGAACTAGTCCTAATGATTGTCTCGGATATGAAGAAAATATGGAAATAACTAAATATTTATTTGAGAAATCTAATCCATCATGGAGGAATAGATGGCACGATAGGAATAGAGATTCTAGAAAGATCTGGATAGAAGCCTCTAACAAAATAAATCTCACAATCTTTTAGAATGACAAAAGATCAAATTGGCCAATTTTTTGGTAGATTGGAAGAGAATGAAGCATTCTGGCAGATTGACACAATTTCCCAAAGATATTTGGACCCAAGGAAGGACTCTGGCCAAAAAATCCTATATGCTTTAAACTTATAAAGCAGTGGTTGAAGATTTACTTTTCTGATTCATTTAGACACCAAATCAAATATATCTAATGGCATACTATACTAGAATCATATTCATGGGTATTCATTATGTACATATTTTTGAGGATGCCTTTGATTATGGTTTCTTTGAACAAGATTTAGAAGCTTTTGATAGATTATGTCTAGTCATGAAACCTCAATTAACAGCTTATGAAGTGCGGTATACCG
Source organism: Ceratopteris richardii (assembly GCA_020310875.1). NCBI lineage: Eukaryota > Viridiplantae > Streptophyta > Polypodiopsida > Polypodiales > Pteridaceae > Ceratopteris > Ceratopteris richardii. Next base: position 119,211,824 of record CM035432.1, on the reverse strand, counting down.
AATATTTAAAGAAAGATGCAATAGATAGCCTAGAGCAATAATTCAATTGAGAAATGCATTTTTTTTTAGATGGTCAATCACTACAATGTTATAGAAAGAAAAATTCATGACCTCGTTGCATAGGTCTATCAAAGGAAAAAGAAGTAGTGAAAAAACCTACTTAAAAGTATTGTCAAGGATAACAAAAGCCAAGGAGGGGAAGAAATGTTAGGAGGTATCTCCTTGCAAGGGAAAGGATGGAAAATGCTTTTAACATAGTAAATTAGAACATCCCAAATCTTGTAAGGTTAGCAAATGAATATTCAATTACAATTAATGTTAAGGAAGACCGAAGGAAAGTGACAGGCCAATAGAATACTACGCCTGCACACAATGGTTGCTAGCACTTCCACTCCCATCAAATCTCCTCAAGATCTATTTATGGAGTGCTTGGATAGTACAGACTACAAAGGTCATACAGATCTATATGACCTAATCAGTGGAGTCCCTAATCTTGAAGGGATGCTAACCATGAACTCGTATGTGCTCCATGAGATTACTGATTTCTTGGAATTCTTTATCTTATGATATGCTATAGATATTCTAGCCTATGAATGTAAATGAGTCCCTTGTGACCTACTTTTTTACATCCATAAAGGAGATGACGTCTTTTCAAAGTTCCTAAAGCATTTCATGGCTATTTCTCAAGCTGTAGGGCACTTGTTAGATGACATAGTGCCATTAATTAAGAAATTAAATAGGAAGAGGAAGATGGGAAGAAAACATATATCCAATGTCGCAACAACAATATGAAGAGCCCAAACCTACACCCATGGACATACGCCATTTTGTTACTGGGGGTTTTGTAGATGATAGAAAGGAACCACAAACAGAATCTCTTAACTTATCAGAATAGGGTAAAAAAATTCATAGACAATTTTCCCATTGTATAGCAGACAAATCTAAGGAATCTAGGAGTTCAAAAAGTTGTCCACCCTCCAACTTGGAGGCCCTGGAACCCACTCTATAAGAGGTAGGGATGGAAATGCTTTTTGCGCTGCTTGTTGATGAAGAAGAATTCTTATTCTTACTTGATATTTAGAAGGCATCTCTTCTGTGCCTCCATGAATGCCTAGGTATTTTTTGCTCAATGTCGAATGTTCACATGGACAATGCTTTTGATAGAATTGAAAAATCCACCATTCCATTTTGTGATTCAGTTGCAAAGACCATTGTGTTTTTGTACGAGGAGATTTTGAGTGATGCCAACCAAAATGCCACTAAACAAGATCTGGCCATAGCAAGGGAAAGAATTTCGGAGAAGATTTATTGTGGAGCAAATTGGCATGGTTCACTCTTCCATTCCACTAGATGCAATGGGAAGAGGATAGGATGAAGATAGGCTTCAAGATGTAAGTATCTAATGACATTTATGATTCAATATGTTTCGTATTTGTACTCCATAAATTTCTATGTGAAAGAAGCAATTTGAAGTCGATAAATTTGCAACAAGGAGTGGTGGTGATCGGGTTGCCTATGGCAGTGGCCCTTCCTTGGCAAACTACTAAACAAGGACTTTTCCCCTCAAGGACACTTCATGACTTGGTTTTTGAAGGCCTTGGGAAACCTTTTGTGCCTATCTACAATAATGGAAGGCACCAACTATGTAGTTTTGGTTAGGAAGTCCTTTGCCCTTACTACCCTAGGACTTATCTTTAGAGGAAAAATATTAGGTCAAATAGGAGTAGCTTTGGGTCTTGGATTGATAGACCCCTATTTAATTTCCCAATTAGTTGAGACTTACCAATCGCCACTATCTTTTGAAACAAGAAATAATGTAGTGGAGAGGCTCAAGGCCAAGAGCCAATCATAAAAATTCAAAATAGCAATTATGCTTTTCTTAATTCTCATGTGCATTCAACTTTCTATTGTGTCTTTGTTTATGGCAACTTCATATGTTTTGCATAGTTAAATCAATGTTTCCTTTAAGCTTATGTTGGCCAAAGTGCTTGTAATGGCCTAGGAATGCCAAAAAAAGGTTTATCTTAGAAACACGTGATTGGGCCCTACAAAATTTTTGCAAGGCCCAATCAGCCGTTTCTTTGCCACGCCTATTTTTGCATTCCTAGGCCATTGCAAGCACTATGGGGACAAAATATAAAGTCCATCTACATCAACTATAAGATAAACTTGATGAACAGTGTGCAAGACTCTTCTTATGTGCAATGAGTAGAGAGCATTTGGACTCCTATGGGTGCAAATAAACATGCATCAAGGTATAAGTACATGTAAGTATGCATAAAGCTTATTACTCTCTTGTGCAAAGGGTTTTCATGAATTGTATCTTAGATAAGGTAGAACATATCCTCCAATGTCCATGCCTTGTGGTTTGATGGCTTAGAATAGCCAAAAAAAAGGCCTCCCATAGAAACCTAGGATTGGGCCCTACAAAATGTTTGCAGGGCCCAATCCCGTGTTTCTTTGGTAGGGTGCTATTTTTGGCCATTGCAAGCATCCTAAGCACAAAATAGGCACCCCATGTACATGAAATAAATAGTGTGGAAGACTAATATACTCATGTCTAATGAGAAAGAGACACTTTTAGTGTGAGAAAGACTTGAATGATGTGTGTCTGACTCTCCTCCCATCCATATATAACCTCTTGTACTCAAAAAATAGCAATGATATACTCTAATAATAGCAATGATCTGGAATAGTCTAGAGTGAACATATGGCCATCATTCTCTTTTTGAATTTCTGTTGTGGCTGTAGCTATTAGAGATTTTTGTGTAATGAAGACGGCTCTATTAAGTTTTTCAATATGCAATTGAGTCTTCGAGTGTAAATGATCAACACCTTATTTTCTATCTCACATTGCTTATTCTCCATGAAAATCTTCTTTTGTAAGTTTCAAGGGTTTGTGACATAAATGCATCCTCGAGAGTCTTTGAAAATTGAATACCTTCGTTAAACTTCCTTATCAATTCTATTGTTAAACATAAGATCGTTCTATTGCGTAATCTGGAAACTTACATTCATTAAACGTCGCACACGTTTTGATATATTGCAGACAAAATATCGGGAAATACAAATGATCAACGAGAGCAAAAAGGGTTAGCCCTTGATGATCCAGGAATTCAACAACACACCCCTCCTTCACTACAGTCTTGTTTTACGCTGCCATCATCATCTGAGATTGATTTTGACAAAGCTTATCATAGATTAGAGTGGGACTTCATCTTGCAATCCCTGAGGAGAATGGGCTTTGGAATTTTCATTAAAATGATCTTCACGCTCTTTGTGAGCACCTTAGCTTGGATCAATATCAACTGGGAACTCTATTCTCTTATCACCCTCAAGAGACCTTGTCTGATCACCGCAATAATTTTTTTCATGTCTGTAGATGGTCTAGATTCCTTGGCCAAGCACCACACTTAGTAGGGCAACATTAAGATCCTTTCTTTTATGCAATAACCAGATCAGATAGTGCTAATGCTTTTTATAAATGACACAAACATCTTTCTGCATAATGTGATTAATTATGTCTCCTTTTTTTTGTGTCCAACAATATTTTGCTTTATAAAATCATGTTCTGGATGCCATTAGAGTACGCATCACACGTACTCGGTTTTCTTTTGGGCAAAGTGTATTGTCTTTTGCTACACAACATCATCGTAATGTTGTTGTAGCAAGAGACAATACATTCTGCCCGAAACAAAATTTGCAGATATGGTCATTGGTATGGGCATCGATACTCTTAGCATAGCCATCGGTATGCATGATGGTACGCAGAGAAAGGCCACATGTATAAGTGCTAGTATAGGCATCGGTATAGGCATCTATATGGGCACGTATACTGGTGATTTGTTACCAACACGTATATCGATCCTTATACCTATGTTGGGGCGAAATTGCATCCGTGCATTTGTCTCGGTTGAAGTCTCAATACATGTTTGATATGTTGTAGTGTCACTCTTCAACTATCTTTGAAGGTTTGAAGAAAGGGTTTATAGATCTTATTCATAAGAAGCAAAACAAGAGACCCATAGCAAACTCGAGGAAAATCACAATGCACTAGAGTGGTTATAATGCCATTCTAAAGTTCTTCTGAATTGTATCTCGTAGCTCCTCCAATCATCAATTTATAATGATAAAAAATGTGTCATTAAAGGTTAAATAATATAAGAAGCAATCATGGATACATGGGAAGCCCTTGATTTTTTTATTGATTCAAATAAAAGTTCCCATTAATTAGAATTGCACTTGACGAAGCTTATGAAATATAAGTGGTACCTCAACTTGTAGTCCCGAAGGGCAAGAGCTTTGGAATGAGTGTTATAACTCGATTCTTTGGGATCACTTGTAACGGTTAGATTTCTTATGAGCATGAGATTTCCCAAACTCATCTAGCCATCCCACCACCAGAAATGAATTGTGAGAGGCTCAAGAAGTAGGAAATTTATAAAAGCTTCATAGAAAAAGAACAGCCCTGTTCACAACTTGTTGCCACTAGAACAAAATTTTCCTTTTCTTATGGACACAATATTTAATGAAAATAACATGCACAGATATCTTCAATGATATGTTGCTCGATATGTCGGTCGAGTAGACATCCTATTTTCCAATGCTTAACACTGCATGCCCTAAGAAAATTTAAGACAAAAATTGCAAAAGAGGGGTATAGTGATGGCGATATAGGTGCATGAGAATTTTCTTTTTTCTATATATTTCTTATCACAATGTCCTATTTACTCATTTTAGCTAAAATACAAATTATTCTACTTGATTTTTCTTAGAAGAGCAATCAATTCTTACAAAAGCGATTGGTTAATACAATTAATAAATAAAAAATTTATCGTTTATGTCCACATGTGAACACATCAGCGTAGACATATCCATACACACAACAACAAACATTCATAGAAAGATATATAGATACATATGCACACATAAACATGGATATATATTTGAACGTACACATAAATATACACATATAAACACACACACACACATACACCATACACCATACGTAACATACATACACATAATTATGTTCACACATACGTATTACATATAAACATAAATACACATATGCTTACATACATACAATACTTACATACAACCACAGATAGGGGCAAACACAAAGACATAAAACGTACAGACTTATACATACACACCAAAATACCTCAAGAAGAAGTAATTACACCATCAACCTGAATTCTGAAACAATATCAGGAAAGAAAAAGGAAGGAAGAAAGAAATCCTTGAGGATTAGCTACCCATTGATATAGTTAAGGTCATGATCAATATGAAAACGAAATTGTATATTTCTCTTTGGAGAAGGGTGTGAATGAGGAGATGAAGAGAGATACCACAATTGGGTAGCAGATGGATTGGGACTTCCATTCTGCATCGTTCGAGAAAGTAGTACCATAATTTGAACTAGTCCTAATGAGTGTCTCGAGTATTCAAAAAATATGGAACTAACTAAATATTTATTTGAGAAAGCTAATCCATCATGGAGGAAAAGATGGCTCGATAGGAGTAGAGATTCTAGAAATTTGGATAGAAGCCTCTGACCACTCAAAAATAAATCCAGCATTTTGTCAGAATGTTACAAGAATGGATTGGCCAAGATTTTGGCTTATGAGAAGAGAACGAAGCATGCCGGGAAAGTGACATAATTTTGCAAAGATATTTGGACCCAAGGAAGGCCTATGGCCAAAAAAATCTTATATACTTTTAAATTATAAAGCAGTGGTTGAGGATTTGAAGGATGTCAATTATCCTACATGTATATTAACAATAAGGATTTCGAATGTAATATTGTGTAGAAATCTTTACAAATATCGATATTAGAGTTCTCAAATATATAGGCTTCAATTCTCCATGAGATGTTTTAACTTATTTACTTCATTTAGACACCAAATCAAATATTTCTAATGGCATACTATAGCAGAATCATATTCATGGGTAGTCGTTATGTACATAATTTTGAAGATGCCTTTGATTATGGTTACATTGAACGAGATTCAGAAGCTTTTTGTAGATTATCTCTAGTCATGAAATATTGATTAACAACCTATGAAGTACCTTATACCGAATATTTAAAAAATGATGCAATAGATAGTCCTAGAGAAATAATTCAGTGGAGAAATACCCTTTTTTAGATGGTCAAGCACTTCAATGTTAAAGAAAGAAAAATCCATGACCGGGGTGCACACATCTATCAAAGGAAAAAGAAGTAGTGAACAAACCTCTGATGGACAAAGGAGATATTCTTAACCTTATATTCCATTGACTTTTGTATCTCATGATTGGTTCCAATTGAGGAGAAGAAAATGCTTCCATTGCATCCACAACGTGTCGAAACCCTAAGATGGACTACCTTTTTTCTTGATTCTGACATCCATAGATCATGTTTTGAATTGATGAAATCATCGATGACATCACTAATTCGTTCCCAATTAACGTCTCGATTATGTTTCTTTAATGAGAGAATTCCAATGATAACTAGATGTACTTGGCTCAATATTACATTGAAACATTGATGGAGTTTGACGTCTGCAGAACACATTGCATGATCCTAAGATTGGGCACTAATCGCAACTGCCGCTTTCAGCATAGGGAGCACTCTAGGTTTAAATAGCAAAGCTTTGTCCTGTAGTAAGGCATGTCCTTCTTTGTAATGAAAAGAAAATGCTTAGTGTGGCTGCATAAGCTCACTTGAACGTCAGAAATTCTCTTTTTGAGTCTTTGTTGTGGTTGTAGCTATTAGAGATTTTCCTGTAATTCAGTCTTTTAAGTTTTTCAATATGTAATTCAGTCATCGAGTGTAAATGATCAACACCTTATTTTTTTATCTCACATTGCTTATTCTGTACGAAAATTATCGTTTGTAAGTTTCAAGGTTTTGTGACATAAATGCATACTTGAGAGTCTTTGAAAATCGAATACCTTTGTTAAAATTCCTTATCAATTCTATCGTTAAGCATAAGATTGTTCTATTGCGTAATCTGGACACTTACATTCATTAAGCGTCACACAAATTTTGATATATTGCAGAAAAATTATCGGGAAATATAAATGATCAACGGGAGCAAAAAGGTTTAACCCTTGATGATCCAGGAAATCAACGACACACACCTCCTTCACTTCAGTCTTGTTTTACGCTGCCATCATCATTTGAGCTTGATTTTGACAAAGCTTATGACAGATTAGAGTGGGACTTCAACTTCCAATCCCTGAGGGGAATGGGCTTTGGAATGATGGGCTTGGATCAATATCAACTAGCAGCTCTAATCTCTTATTACCCTCAAGAGACCCTGTCTGATCACCGCAATAATTTTTTTCATTTCTATAGATGGTCTCGATTCCTTGGCCTAGCACCACACTTAGTAGGGCAACATTAAGATACTTTCTTTTATGCAGTAACAAGATCAGATAGTGCTAATGATTTTTATAAATGACACAAACATATTTCTCCATAATGCAATTAATTTTGTCTCCCTATTTTGAAATTGTTTGGAAATTTTATGCACTAACTTTGGATCTAATGTGAACCATTATAGAATTATTTCATAAATCACTCTTAAAATTGTTTCCACTAATTTTATCATTGAAAAATGTTGCAAAGTTATGGCCTCTAGTGAAGTATTTTGCCTTCTAGACATCACAATGGGATTAGGAAACATGATGAATCAGATATGGGAATGTGTGTTCCACAATGGTGAGTACCAAAACCAGAAGATTCACCTCATACTTGTCAATTTGCAGAGATGTGAGGGTATGACGAGCATGAGCAAATGAAGTGCACAAGTGAATGAGTGAGAAGCACACAAGCATGCACACACATACACACACATGCACACAAGGCAAGAACAAAGAGAGGAACAATGTAATGCTTTCAATTACAAGAGATCTCTATCACAAAAGCTTCAATCTCTACAAAGCCCACCTCAAAAATGAGATCTCTAGCTCTTTTTATAGTTTTTCACTAGTTGTGGCCCTGGACAAACATAATGTTCGACCTAGTTACAAATTAGGTTCTAGGGTCTATTTGAAGGCTCAAATAGAATCTAAACATTATGAAAATTGGTATATAGATACTTGTACTCTTGAAGCTCAAGGACTCCTTGGCTTGAAAAAAAAATTGACTCTAATCTACCGAAAATGGTATTTACATTATGAGTGTAGTGATACTAATCACTATTTGATGTAAAGTTAGATTCATTGTGAACAATTGCTTCGGCCTTCTTGGTAGAATATTCTTGACTAGTCTATCTCCTTATTCCTTGCTGCTCTTCTCTTTTGAGGCTCTCTTATCTACTCATTCCTAATTACTGGCAAACACTCCCCCTATCATTCCTAACAAACCTTTATGCTATAGGATGGTCAATGCAATACTCAAGGACATATGTTGCTAGTTCATGTTTGCATAGTCTTAATCCTTTTCCTCGATCAAACTACAACGCATCCTCGTTGATGGCACTGGGAATATTCAAGTGTGGAATCATGTAATATTCATAATACATTACTTGCTTGCATGCGAATGACTAAAGCAGGTGTGTTGATTTAGGAGTGAATACTTCATAGTGATACTCCTAAAAAACATGTAGTAAACATGGTTTTGAATGTTTTCTTATGCCAAGATGGAAGATATCTGATGTAGGCATGCCAAGCATAAGCCAAATAAATGCTGGAGGTCATAGTCATGTCGTGCACAAGATTGTAGTTGCCATCTATAAAACTAGGGAGGGCAATTTACGAGGGCTATGTATTGCAAAATGTTTTGAAAATTATTCACATCATTTTAAGGATTTTCACAATCATTTGTGCCATGACATCCGGTATAGGCTTTAAGCCAGGGATCTAGTGACGTATAGTGGCCTTCATATGAGATATGGAAGCTCCTCCCTGTAGTGGCACGTTGTATGGATAATTGAGCCACTCCTAGCACTATGCATTATTCTGTATCTTGATGGCAATGGATTTGCATGATCTATGCCTTGGCATTGCTCCATGTGCTGGTAAGTCTTCTAGGTCAAATTGTGTACAAAAGTGGGGGTTTTCTTCATGACTCTCTGAATTTTTGCATTATAATCCAGCAAAATCACAAAATATGCCTCGTACTAGAGTTCTATCGTTAAACGTAAGATCGTTCTATTGCGTAATCCGGACACTTACATTCGTTAAACGTCGCACAAGTTTTGATCTAATGCAGACAAAATATCGGGAAGTATAAATGATCAACGGGAGCAAAAAGGTTTAGCCCTTGATGATCCAGGAATTCAACGACACTCACCTCCTTCACTACAGTCTCGTTTTACGCTGCCATTATCATCTGAGATTGATTTTAAGGATGCTTATGATATATTAGAGTGGGACTTCATCTTAAAATCCATGAGGGGAATGGGCTTTGGAATGATGCTCATTAAAATGATCTTCACCCTCTTTGTGAGCACCTCAGCTGATATTGTAGCTCTAATCTCTTATTACTCTCAAGAGATCCTGTTTGATCACCGCAATAATTTTTTTCATTTCTACAGACGGTCTCGATTCCTTCGCCAAGCACCACACTTAGTAGGGAAACATTAAGATCCTTTCTTTTATGCAATAACCAGATCAGATAGTGCTAATGCTTTTTATAAATGACACAAACATTTTTCTCCATAATGCGATTAATTGTCTCTCCCTATTTTGAAATTGTTTGGAAATTTTATTCACTAACTTTGGATCTAATGTGAACCATTATGAGACTAATTTATAAGTCACTCTTAAAATTGCTCCCTTTTATTTTAGCATTGAAAAAGGTTGCAAAGTTCTGGCCTCTAGTAAAGAATTTCGGCTTCTAGACATCGCAATGGGATCCAAAAACATGATGAATCAGAGATGGGATTATAGCTATTTACTCATTTTAGTTAAAATAAAAATTATTATAATTGATTTTTCTTAGAAGAACAATCACTTCTTACAAAAGCGATTGATTAATACAATTAATAAATAAAAAATTTATCGTTTATATCCACATATATACATACACATGTGAACACATCAGCGTAGACACATGCATACACACGACAACAAACATTCATAGATACTTATGCACACATAAACATGGATATATATTTGAACATACACATAAATATTCACATATAAACACAAACACACACCATACACATGCATACATCCTTAGATACACCATACGTAACATACATACACATAAAATTATTTTCACACATATGTATTACATATATACGTAAATAAACATATGCTTACATACATACAATACTTACCTACAACCACAGATAAGGGCAAACACAAAGAGATAAAACGTACACACTTATACATACCCACCAAAATACCTCAAGAAGATATAATTACATCATCAACCTAAATAGCAGGAAAAAAAAGGAAGGAAGAAAAACATCCTTGAGGATTAGCTACCCATTGATATACTTAAGGTCATGCGGTCAACAAAAAGTACTTAACATGCCACATAAGGAAAATTCATGATCAATATGATAACGAGATTGTGTGAATCCAGCGCACCACCATTGGGTAGCAGATGGATTGGAGAGTTCCATTCTGCATGGTTCGAGAAAGTAGTACAAATTCTCTACGATCATAATTTGAACTAGTCCTAATGAGTGTCTCGAGTATTCAAAAAATATGGGAAAAATTAAATATTTATTTGAGAAAGCTAATCCATCATGGAGGAATAGATGGCTCGATAGGAGTAGAGATTCTAGAAGCCTCTGACCACTTAAAAATAAATTCGGCATTTTGTCAGAATGCCAGAAGAATGGATTGGCCAAGATTTTGGCTTATGAGAAGAGGACGAAGCATGCCGGCAAAGTGACATAATTTTGCAAAGATATTTGGACCTAAGGAAGGACTATGGCCAAAAAAATCTTCTATACTTTTAACTTATAAAGCAGTGGTTGAGGATTTGAAGGACGTCAATGTATATTAACAATTAGGATTTCGAATGTAATCTTATGTAGAAACCTTTACAACTATCGATATTAGAGTTCTCAACTATATAGGCTTCGATTCTCCATGAGATGTTTTAACTTTTTTACTTCACTTAGACACAAAATCATATATCTAATGGCATACTATAGAAGAATCATATTCATCGGTAGTCATTATGTACATACTTTTGAAAATGCCTTTGATTATGGTTACATTGAACGAGATTCAGAAGCTTTTCGTAGATTATCTCTTGTCATGAAATATTGATTAACAATCTATGAAGTACCTTATACCGAATATTTAAAGAATGATGCAATAGATAGGCCTAGAGTAATAATTGAGTGGAGAAATATCCTTTTTTAGATGGTCAATCACTTCAGTGTTATAGAAAGAAAAATAAATGACCTCGGTGCACAGGTCTATCAAAGGAAAAAGAAGTAGTGAACAAACCTATCATGGACAATGGAGACATTCTGAACCTCATATTCCATGTGATTTTTGTATCTCATGATTGGTTCTGAGTTTGGACAAAACAATACTTCCATGCATTCGCAGTGTGTCGAAACCCTAAGATCGACTATCTTCTTGCTTGATTCTGACATCCAGAGATCATGTTTCAAATTGATGACATCACCGATGACATCACTAATTCTTTCACAACTAACATCTGGATTATGTTTCTTTAACGAGGGCATTCCAATGATGACTAGATGTACTCGGCTCGATATTACATTGAAACATTGTTGGAGTTTGACATCTATGGAAGCACAGGAACAACACAAGGAAAACGAAGAAGCTTGGAGCACAACACCCAATACTGAATGTATTAACACTAGAATGTACAAAGATAAGTAGCCCATTAGGGAAATAGGCGTATATACAACCTGGGGAAAAAAACCTCCTAGAGTGTTCACACACATCACTACCTAAATATATCAAAAAATCCCATCCGGGAGTGGTGCAGTGAACAAGTAGTTGGCACTCATGTATAAGGAACTACCAAGCTATGTGGAAATCACGCCACAAAAGGAAGCAAGCCTAAAGCTTTGCGAGAAGCTTCAAACTTCTCTTAGGCAGAGCCTTCATGTAAAGGTCTACAATGTTCTCCTGCATGGGCACATATGCCAAGCTGATCTCCCTAGTAGAGAACCTCTCCCTGACATAATGATAATGCAACTCAAGGTGCTTAGTGTGAGCATGGAACCTAGGGTTCCTTGCAACTGCCAATGCACTCTGACTGTCACTGAAGATGGTGTTGGCAGAAAACTGACCAAAACCCGAATTAACCATAAGCCATGTGAGCCATACACACTCAACAGTCACTGTGAAAGCTGTCGTATACTCAGCTTCAAAACTAGAAATGGCCACAGTAGGCTGCTTCTTGCTCAACCAAGATATACATGAGCTAGCAAGCATGAAGACAAAAGCCACTAGTGGACACACGAGTCTCATAGCAACCAGCCCAGTGTGAGTCAGAAAAAGCATGCAAATCTAGCGGTAGTGATCCTCCTTGGGATAAAACAACCCAAGTAGCCGAGTACCACTCAAGTAGTGAAAGATGCGCTTAACCGCCTGCCAATGCTTGACACCTGGGCAATGCATAAACCTACTCCTCTATGAGATAGCAAACTGAATATCTAGCCAAGTAATGCATAAGTAAATCAGGCATCCAATAGCCTGCTGATAGAAGACAACATCAAATGCATCTCCAAGGAAGGAAGGACTTTGTAAGTTTTAAGGGTTTGTGACATAAATGCATACTCGAGTCTTTGGAAATCGAATACCTTCGTTAAACTTCCTTAACATTTCGATCGTTAAACGTAAGATCGTTCTATTGTGTAAAACGTCGCACAAGTTTTGATCAACGGGAAATATAAATGATCAACGGGAGCAAAAAGGTTTAGCCCTATACGATCCAGGAACTCAACGACACACACCTCCTTCACTACAGTCTCGTTTTACGCTTCCATTCTGGTTTTACGCTTCCATCATCATCTGATACCATTAACCCATACTTGTTAAAATGTATTGGTGAAGACGGTGTGGGAGAGTGTTATAACTCGATTCTATGGGATCACTTGTGACAGTTAGATTTCTTATGAGCATGAGATTTCCGAAACTCATCTAGCCATCCCACTACCAAAAATGAATTCTGAGAGGCTCAAGAACTAGGAAATTTAGAAAAGCTTCATAGAAAAAGAACACCCCTGTTCACAACTTGTTGCCACTAGAACAAAATTTTCGTTTTCTTATGGGCATAAAATTTAATGAAAAAGACCAGCATAGATACACTCAATGATATGTTGCTCGGTATGTCTGTCGGGTAGACATCCTATTTTCCAATGCTTAACACTGCATGCCATAAGAAAATTTAAGACAAAAATTGCAAAAGAGGGGTATATTGATGGCGATATACATGCCTATAGCTTCAATTAAATGAGAATTTTCTTTTTTCTATATATTTCTTATCAAAATGTCCTATTTACTCATTTTAGTTACGATAAAATTTATTCTAATTGATTTTTCTTAGAAGAACAATCACTTCTTACAAAAGCGATTGATTAATACAATTAATAAAACAAACTTTATCGTTTATATCCACATGTATACATACACATGTGAACACATCAGCGTAGAAACATGCATACACACAAGAACAAACATTCATAGACAGATATATAGATACATATGCACACATAAACATGGATATATATTTGAACATACACATAAATATACACATATAAACACACACACCATACACATGCATAATCCTTAGATACACCATGCGTAACATACATACACATATAATTATTTTCACACATACGTATTACATATATACGTAAATAAACATATGCTTACATACATACAATACTTACATACAACCACAGATAGGGGCAAACACAAAGACATAAAACGTAAACACTTATACATACACACCAAAATACCTCAAGAAGAAATAATTACATCAACCTAAATTCTGAAACAATATCAGGAAAAAAAAAGGAAGGAACAAAAAAAATCCTTGAGGATTAGCTACCCATTGATATACTTAAGGTCATGCGGTGAACAAAAGGTACTTCACATGCCACATGAGAAAAATTCATGATCAATACCAAAACGAAATTGTATATTTCTCTTTCGAGAAGGTTGTGAGTCCAGCGCACCACCATTGGGTAGCAGATGGATTGGAGAGTTCCATTCTGCATGGTTCGAGAAAGTAGTAGAAATTCTCTACTACCATAATTTGAACTAGTCCTAATGAGTGTCTCGAGTATTCAAAAAATATCAAAATAACTAAATATTTATTTGAGAAAGCTAATCCATCATGAAGGAATAGATGGCTCGATAGGAATCGAGATTCTAGAAATATTTGGATAGAAGCCTCGGACCACTTAAAAATAAATCCGGCATTTTGTTAGAATGCCAGAAGAATGGATTGGTCAAGATTTTGGCTTATGAGAAGAGAACGAAGCATGCCGGCAAAGTGACATAATTTTGCAAAGATATTTCGACCCAAGGAAAAACTATGGCAAAAAAAATCTTCTATAGTTCTAACTTATAAAGTAGTGGTTGAGGATTTGAAGGATGTCAATGATCCGACATGTATATTAACAATTAGGATTTCGAATGTAATCTTGTGTAAAAATTTTTACAAATATCGATATTAGAGTTCTCAACTATATGGACTTCGATTCTCCACGGGATGTTTTAACTTTTTTACTTCATTTAGACACCAGATCAAATATTTCTAATGGCATACTATAGTAGAATCATAGTCATCGGTAGTCATTATGTACATAGTTTTGAAGATGCTTTTGATTATGGTTACATAGAACGAGATTCAAAAGCTTTTCATAGATTATCTCTACTCATGAAATATTGATTAACAATCTATGAAGTACCTTAGAACGAATATTTAAAGAATGATGCAATAGATAGGCCTAGAGTAATAATTGAGTGGAGAAATATCCTTTTTTAGATGGTCAATCACTTCAGTGTTATAGAAAGAAAAATCAACGACCTGGCTGCATAGGTCTATCAAAGGAAAAAGAAGTAGTGAACAAACCTATCATGGACAAAGGAGATATTCTGAACCTCATATTCCATGTGAATTTTGTATGTCATGATTGGTTCCGAGTTTGGAGAACACAATGCTTCCATTGCATTTGCAACATGTCAAAACCCTAAGATCGACTATTTTTCTTGCTTGATTCTGACATCCAAAGATTTTGTTTTGAATTGATGATATCATCAATGACATCACTAATTCTTTCCTAGTTAACGTCTGGATTATGTTTCTTTAACGAGGGCATTCCAATGATAACTAGATGTACTGGGCTCAATATTACATTGAAACATTGTTGGAGTTTGACGTCTACGAAAGCACATGAACAACACAAGGAAGAAGAAGAAGCTTGGAGCACAACACCCAATACTGAATTTATTACCACTTTAATGTACAAAGATAAGTAGCCTATTAGGGCAATACATGTATATACAAGCCGGGGGAAAAAAAACCTCTTAAGGAGGGAAAAAAGTGCCCCGACAGTCCTAGAGTGTTCACACACATCACTACCTAAATATATCAAAAAATCCCCCTAGGAGTGATGCGGTGAACAATTAGCTGGCATTCATGTATAAAGAAGTGACAAGCTATGTGGAAATCACTCCACAGAATGAAGTAAGCCCAAAGCTTTGCAAAAAGCTTCAAACTTCTCCCTAAGGAGAGCCTTCGTGAAAAGGTCTGCAATGTTCTCCTGCATGGGCACATATGCCAAGTTGATCTTCCTAGCAGAGAACCTCTCCCTGACATAATGATAATGCACCTCAATGTGCTTAGTGCGAGCATGGAACACAAGGTTCCTCGCAACTGCCAATGTGCTCTGACTGTTAGTGAAGATGGTAGTGGTAGAACACTGACCAACACCCAAATGAGCCCTAAGGCGTCTGTGCCACAAACACTCAACAGTCATTGTGAAAGCTTCCCTATACGTGGGCTCACAACTGGAAGTGGCCATAGTAGACTGCTTCTTGCTCAACCAAGATATACATCAGCTACCGAGCATGAAGCAAAAGCCACTAATGGACACGCAAGTTTCATGGCAACCAGCCTAGTCTGAGTCAGAAAAAGCATGCAAATCTGGTGGTAGTGATCCCCCCTTGGGATAAAACAACCCAAGTAGCCGAGTACCACTCAAGTAGAGAAAGATGCACTTAACCGCTTGCCAATGCTTGACACTTGGGCAATGCATAAACCTGCTCATTTGTGAGATAGCAAACTGAATATCTCGCGAAGTAATGCATAAGTAAATCAGGCATCCAACAGCCTCGTGATAGAGGACAACATCAAATGCATCTCAAGCATCATGAAGACTCAATCGTAAACCTATCTCCATAGGAGTGACAATAGGCTTACAGTCTTCAAGGCCAAAATGTTGCAATAATGTGTCAATATATTTCATTTGACACAATTCCATTCCACCATCAACTTGCATAAATTGAATGCCCAAATAGTGATGCAAATGCCCCAAATCAGACATCTCAAATGAGGCATGCGAATCAGTCTTAAAATCAGCAATATGCTTCTCAATAGGGCCAGTGAGCAGCATGTTGTCAACATAGACAATAATGATTAGAAGCACACCATTAGCATGCTTAACATATGAGGTGCTCTCAGTTGGACTGTTCTTAAGACCATGTGCAATTAGATAGGCATGTATCTTCTCATACCAAGCACGTGGTGCTTGCTTTAAACCATATAATGCCTTCTTTAACTTGCACACCTATTTTTCATGCCCTTTCTGCACAAAGCCACAGGGCTGAAGAACATACATTTCTTCATGCAAGTCACCATTTAGAAATGCAGTTTTAATGTCAAACTGATGTACATTCCAACCATGATGGGCTGCAAGTGCACAGATTCTTCGAACAGTAGTCATATGGCATGTAGGTGCAAAGGTCTCATCAAAATCAATGCCTCTTCCCTATGCATAACCCTTTGGAAGAAGCATAGCCTTATACCTATCAACTATTCCATCAGGCTTATGCTTTAGCTTGTAAACCCACTTAGTGCCAATGGCCTGCTTGCCAGGAGGCAAGTCACATAAAGACCAAGTACCATTCTTCATTATAGCATCATATTCAGATTGCATGGCAGCCATCTAATTTTTTTAATTTTGTGCTTTGCCAAATGAAACAGGCTCAATCTCATCACAGGGACTAGACACAGCCATAGCATAGCAGTTTGATGCAAAAGAGGCACTATGAGAGCCTGATCGAGTAGGATCTGATAGAGGTGCATCTAATTTGCTATCATGGAAAGTTTGCACCTGCCATTTTGGCATAGTTTTTGCCTCCTCAATATCATCTCTCTCATCAACGAGTGCATCATGTAAATGCATCAAAAATGGGATGATCTGCATCATCACATTAAATCTGCAAAGGTTGAAAAGTTGCCTCATTAGGACCAGCACTAGACTGTCCACCTGTAAAAAGAGGTAGCAAAGTATCATACATGTCTTTGGAGCTAACAGATGTGTCTTTAGTACATGAAAGCAATGGATGAATAGAATCTTCCACAAAAACAACATCACGGCTAACGAGAATGTGTTTAGTCTTTGGATGATAGAGATAATAGCCTTTAGTTTCAAAAATGTTCCCAACAAAAATACATTTTACTACTTTATCATCCAATTTTATGCGATGTTTTTGAGGCATTAATGCATATGCTAAACAACCAAAAAATACACAGATGATCAAGAGATGGCTTGCAATCATGCCAAGCCTCATATGGAGTGACAAACTACAGTGCTTTAGTGGGACACCTGCTAAGTACATATGTTGCACACATGACAGCCTCAAGCCAGAAACTATGTGGTAAAGCCTGACTCTTCACCATACACCTCACCATCTCCATAAGTGACATGTTCTTTTGTTTAGTAAATCCATTTTGTTGAGGTGTATGGCACTGTACCCTGGATTTTTATCGGGCCACATTCAGCTAGAAATGCATTAAAATCAGAAGACATATATTCATCCCCTCGATCAGACGGAGGGTGCCCATTTAACATGCTGACAGATTTTCAGCCAAACCAAAAAATGTTTGAAGCACATGAACACTTTGGACTTTTCCTTCAATGGATATACCCATGCATGCCTAGAAAAGTCATCGATGAAAGTCACGAAGTAAAGATAATTTCCAAAAGGAGGTGTCTGCATAGGACCACAGACTTCACTATGTACAAGCTGCAATTTCTGAGTAGCCCGAACTGAACCATCTTTTGGAAAGGAGGAACGCTGCATTTTGCCCAAAATACAGCCTTCACAAATATGTTTTTCAGGTGCCTCAAGTTTGGGCAAAGAGGACACCATTTCAGATTTTTGCAGGCACAGCAGACTAGTAAAATTCAGAGGACCAAAGTGTGCATGCCAAAGCTTTGCATCTGCCATAGCCTCAGAATCATGTACTGCACATGTTGAATCATTTACAGATCTTTCATAGTCTATGAGCTTATACGTTCCACGACATAGAATGCCAGAAGCAATAATCACGTCATCATTTGACAGATCATGAACTGTACATCTGTCATCAAAAAATTTCACAACCAAGCCAATCTTAGCTAATGCCAAAACTAATAATAGATTTTTCTTGATCCCTAGCACAAACAAAGCATCTGACAAAGTGAAAGAACTACCATCAGTAGTAGTTAAAATGATCTTACCAACTCCTATAACAGGATAAGAGGAGTTGTTGGTGCATGTAACATTATTTCCTATAGGGGCAGGCTTGAGGGAAGAGAAGAAACTATGCTACGAGGTAATATGTTTGGTCGCCCCACTGTCAAAGTACCAAACATCTAAGTCTACTGCAGACATGTAGTGCTCATGAGAAGACGGATCAAAACTGCAAACAGTAATAAACACCCATTCTTCTTCCTACACAAGATTAGCACACTCTGTTTTGGTGTAGAGGCCTCTACAACAACCATTCTAGCCTCTTTCTTCTTTTCCTCTTTAGCAGCCAGTTTTGGATAGTTCTTTATTATATGATCATTTCCTTTACAGTACTTGCAAAACAATTTTTGCTTTTCTGTTTTATTTTCATCTTTGTCTTCCCTCTTCGATTGTGTAGAAGTAGTAGATTTGTGCTTACTAGTTGAAGAGCTCCATTTTCCTTTGCCCTTCTGATTAGCCAAGAAAGCTTGATCTACAACACACATAATGGACCTATTCTGCCTGTATTGATCTTCCTGCAACATAACAGAGACCAACTCCTCAATTGACTAGGCATTTGGATTGCCATTCATCATCAACCAAAGAGTAGAAGCAAAACTCATATACGAATTAGGAAGATCATTCAAAATGGTCTGCACAAGTGAGCTATCTAGTATAACCTCATCAATAGAAATCAATTGTTCCTTCAATTCTTTGATCTTTGTTAGAAATTTTTCCATAGAATCACCTTCATTCGTGTGCTCACTCTCCAACTATTTTCGGAGGTAAGCAAGATGAGCCTCATTCCTAGCTTGGTACAATGTCAAAAGTGTATCTCAAGCATCCTTAGCTATTCTGCAAAAGCAAATGTGAGGAATAATGGCATGTTTGACAGACAAAGCTATGAATGCATGTGCGTGGGTATCTGTGACATCCCAATGAATTTGCTCTGGAGTAGATGCAGTAGAAACCAGAGCACGAACAGGAATATGCAGAATATCATCATCTTCAACACCATCTGCATTAGCTTTAGTACCTACAGTTGTAAAAGTTGCAAGTGTGATAGGATGTTTTTCAATACCCTACACAATGTTCCATAGTCCTTTTGCAACCAATACATGTCAAATCATATAAGCCCACAATGGGTATTTGGTACCATCCAACTTATCCTCAACAGCCAACATACAAAATACATCACTACTTTGAGCCATGGCTAGTGACTAAAATACCTTGATGTACAACATTCACTATATCTCAAAAAATTGAACACAAGTGCCCAAACAAATTCTGCTAAACCTGTAGCAGACTTTGAGATGCTTATACTCGCAAACCAAAATTGGTATATATCTTTGCCACAAAAAGACAAAATAGCCTACACAAGCGCTACGATAGTGTGTTCAAAGGCCGAAATGAGCTCAGGTCACGATTTCATGGGATTCATGGTCACCAAGGTGTACTCTTAATAGTGTGGTTTCCATAGTTATTTTCCCAGATGCTAGAGGTCATCCATCTACTACTTCAACTACTATTGGTTTGTTCTTCCAAAGTATAGGAATTCCATGTTTCATAACCAATCCCTCATTGATGAAACATGAGGAGGCTCCTGAATCTACTAGGGTTGTAAGGGAAAGGGTCTTCTTGGGCATGATAAACCTGATAGGTACAAGACATGTTTCTATCTGTGTAACTAGAATTATGAGACCCTTTCTTATATCATGGTCTAGATCTATGGTCTCTTTTACATTTGTACTTCTTCCTTTCCTTGCTCTTCAAGGGTGGCTGCGACTATGAGGGTATCTATCAAGTCGCATATGGATGTACAATTTAACTTGCTAGAGAAGTCAGTGAAACTTTGTGTGATCCCCATTGAACTATCTTTTGTACGAGAATTATCTTTTGTAAGTTTTAAGGGTTTGTGACATAAATGCATACTCAAGAGTCTTTGAAAATCGAAAAGCTTCGTTAAACTTCCTTAACAATTCTATCGTTAAACGTAAGATCGTTCTATTGCGTAATCCGGACACTTACATTCGTTAAACGTCGCACAAGTATTGATCTAATGCAGACAAACTATCTGGAAATATAAATGATCAACGGGAGCAAAAAGGTTTAGCCCTTGACGATCCAAGAATTCAACGACACACACCTCCTTCACTACAGTCTCGTTTTATGCTGCCATCATCCTCTGATACGATTAACCCATACTTTTTAGTATGTACTGGTAAAGACGGGGTGGGAGAGTGTTATAACTCGATTCTTTGGGAGCACTTATGCAGGTTAGATTTCTTCAAAGGTCATAGATAAAAGTATTTTTCTTATGAGCATGAGATTTCCCAAACTCATCTAAGGATCCCACCACCAAAGCTTGGTAATCAAGAAAAATGTTATTCATCATTCATGCAAATGTAGCAGGGTTATTGAGGGGGGGTGTTAGATATGCTCAATACTCCACCCTCATGTGACCACAAATGATCCATGGTGCTCTAAGTTCTAAGGCCCCCATTATGAAGAGAAGCCATTATGAGAGCTCGAACATTTGTGGAACCCTAACTTCCAACTTAGATGAGTTCTATGTGTGACCGTTGATGGTTGTAGATGATCTTTGTGAGCCTAGTTGTTAGGTAAGGTAGGGCATAAACTTCTAGGCCATTGGGTTCCCATTGAAGGGGAAAATAAAGGCTATGTGGCGTCGTGCAGTTTCCCCGTAGAACCTTAATGGGGGGAGTGCAGAGAGGGGCTTGCACCCTTTTGCGGGGTCTGGGGGGCCTATCCCCTCGGCTTGTAGGGCCAAGACGGTAGGACTTCTTGCAAATCTGTTATCAAGAAAGCTTGTGAGCTTCAAAAGTTTAGATACCTAGCACTAGAAAAGATTTTGCAAACCTGGCCATTCAGTTATGTAGCATCATGCTTGCCCCAAAATGGCTCTAGTAAGTGCTCATAAGTTACTTTCTCAAGGACATATTCTAGAAGAAATCCTTCAACATGCACTACAAGCAATACGGGCGTATAGCGACGGTTAAGGGGACAAAATTTCGTCGCTATTATATTGCAACTTGCGTCAGAATTAGCGTCGCGCACCAACCGTCGATTAAACAATGCATAAAACGACAGTATTTGCGACTTATGAAGCGACGGGATTGCGACGTTCCCATACAATGTCGCTAAAACAACGCAATTTAAAAGCGTCGCATAAGCGACACTTTTGCTGCGTCGCATAGGCGACGTTACATGCCGTCGCATAAGTGATGCTAAAAATTATCGCTTACTCGACGACGAATAGCATCGCTTACACGACGATCTGTTGATGGACAAAAATTAAAACGTTAGAGGCTCTGCGATCGGCATTTCCACACATCCAATCGAAGAGCTCTCTAACGTTTGCAATTGCGCTGCGCTTATGAGTTGAAGCAAGTATATGCAGAATTGTTGTTTTGCCTAAGCTCTCTCTTATTGTCTCCCTCTGTCTTTGTTTCTCTCTTTCTACATCTTTCTCTCTTTGAATTCTCTCTCTCTCTCTCTCTCTCTCTCTCTCTCTCTCTCTCTCTCTCTCTCTCTCTCTCTCTCTCTCTCTCTCTCTCTCTCTCTCTCTCTCTCTCTCTCTCTCTCTCTCTCTCTCTCTCTCTCTCTCTCTCTCTCTCTCTCTCGCTCTCTCGCTCTCTCTCTCTCTCTCTCTCTCTCTCTCTCTCTCTCTCTCTCTCTCTCTCTCTCTCTCTCTCTCTCTCTCTCTCTCTCTCTCTCTCTCTCTCTCTCTCTCTCTCTCTCTCTCTCTCTCTCTCTCTCTCTCTCTCTCTCTCTCTCTCTCTCTCTCTCTCTCTCTCCCTCTCTCTCTCTCTCTCTCTCCCTCTCTCTCCTCTCTCTCTCTCTCTCTCTCTCTCTCTCTCTCTCTCTCTCTCTCTCTCTCTCTCTCTCTCTCTCTCTCTCTCTCTCTCTCTCTCTCTCTCTCTCTCTCTCTCTCTCTCTCTCTCTCTCTCTCTCTCTCTCTCTCTCTCTCTCTCTCTCTCTCTCTCTCTCTCTCTCTCTCTCTCTCTCTCTCTCTCTCTCTCTCTCTCTCTCTCTCTCTCTCCCTCTCTCTCTCTCCCTCTCTCCCTCCCTCCCTCCCTCCCTCCCTCCCTCCCTCCCTCCCTCCCTCCCTCCCTCCCTCCCTCCCTCCCTCCCTCCCTCCCTCCCTCCCTCCCTCCCTCCCTCCCTCCCTCCCTCCCTCCCTCCCTCCCTCCCTCCCTCCCTCCCTCCCTCCCTCCCTCCCTCCCTCCCTCTCTCTCTCTCTCTCTCTCTCTCTCTCTCTCTCTCTCTCTCTCTCTCTCTCTCTCTCTCTCTCTCTCTCTCTCTCTCTCTCTCTCTCTCTCTCTCTCTCTCTCTCTCTCTCTCTCTCTCTCTCTCTCTCTCTCTCTCTCTCTCTTTATTGCAGGTTATTCAAGAAGCTAACCAAGCAAAAAGTATGGCTAACAATTGTAAGTACAATTTCTATTCTTTGTAGATCATTTGAATTGTGTTATTTTCATTACATAGCATACTCATACTTTTTGATATGCACTCATACACTTATACATGAAGAGGATGCACTTTCACACATATACATATATACACATGCACATACACACACATATATACACATAGATACATGTGCACATACACTTAGACATACACACATATACACATGCATATGCATATGCACAAACATTCCTACAACCACATAAAAAGACGTCCATGCATGCATTATTGTATATATATATATATATATATATATATATATATATATATATATATATATATATATATATATATATATATATATATATATATATATATATATATATATATATATATATATATATATATATATATGTATATATATATTTATATTTATATATATATATATACACACACACACATTAACATACATGCAAATACATGTATATGCACATCCATATACACATGCATGTTTCATACATATACACATGCATATGTATACACATGCATATATATACACATGCATATACATATACACATATACATATACATATACATATACATATATATATACATATACACACATATACATATACATGCATATACACATACACACACATACATATACATGCATATACATATACACACACATACACAAGAACATGCACATACTCATACACACTTATACATGCACATGCACATACATACATATACACACACATACACATGCACATACATACATATACACACACATACATATACTCTTAGGTACACACATATGAATGAATTATATAATTAAAGTATTAAAACACATATACACATGCACACACACATGCATATACCTACATATACACATATACATGCACATACACACACATACACATAGAGTTATACATATACATGCATATACATATACACACACATACACAAGAACATGCACATATTGATAGATACATATACACTTATACATGCACATGCACATACATACATAATACACACACATACACATGCACATACATACATATACACACACATACATATACACTTAGGTACACACATATAAATGAATTATATAATTAAAGTATTAAAACACATATACACATGCACACATATGCACATACCTACATATACACATATACATGCACATACCTACATATACACATATACATGCACATACACACATATACACGTAGAGTTATACATATACATGCATATACATATACACATAAGTACATACACATGCATATGCACATACTCATACACACATATACACTTATACATGCACATTCACATACATACATGTACACACACATACACATGCACATACATACATATACACACACATACATAATTAAAGTATTAAAACACATGCCTAATATAAACAATAATAAAAATCAATAGAACAAAACTCTTCATTACTTAATACCATACACACAATTCAAAACATAACTGAAACTATATATATATATATATATATATATATATATATATATATATATATATATATATATATATATATATATATATATATCAATGTAAATACATATAATCCAATGTCATAATCAACTAAAATCCTAATCATCATCATCATGATCATCATCATCATGATCATCATTATCATGATCATCATCATCATCATCAGCAGCAATATCATGATCATTCTGATCTTCCTCATCCTCATCGTCATGATCACCCTATGACGATCGAGATCGTCCCTCCTGTGTCTGTCTCTCCACCTCATCCATATTTGTCTCTCCATAATACTCCTGTATTACATATAACAAACATAAATAAATAAAATAATTAAAACATTCATAAAAACAAAATAATTATATAAAATTTAAAAATACTCACAAAGGCATCAGGATGATCTTGCATATACTCGCGCAAATGCCAATATCCAAAATGTGTAGCATACTCGATCTCCTGTTTCGTAGGATATCGGCCATAATCCTTCCGCTGCTATGAAACAAATAAAAAACATTAGTTGCTTGCATTTTAACTAAAATAAAAAGTATACTCACAATAACACATATACTTACAAACGTAGCTACAAAACCATTATGGCCCATTTGGCATAGGTGCGATGTGTGGCCCGACTCCACTCTCTTCTTTG
This sequence comes from Ceratopteris richardii, assembly GCA_020310875.1. Taxonomy (NCBI): domain Eukaryota; kingdom Viridiplantae; phylum Streptophyta; class Polypodiopsida; order Polypodiales; family Pteridaceae; genus Ceratopteris; species Ceratopteris richardii. Next base: position 119,186,572 of record CM035432.1, on the reverse strand, counting down.
CAGCAGCCTGTTTATTCAAGAAAAAAATACATAAATTAAATGTAAAAAATTACTAAAATATATAAAAATTATAAATATAAACTATTAATTTGTGTACCTTCTGCTGAGGAAATGACTCTTGAAGACGTAGCTGTCTATGAAAAAACCACCACGACTCAGGTGGTATGTTAGCTCGCCTCTTATTTTTTTCGACCATACAATATCTCTTGTTAATTTAATCTCAAACAGAAAAAAAAGTCAGAATACATATACGTATATACACACACATACACATACACATACACATACCCACATACACATATACATGCAAACATATACGCATGCATATATGTATACATATAGACATATACATACATATAACATAAACACACATATACATATCCACATATATACGTACACACAAATGCATGCATATACACTCATTCATACAAAATACATGCATTTATCCCACAATAATATGTAGTTGTTTATATGTGAATATGTGTGTATGTGTAAATGTGTATATGTGAATATGTGTGTATGTGTAAATATGTATATGTGAATTTTTTGTTTATGTAGATAATCAAATTATTAATATCAAATACCATTATTTGTAGATTCTGATCAATCAGATGGAACTCCACCACCGTCTCCTCTTCGTGCAACGACTTTATACTGTAAGTATATGAAATATTTAATTTTAAATATATTTGATGGATACATAACTTTTTTTTTTTTATGTTTCTTATTATGTGCAGATTCTGATCAATCAGAGGGTACTCCACCACCTCCTACCCATGCAACGACTTCACATGTGTCCTCCGATAGGAATTATGATGAACTTTACTATGAAGAGCATATTATATGTTGGTGTAACTCTTGTTATGGTACGTATCAAAGACCACGATTGGAATGTATTGAACATGAGGCAGAGTATGGTACTTATGAGCTTGCACCATCACCTAGTCAATGTGATAATGCTTGGGTATGTATTTTCTATATATATTAATGTCATTATTTTATTTAAAAACCATATATAAAATCAAATTATTGTTGATATACAAGAATATTTGCTCGATGATGATGATGATGATGATTTTTCTCATAATGTTAATATACCTCGTACACGTCATGGACTTGCTGTTCATCAATTACAAGCAGAGGTTTCTAGAAATCCTCTACCTCCTGGTTTAGAGAATGAAACGGCTGGAGATTATCCATTGCCAGCTCGTGATCGTTCTTTAGTACAAACATATGATAGAAGAAGATATGGAGGATGGAATAGAGGACCACTTCCTTTAGATGGAGAGGTTTTCAACTTTTGGGGTAATCGCTATATGATTGCTCCATCCACTATTACTAATGTTGGTCATGGTCTCTTTATTGTAGAGGATTTGTATGTGCCTCCGAACTCTGAAGTCACTCTTATGTCATTTTGTGGTCCTATATATGGATGGGGAGATTGGTATCGACTTTCACCTTATGTTCAAAGCATGAGTACTTATGGAATATGCTTGAACGCAGCATCCCTTACTAGTAGAAGGATTTTACATGCAAAAAATGAAAGATTATATATTGATGGAAGACCTTACACACATGGAAATATAGCAGGTTTAATAAATAATAGTTGAGGGTTACATAACAGTTCAAGGACTAATTGCACATTTGAGGAGCGTGAAAATAGTCATGAATCACCATACATGAGTAGAGATGTATCAAGATACATAGTTGTCAATGCCATTACTACATTACATGTTGGTGATGAACTATTAGTGAATTATGGATGGCGTAGACCTCCAAGAGCACCTTTTAGCTAGAGAGAATAAAAATTTTCTATCCGTATTTAATAAGTTATATACTTAATTTTATATTTGAAGTTTACTTTTTATTCATTTATGGAATACTAATGAGTTATATTTATATGTGTAGATTCCAACATATGATGTTGATGATATTTGTCCATAGCATTCACAACTACCAGTAAGACCACGATTATCAGAAGCTTCCATGAGGAGGCTACGCAAAACTAATCCTATGCAATATGCAAAGTTGAAAGATCTATATTCAGAAGACGATAAAGTACAAGATTTGTGTGACAATGATGAAGATGATGGCATGGCAGATTTTATTGAGGATTGGTATCAAAATGACAGTGAGAGCATTGATATTTCTAAAAATGAGAAATATCTTCGAGAGGAATGTCTAAAGCATGTATATGAAGGAAGTCGTTTGACACGACTAAGTGCGAGCTTACTTATTCTCAACCTTCAAAATCGTTTTGGATGGAGTAATGTATCTGTTTCGACACTATTAAGGTATAAGTTTCAATTTTCTATCTATTTATATATCTATGCATAAATATATATATATATATATATATATAAACACATGCAGGTTTTTATTCTTACTTTAGCTAAGGTAAGAAGAGGAGCTTGAATTGAATGGATACGATTGTTTGGATGGCAGGATACGATTGTTTGGATGGCAAGATACGATTGTTTGTTTTGGAGGATATGAATGATTTGTCGATTCACACATATGTTCAATTTGAAAGTGTGAATCGACAAATCATTCAATGAAGGTACATACTTCATATCCTCCAAAACAAACAATCGTATCCTGCCATCCAAAACAATCAAATTTTGTTTAAATATTTTGAAAGATGCATTAATAGTTTTAAAAGATGCGCGGACAAAAAATGTCCATTCAATTCAAGTTCTTGTTCTTACCTTATCTAAAGTAAGACTAAAAACCTACATGTATATATGTATATTTATTTATTTACCTTTTTTAATATATCTTTTTTTGATAAACTTAGAGGTTATTATCTGAAAAGTTTTTACCAAGTCAGAATATTCTTCCTACCTCACATGATGAAATGAAGAAGATAATCAACAATCTTGGTATAGATTATCAATGTATACATGCATGTCCTAATGATTGTATTTTATATAGAGGTGAATATGCAGACTCTTTGACATGTTCCAAATGTCAATCTCCTCGATATAAGGGTGAAGAAGGTAAAATCCCAAAAAAGGTATTGAGACATTTTCCATTGGCTCCACGGATTAGACATATGTTTCAAAGCCCCGAATTATCAAAGCTTTTGACTTGGGGATATGATCACAAAAGTACTGATGGAATAATCAGACTTCCTCATGATAGTGTTGCTTTTCAGCATATTGATTCTACATGGCCTGAATTTGCACAAAATCCACAGAATCTAAAGTTAGGAGTTGCATTAGATGGGGTTAATCCATTCTCCATGAAATCAAGTAAATGGTCAACATGGCCAGTGGTAGTCATAAACTACAATCTTCCACCATATCTTAGCATTAAAAAGGAACATTTAATGCTTTCACTTTTAATCCCAGGCAAAAGACAAGTTAAAGATATGAATGTATATCTTGCTCCTCTCATTGACGATCTTCAAGAGTTATGGAGAGGTATTAATGTCATTGATGTATCGAAAAGCATCAATGAAAGACATATTACGGTTCGTGGTATTGTGGCTTGGACTATTCACGATTTTCTTGGATATGGCGTTTGTTTAGGTATTGATGTAATTTTTTTATTCAATATGCATGTAAATAAATATGATTTAATCTAATTATATTTTTTTATCCTTTTCCATGATGCAGGAATATCTACTAAGGGTTATAAAGCTTTTCCATATTGTGGTGATTGGTTGAGATCAATCTATAGTAAGAATCTTATCAAAAATATTTATCTTTGACATCGACGATTCTTGCCTGATGATCATCCATTAAGATCTAAAAGAGAAGCGATACATTTTAATGGAAAGCTTGAAACAGGCCAGTATCCAAAACCTATGACGCTTATGGATTGGTATAAAAAATGGACAGATGGACCTCTGATAGATCCAGAAGCAGAAATCTTCAATGATGATTCAGATAATGAGTATGTGAACAGAGGTAAAGGAAAATTGGCACTCATAGAGAACATATCAATATGGTATTCTTTGGAGTATTGGAAAGAGTTAAAAGTATGTCATCTTCTTGATCCTATGCATATATTCAAAAATATTGGTTATTCACTATGGCAGCATCTTCTTGGACTAAAAAGATACCACAACATCAAGGAATGGTTTGAAAGATCAAAAATCCAAACCAAAGTTATGGCCAGTTTTTGATAGACATCGACAAGAAACAACTTATGCATCTGCTCCTTGGGTACTTACAACAAAAGAGATACAGACTATCAACAATAGAATTCAATTGATTAAGACTCCTACAGGATATGGAGATCGTTTCAAAACATGTTTACTATGGATGATAAGAGCTTATCGGGGTTAAAGACCCATGACTGGCATAACTTTTTGAAACATATTTTACCTTTGGTTATCGATGGATGTACAACGAAAGGAGTACTAGATGTGATCTATCATCTTGGATCACTTATAAGGTAATTATGATACTTTTATATTTAATATGTATGAATATTGGATATCTTTTATTTTTTAATTAACTTCTTTATAATTGTTTTTATGATATGTATAGGTGGATTACATCTAAAGAGATCGATAAAAATTCGATCCCACAAAAAAAACGTGAATGCAAAGAGCTACTATGTTTGATGGAAAAAGAACTTCCTACTTCATTTTTTGATTATCAGGTTCATTTATTAGTACATCATGTAGATGAGATAGAGATTACAGGTGTTGTCAACACTCGATGGATGTTTTGGGTCGAGCGATTTATGGGAATACTAAAAGGTTATGTGCGACAAAGAGCAAAACCTGAAGGATCCATGGCAAAGGGTTGGATGCTTGAAGAGTGCATGTATTACGTTAGTGAGTACCTTGAAAGAGTTCATGAAGAAGCTCCACGTGCATGGACCAACGAGTCTTCTTCAAAAATAGCAGATGAGGTATTATCAGGTAAGGGGGTTCCATTCTTATTTACATTTCAAGAAAAAAATGATGTTTCTACTTTTGTAGCATATAATAGTGAATGCATGCAAGCATTCCTTAGCGAGTACAAGGAACTTCAAAGTCTCCAAAGTAAAAGGAGAAAAACAAAAGATCTAGACGTAATCTCGATAATAATGAGATTACAGATATACCTTCTTTCACGGATTGGCTATATAGTCGTTTGCAATGTGCCAATGCAAATAATGAAGAAATCTCAAATGAGCAAAGAGAGTTAATGATAGGTTGTGAACGAAAGGTAATTTTATTAAAATAATATTTTATTTTTTTCATATATGTATGTTAGTTTCTATTTACTAATTGAATTTATTTTGCAGGCTCGAATGTTCACTAATATGTGGGCTTTTGGACAGCATATTAGAATCAAAGCCATTGATTCTTTACGTAAAACAGAGGATTCTAGTATTGTTGCTTCTTTCAAGCAACTATCACGTCCTAGCTCAAAAGACACGAACCTTATAGATAGCGAACTTGGTTACGTAGGAACTATTGTTGGTATCTACGAAATTTCATTTCGTACATTCAAACAGGTAGAAAAAAGTTTATATATTTTTTTTAGAGTTAGTTATTTTTTTAAGCACCTAATAATGGGTTTTTGTTGTTATATATTTTGATAGGTCATTTTGAAGGTTGATTGGTCTCGAGCGGAGTATAAAGGTAGTAATTCTACATTAAGAAAGGAATTATCTGGGTTTTGGGCAATTGATTCTTCCAAGGTAATGCGATCTACGAAAGAACCATATATTCTTCCTAGGCATATTAAACAAGCATTTTTTTATAAAAACCTAGATGCTCATCCTTGGTGGCAAGTCATTCATGTGCAACCTAGAGGTAGGTCATTGTTTGAACAGTTTATTGTTAGAGAGATCAAAGAAAGTCCTCTTGATGATTCAGCATCAGATACTGATACATCAACATCTGAAATAGAAATTAGAATCATTATACGTGATAATGATACTAATCTTTTTGATGAAGAGGATAATTCTCTACATGCTGATTCTACTGATGAGGAAGAGGAATTACCAGAAATAGATATTAATCCATCAATAGATGATGTGATTCATGAGAACATAGATTTAACAATAGAAGAAATAAATGAAATCAATAAGGACAATGAAGATGAGACTATATTGATGTCTTACCTAAATGATGGCAATAATGAAAACATATGAGCAGATTAGATAGTAAATTCTACTCTAGTTATCGATCAATAACTTGAAGCTTCTGAATGGATATCAGATAATAGGTTTTTTTTATTAACTTGAATAACGATGAATCCTATTAGAGAGATGAAATCATGTTCTTCTAAGTTAGAACATGAAGCTCGGGGGTATGCCTAATTATTTTATATATAGCTTTATCTTCGAGGAGCAAATTTTTATCATGTATGTATGCATATGTGTGTGTTTTCATGTGTATTATATGTATACATATGTTAGTATGCATATATATGTATTTCATGTATATGTATGTGTTTGCATGTGTGTGATATATGTATACATGTGTTAAATATGCATATGTGTATATATGCATATGCATTTATGTAAAATATTCATGTATTCATGTAATATATGCAAGTGTTTATAATTATGTACATGTATATATGTATATGTGTCTATGTGTAAATACGTATGCATGTATATATATATGTTTATGTGTGCATGTAGGCCTTTATATGTGATGTGTACATGTATACATGTATATATGTCTGTGTAAATGTGTACATGTAAATATGTTAGTATGTATATATATATTTGTGTGTGCATTTAGGCATGTATGTGTGATGCATAATATATCTACTCCATTTTATATTTATGTATCCTACTACATGATGTGTATATATCTTTACATATATTATGATCCTCGTTGATTCGAGTAGCTATATATAGAGGCATAAGGTTGGGAGGAGAGACATCTCTCTAGTAGGACGTCGCAGGTGTACATATACTTCAAACTTATGGCTAAAAGGTTGAATTAGAGTTTTTAAATTAGGGATTTCAAAACCCTAATATCGAAATTAGTGTTTTCAATTTAGGATTTTTGAAATAGGATTTATTTATTTATTTATGTGTATGCATGTGTTGTGTATGTATGTGTATCTATATGTGCATATGCATGTGTTTTGTGTGTATATATGCATGTGTATATGTATATATGCATGTAAATATGAATATATGAGTCTATGTGTGTGTACATATGATTATGCATGTGTACGTGTATGTGAGTATGTGTACGTGTATGTGAGTATGTGACATGTATGTGAGTATGAGCATGTGTCTATGTGTATTCATTATATGTGTGTAACACTGCATGTGTATGTGTGTGTAAAAATGTGCATGTATGTGTGTGTATGTATAAATGTGCATGTATATATATATATATATATATGTGTGTGTAAATGTGCATGTATGATGAATATGTGTGTGTATGCGTTATTTATACCTCTACTCTCTCTCTCTCTCTCTCTCTCTCTCTCTCTCTCTCTCTCTCTCTCTCTCTCTCTCTCTCTCTCTCTCTCTCTCTCTCTCTCTCTCTCTCTCTCTCTCTCTCTCTCTCTCTCTCTCTCTCTCTCTCTCTCTCTCTCTCTCTCTCTCTCTCTCTCTCTCTCTCTCTCTCTCTCTCTCTCTCTCTCTCTCTCTCTCTCTCTCTCTCTCTCTCTCTCTCTCTCTCTCTCTCTCTCTCTCTCTCTCATATACATACATACATGCATAAACACACATACTCATATCCACATATATATACATAAAAGCAGTGCATACCGTGCATTGTCGCGACGATGAGCCATAAGTGTCCACATCTCTTTTAAACACCACTTAAGCGACCATCCTGTCCCAAACTCTATCTCAAGTGAACTAAGTACGTATTTTTTATCCCTCTCATCATCCTTCCTACAAAAATAAAAAACATAATGTAAATAAAACATAAGATATATATTTCAGTTTATATGTAAAACTTTTACTTACTTCCACGATAAGTGGATAAAGCGCACGTAAGAGTCGCATAGTGCCCGCATTCTTCTCTTGAACTCCAATTCCATTCCCTATGTACACAATGTTCCCCTCTGGCTGTATGTCGCACTCTAGTCCTAAGGTGCCTATGCATGTCCTCATAGGCAACTCTGCTCTGCTATCACGTGTTGGAGGTGGTATAGGTGTCCTGAAAATAGATAGATAGAAATAAATAAAAATATGTGTTATAATATCATTAAAAAAGTTTATGAAAACAAAACATACCTATGAGCAGCTAGCTCTCTTCCTACATGTGGAGCCGTAGAAGAGCCCTCGTCTGATTGCTGGGTAAGCATCTGGATCGTATAATCCAGCTCCTCATCAGACATCTCTGAGTACTCACGCATTATGGCCCCTAGAGTATCAGACGAAACTCTTGCTCTCATAAGACTTTTTATGAGAGTGAGTTTCGCCTTTCTCTCTCTATTGGGATCCATAATACCTAACATATAAAACAAAATGGTTAGAAATCAATATATATACGTGTACATATGTAAGTGTGTATGCATTAAGTATGTGTATGTATGCATGTGTGTGTGTATGTATGTGCGTGTATATGTGTGTATGTGTGTATGCATGTGTATGTGTGTGTATGCATCATTATGTGTATATGTGTCTATGTGTGTATGTGTGTGTATGTGTGTGTGTATGTATGTGTATATCTGTGTGTGCATGTATGCATGTATGTATGTACGTATGTATGCATATGCATATGCATTATGTATGTATATGCATATGCATTATGTATGTATATATATGCATGTATGTGTATGTGTGAGTATGTCTCTCTATGTGTGTGTATGCATATATGTGTGTATGTATGCATATATATGTGTGTGTGTATGTGTGTGTGTATATGTGTTTGTATGTGTGTATGCATGTGTATGTGTGTGTATGCATCATTATGCATGTAAGTGTCTATGTGTATTTGTGTGTGTGTATATGTGTGTGTGTGTGTGTCTATGTGTATGTGTGTGTGTCTATGAGTGTGTATGTGTTTATGTGTATGTATGTATCTATGTGTGTGTATGTGTCTATGTGTGTATGTGTATGCATGTATGTATGCATATGTGTGTGTATGCATGTGTATGTGTGTGTATGCATCATTATGTGTGTATGTGTGTATGTGTGTATGTGTGTATGTGTGTATGTGTGTATGTGTGTATGTGTGTATGTGTGTATGTGTGTATGTGTGTATGTGTGTATGTGTGTATGTGTGTATGTGTGTATGTGTGTATGTGTGTATGTGTGTATGTGTGTATGTGTGTATGTGTGTATGTGTGTATGTGTGTATGTGTGTATGTGTGTATGTGTGTATGTGTGTATGTGTGTATGTGTGTGTTGTCTATGTGTATGTGTGTGTGTCTATGAGTGTGTATGTGTTTATGTATATGTATGTATCTATGTGTGTGTATGTGTCTATGTGTGTATGTGTATGCATGTATGTATGCATATGTGTGTGTATGCATATGTATGTGTGTGTATGCATCATTATGTGTGTCTATGTATGCATGTGTATGTGTGTATGCATCATTATGTGTGTATGTGTCTATGTGTGTATGTGTGTGTATATGTGTGTGTGTATCTATGTGTATGTGTGTGTGTGTCTATGAGTGTGTATGTGTTTATGTGTATGTATGTATCTATGTGTGTATGTTGTCTGTGTATGTGTCTATGTGTGTATGTGTATGCATGTATGTATGCATATGTGTGTATGCATATGTGTGTGTATGCATATGTATGTGTGTGTATGCATCATTATGTGTGTCTATGTATGCATGTGTTTGTGTGTATGCATCATTACGTGTGTATGTGTGTTAAACTTCCTTAACAATTCTATTGTTAAACGTAAGATCGTTCTATTGCATAATCCGGACACTTACATTCGTTAAACGTCACACAAGTATTGATCTAATGCAGACAAAATATCTAGAAATATAAATGATCAACGGGAGCAAAAAGGTTTAGCCCTTGACGATCCAGGAATTCAACGACACACACCTCCTTCACTACAGTCTTGTTTTACGCTTCCATCATCCTCTGATACGATTAACCCATACTTGTTAGTATGTACTGGTAAAGACAGGCTGGGAGAGTGTTATAAATCGATTCTTTGGGAGCACTTATGCAGATTAGATTTCTTGAAAGGTCATAGATACAAGTATTTTTCTTATGAGCATGAGATTTCCCAAACTCATCTAACGATCCCACCACCAAAAATGAACTGTCAAAGTCTTGGGAGAGTGTTATAAATCAATTCTTTGGGAGCACTTATGCAAGTTAGATTTCTTGAAAGGTCATAGATACAAGTATTTTTCTTATGCGCATGAGATTTCCCAAACTCATCTAACGATCCCACCACCAAAAATGAATTGTCAAAGTCTCAAGAACTAGGAAATTTATAAAAGCTTCGTAGAAAATAACATCTCTGCTCACAAATTGTTGCCACTAGAACAGAATTTTGGTTTCTTATGGACACAAAATTTTGTGAAAATAACAAACATAAATGTATTCAATGATATGTTGCTCGATATATCGATCGGGTAGACATTCTATCTTCCAATGCTTAACATTGCCTGCCATAAGAAAATTTAAGACAAAAAATGCCAAAGAGGGGTATATTGATGGCGATATAGATGCCTATAGCTTCAATTAAAATGAGAATTTTTCTTGTTTTTCTACGAATTTTTTATCAAAATGTTCTTTTTTTCATTTTAATTAAAATAATAATTATTATAATTGATTTTTCTTAGAAGAAGAATCACTTCTAACAAAAGCAAAAGAGTAATACAACTAATAAATAAAAAATGTATCATTCATATCCACATGTGTACATACACATGTAAACACATCAGCATACACATGCATACACACAACAATACACATTTATGCACACATATATAGATACATATGCACACATAAAAATGGATACATATTTGAACATACACACCAATATATGCATATAAACATACACACATACACCTTACACATGCACACATCCTTAGATATCCCATATGCAACATACATACACATATAAATATTCTCACACATACTTATTACATATATACATAAATACACATATGCTTACATACATACCTTTATACAACCATAGACACAGGCACACACAAAGACATAAACATACACACCAAAATACTTCAAGAAAACTTGGTTAGGGTAGTTCATGTTGGAGTGTATACTGTTGTTGCATGTGGTACAAAAAAGTCTACGTATGGATGTCTTGAGTGGTCTGCAACTCCACTTCAGGGTGAAGTTGTCCCACTAATTTTCCGTTGTGGTAGTGTGTGTGTGTGTAAGGATGCCACTCTACATGTATGTAAACTAATATGTATCCTAAAAACCCGAAATTGAAATGTCTTTATGTACATACACTATAAATACCTAGAGCCTAATTCCTTATCTTTTATGCATGTAGATCCTCAAACCCTTACTCTCAATATGTTTATGTATGTGTACTAATATATATCCATAAATGGTAATTATATATATATATATATATATATATATATATATATATATATATATATATATATATATATATATATATATATATATATATATATATATATATATATATATATATATATATATATATATATATATATATATATATATATATATATATATATATATGTGTGTGTGTGTGTGTGTGTGTGTGTGTGTGTGTATATATATACGTACATAGACACACACAGACATATGAAGAAAATTGAAAAAAAAAACAAAACATGCTATAGGATTTGTTAGATAAATCCATTGATGTGCCAAGAGAGGAATGGAAGATATATGGAGAATTACATGAGATCTTGATGAGTGCCAAAACAAAAAATAATTTTTGTGAAAAGAGAAAAGGAACTAAAGAATTTGTTTGATACATTGTGCATGGTTGAAGATAAATATAGTACTAAAAGCTAAAAGAAAAACCATAAACAAAAAAGAAAAAACCATAAACAAAAAATTAACGAAGAAGAGAAGAAGAAAGCCATAGTGCTATAGGATGAGCAAAGGTAATTTGAGTAGCCACCACCTCTGTTATTAGAAGCACCTTAGAGTTTGATGCCAAGGAGCAAAATCCTAATACATAGGATGCACCAACTAATGTGTATACATCAACCACATGAGGAAGAGGAGATTTTTGAAGAAAACGAGGATGATATAGAGAATTATCACTTATTTTGGGACACAAAATTATCATCCCAAGAAGCAAATCAATTATAAGAGTCGAACATTCAAAAATTTAAAGAACTAGAAAAGAAAACAAATATAAATGATTTTTTTGTTGCTTCTATAGGGTTTGGCATACAACCTACCCAAGATGATCAAGAGAAACAAGAGGAAATGGTGTTTTTTGACCAACTAATGTGTATACCTCAACCACCTAAGGAAGAGGAGATTTTTGAAGGAAAACAGGATGATATAGAGGATTATCAGTTATTCTAGGATATTGAATTGCCATCCCAAGAATCAAATCAATAATAAGAGTCTAATATCCAAAAATTGAAAGCACTGGAAAGCAAACAAATATAAATGACCTTTTTGATGCTTCTCTAGGATTTGGCATACAAGCTAGTTAGGATGATCAAGAGGAACAAGAGGAAATGATGATTTTGACTAGTTTGGATGATAATGAATAAGAGCAACAAAAATATGAAGATGTAGTTATGATAGATGTAGAGGATATAGTAGAGGCAAAGCAAGAAGAACTGGTCACAAAAACAAAGTTACCTTTTCTTGAGCTCTTGAAGGTTATAAGAGATGCTTGCAAAGGTGCAAAAGATCTATAAGATCGAAAACATAAGCTAGAGGGAGACATTGGGAAATGGCAAAAAATTGAAGAAATGAGGAAAGATTCTATACAAGGTTTACATACAAAGAGGCATTGTACATGAGTAGGTATGGAGTAAAACCAAGGATAGTGAAGAAATTTGCAACAATACTTCCAATAATTTGATGATGACATCAACAGGTTTAGCAAGGGGAGCATGCTGAATGAAGACTAAATCTTGTACAATTTCTTTGTAAATAGCCGAAAACATAGAGATAGAGAGCTCTAATTTTTCTAAAACTCAAGAACAATCTTCCTTGAGCTATCACAGAGCTCTATACAAAGATAGAGAGCCATCAGATAATGAGAGATAGTAGTTTATAAATCTAGAAGTTGAGAGCCTACTAGGAGATTTAGGAGGGGAAGGATGTTGAATGAAGAGCAGAACTTGTACATTTTCTTTGTAAATAGCCCAAAAGAAGAGATAGAATTTATAGATGGCAACTACAATCTCGTGTACGACATGAGTATGATCCCCAGCATTTAGTTGGCTTATGCTTTGCATGCCTACATGACATATCTTCCAGCTTGGTATAAGAACTTTCAAAGCCATGTTTACTACAGGTTTTTAGGAGTATCACTCTAAAGTATTCACTCCTAAACGAACACACCTGCATCAATGATCTGCATGGGAGCAAGCAATGTATTCTAAATATTACATGGTTCCACACTCGGATACCTCTAGTTCCATCAATGGGGATGCATTGTAGTTTGATTTGGGAAAAGGATTAAGACTATGCAAACATGAACTAGCAATAGATATTCTTGAGTATTACATCGACCATCCTATAGCACAAAGGTCTGTCAGGAATGAGAGGGGGGGGTGTTGGCCAGCAATTAGGAATGAGTAGATAAGAGAGCCTCAAAAGAAAACAACAAAGAAGAGAGCAGCAAGAAATAAGGAGATAGTGTAGTCAAGCATAACTTAGCAAGAAGGCCCAACCAATGTTTCATAATGAATCTAACTTTACATCAAAAAGTGATTAGTATCACTACACTCATAATGTAAATATCATTTTTGGTAGATTAGACTCCAATTTCTTCAAGATGAGGAGTCCCTCAACTTCAAGGTTATTAGAAGTATCTATTTACCAATTTTCATAATGTTTAGATTCCGTTTGAGCCTTCAAATAATCCCTAGAACCTAATTTCTAACTAGGTCAGACACTATGTTTGAGTAGAGGCAAAACTAGTGAAAAGATAGGATTTGATTCTCAGTTGAGGATTATAGTCGTGCATTTGACACTTTTCTTTATTAGCAAGCTGTGGGATGTCTAATATGCATGCTACACAAGGCCAGATATACAGTACGCAATTTCCTAGTTGAGTCGATTCATGCATTGGCTTGACACTAACACATGGAGATTGACATTGCTATGCATATTCTCAATGATAGTCAAATTGCATTAATTATTTCACAAAATCTAGTGTTTCATGCACAAACTAAACACATTGAGGTGTATTATAGCTATGTGAGAGATTGCTTTCATGCAAGAGATACTAATTTGGTATATATGCCTACACAAGATAATATGGTACACATATTCACCAAAGCTCTTCCACGGGAAAATCTTGAAGCTTTTTGCAAAGCTTTTGCCTTATTGCCTAGTGAGGTTGATTTTTCACTTCTTATATGTGTTCACATCATTTTCGCTAAGGGGCTTTGTTACACTTACGTGTTCTTCGATGTTGAAATTTATGGTACTGGTGCAAGCTCCAATTGTGAGGCTTGGCACATACTCACCTCTCATTTATTACCTCTTCATCATTTATGTATTTGTTGTAAGCCCAAAATGAAGCTAGACCCTAAAAATATAAAGGGCACACTCATAACCTTAATGTAGAGTGTTGAATTAAAAAGGGCAAATGTATTTATGGCTTGGATAAAAGCCAAAATAGAAATAGAGAGATGGAATACTCAAAAAAGTCGTTGCCTTATCCATATGGAGTGATTTAAAGCATCAAAGTACCAAGGCAATGGAAGGAAAAAAGCCATGAAGTGAAAGGTCAAGAGGTGAGAGGAGATGCAAGCGTAGGTGAAAAGTCCCATGCCCATAGCTCTATATAAAGAGCTCATTTGAACGTGGAAATTTGTGGAGATGACAAGTAGATGGTGTAGAAGGATATGCTTGTCATTATCTCACAAATGGAGATCTGAAGGTACCTCATTTGGATGCTAGAAGTCACAAAGGTATTCTAGCAGCATACCTTTTGTATACATAGTCACCTTGTGAAGGTCATATCTCTCTATGTACTTAGCCAATTAGTGCATATCATATCTTGTTGGAATGCTTATCTTGCATACCCTCTGTATCGCAAATATCTCTTTCAGACCATTCTCTAGTAGTTACTAGGAGCATTTCTTGTGAACCTCAGATTTTTGCATAACCTGAGATGATAGGTAGTGTAACTTTGTGCAGTCGGTTACCTGGCCATATGAACTCCAAATGGAGTGTTCTATAGCGTGTTAGAAAGCTATAAGCTTCTACTATGTGTGGACCAATTTGCATAGTCATTGGATCTCTTATGGTGACTGAATCAGGTTTTAGTAAGCATGTGTCTTAAAGGGAAGATTCTAGAAGAGGTTCTCTAACTTCCACTGCGTGTATTGAAGTGTATTGGAGTGAAATTTCTTCACATTTTGGTATCAGAGCTTTGGTTGCAGAGCATTGGGAGTGGAGCCCATGAATATGCAAAGATATCTTGAAGAGGATGCAGAGATGTCAAAGGAAAGCTTGGAGCTATCATGCTCATTGAAAAGCTATGGAGATGAAGCTTTTGGTATGTAAGAGAATTTTGTTGCTTTCTGTTATTTGAATTGATACGCTCTCTTGTCCTACTCTTTCTACATATGATTCATCATTGAATCTTGATATAAGTGATACTAATCACTTGAATGAAGCCTTATGAGCAGCCTATAGAAGAAGATGAAGATCCAAGCAAAGAATCTTGGATGCATAGTTGTGAGTTTTATGTGAGCATTGTATGGATGTTTTGGACATTGCACTCAATTGAATGAAGTGCAAGTTTTGATTATGTACATGGCTGAATATTGAATCTTATATGTAAGCTTGAGGATTTTTATATGCTTATGTAATGGAGATGCTTTTGTATGCATGTTTGTGAAGGTTATGCTCATGATGAATGAGAATTCTGGACATCCATGTGTAGGATGAATATAAGTTGATTTTAGAGTTGACGATTGATGTCAAAAATGAAAGAATGTATGCACATGTTGTCAAGGAGTTTATATATACATGTTTGATAATGTGTGGATGAGTATGAGGCTATTTTATAAAGCCTATACAAGCTGAAAATTTACAGGTTTATGCAGACATATAAATTGGAATAAATGGGCTGAAGATATGCTCAAATGACTATTGATTTGCATATATGATTATGTGAGTTTGTTGACATGATATTTATGCTTTAAAGGTTGGTCATGTTCAGCCATATGTGAGCTGAAAGTGAATATGTTTGGATGCCATAAACATTGGTAAGATGCAAGGCTGCCATGTATGAAGTTTGTGGATGTATCTTTTTTGTGGATAAAAATCATTGAGGTAAATTTCCAAAAGCAAATGTGTATGCTTATGTTATGATAACTAAAAGCATTTGATCTTTGAATTTAGATACATCAAGTGAATGCAATGCTCCCATTTGCACAAGCCAAAGAAAAGATTGGCAAAGCTTGGAGAAAGCAAGGACAAAAAGCTTGGAGCCAAAGTGAAGGAAGGAACCCAAGCTGAAGGTGGCCAAGGCAAGGATGCCCATTTGAAGACTCTTGAAGAGTGAAAGGCATAGAAGACTCCAAAGGAGGGCTGCCATGAAGTGTTGAAGGTTCAAAAAGGACTTGAAGGCACTCTCCAAAGTTCAAGATGCCTAAGCAAAGCGCAAGCTAGAAGGAAGAGTCACTCATGAGGTGTGACAAATGGCTGAAGTTGATTGAGGTAAAAGAATTCCATTTGCAAAGGTAAGGGCTGATTTAAAGGGTATGAAAAATCCACATTGTGTGTGGTGGTAAGTTCCAAGCTTAAATCATGTGAATGTATTGTCAAAGGATGAGGCTAGTAAGACCACCAAAAGAGAGTGGCAAGCCAATGTAAAGACGAGTAAGACCATATCCCAAGAGGAATGGCAAGTCTATGTGAGGCAAGTAAGACCATCCCAAGAGGATTGGAAAGCCTATGTTAGGTGCAAGAAGCACCATAGACCAAGTGAAGGTCTAGTGAAAGGTTGAGGCAAGTAAGACCACCCAAGAGGAGTGGCAAGCCTATGGCAAGTAAGACCATCCAAGAGGAATAGCAAGCCTATGTGAGGGAAAGTAAGACCATCCCAAGAGGAATGGTGTAGCTCAAGCGCAAGCACCACCTCCTTTACTTGTCAATCCGCGGAGACGTGAGGACCTGTATGAAGACCACAAGCAAGTGAAGGCACAAGTGTGTGAGTGAAAGCACACAAACATGCACACACATACACACACACGCGCACAAAGTAAGATCAAAGAGAGGAACAATGGAAAGCTTAGATTGCAAAAGAGTTCTCTTACAAAAGCTCTATTCTCTAAACAAGCTAACCCCAAAAATGAGCTTTCTAGCTCTTTTTATAGTTTTTTTACTAGTTTTGGCCCTGTCCAGACCTAGTGTCCGGCCTAGTTAAAAATTAGGTTCCAGGGCTTATTTGAGGGCTCAAACGAAGTCTAAAAATTATGAAAATTGGTACGATGGTACTTCTAATACTCCTCAAGCTCGAGGACTCCTTGGCTTGCACAAAATGGAGCTACAAAAATAGAAAATGGTATTTACAAAGGTTTTAGTGATGGAAATCACTATTTTTGTAGGGGATTCTTCTAAAAAGTTGACATGTACTTCATGGAGCTCCCTACTTGGTCCCTTTCCTTGTGTGTCCACCTTTTGATGTGCTTCCAAGCTTTGTCCTTGACTTTGAGCTTCAACACTCCCCCCCCCTCTCGAGTCTTTCGTCCCTGACAGACCCTTGTTGTAGTGGTTGTTCCAAGTAGTGCCTTGAGAGGGAGTGTCCCTTCTATATGAACAATAGTCGTCTGACTTCCAGATGTGTCTGGTTCTTCATCTATCCCTGCGAGTCTTTGCAAGTTGTAGTCTCTTGGTATATGCTTCTTCCTTGGATTCCAGTATGACTGTGTCGTTGTGAGTCTCTGTTGATGTTTTCGAGATCTTCCACAGTTGATGTTCATAGTAGTCATGCCAAGTACTCATAACCCATATGGAGTGATGGGTAAGTGTGTTTGTGCATGGGTTGAGGAAAATAGGTGCCTTGTGCACGGCCTTGTAATGTAGCCCTATGAATGCTTACTTGGGAAATGCATTGGAAGAAGTATGGTGCAAAAATTGGGGTCTTGAGCTAAGTGCTCAAGGGTATGCCCACGAAGAGGTTTCCTAAGCTATCATGGTGATGGTGTTTCCAGAGTAAAGATACTTACCATGGAGAAGGTTGATCGATGTTTATCTCTTCGTGTTGTACACTCAGCCTTTGGGATGGAACATTGTTGATGAATGTCCATGTTGATGGTCCACTGATGAGATCTTTTGAGTGATTGATCCTCTCTCCTCTTTTCAAAGCAACATTTGCCAAATACTGAGAATTGAATTTCTTTATATTCCTTGGCAAACAACATTGGGTAACTACACCAAGCTGAGTTTCACATATTCTCTTTAGCTCACCATACGCAAGAGTCTTCTCCTGCAGAACTACCCTTTGCAGATATCTCCTTGGATGCTATGGTACATGAAGTAGTTAAGCATCACTCAAGTTGCGGACCTTCAAGCTCTTCATTCCTACCCTGGTAAGAGAAAATCAAAGTTGTAGATGCCATGTTCATGCCAAATGCTTGTCATCTACCAGATAAGGCAGCAATAATATCATCGGCTGGCTGAGACACACTTCTATCCAAATTGATAAATGCCTAGTAATCAACAATTCCACCTTCAACTAAGCATGAATCATTC
Source organism: Ceratopteris richardii (assembly GCA_020310875.1). Lineage (NCBI taxonomy): Eukaryota > Viridiplantae > Streptophyta > Polypodiopsida > Polypodiales > Pteridaceae > Ceratopteris > Ceratopteris richardii. The sequence goes on along the minus strand of CM035432.1, from coordinate 119,167,804 downwards.
ATGTTTCATAAGAAAAACCTGGAAACAAGCTCTCTCCCGCTTTTCTTTCTCTTTTTTTTTTGTTTTTTTTTTTTTTTTTTGAGGAAAAAGATATCACAAAACAAGAACACAAAAGTTAGTATCAATAGAAATATTTGACATATGTCACTGTGCTCTTGTGCGTGGGATTCTCAAGTGTGTCTATGCACGGCCGTGTAATGTGGCCCTATATTAATGCATACTTTGGAAATGCATGATCTGAATGGTGCAAAAGACAGGGTTGTGCAAGGAGCACATGGTTGTCGCTCGCTCGAGGTTTTCGATGTTATTTGTGGAGGTTGATGCCGACCTTGGTGGAGGTATCCATTGAGTCTCGAACTGATGTAATCCTCCTTATTGGAGTCCATTTTAGAACATCATTTGGCACTGTAGAGGTCACTTCAGACGTCTTCCTCTTTGGATTCTTTCTGAACTGTGGTATCCAGTGTGGTTGTCGCTTTGGTTCGGTGGAGGCTACTTGTACTTTTGGCTTCCAAACCCATATCCTTTTTGCATGTCTTCCTACTAATGTTGAAGAGCTGATTTGATCTTCCTTTGGTCTCTGTACATGGTTCTTACCCTTTTCTCTTTTTGGCTTCTTTGTTGAAACCTTTCGCATGTGGGAGAACAAAGATTGTTGTGGATGTAGGAGCTTCTTAGGTACCCACATCTGTAATTGCCCTTGTTGAGCTGCAGCTAACTTCTTAGGCACCCAAACTTGTTGGATACCTTGTGATTGAGCTTTTCTGCGCTGCTTCCTTCGTCTTCTGGCCTGGTTGGCTTGCCTAGATGGGATTTGTGGGGGCAAGGCTGGTGGTTGCTCTCCTTTGCGTACCCATATCTGCTTCATGCTCGGAACTACTTTTTTATCGAATGGTGTCTTTCTATTTGATGTAGCAGTTGTCGTGAACGGTTGTGTTTGCTTGTGTGGTGGACCCACTACTGTGGCTACTTGATTCTTTGGAGAAGAAGAAAGATCCACCTACCTTCGACCCTGGTCTTCCACGATTGACTCCTTCTGCATCATAGAGCTTTTGACACATACAACATCTTCTTTCATATGATTAGTCTTGGAAGAACTAAGAGAGTGTGTGGTGCCATGATCTAGGAGCATGCAGTTCTCTAATTCTAATGTAATGCATTGCTCATGTACCCAAACTTGAAGAATTTGACTTCTTAGGTTTAAGTTAACTGCATGGTCATAGATCCAATCTTGACCCAAGACAAGTGGTTCTGTAAGGTTCTCATCTTGACATACTAGCGCTTTGACTTTCATTGGAACATCTTGAAGGTAGATGGGAAGTTCCACCTCGCCCAAACAAGGGGTTTCCACACCTCCCAATCCTATGAGATAAGCTTCTATTGGATTGATGTTCAACTGCAAGTCTTGACAGTAGGAAAGTCTAACTGCACTACTTGCTGCACCTGAGTCAATCAATGCTTTCATCGTCCTTGCATCCTTCCCTTGTCCTATCTCTATGGTCACAAAGGGTCTTCGGTTAATGACCTGAGAAGTCGCTATGCCTGACTTTTGACACATATCCATGTGATATTTTGGGGCTTTTGAGTTGACATCTAGGCCTAATCGCCGTAACTTATTTCGCCTAATACGCTCTCTGGCCTCTGCCTGTGCTTCTTCTCTCACTCTTAACTCTTCTTCTTTTCGCTTCTTAGCAGTGTTGAGTCTCATTAGCATATCCTCAGTAAGAGGTTCTTGATATAGCTTGACTCTACAGCCACTAATATAGTTTGGCAAGATAACTCCTTCTAGAGTGGCCAACTGAACTGCACCACTAGTGGAAATTCTATTAATGATCATGGGTCCGTATCCTCTTTTTTCCAACTTACGGGCATGTTGTTTTAGTGTGTAAACCAACACTAGATCTCCCCCTTTCAATCCCTTATCCTTGATGTGTGCATCAAAGTATGCCTTTTGCCTTCTTTGCAGCGTAGATGCCTGCTGCCGCTCGTAGCCTCGTCTCACCCAAGCGTTCGAGATCAAAGATCCTAGAGGACAATTCATGCCCATTCCACTCATACTCTTGTGCTACTTTTAAGGCAGGGATTAAGAAATCTAATGGTAGCACAGTGTTTTGTCCGAAGACCATCTGAAATGGGGTAGCGTTGAGTACCGTTTTGTAGGCAACTCGATAAGCCCAAACAGCATGATGAAGTTGTTTGTCCCAATCAGAGCGTTTATTATTTACCAATTTTGTCAATACGTTACAGAGGATCTTATTGGTGCTCTCGGCTTGTCCATTAGCTTGTGGGTGATAGGGGGTAGACTTCTTATGTATCACCAAGAATTCTTGGAGAAGATTTTCAATGACTTCATTCAAGAAGTGTGTGCCTCTATCGCTCACCAACTCTATTGGTAGCCCATATCTCGTGAACACATTCTCGAATAAGAACTTAGCCGTAGTCTGAGCATCATTCTTTGTTGTGGCTTTCACTTCTACCCACTTTGTAAGGTAATCTGTGGCTACAATAATATACTCTGCATGGGAGTTTCTAGCTGGGGGGTTAATAGGACCTATGAAGTCTATGCCCCACTTGGAAAATGCACGCCCTCCCATCATTGGCCTCAAGGGCATCTCGTCTTTTCTAACTAGATATTGTGCACGTTGGCATATGTCACATTTCTTCGCATAGGTATGTGCATCCATATGAAGAGTGGGCCACCAAAGTCCTGAGAATAGAATGGTCTTGATCACTCGGTCAGGACCAAAATGTCCACCTGCAACACCACTGTGTGCAGTCTCTAAGACTTTCAAATAGTCTGATTCATGAACGCACAATCTTAAGTAACCATCTTTGACTCTTCGGTATAAGTTGTCTCCTACTAAGGCATAGCCTTGAGCTTCTTGCTCCAAGTTTTGTCTTCTTGCTAGACTAGCCTCTTTGGGTAACCTTCCCGATCTCATAAACTCTACCAATGGAGCACTCCAATCTGGAATTAATGATACTTGATAAAGAGTCGCATGCTCCACTGGTGGTCTCTCTCTACACATTGGACAATTCTTGATCCACTCATGTATTTCTTTGTCCATGCTAGGCCAATACACTCCTAAACGCTTCAGATTCTGCAATGTTCGTTGTTTAGAATAATGATGTCCTAGCAATCCTTCATGAGCTTGCTGCAACCAACTACTATGTTCATCATCCTCGACACAACAAGCTAATACACCCTCAGTATCTTGTTTGTACATGCTTCCTGCCAATATGTGATATTTTTGTGATCTTACAATTTCTTCTTGTGATGTTTTCACATTCTTATTTGCAGGGCCAAAGGTTAGGACTGGTACCAACTTATTTGCCCATTTGGGAACAACTTCCAAATTGAACAGATAAGCATCAGGTAGTTCATCAGACACTCCTTGTGGTGACTCTCCTGAAGTAATGCGAGAAAGGTGATCTGCCTGAAGGTGGGTTCTACCTTTCCTGACAACAACTTCAAAGTCATATTCCATTAGTAAGAGGAACCATCTTACTAAGCTTCCAGTATTGCAAGGTTTATTGACCAAATATAACAAAGCTTGATGATCAGTAAAAAACTTGAACTTGTTGGCCAATAAATAGTGTCTAAACTTCTTCACATCATATACAATGCCTAAGCCCTCTCGCTTAGTTGTGGTATAATTTCGTTCAGCTGCGGTGAGCTGTCTACTAGCATATGCTATGGGCAAATCTAAGTTTCCGTCACCTGTGGGTTGTGCTAGCACACATCCTATGGCATGATTGGATGCATCCACATGGACATGGAATGGTTTATTCCAATCAAGAGTGGTTAGTATTGGTGTTGGGCACAAACGTTTCTTCAGTTCATTGAAAGAATTCTCGCATTCGTCGTTCCACTCAAAATTAGACAACAAGGCATAAAGGGGTCTAGCTATGATCGCGTACATGTGAATAAACCTACGGTAGTATCCACAATGGCCCATAAAGGCTTGTACCTCTTTAATATTCCTTGGCCTTGGTAGCTCCACTATGGCTCGTACCTTATCTTCATCTGTTGAGATTCCATTCTTAGAAACAATATGACCTAAGATTTTACCTTGCCGCACCATGAACACACACTTTTCTGGGTTCAGACACACTCAATATTCTCTACACTTGTTGAAGATTTGTCTGAGCTCAGGGATGTGGAACCTTCTTTCTTGGGAATGAGCACATAAATCATCCACATACACTTCTAAGCTCTTTCGCAAGAACTCTTTGAAGACATGACACATGAGCCTCTGGAACATTGCAGGTGCATTGGTGAGCCCAAATGGCATTACACAAAATGCTAATATTCCCCACTCTGTAGCAAAAGCTGTTTTGTGTTGATCCTCTGGGGCAATGGCTACTTGATTGTAACCTGAAAACCCATCAAGGAAGCTATAAACTTCCTTGCCTACAACGCGCTCCAAAAGGTGTTCCGTGATTGGAAGTGGATAACTATCTCTGATAGTAGCGGCATTAACTTTTTTAAGGTTAATACACACTCGCAACTTTCTGTTCTTCTTGGGCACCACTACAATGGGGGACACCCATTCAGTATGCTCAATCTCATAGATGAATCCAGCTTCAATCAACCTGTCAATTTCTTCTTTTATTTTGGCTGCATAGGTATCATTATATGTGTAGGGCTTCTGTTTGGTGGGCTTGGCATCAGCAGTCATGGGGATAGTATGAGAGCAAATTCTTGGATCTACCCCTTTCAAGTCTCTATAGTGCCACGCAAACACATCCCTATATTCCCTTAATAGAGCTACAAGCTCCATTTCTTCTCTTGCACTTAGGTCATCTCCTATATATGTGCATCTCTCTTCGTTCTCTTCGATGGTCACTACAATCTTCTTGGTCTTTTCTTTATTATCATATGATTCTCCTATGATGGCCTCTCTCTTAGGCATTCGTACCAAAATTTTGCGGTCGTCAACTTCATATTTCTTGAAGTTTTCTGGTACTTCAAACAATGATTCCTCCTCTTATTGTTTCACTGCTTTTCTTTTCTTTTTCTTTTGACTACTCTCACTTCCATCCTTTGAATTTATTGTTTTAATACTTGTGAGAGGTTCTTCTTCTTTCTGGGTGAACACTCCTATATCTTCTAGATAGTGCTGCTCTGAGTTAAAGCAACTATCCATCACAATAGACTCCAGATCATCGTCATTCTCTTCTTCTTCTATGACATCACTAGGGTCACATTCTTCTAGCAAGGGCTGACACATGAACACTGAGATATCATAACCCTCCTCATCACAATGAGGTGTCCATTGTTCTTCATTGACAGCAATGTCCATGGTGGCTAAGATTTCTGGCCAGCCATGAGGCTCAAATTCCTCATCTGGAAAGATCATCGGTGTATAGGCTGGGTCTTTAATTGGTCTATCTCCTAGCGAAGTTCCTTCTTCTCTTGCCTTTAAACGTTTTTCCTCTTCCTCTGCGACCTTGCACATCCACAAATGAGTATCTTCATGCAGCCATGATGGATCAGGTGAACTTTCACAATGCACAGAGATGGAATCTTCTTTCGCTTTGTGGATAGGATTCCACTGTAGGGGTGGTACATCTCTAAAGGAGTAATCCTTCAAATTGACCTTGGTGGTGACCCCTAAGTGTTGTAAGTACAAGGAGTTGGTTCCCCAATCCTGTACTATTTGCAATTGTTGTAGGAAGGGTCTTCCTAGGATCATCTCATAAACATTATTTTTCTCAAAGTCACATATAGCAAATGTATGTTCAAACTCCACACCACAAGTGGTTAGAGTTATCCCTTCGAGCAATCCTAGAGGTCTTTCAAAATGACCGTCAGCCATTTGAAGCTTCATTCTAGTTGGTCTTAATGTGGGTTTGCCCCATTGCTTCCACAAGGAGGTGGTCGCAATGGCAACACCAGCACCTGAATCTATGATTGCTTTGGTTGTGTAACCTTGGTAGGTGATTGGAAGATAAGTATTACCTTCTTCACCCTCACACATGTCCCCTATTTTGTCTAGCGGTATCTCTGCTACCCTTTGCTTAGAGCCTGCTTTTGGCATGTTGGAATCAAGTTCTGGAACCTGATCCTTCACATGATTCCATAGCTCAGGTTTCGCTTTGAGCAGCTCTTCTACAGTGAGATGACACTGAACCTTAGTGTTCTTCACGACATCCGTGTTCCTTGGAACCACTGAGTCTTCATTTCTTACTAGTATTGTGGGAGCTCTAATCTGGAGATATTCAGATTCCCATGGGCCTAGAATTTGAGGCAGTTCTTCTAAGGTATTAGATTCAAAATCTAACCTTTCGTCTTCTTGTTGTTCTACTTCATCTCCGTAAATAGATGGAATGTCTTGGGGAAATTGATCATGAAGATCATCAATCTCAGGAATAGGACGGGAATTACCCTTCTCCTTGGCCCATTTATCTTCTTGTATTTCCCGCAAGAACTCTTGAGAGTACTGTTGAATTGAAGGAGGTATTCCAGCATCTGTGGAATTAGGAACATAAGATCCCATTGGTGGTGAGCTTCCTCTTCCAATAATTGGTTGAGCCTGTGGAGGTAAAGAAACTTGTGGTTTGTTTACCAATTGCTCTAATCTTTCTAGTAAGCCCTCGAAATGCAAATCTGATTTGATAGAGTTTGTTTGATTGAACTTTTGACTAGTCTCAAGTATGGCTTGAGCTTGTTCTACCATTTTCATGCACATTTTCATCCGTTCAATCTCTAAATCTGCTCTAGGGTAACTCTTGTCTAGGTTTGCAGTTGTAGGCCCTTCTTGAAGTCGAGCCTAGTAGGCCTTGAACATCATGTCCAAGCCTTCTGGGGTTGGATCTGTAAGAACAGACCCTGGTTGCAGTCTATTTACAATGGGTGGTGGGGTGGGATGAGGTGGAGTGGATGGAGTTTCGGCATGCAAGGGGCTTTGAGATGCAATGTCTTCTATTTTTTTTTTCGCTTCTTTTAAGCTTTCTTCTAGTTCCGATAACTTTTTATTCCACTTGCGATTGGCCTTCTCTCTGGTATCCTTCCATGTTCTTGTTTTCCTCTTACTAGGCTCTCCTGATTCACTCGACTCTGATTGTTCTGCTGGTTTATCCTGTTTTAAGGCTTGTGCTCTAGTGACAGCTTGTATAGGAGCCACATTGCTACTACTTGAACTTGAATCTGCCACTAAGCCTACCACATTAATGGGTGTAATCTTGGGTGCACTAGAGGGGTTTCTTGGACAATCTCTGGGGAGATGGTCTTTGCCACAATCAGGACAAAAAGCCTGTATTGTGATAGCCTGTCCTTGACTCGGAGATGGTGGGTGGGGACAGTCACGAATGAAATGGTCACCATGACATCTGAAACAAGATCCTCTAGGGGCTTGTGGTCTCATTTGTCTCAACTGGGGCCTAGGGTTAGGATTTGTGTACATGACATTGGAGTATTCTGGCTCCCAATTTTGCTCCATAGGTGGTGCCTCATATTGATACGAGTAAATCTCACTATGTTCAGGTGACTCTGTGTAATAATCATGTGGACTACCTTCATGGGAGTAGTCTGAACTATGAGCATGAGAGTCATTATCTGGTATCAATGGGGTTAGTGGCACCAATGCTCTATTTGGATTTTCCTCTCCCACGGCATACTTGACTAGAATCACGTTGGCAGGAGCTGGTGGTTGGTTTCCCAAGACTGGTTGTGGCCTATATTGTGCCTGATATTGTTGTTGTGGTCTATAATATGGCTGTTGGTATTGGTTTTGATACCTACCTGGTTGGTAAGGTTGTTGGTAATTCTGTCTAACGGCCTGCCTATTATAGGGACAATCTTGAGCCGTGTGGTTCGTATATTTTCTCTCAATAGTGTATGGAGCATTCCTTTCTCTCATGTTTTGGTTTTGCATTGGGCATACATTAGCCATGTGGTCGCCTCCGCAAGTATAACACCGATTCATTGGAGTGACTCTCTGTGTTTGTTTATTTTGGACTCCCAGCTTCTTGGCAACTTGCTCAGTTATCTCCTCTATTTCCGTGGAGATTTTTGAAGTATGACTAGTAGAACTATCTGAATCCTTATAGAGTTTGGATAATCCTAACTCCTCACCCAAGTTATCTTCTATGTCAATGCACGTCCGCACACACTCTTCTATGGATCTAGGCTCTTTCAAGTACACATATGATCTTAACTTTTTGCTCAGTAAGCCATCTAAGAACAAAGCCACTTGTTTGGCTGGTGTGGGTAACTCTGGAGTAGGGCATCTTTCTAGGTACTATCTGAACCTTCTACCTGCTAGTCGCACTGTTTCTTGGGGTGTCTGCTTGAAACTGTGGATCAATGACGATGTGTTATACCTGATACCACTCTTGGAAAATTCTACAATGAATTCGTCTAGCAGTTGACCTATGTCGTGATAATTGCGACTACTCAGTGGTTGAAACCAAGCTAAGGCAGTGCCCTTAAGAGTCAGACCAAATGCCTCGTACTGGCTGAACAAATCCTCAACCTGTTCAGCTCTTAACACTTGTTTGAACTCGGCCACATGATCATAAGGATCTCCTGACCTGTCAAAATAATTCTTCATTGCCTTGATCACTTGAGTGGGTCTAAGGGTTCTTGGGTGCTCTCGGGGTCTAGGCAATGGAAAATCATGTTCATCTCTTTGTTGCCTATGTGCTTGATGTGTCTCTCTTTCAGGTCTTTCATTTTCAAATCCTGCTCTATTTCTTCTCACCGTGTGTGCAAAACTTACCGCAGGTCTCTCTCTAGTTCTTTCTCTCTGGGCTTCATGAGCTTGGGATGATCCTACTCCTTGGAGGCCATGGGAAACATTGGATCTTGGTGGAGGGAAAATCAATTCATTCTTCCAAGTATATGCATGTCTATCATGTTCTGTTACCAAGAATATCTTCTCTGATGTGTTATCCAGGTAGACAACTTTGCCTGGTATCTCAGGATCTTTGAATTCATAGATGATAACTATGCCCAATTGGCTAGGTTGATCTGGCTTGAATCTCCAAAAGGCTTCCTCTGTTTCTCTATTCAAAAATAGTTCTATGCTTTTGTTGTCTTGAGGGATCCAGTCCGGAGTGATCACTCGTGTTGCTCTAGCACAATGGTGAGAACCACGTTAAGAAGCTTCACCTCCTTAATTGTCAATCCGTGGGAGAGGTAGGAGTGATATGAAGATCGTGAACGTGAGATGATGTGAGAGTGAAGGTGAGAAGCACAAGGATGCACACACACATACACACACACAATGAAGAGACAAGCAAGACACAATGGAAGGTGGGAAATTAGCTCTATTACTCAAGAATACTCTTACAAGCTCAAACTAGCTCTATGCTCACACTAACCAAAATGAACCAACCTCAAAAATGAGCTCTCTAGCTCTTTTTATAGTTTCTAGACTAGTTTTGACCGGTTTCACATCTAGTGACCGGCCTAGTTAAAAATTAGGTCCTAGAGGCTATTTGGAAGGCTAAACGATGTCTAAAAATAACGAAATTTGGTACGAGTATTCTACCTAAGCTCCTCAAGCTCGAGAACTCCTCGGCTTGCACAAAATGGAGCTATGGATTACAAAATGGGGTTTTCTTATGATACATATGTTACAATTAGTGATAATAATCACTGTTGAATGTTTGGAGAATTAATAAGAAATATATTTGTTTGAAAAATTGATCCTCCTGGCTCCCTGCTTTGTCCTCACATGCTTCCGTGGCGTCTGTGCCTCTGGCTACTTCCAACACCCCCCTCCCTCTCGCTTCTGTCGTCCCTGACAGAACCTTGTTGTGAGGTCTGCCGGATGTAATTCTGTAGGAGGTCTTGAGCGAGGGTGTGCTCTGATATACGAATACCTCGGGCTAGATCAGCCTCAAGTTTCTCCCAATCGATAGGTTGTGGCTCGTCTGGTGGTGGGAGCTGATAATGTGTGGAGTACACCATTCGTTCACAGGCGAATAATTGCAATAAGTGTGTGGGCCTGCTTATAAATATCTCTGAATGGTACTCCCAAAAATCGGTGGTGAACATTTCTTCGAATGTCTGCTTGTAACATGCCGGTAGATATTTGATCCTGCAGTGCCAGGCGTAACACACCCGTAGCGATGGCGTTGTGCTCATATCATAGACTAAATCAAAGTTGCCATGCTCAAAGCCCGGGGTGTTTACATGGGGAGCCTTGATGCGTCGGAAGACTTTAAAGACCATCTGCATCATGTCAAAGATTTTGACAGTCATGTGCGCGGCAATATCATCCATATGCTTTAACCTAGGGAGCCAGTGGCGGATCGTCGCCATCATGTAGCCTACTGTGGGTAACGCGACTGGTGGCTTGAAGTAGGGATAGTTCAACCAGTCTTGGCACTGCTTATTGTTCTGTAGCTTAATAGCGAAGGCAGTCCAAGAGCGACGTCGTGGTACTGGTCCCCAGCACGGATTAAATTTTAAGTGAAGCGGCGCTTTTACCCACGTGCTCATCATCTCTGGATAATTTTGCAATAAATCTTTGCGCCAGTCTGCTTGAAGGATTTCACCTCTCTGCGCCCTTGGTGGCAAGTCCTCTGGCTCGAATTGAGTGGCATGCGTTGGTTTCATACCTGTTTCTTTCTCTATGGTTAACTGGTATTCGGCCATTAACATGAAGTACGGTTTATATTGGAGCTCATGCCCAGATATGTATCGTCGCGGGGCCAATTGAGCAAAGAATGGTGACTGTAAAATTTTCTCTTCAATTATGGCCATGGCATGTAGCTGTGCCTCTACTCTGGCCGAGTGTGTCGTTCCGAGTTCTTCAACTGTCTTCATCCACGCGGGGGTAGGCAATTCGTAGGTCATCTGGCCTTCGGCCGTGACACGTCCGCCTGGGATGGGTATCGGTTCATATGCCTCTTCGAATGTCTCCTCCACCGGGATAGTGACGGTTTCTTCGTCAGCTGGTAGCTCCGGTGGGGAGTCTGGCCTTGGTGGTGCTTCATAGATGGCAATCCTAGATTCAAGATTTGTTACCTGGGCCCGGAGTGCGTTGAGTTCCTCTAAAACTTCAGGGGCAGGGTCCAGAGGTGCTGGTAATTCCGCTGCTACTTGTACTTGTTGTGTTGCTGGTTCTCTGAGTTGTAGCAGTTTGTGATCTTCCTTTAACTTTTGATGTTCTTCGTTCATACGATCATAGTCCTCGAGCAATCTAACATGGTCGTCTAGCAGCATCCGCATCGACTCGGATGGGATTGCCTTGAATCTGCTCGGACTTAGTGGCTGTTCTGGATGATCTAAAGCCGCTTCCAAGTTCTCTCTATTCTGCTCTTGGAGTCTCTGGTTCTCCTCTTTTGCTGCGGCTAAGTGTCTTCTTAGTAAGCCCATATTTCTAGTAAGCGTTGCATTGCGGACAGTCTGGGCTCTAAGTAGGTTATCCAAATCCGCGGTGGCCTCTTTGGTTTTCTCCTCACTTTCTAGTTCTAACTTGTGATAGGCCTCTCGTAAATCTTGGTATCGGCTGTTCAGTGAGGCGTTCTCAATTGATAACGAATTAAGCTGCGTTTGTAATTCGTTCGTCGTTTTCTGCAGCTGTTGATAGTTGGTGCCGAGTGATGCAAACTCATCGCGGACTTGCGTCATGCATGCGAACATGTGTTGAAATGCGGTGTCTATGGTGGGCGATAGTAGTAGTGAAGTGCTAAATGAGGATGTAGTGGGAGTAGATGCAGTGGGAATGGGAAATGGGGTTGGGACAGTGGATGCAGTGGTGATTGTGGAAAATTGTGTCGTGCCTAAATATGAGGGTGCTGTGAGTGGAGTGGGTGGTGGTGAGGTGGATGGTGATATGTCCATACCATTGGACGTGTTTAATGTTGTGACTGTGAAAAGTGGTGTGATTGTGGGTGGTTGTGTAGGTGTGAATACGGGATTTGCAAATGTAGTGTAGTTTACAGGGGGAATGGTTGGAGCCGCTTGGTGAAACGGGGAAATAGGGGTTATGGTAGGTTGGGGAGGTGAGACTGGTGAGAAGGTTAGTGGGGTTAGGAAGGGGAATGGGGGTCTTAGAGGTGGGGGAAACGCTGGGAAGGATGAAGGGGTGAAGGGGTTAACATATGGATGCGGGGGGTTGGGTGTGGGCATGGTGGTATGAATGGGTAAGGAAGAGGTTGTGGCTATATTGCTTTGTACAGGTGTGGATGTGGGAAAAGCAGGTGGGTGTGCGGGTGATACGGGATGGGTTGGTGAAAGATGAGGTGAGAGGGGAGTCGAAGGGGTGGATGTTATTTCGAGGATAGTAGTGGTATGTACAATGGTGGTACGGGGTGGTGAATCTACAAGGATGGTTTCTGCGGTCAATGAACTTTCTGGGGCGAGGCGTGCCTCCCTGGCTTGTGCTGAGGATTGAGCTCCTGTTGGTACACGAATATACTCTCCGGGCTTTGAAAGTAGTCGCACTCGGCGGGGATCAAACTGTGGTAGTTGCTTTCTTTGTAAAAACCTGAGTGCTTCATGGGAGCCTACTGATTTGACTAACTCCCTGAACCCTCTGATGTATGCGTCTTCGAATCCTCCGGAGATGAGTTCCTGTTCAATTAATGCCTGGCTCTCCTCTTCAGTTAACTTCTTTCGTGCCCAGACTTTCTCCATGGTACGATATAATTTTTTGATGGCCAGCGTGTACGCTGCGGCTTCGAAAGTCTCATCCTCATATGTGCTGGTGTCGCCGTGTGTGTCGGTTTGTTGGCCTTGGCCCTCTGTCTGTTCGTCATGTGAGCCCTGGCTGGCTTCATCGTCGCCTTCCTCGTTGTCTGTTTCGGTTCTCTCTTCTTCAGAGCTCGACACAGCTTGTCCCTGTGGCAAATCTCGCGGCGTAGTAGGGTAGCTGGGACGTTCATATTCCTGGGAGAACAGTTGTGCTTCTGAATACTGGAATTCGTTTGAGAATGCATCAGGCATCTCAAAATCAAATGTCGTGTTTATGGGGTCGGCCTCCATATGTGGTATCGGGAAAGAAAACGCTTCCGCACCAATAGTGGTGGGAGCTTCTGCTGTTGTGGTGGTGGGTTCGGCGGTGGCAGCTGCCTGAGGTGCAGCGGTACTAGTGGTGGCCTCCGTAACCACTGGTCTGGACAACCGTATGCGAATAGGTTGTACAGTGGGAGCCGCTTCTGTCTGTGGTCACTCGGGAGAAGGTTGTGGTGATGGCGACTCTGGCACTTGAAGGCAAGGGATGGTGCCTCGCATGCGCTTACCTGCCCGTGTCCTACTGGGCTTCCTGGCTTTCTTCGTTGTGCCCTTGAATGCCTTCAATTCCTCTCCTGTTAATGCACGCTCGATGGGCAAGTCATAAGCAAACACATATACACAATTCTAGTGAGCGCACAACATCCGTTAAGCACCTTCTTGCGCTCCCACCTGTGCTGTGCCAGATACATTTGATCTATGATCCAGCTTGCCAGATCAACTGTTTGAGGTCCCGTACATGCCAAATATAATCCGAACCAGATTCGTTTATGGGGCATGGTAAATCTGTCCTGAGCTGGAAATGCGAAATGTTGCATGCATATCCTTAGTGGCTTTGACAGCTCAGGTGTAATGGCCGAAATCTCCTCCCACTTCGTGACATCCCCACGTTTCATCGGTTCTGGAATTAATCTCTCTCGATCTGTGGGTGTGTGGGTTCCGTGAATCTTGATGGCTGCTCTGATTAAGTCCTTAGAGAGATAAAATCTCTTGTAAGGTGGATCATCCACTAGAGTAGGCAGTATGAAGGTTCCTGGGATGTCCTTATTCTCTGATGCCAGCAATGTAGTGATTAAATAATAGCACCTGTAAAAATCCGGTTTGGGCAGAGGATCACTGAAATACTCTGTGAAGCCTGCTCTGGCCCAAACATGAGTTAAATCCTGGGTGCTCTGTAGGGCTTCAAACTCTCGGGAGAAAAACTGGTATTTTCCCCATGTGCGGTCATCAAATGTCAGAGAGGATTCAAATATAAAGTCCGCGTCCGCAAGGGGTCCTGCCAGGCCCTGAAACCAATGAGAGTTCCTGTGTATCTTTTCGGTGTAGCCCATAGGGGGGTTATCGATAGGCATGGGCCCTGGAAATCCCTGAAATTCCGGCGGTGGAGCAGTCGGGTGGGACTCTGCTCGTAGCACGTTGAGGGGCACAGCCGCTACACTAGGGCCTGCTCCTGATGTTCCTTCGTCGGTTTGCATGGTGACGGATGCGCTAATGAGAAAGATCTGCTACAAAAGATTAACACATTAGCATGGAAATTAATTATGATCCCATTAAAGTGAGACCGCAATCCCTTTCCATAACTGATGCGTAACCCGTGTAGCCAAGTGCTGTGATGTGATGGATGCAATGTTTCTTGCAGCACTAGTGCAGGTCTCTAGACACCTATACGTTTCAGATCATGCATACATTTCTTGATGAGATGAGATTACGAGTGGTGTGTGATGATGGTGTGTGAATTTATACAAGGTTTAAAGGTTAGTGATTTAGTACAAGGTCGTATGTTAGTCGGGGGGTAGTTAGACAATGGGTTAGGGGAAGACGGTTGGACACGTTTCGGTATCCATTTCCTAAAGATTTTGGAGTGGGTGGTGGGTTTCTGCTGAGGGGTAAAAGGTGGTGTCGTGTTTGGTGGTATCGAGGGATGAGATGAGTTATGGGGGTTATATATTACATGGCTTATGGGTTGAGCTATGATACATGGTTTGGGTACCCAAATCTGCGTGGGCGTGGGTCTATGGGTAAGGTACTTCTTGGCGATCCACATTTGTCGGATGCTCGGACGTGTAGAAAAAGGTCGAGGGGATGGTGGATATCGATTCTGTTTCTGTACTGCCCTTTTTTTGTCGATTTCTGCTTGGCTGGAGTTCTTTGGTGCTTTTTGTCCTTTTGGCACCCATATTTGTCTGGTGCCGCTTCCTTTGGGTGGCCTAAACTGCCGTCCTTGTTGTTTCCTCCGATGCTGCAGTCGGTCTGGGTTCCTTTGTCGTGGTTGACTCTATTGTTGTTGAGGTTGAGAGGTCGGATGGACGCTCTGCTTTGGAAAAGAAGGGAGATCCAACACTTGCGTGACCTGCCCATTAGGAAGTGATGCCTTTTGTAACTTTAATCTAGGCCAATCCGCAACAAGTTTGGAAGGATGAGCACCGCAGGGTGTCGTGCTCATTTGGCCGCTGATGCAACCCACCTGACCTCTGATTGTGCCCTTCTGTCCTTGCGTTTGGGTAACTGTCGCTTCTAGTTTGCAGGAAGTCCCAGGGAAGATCTCCTGTTGTTCTTCTGACTGACAACTGTCTATAGCCAAGCCCGAGTGGGTTGGTGTAGACGTAACGTGACTGGTCTGCCCAAAAATCTTCCTGTCTTCCATCGCATGCGTTTCATAGGGTCTAGGGTCACAACCGTCAAGCGGAATGCCGTTAGGGAAGTCAAGCGGTATCACTCGCTTCTGCTCTAAGGTTCCAATCTGTAAGGAGCCTTGTCTAAGATTTAGGTCCACTGAGTGATCGTATAGCCAATCTTGGCCAAGGATTAGGGGTTCTATCAGGTCGTCATCATGGCACACTAGTAGCTTCGCTGTCATCGTCAAATCCTTAATGAGGATAGGAATGTCCACCTCACCCATGCAAGGGGTTTCCATGCCTCCTAGGCCTATGAGGTATGCCTCAATTGGCCTCATTTCTATTCCTGAATCCTTATAGTGGGACCATCTAATCGCACTAGTCGCAGCACCTGAGTCAATCAAAGCCCTGAGTTCTTGGCTATGTTTACCGTGCTCTAGTCTAACTGTAACGAATGGTCTCCTGTCCACTATGCTAGGATGAGTGGTTGACTTTACTTGACACATGGCCATGGGATACCTGGGTGATGTTTCCAGATGGTTATAATGTTCTCTCCCTAGTCCTTGTCTTCTTAGCTTCATGCGCTTAATGCGTTCTATGGCTTCTGCCTGAGCTTCGGCTCGTATTCTATTTTCTTCCTCCTTACGCTTCTTTGCCAACGTGAGTCGTCTAAGCATATCCTCCGTAAGAGGTTCTTGATATAACCTGACTCTACAGCCACTAATGTAATTAGGCATTATGTCTCCTTCTAAGGTGGCTAACTGTACTGCTCCACTAGTCGAAAGTCTATTAATGATCATAGGTCCATAACCTCGCTTTTCTAACTTGCGTGCATGCTGTTTCAGCGTATACACTAGAACTAAATCTCCTTCTTTTAGGCCTTTATCTTTCACATGTGCATCAAAATATGCTTTCTGGCGCTTCTTTGCTGCGTATATTCCTGCTGCTGCCTTTAGCCTGGTTTCTCCTAATCGTTCCAAGTCCATTATTCTCGCTGATAATTCATGGCCGGTCCACTGATGTTCTTGTGCAACCTTAAGGGTCGGTATCAAGAAGTCCAAGGGAAGCACTGCATTCTGACCAAAAACCATCTGAAAGGGAGTTGCACTGAGTACGGTCTTGTAGGCCACTCGATATGCCCAAACAGCGTGGTGTAACTGTTTGTCCCAATCTGAACGTTTGTTGTTCACGAGTTTCGTCAGTACGTTACAAAGTATCTTGTTAGTGCTTTCAGCCTGACCATTGGCCTGAGGATGATATGGTGCAGATTTCTTGTGAATCACCATAAAATCCTGTAACAAATATTCAATGACTTGGTTCAAAAAGTGAGTGCCTCGATCGCTCACTAACTCTATAGGCAATCCATATCTTGTAAAGACATTTTCAAATAAGAATTTTGCAGTCGTGTGTGCATCATTCTTTTTTGTGGCTTTTGCCTCTACCCATTTCGTCAGATAATCTGTGGCAACAATAATGTATTCCGCATGTGTACCTTTTGCAGGGGGGTTAATGGGTCCTATAAAGTCTATACCCCACTTAGAAAATGCACGTCCGCCCATCATGGGTTTCAATGGCATTTCATCTCTGCGAGTAGGAAACTGAGTTCTTTGGCACACGTCACATCTCTTTACATAGGTATGTGCATCCATGTGAAGAGTGGGCCACCATAATCCTGCAAAGAGGATGGCTTTGATTATCCTATCTGGTCCAAAATGACCTCCTGCAACACCTTGGTGTGCAGTCTCTAGTATGCTAAGATAATCGCTCTCATGAACACATTGTCTTAGATATCCATCTCGTCCTCTTTTGTATAAATTATCGCCAATAAGTGAATAGTCTTGAGCTTCCTGCTCTAGACTGCGTTGTCGAGCTAAGGTCATACCTTGAGGGAATGTGTTCGTCCTCAAGTAAGTCACTAAAGGTTCACTCCAGTCTGGTGTGAGAGACACGTGATATAATGTAGCATGCTCTACTGGTGGTCTTTCACAACACACGTTGCATTCCTTACACAACTTGTAGACATCTGCTTCCATAGTAGGCCAATATACTCCTAGTCTTTGCAGAGTCTGTAGTGTTCTATGTTTTGAATGATGTTGCTTTAGTGCACCTATGTGTGCTAATTGCAACCAATTCGCATGTTCTGATTCATCTACACAACAAGCAAGAATCTTTTGATTATCTTGTTTATATATGCTTCCTGCCATTATTTGGTACCTCTGAGATTTGGTAATCTCTCTTTCTTTGATCTTTATCCTAGGATTCTTGGGTCCGTATGTCAGAATAGGGACTATAGGCTTAGCCCATTCTGGTGCTATCTCAAGGTTAAACAAGTATGCATCTGGTAGATCATCCGCTACTCCTTGAGGAGCTTCTCCTGAGGTTAATCTTGAAAGGTGGTCAGCTCTAAGATGTGTCTTTCCTTTTCTGACTACTACTTCAAAATCATACTCCATGAGTAATAGAAACCAACGTATTAGTCGTCCTGTGTTACATGGTTTGTTGATTAAATATAATAGGGCTTGATGATCCGTAAAGAACTTGAATTTGTTGGCCAACAAGTAATGCCTAAACTTCTTTACCGCGTAGATCATTCCTAATCCCTCTCGTTCCGTCGTGGTGTAATTTCTTTCTGCTGCGTTCAATTGTCTGCTAGCGTAAGCTATGGGGAGATCTATGTTACCTTCATTCGTGGGTTGTGCTAACACACATCCTATGGCGTAATTGGATGCATCCACATGTACATGGAATGGCTTACTCCAATCTGGGGTAGTCAATATAGGTGCTGAGCACAAGCGTCGTTTAAGTTCATTGAATGAATTTTCACATTCATCTGTCCACTCAAAATTGGTCAAAAGAGAGTACAGCGGCTTGGCTATGATTGCATACATGTGTATGAATCTCCTATAATAGCCGCAATGGCCCATAAATGCCTGTACCTCTTTCACATTAGTTGGTCTTGGTAATTCTGCAATTACCTTCACCTTTTCCTCGTCCGTAGAGATTCCATTTTTTGACACAATGTGTCCTAGAATTTTGCCTTGTCTGACCATGAAAACGCATTTTTCTGGGTTCAAACAAACCTGATACTCTCGACATTTGTCAAATATTTGTCTCAACTCTGGGATATGTGTCTGTCTTACATTTGAGTGAGCACATAAGTCATCGACATAAACTTCCAAGCTCTTGCGTAAAAATTCCTTAAAAACATGACACATGAGTCGCTGGAAGGTAGCGGGTGCATTTGTTAAGCCAAACGGAATTACACGAAATGCAAATATGCCCCATTCAGTGGCAAAAGCCGTCTTGTGTTGGTCTTCTGGAGCAATGGCTACTTGGTTATAGCCCGAGAATCCATCAAGAAAGTTGTAAACTTCCTTGCCCGCAACTCTTTCCAATAGGTGTTCCGTAATAGGAAGAGGATAACTATCTCTAATCGTGGCGGCATTAACTTTTTTAAGGTTAATACACACACGCAATTTTCCATTCTTCTTGGGCACAACCACAATGGGGGATACCCATTCGGTATGCTCAATTTCGTAAATGAATCCTGCTTCTATCAATCTATCTATCTCCTCTTTAATCTTTGCAGCGTAGTTATCATTGTACGTGTAAGGTTTCTGTTTTATCGGTTTTGCATCTGGAGTCATAGGGATTCTATGAGAACATATATCTGGATCTACTCCTTTCAAATCTTTGTAACTCCAAGCAAAAACATCTCTATATTCACGCAATAGGGCAACTAGCTCTTCTTCTTCTTCCTTCGTCAAATCATGCCCTATGTATGTGCATTTTTCTTCTTCTCCTTCTATGGCAACTATTACTTTCTTGGTTTTCTCTCGGTTATCATATACTTGTCCATCATTTACCTTTCTATTAGGCATTCGTACCATGATTCTTCTATCTTCAATTTCATATTTCTTGAAATTCTCGGGTACTTCAAACAAAGATTCTTCTTTTTCTGACATGGTGTCCTTCTTCTTCCTTTTCTTGCCTTCACTCTTAGTAGTCACTTCCGTGGCTAATCTCACTTCATTCGTAATTTCCTCGTGTTTCTGAGTGTGAGTCTCTACTTCGTAGAAATATTCTTCCTCTGATGCGAATGGAGATTCCATAATAATTGATTCTAAATCAAAATCGCTCGCATCCTCGAATGCATCAGTGTTCGGTTCACACTCTTCTAAAACTGCATCGCCCATGATTGGCTCTATCGTGAAAACTGAAATGTCATAGCCATCCTCGTCACAGTGGGGTGTCCATTGTTCTTCATTGATGGCTACATCCATGGTTTCTAGGATTTCCGCCCAACCATGGGGTTCAAACTCCTCGTCTGGGAATACTACAGGTGCGTAGGCTGGATCTTGAAGGGTTCGTGGATGTTGTTCCGCACCTAAGGTCCTTGCTTCTAATCTTTCTTCCTCTTGTTTGGCTACTTTACACATCCATAAATGGGTATCCTCATGCAACCAAGAAGGATCTGATTCTAATGAGTGCACGGATTCCGTCTCTGCTGGTGTCTTATGGATGGTATTCCATTGTATTGGGGGTACATCTCTGTGTGAATAGTCCTTAAGATTGACTTTAGTAGTCACTCCTAAATGTTGCAAGTACAAAGAATTAGTTCCCCAATCTTGTACAATTTGCAACTGACGCATGAATGGTCGTCCCAATATCATCTCATACGCATGATTTTTCGCGAAGTCACAAATGGCGAAAGTATGCTCAAATTCTACACCACAAGTGGTGAGAGATATGCCTTCTAGTAAGCCTAACGGTTTTTCTATGTGTCCATCAGCCATTTGTAGCTTCATCCTAGTGGGTCTGAGGGCTGGCTTACCCCAACGTTTCCATAAAGCGGTAGTAGCGATGGCTACTCCGGCTCCTGAATCTAAGATGGCTTTCGTGATGTAGCCCTGATGGGTTATTGGAAGATATGTGTTACCTTCCTCTCCTTCGCTTCCGTCTCCGATCTTTTCCACGGGTATCTCTGGTACCTTCTTATGTGACCCTATCTGAGAGGGTGTGGTAGCTAGCTCAGGGAATTGATTTGCTACGTGCTTCCACAATTCTGGTTTTACCTTTAACAATTCCTCCAGGGTGAGATTACACTGTACTTTAGTGTTCTTGATCACTTCCGTGTTCCTAGGGATCACTGATTCTTCATTCCTCACTATTATCGCGGGTGCTCTCATACTAATAGACTTTGCTTCCCAAGGCCCTGTGAACTGAGGTAATTCTTGTAAAGAATTAGATTCAAATCCTGTGGGTTCACTTAGTTGCTCCTCCTCTACATCATCGTAAATAGAGGGGATGTCTTGGGGAAATTGTTCCTGCAAGTCGTTTATTTCCTGAATAGGAGGATGAGTTCCTTGTTCTTTTCTCCATTTCTCTTCTTGTATTTCTCTTAAAAATTCATGTGAGTACTTATGTATGGAAGATAGGTTATCTTGACTTTCTGTAGTGGGTACTTGAGACAGGGATGGTGGATTCCTTTCCTGTGTCTCTGGGACAATAGGGTTCCTATGCTGATCCTTTTTCTCTTTGCTTTCTATTAAGTGTTCTAGCCTCTCCATTAGTCCTTGAAAGTGTAATTCCGGTTTTGCCATGTTATTCCAATTAAGATATCTAGAGGCTTCAAACAAAGCTTGTGCTAACTCTACCATTTTCATGCACAGTTTAGTTCTCTCAATTTCTAGATCAGCTCGAGGGTAGTTTTTACTCATTTCCGTGACTTGAGGTCCCTCTTTTATTCTAGCCTGATATGCACGAAATATCATGTCTAGATCTTCTGGTATGGGTTCCGCTAAAACTGATCCCGATTTTTGAGCTGGGATTTCTTGGTTTAATTCTTGTGAAGCCAATTCTTGTATTTTGGCTCTAGATTCCCTTAGACTTCCTTCCAACTCACTTATCTTTTTACTCCATTTTCTCTTTATTCTTTCTCTGGAATCTTTCCAAGATTTCGTCTTTTTACTACTCGATTCCGCAACTTCACTAGTTTCGGCTATTTTCTCATGATTAAGCTGTTGGTTTTGTAAAAGTGTCTGGGCTCTGGTTATAGCTTGGATAGGCACGTATGTAGGGTTGGATCCATCTGCGTTATTTACAATACCTATCACGTTGATTGGTGTCACATTTGAAGTGTTAACTGGGTTCTTAGGACAATCTTTGATTATGTGCTCTTTGCCACAATCGACACAAAAGCCTTGTATGCTATAGTACTGTGATTGCCTTGCTATTGGAGGATGTGGACAATCCTTTATGAAATGATCTCCTTGGCACCTAAAGCATGGTCCTCTAGGGCCCTGTGGTCTCTGTTGTCTCAGTTGGGGCCGTGGGTTTGGGTTTGGGTTTGTGTACATCACATTAGTATAATCTGGCTCCCAACTAGGTTCCATTGGTGGACTATCATAATGATATGTCTCCACATGTTCTGGTGACTCCGTGTAATAAGCGGGTGGACTAGTTACATGAGTAGAGTCAAAACTGTTTGAGTTCGGGTCACTTTCGGTGATCAGGGGTGAAGAAGGCACTAAGGCCCTACTTAGGTTCTCTTCTGCAGCAGCGTATTTGACTGAGATGACATTCGCTGGTGGGGGTGGCTGCTGAGCTAAGACGGGTTGAGGTCTCTGTTGAGCCTGGTATGGGTAGTTCTGGGGAGGCCTATAGTAATAAGGCTGAGCATTGTATTGGCCTTGATACCTACCTGGCTGCTGGTATGTTTGTGGGTAGTTCTGTCTCACGGTTTGTTTGTTGTATGGGCAGTCCTGAGCCGTATGATTAGTATATCTTCTCTCAATTGTGCAATATTGGCCACTAGGGTTGGCGTGAGGTTGAGGTGCATTGGGGCACACATTTGCCAAATGATTTCCACCACAAGTGTAACAACGTACATTAGTTGGTAGCTTGGGCACCTGTTTACTAGAAACTCCTAGTTTTTGGGCCACTTTTTCTGCTAGGTCCTCTATCGAATTAGACAAATTTGTGGATGCTAGAGAAGAACAATCTGAGTCCTTATAGACTTTTGAGAGTTCTAATTCCTCTCGTAGGTTATCCTCGATGTCTATACATATTCTTACACACTCCTCTAGCGTTCTGGGTTCTTTTAGGTACACATAAGAGCGTAGTTTAGCGCTTAACAAGCCATCTAGGAACAATGATACTTGTTTGGCTTGTGAGGGTAGCTCTTGCATTGGACATCGTTCGACATATTGTCTGAATCTACGTCCTGCCAGTCTTACTGTTTCCTGAGGGGTTTGCTTAAAACTATGAATCAACGAAGACGTGTCATGTCTAACCCCACTTTTAGAGAATTCAGTAATGAATGACTCTAAAAAGTGATGGATGTCTCTAAATTGCCTTTGTTGCAGTGGTTGGAACCAAGTTAAAGCGGTATTCTTTAACGTTAGTCCAAATGCGTTGTACTGCGTGAACATGTCCTCGACTTGTTCTGCTCTTAGTACTTGTTTGAATTCTGCGACATGGTCATAGGGATCTCCTGTCCCATCAAAATAATTTTTCATTGATTTTACCAACTGTGTGGGTCTCAATACTCTTGCGTGTTCACGTGGTCTAGGTAGAGGAAAATCATCTCTACCACCTGGTATTCCATGTTCTCTTTGTCTATCCGTCCTATTAGTGTTCGTGGTTGTTCTATCTCTCCCTATGGGGTGATTGAAGCTCACTTCCGGTCTCTCGTGATTTCCTTCTCTTTGATTTCCATGGGCTGAGGATGTTCCTGTCCCTTGTTGACTTGTATTCATGTTCGTTCTAGATGGAGGGAATATCAATTCTCCTCTCCATGTGTATGTGTTTTTAGCGCGCTCAGGCACCACAAAGACTCTTTCTGAAGTCTCATCCAGGTATACAACCTTTCCAGGTGTATCTGGGTCCTTGAATTCATAAATTGTAATGATGCCTATCTCACCAGGGTGTTCCTTTCTGTACCTCCAAAAGGCTTCGTCTGTTTCTTTATTTAGGAACAACTCGGTGCTCCTGTTATCTTGAGGGATCCACTCAGGGATGAGTACTCTTGTCAATACGGATTTCCCTCTCGGTGTTCTAGGTTCTTCTAACGGTTCTTTTCCTTGAAATTTCGCTTCCGTTTCTAATTGAATTGTGCCAAACTCATTAGTATCGTTTGGCTGCGTACTTAGGACGTATATGGTTCCTTCTTTGTCTATGTAAGCGTCTCTCTCAAACTTCACCACTGGTCTTTCCAATCCAATGGGTTGATCAGGGTTGTGCAGTTGCACCACTTGCCTTTGCAAACCATCCTCATAGATGCAAGCACCTAATCGGTTGATCCGGAGAAACTCTAATTGTGTTCTATAGGGTCCTTCAGGTTTTTCTAGGTATGCTACATGAGACCCTCCTTCTGGTCTGTCTGTGCTAAATGCCATCTCTGATTCACTTGATTCTGAGCTCGACTCGTAGGGATAACTACTATTCAATTGCTGGGCCCAAGATCGAGCAGTGGTTCTTACACTAGCCTCTGATGATCTAAGGCTTCTTCTGTCCGACTTACCTATATGTTTGCCCGATCTAAGGTTCATTAATTTCCTTCCTTGCTCACTCAATTACACACTTAGATCGTCAATGGTTCTTTGTTATTATTCTCTTGATTCTTTTTAATTTTCTCTAGATTCTTGTCTTAATTTATGCGTCAGGAATTCGACTTTTCGTTATAATTTTGAGTTCTCGTTCCGTCAGACTTATGTTCTTTTCTTTAGGTTTTCGTCACACACACCTTTACTTTTAGTCTTAAACTTGAAAGAATTAAGTATCTTGAACTTGAGGCGTTCCTATCGTCGTTAATCCACAACTACCGTCTAGCCTAAGCTAAGAATTGACTGAGGGGGTTGAGTAATCTTCCAACCTCAAGTCGACCTTTCTGGTTGCTCTGATGCCCTGTTGCCCAAGAAGCTGCGCTTCCCAAGCTCTGCTGTCTTCACTGCCTTGCTTGCTTGCCTTTGATTGCCCTTGCTGGACCTGGAAAATCCCAATATTAGACCAATTCACAAGATGATCAAACACTTGAGTATATACACCTTTTATGTCCCTTCTCTTTTTGCCCAAATTTTCAATGTGTGCCCCCTGGCTTCCTAGTCCCAAACTAGGTGAACCTCAAAATAGCATATCCAAAAATAGATGTATTCTTTATGAAAAAAAACAGTTGAGGTCACGTAGTACTCGTCACGAGCTTTCTAACGAGCTATTAAGCTCAAAAAACGGACTTCGGATGAGAGAGATATACGCGTTCAGGCCCTGGGGGGTAAAAATTGACAATCCAATTTTCCCTCAAATATGAGCTAAGGGGTCTCCTATGAGTCTAATGGTCCAAAAATTTTCCAAAAATACCCTCAAAATTGGTCAAAAATTGAAGTCCAAAATTTGCGATGGGGGTGGGCAATCGCGATGGTCTGGGACCGTCGCGATGGTCCGAGCGAACCGTCGCGATGGCTCGAAGTGAACGATCGCGATGGCGTGAGGTCGAACCGTCGCGATGGTCCGAAAAATTGAACCGTCGCGATGGCATGATCAGGCGGACAATCGCGATGGCGCGGTCAACGGTCAACGGTGGACAATCGCGATGGTCCGAAGTGAACCGTCGCGATGGTCCGCGATGCGATGGCTTGAGCCAATCGCGATGGTCCGATTTTGGGCTGTCGCGATGGTCCAAAAAATGAACCGTCGCGATGGTCTATCGTGACACGTGGCACTGTCGTGGCGATGGCATAAGCCAATCGCGATGGTCCGGGGTCAGCTGAACCGTCGCGATGGTCCAAGTGGACCGTCGCGATGGCTCAAGTGAACCGTCGCGATGGTCCGAAAAAGTGAGCCGTCGCGATGGTCCGGCCGAGCCGTCGCGATGGCGTGAGCCTATCGCGATGGTGCGACACAATCACGATGGTCCGAGCCAATCGCGATGGTCCACCAAACAACGAATTTTTGAAATGCAACTATGGTGCCGTGCGTGCACAAGGATCGCCTACCTCGTGGTGTGGTCGCCTACCTCAAAATCCGAAAATTGCAGACCATCGCGATGGTCCGCCACACTCGGAAATCTCTGACAGAAAGTACATTTTTTACCTTTTGGAAGCTTTCCTGATGCTCTGAAGCTCTGTACCTGCAAGAAAACTCAAGAAAAAGCAAGCACATACAATCGCACAAACTCTCTCTTGCTCTCTCGCATGCACAAATGAGGGGAAATGAGGTGAATGGGTGGATATGGTGAACTTTCTGATTTTTTTGGAGATGGAGATGATGATGCAATGATGAAGATGGAGTATGGGGAAGGTGAAAAACACTAAAAACTAAGTAAAAACAACAACAAAAACTGAAATTTTTACCTTCCAACGCCACTTCTTGCTATACTCTTACCATCACACATTCGTCCTAGACTCGATCCCCGGCAACGGCGCCAAATTTGGTGTTGCTCTAGCACAATGGTGAGAACCACGTTAAGAAGCTTCACCTCCTTAATTGTCAATCCGTGGGAGAGGTAGGAGTGATATGAAGATCGTGAACGTGAGATGATGTGAGAGTGAAGGTGAGAAGCACAAGGATGCACACACACATACACACACACAATGAAGAGACAAGCAAGACACAATGGAAGGTGGGAAATTAGCTCTATTACTCAAGAATACTCTTACAAGCTCAAACTAGCTCTATGCTCACACTAACCAAAATGAACCAACCTCAAAAATGAGCTCTCTAGCTCTTTTTATAGTTTCTAGACTAGTTTTGACCGGTTTCACATCTAGTGACCGGCCTAGTTAAAAATTAGGTCCTAGAGGCTATTTGGAAGGGTAAACGATGTCTAAAAATAACGAAATTTGGTACGAGTATTCTACCTAAGCTCCTCAAGCTCGAGGACTCCTCGGCTTGCACAAAATGGAGCTATGGATTACAAAATGGGGTTTTCTTATGATACATATGTTACAATTAGTGATAATAATCACTGTTGAATGTTTGGAGAATTAATAAGAAATATATTTGTTTGAAAAATTGATCCTCCTGGCTCCCTGCTTTGTCCTCACATGCTTCCGTGGCGTCTGTGCCTCTGGCTACTTCCAACAACTCGGGTCAAAACTGACTTACCTCTAGGAGTCTGGGGTCCTTGTCCTACATTTCCTTGTTCTAGGTCTCCTATTTCATTCTCAGGAATGACATTTCCAAACTCATCAGTCCTATCTGGTAGGTTGGTGACCACATACATGGTTCCTTCCTGACCACCGGGTGTTCAAGTCCAAAGGATTGATCTGGATTTTTGAGTTGGACTATTGATCGCCTCAGACCATCCTCATAGATGCGAGCACCTAATTGGTTGGTCCGAATATATTCCAACTGTGTCTTATAGGGACCTTCTGGTGTTTGTAGATGGGCAGTCCCTGAGCCACCTGCAGGTTTTCCCATGCTAAAAGACATTTCTGAATCACTTGTGTCTGAACTTAGTAAAAGATGACCACTTAGTTGTTGTGCCCAAGACTTGGATGTATGGTTGACACTAGCCTCAGAAGATCTAATGCTTTGTTTATCCTTGCCTAAATGTCTACCAGATCTCAGGTTCATATGCTTTAGTCAAGAGTCCAAATTTTCCCCTTGGTATGGTTCAAAATTCTTTGGAGCCCCCTTGGTTCCCTAGTCCCACTTGAGGGTCAACTTCAAATTATCCTATCTTAAAATCAACGCATTATTCTTGAAAAAAAACAGTTGAGATCGTGTAGGATTTGAAACGAGCTTTCTGACGAGCTATAGAGCTCAAAAAATGGACTTTGGATGAAAAAGTTATGTCAAATCAGGCTCCTGGGGGTCAAAACAGGCAAACAGGACCTTTTCAAGAAAATCGCGATTTTGTGATCTTCAAGAGAATCGCGATTTTGTGAACTTTCAGAGAATCGCGATGCTGTGAAGTGAAAGAATCGCGATGTTGAGCACAAAATCGTGTTTCTGAACATCGCGATGTTGAGCACAAAATCGTGTTTCTGAAAATCGCGATGTTGAGCACAGAATTGTGTTTCTGAAAATCGCGATGTTGAGCACAAAATCGTGTTTCTGAAAATTGCGATGTTGAGCACAGAATCGTGTTTTTGAAAATCGCGATGTTGAGCACAGAATCGTGTTTTTGAAAATCGCGATTTTGTCTCAGAGAATCGTGATTCACAAAATCGTGTTTTTCACAAAATCGTGGTTCTCAGAATCATGTTTGTTTTTTACATGAAAATCGTGATTTTTTCAGAATCGCGTTTTAGAGAATCGTGTTTTTTTGACATGAAAATCGCGATTTTGAGCACAGAATCGTGTTTTAGAGAATCGTGTTTTTTTTACATGAAAATCGCGATTTTGAGCACAGAATCGTGTTTTAGAGAATCGTGTTTTTTTTACATGAAAATTGCGATTTTGCTGAAAATCGTGATTGGTGAGAATCACGATTTTGAGCACAATCACAGAATCGTGTTTTTGCTGTAAATCGTGTTTTTTGCTGAAAATCGTGATTGGTGAGAATTGCGATTTTGAGCACAATCACAGAATCGTGTTTTTGCTGAAAATCGTGATTGGTGAGAATCGCGATTTTGAGCACAATCACAGAATCATGATTCTGAGAATGACCACAGAATCGTGATTCTTTCAGCCAACTTTTAGGCGGGAAAACAAAAAATCATGATTTTTTCAAAAAATTTTGAATTTTCACAGAATCGCGATTTTCATTTTAGGTTGGGGTTGTTGGAGAACAATGTTATCCTTGAGAATGCTTTGGTGGACATGTATGCACAACTAGTACACTTGCTAACGCTAAGGATGTTGTTGCTGCACTTCTGACTTCAGAAAAGAGAGCATGAGGATATAGCAACGCAGGCCATCCAAGAGTACTGGATTTATTTGGAGGGTAGGGCGGTGGTCAGCCGATCCAAAAATTATCAGAGAAGGGGGAGGTGTCCCTTGAATGCACATGTGTGATAGCGAGAAGGGAGGGAGAGATTGTAGGGGGATGTTGGGGAGTCCTCGATGGTCTGAGAAGCGTTAAGGGATTTTTCTTGGCTGATCTGTGGGCAAAAAATGGAGTGCATGTGTGTCGGATGGGGGGGTGTTTTCTTCCGGCAAGTGTGCACGAGGAGGAAGAGAACTCTGGCAATGGGAGGTGTTGCAGTGTGCGTGGAGGCTTGCAAACAACAACAGATTGAGGGAGAAAAAAGAGGTTTGTGCTGAAATATTTTTCTTCTTTTCCAACCCCTTTTTAGGGGTTTTCTTTGGGGGAAGTAGGTGCTGCTCCTACGTTTTGCTGTCTTTTTTGGTGCTCTCAGGGGTCTCAGGTCGTGCCGTTAAAGCTTCTTTGCTTTTGGAAAGGAAAGTGTGAGGTTTTTGTTTTCACTAATTGAGAGTCAAAGAAGTGGGAAGAGGAGGTAGAAACGTGATTTCTGGGAGAAAGTAGGAAGGAGAGTTGGCCATTGTGGTGAGGTGATATCAAAGGTTTTCACAGTTTAGAAGCTTGGGCAAGAGTAGCAACGCTACTAGAACAATTGAGGATTTATGTGAATTGGGGTTTTTTTCATGTGCGCAGAGGAGAGGTGAAGTAGGGCAATTGGGGTTTTTTTCATGTGTGTAGAGGAGAGGTGAAGCAGACAGAAACATATTTACTCAGATTTGAAGTATTCCCTGAATTCTAGCGATTGAAAAGCCACTAAACATGAGAATGAAAAGATCTTTTGTTTTACTTGGGTACTTGGACTTGCATGTTTAACCATAAAAAAAGAAAAAAATGACCTAAATATGTCCACTTCGACAACATTCTTTGATAATGCCAAGTATGAACTTTTGCAATTAAAAAAAAAAAGAGAGTGAGAGGGAACTAGTGCAAGAATGTGTGTATGAGTGTGAGTGTGTGTGAAGGGTGTGTGAGAAAGGAAAAGGGAAACTGCGAGGAAAGGCGTGTGTATGTGAGAGCGGGTGTGAGAGTTATAGAAGGTGAGTGAGAGGGAAAGAGAAGGTAAAAAGAAAGTGCTATGGAAGTTTTAAAGGGAGTGAGAACAGAAGGGTGAGTGCTTGTGTATGGGTGTGAGTGCAGGTGTAGACGTGTAAGAGAGAGAGAGAGAGAGAGAGAGAGAGAGAGAGAGAGAGAGGTGGAAGTGGGTAAGAAAGAGTAAGAGTGAAAGAAAGGGAGATCAGGAGGAGTGAAGGGAATGCAACGAGAGAGTAGACATTATGAGGGAATCTCCAAGAGAAGTAAGGAGCTTAATTATTTTCTCATATCATTCATGCGCAAGCCACTTGCTTTTGAGATTATTTTTCTCTAAAGAAAATACTTCGCGGTGCTTGAAAGCGGGGAAGGATCCTGATGTTTCTAATTCTCCCAGCATGGGAGCCAAAGGAAGTAAGTATGGAACATTCTCTCAATGAACTTCTAAAGTTGGTAGAACATATCTCCTTCAAAAGTTTCCACATGGCTTTGCTTCTAATAGCATTCCAAATGGCTGATGAGAATTCCATTGTCTCACCTAGCAAAGCTTGTTATTATATAGATAAAAAATTAGGGTTTAGGAATTTATGTTGGTGTATGTATATAGAGATATAAAAAATTAGGCTTTTACGATATATATTAGTATACATACATAAACATATAAAAACTTAGGGTTGTAGGATTTATATAAACATATATATACAATTTCAAAAATTAGGTTTTTTGGATTAGCATACATAAACAGGTAAAAAAATTAGGGCTTAGGTATTTATGTTAGTATATGTACATCAAGGCAATAAAATTTTCACTTCAGGATATATAGAAATACACATACATAAAAACACAGACAATTGGGGTTTTAGGATTTATTCATAAATACACGCACACACACACACACATATATATGTGTGTGTGTGTGCATGCATAAAACATTAGGGTTATATATTTATATTAGTATATGTACATAAACACATCAAAAGTTAGAGTTTATGGATCTACATACATGAATAGATATATATACACACACACGCACACACACACATACACACACACACACACACAAATATATATATATATATATATATATATATATATATATATATATATATATATATATATATATATATATATATATATATATATATATATATATATATATATATATATATATGTGTGTGTGTGTGTGTGTGTGTGTGTGTGCATGCATAAAACATTAGGGTTATATATTTATATTAGTATATGTACATAAACACATTAAAAATTAGAGTTTATGGATCTGCATACATGAATAGATAAAAAATCAGCGTTTAGGTATTTACGTTAGTATATCTACATAATAACATACAAGTTTAGGTTTGTAACATATATGTTAGCATACATACACAAATTGATAAGGTATTAGGGTTTATTGATTCATATTAGTATATATACATAAGAATTTCAAAATTTATGGTTTTAGGACATATATTAGTATATATACACAAAGAGATAAAAAACTAGGGACTTAAGATATATTCAACTATACATATATACATACACAAAGAATTAGGGTCTATGGATATATATTAGTATATGTACATAACAGTAAAGATTAGGATTCATGGATTTATTTATATATATATAAACAAAAAAAATAGGGATTTAGGATTTATAATAGTAATTAAATAATATTGTATCTGAATATTTAAGGTATTTATGGTATCTAGCAATAGTTATCCTAGGGCACAATTGGAGGAAAAAATAGCATGTCCTTGCACTAATTGTAATAATCAAATCACAAGGAAGAAAACAATAACTACAAAGAATGCATAGAAATATGGAGGGACTGATTGTAATATCCTATTTTCTAAAAGATATGAGTCACAGGGAAGAGGCTTAGTGCATTCAAGTGACATAGAGCCAGTTCATGATCCAAAGAGAGTGGGGGTAGTTAGCCAAGATCATCTTGAAAGTAACAATGAATTATGGCATAAATGAATGGAGGACATGATAGATGCATTTTTTGATGATAGCACGTTTTTTAGCTTTGATATGTGAGATTCGAATTATTAGATACAAATCACGTTATTTGATTAGATGGATTTCATGTGAAGAGATAAGTGAACAATACATTGCAAAGGCTTGTCTAATTTTGATTGAAATTATATGTCTTGTAGAGAAATATTTACCTACCAATATTTTGACCATTCATGTACACTTGCTTTTGCATATAATAGATGAGGTTGCTAGTGAGGCAACTGTCCATACACGATGGATTTTCTTTTTAGAGCATTTTATGAGAACATTAAAAGGATTGTGTGGAAAAAAGCTCGACTTAAAGGAACTATGGTAGAAGGTTGGTTAGTACAAGAAGCATTATTATATGAAATAGAGTTCCTTTCCGTATCAGATTTGGAGATGCAACATTTATGGTTTGAAATAGAAGATTCAAAAGAATATAGAAAAGATGCACAAGGTATATGCACTGAAAGAAGATTGAATGCAAGATTATAATAAAATATAATGAAATATGTTATGTTAAATGCAATGCCAATGCAAACATGGTTTGATCCATATGAAGAAGAGAAGAATCAGCATAAGGAAGATTGAATTATTTTTCAACATGATAAAATTACAAGAATGTTGCCTTATCTAGATCACTTAGATATGTTTCTTAATTTTCAAACCAATTAATTTATTTGAGTTGCGATTTGTAAACCTTGTGCGTTAGGTCAAGTTATATCTGAGGATGAAGACATGCTACTTTTGGGATGTGATTGGAACTACAATACATTACGGTCATATAGAAAACATTTTTTAAATTTAGTAGATCGATAAAATCTGTACAACAATGGATTGTGGTGTACTTGTGAGCTTCATACAAATAGACAAAGCAATTGCACATGACATAAATAATCAAATCTTTAATTTAGAGTTCATTGGTATAATCAAAGATACCTTAAAGATTTCTTTTTGGTGGCTAGGTATGTTTCATTGGATATGAAATGGTTTAGAATGATCATTGTTGGTGAAACTATACAAAAGTATCCTAGTGGCTTTGAAAAAATTGATTGAATAAAATTTTGGTATGATGATCCTCACACATTTGCATTTCCTCAACAATGCAAGAAAATAGTTTTTATGCTAGAAAGCATTCATAAAAGCTTTTTGTATGTCATTGAAGTGGATGTAAGAGAGAAAAAAGTATTTGAAGATCATGATATACCAAAAACTGTACCTGATTTAGATCTAATGCACATTAGCATGTAGCATGATATGATATAATGTGCTCCTAAAGAATTGTTGGAGTTTGAGGTTTACAGAAGCACGCGAACAACACAAGGAAGAAGAAGAAGCTTGGAGCACAAGACACAATATTGGATGTATTACCACTAGAATATACAAAGATAAGTAGCCCATTAGGGTAATAGGCATATATACAAGCCGGGGGAAAAAACCTCCTAAAGAGGGAAAAAAGTGCCCCAGTGGTCCTAATGTGTTCACACACATCACTCCCTAAATATATCAACAAATCCCCCCTAAGAGTGATGCGGTGAACAAGGAGCTGGCACTCATGTATAAGGAAGTGCCAAGCTATGTGGAATCAATCCACAAAAGGAAGTAAGCCCAAAGCTTTTCTAGAAAGCTTCAAACTTCTCCCCAAGCACAACCTTTGTGAACAGGTCTACAATGTTTTCTTGTGTGGGCACATATGCCAAACTGATCTCTCTAGTAGAGAACCTCTCCCTGACATAATGATAGTGCACCTCAATGTGCTTAGTGTGAGCATGGAACATAGGGTTCCTCACAAATGCCAATGCACTCTGACTATCAGGGAAGATGGTGGTGGCAGAAGATTGACCAACACCCAAATCAGCCATAAGGAATCTGAGCCACACACACTCAATAGTCGCTAAGAAAGCTGCCCTATACTCAACCTCATAACTGGAAGTGGCCACAGTAGGCTGCTTCTTGCTCAACCAAGATATGCACGAGCTACCACGCAAAAACCACTTGTGCACACATGAGTGTCATAGCAACCATCCCAATCAGAGTCAAAAAAACATGTAAATTTGGCGGTAGTGATCCCCACTTGGGATAAAACAATCCAAGTAGCCGAGTACCACTCAAGTAGTGAAGGATGCACTTAACCACATACCAATGTATGATGCCTGGGCAATGCATAAACTTGCTCATCTCTGGGACAAGAAATTGAATATCTAGTCGAGTAATGCATAAGTAAATCAAGCATCCAATAGCTTGCTAATAGAGAACAACATCAAATGCATCTCCAACATCACGAAGACTCAATCATAAACCTGTCTGCATAGGAGTGGCAATAGGTTTACAGTCTTCAACCTCATAAACCTGTCTGTAGAAGAATAAAGAACTAAAGAGATAGAAGTTGTGGAATCATATTCATTTATCCACCAATTTCTCCAAGATAGGGACACAAGGATGAAGTAGATAAGGAAAGTACGTGATCAATATGAAAATAATATTGTATAAATTTCTTTAGAGTAGGGTGTGAATCTAGCACACCATCATTGGGTAGTAGATGGATTGGGAGTTCCATTCTACATGGTTCCAGAAAGTAGTAGAAATCATCTACTACCATAATTTGAACTAGTCCTAATGAGTGTCTCGAGTATTAAGAAAATATGGAAATAACTTACTCTTTATTTGAGAAAGCTAATTCATCATGGAGGAATAGATGGCTAGATAGGAATAGAGGTTCTGGAAAGATCTTGATAGAAGCCTCTAAGCAGTTAAAAACAAATCCTGCATTTTTTCATAATGCCAGAAGAATAGATTGGCCAAGATTTTGGCAGCTGAGAAGAGAACGAAGCATTCCGGAAAAGTGACACAATTGTGCAAAGATATTTGGACCCAAGGAAGGACTCTGGCCAAAAAAATATTATATACTTTTAACTTATAAAGCAGTGGTTGAGAATTTGAAGGATGTCAATGATCCTATAGTTATATTAATAGTTAGGATTTCGAATGTAATCTTCTATAATAACCTTTACAAATATTGATATTAGAGTTCTCAACTATATAGGATTCAGTTCTCCATGAGATGCTTTAACTTTTTAACTTCATTTAGACAGCAAATTAAATATCTCTAATGGCATGCTATAGCAGAATCATATTCGTGGGTAGTCATTATGTATATATTTTTGAAGATCATGCCTTTGATTATGGTTACGTTGAACCAGATTCGGAAGCTTTTGGTAGATTATCTCTAGTCGTGAAATCCTAATTAATAGCCTATGAAGTACCTTATACCGAATATTTAAAGAATGATACAATAGATGGGCCTAGAGCAATAACTGAGTGGAGAAATGCCCTTTGTTAGATGGTCAATTACTTCAATGTTATAGAAGGAAAAACCCATGACCTAGTTGTGCAGGTCTATCAAAGGAAAAAGAAGCAGTGAACAAACCTTCTTCAAAGTTTTGTCAAGGATGAAAAAAGTCAAGGAGGGGAAGGAATTTTAGGAGGTAGGTCTTTGCGAGGAAAATAATGGAAAATGTTTTTAACGTAGTTTATTAGAATATCCCAAACCTTGTAAAAATGAGCAAGATTCTTCCTCTTGATGACATGTAACTCAAACAATTTTTATGGAATTTTTAGATCTCTCGAATATGCTTATTATTAGAATATAAAATTTTGAGGACCTTTTTTAAGTGTGAATATGGACAAATAGAAAGGTATAGAAGTCAATTTTGATGACTTATTTTGTTCAAACTTGTATTTGGAGAATTATGGAGAACTACAAAATTATTTTAGTTATAAATTATGATCATTAAGCTGTTGTGATGATTTCAAGTTGATTTTGTGAGTATTTTTCATGGATTTATCTTTTTGATTAGTAGTTCTTCAATTGTTTCATACTTCTATGAGTCTAATTCTATGTCCCAAGCTCCATTAATCAAGATATGAACTATTTCCTAATGATTGTGTGAATCTATCATACTCATGATTCTCTCCTCACAGGGATACATGTACTAAAACTTCAAAATAACTCTCCATTTCTCACTTTATTATGAGAAATAGCACATTTTAGTCACAAGAAAGATGGAAAAAGCTCCCTTACAGCCAAACCTGCACACAAAAGAAGAAATATCAAGAAACTTTGTGAAATCTATGATTTATTCATCTTGTAAGTATAAATCATGGGGTCAATTGACAAAGAGCATGCTAGGGTCTTAGTGTGCTCCCGAGATTGACAACTTAAGTGTTTGAGGTTCTTGGTCCTTTATGCTATGATGATTGGAGAGGGAAACTCCAAAGTACATCAAACATGAATCTAGAAGACCATTAAAAATAATCTACACAAGTGAGCTATCTAGCCAAATTCCATGAGCAAAAATCGTGCTCCTTCAAATCTTTTGCCTTTGTGAAAAAGATATTGATAGAATCTCGTTCATTCATGTTCTCACTCTCCAACTATTTTTGAAGGTTTGAACAAAGGGCTTATAGATCTTATTCACAAGAAGCAGAATAAGAGAACTCATAGCTAACTAGAGGAAAATCACAATGCACTAGATTAGTTATAATGTCATTTGTAAAGCTCTTGTGAATTATATATTATAGCTCCTCCAATCATCAATTTACAATTATAAAAAATGTTTCATTAAAGGTACATTAATCTAAGAAGGAATCATGGATACACTAGAAGGCAATGATTTTTTTATTCAAACAAAAGTTCCTAGTTATTAGAGTTGAATTTGACAAAGCTTATGAAGTATAAGTGGAACCTCAACTTGCACTCCTAAAGGGCAAGAGATTTGGAATGAAGCTTATCAAGACGTGATTCATAAGCTTTTGGTAGATTATCTCTAGTCATGAAATCTCGATTAACAGGTTATGAAGTATCTTATGCAGAATATTTAAAGAAAGATGCAATGTGGAGCAATAATTCAATGGAGAAATGCACTTTTTTAGATGGGCAATCACTTCAATGTTATAGAAAGAAAAGGCCATGATCTGGTTGCATAGGTCTATCAAAGGAAAAAGACATAGTGAACAAACCTACTTCAAAGTTTTGTGAAGGAGGTAGAAATGTAAGGAGGTAGCTCTTTGTAAGGAAAAGGATGCAAAATAAGATGAGGAAGATTCTTCCTCTTGATGAGTTGTAACTCAAACAATTTTCATGGAATTTTTAGATCTCTCTTATTGCTTATTTTTAGGATAGAATCTTTTGACGACCTTCTTTAAGTGTGAACATGGACAAATACAAAGGTGTACAAGTCAACTTTGATGACTTATTTTCTTCAATCTTGTATTTGGAGAATTAAGGAGAACTACAAAGCTATTTTAATTACTATTTCTCATCATTAAGCTTTTATGATGATTTCAAGTCGATTTTGTGAGTATTTTTCATGGATTTATCTTTGTCATTAGTAGTCCTTTGACTCTTTCATGCTTCTATGAGTCGTCCCCTCATAGGACGACAGGTAATAAAACTTCAAAATAACTTTTGCATTCTCTTTATTATAAAAAATAGCACACCTTAGGTACAAGAAAGACTGAAAAAAAGCTTACTTATAGCCAAACCTACACACAAAAGAAGAAGCTTTGTGAAATCT
The DNA here is from genome assembly GCA_020310875.1 of Ceratopteris richardii. Taxonomy (NCBI): domain Eukaryota; kingdom Viridiplantae; phylum Streptophyta; class Polypodiopsida; order Polypodiales; family Pteridaceae; genus Ceratopteris; species Ceratopteris richardii. Next base: position 119,130,964 of record CM035432.1, on the reverse strand, counting down.
ATGATTTATTGATCTTGTAAATATAAACCTTGGGGTCCATTGACAAGTCTTCGCATGCTCCCGAGATTGACAACTTAAGTGTTTAAGGTTCTTGGTCCTTTATGCTATGATTGGAGAGGGCAAATCCAAAGTACATCAAACATGAATCTAGAAGATCCTCAAGAATAATCTGCACAAGTGACCTATCTAGTAAGATTTCATGAGCACAAATCAAATTCTCCTTCAAATCTTTGATCTTTGTGAAAAATACGTCGATAGAATCTCCTTCATTCACATGCTCACTCTTTAACTATTTTCCAAGGTTTGAGCAAAGGGATTATAGATCTTATTCAGAAGAAGCAAAATAAGAGACTCATAGCAAACTGGAGGAAAATCACAATGCACTAGAGTAGTTATAAGGTCATTCATTAAGCTCTTGTGAATTGTATCTCATAGCTCCCCCAATCATAAATTTAGAATGATCAAGAAGGTTTCGTCAAAGGTGCATTGATCTAAGAAGGAATCATGGATACATTAGAAGGCCTTGATTTTTTTTTATTCAAATAAAAGTTCCCATTTATTATTATTGAATTTGACAAAGCTTACGAAATATAACTCGAACCTCAACTTTACACAAGATTGTAGTTGCCATCTATAGGCCTATGTATTGCAAAATGTTTTGAAAATAATTCACATCATTTTAAGGATTTTCAGCATCATTTGTGCCATGACATCTGATATAGGCTTTAAACGAGGGATCTAGTGATGTATAGTGGCCTTCATATGAGATATTGAAGGTCCTCCCTCTGGTGGCACGATATATGGATAATTGATCCACTCCCCGCACTATGCATTATTCTGTATCTTGATGGCAAAGGATTTGCATGACCTGTGCCTTGGGATTAGTCTGTAACATGGATTTTGTAGAAGATAAAGAGTTGCATTGTTCCATGTGCACAAAATTTTAGGGTAAGTTTGTATGAGTGTCTTTTTGCCAAGTAAGTCCTCTAGGTCAAATTGTGTAGAAAACTGGGGGTTTTCCCCGTGACTCTCTGAAGTTTTGCATTATAATCCAGCAACATCACAAAATATGTTTGGAACTAGAGTTCCAAGGTAGTGATCAGTCATCAATGTGCCAAAGTCTGGAAGTAGGCTGATTGCAACAATGTTTATTCTACAAGCTTCATATCCTGCATTAAATCACTCTACAATCTTCATGAGTTTTTCCAATATCCTCTAATTCTTTCAACCATGGAGGGTGCGGCGCTTCGAATGTTTCTTATCCCTCTTCGGTGACTCTACCTCAAGGAATAGGTTGAGGCTCATAGTCATCTTGAAAACTTCGTTCCATCAGAATATGTACAACCTCTTCTTCGAGAGGCTGCGAGGCAGATGGAGGTCTTTTGTATTTTAGTACGTTGGTTTGCAGTTCTACGATTTTTTGTTGCAAGGCCATCAATATAGTAGAGTCTAATACTTTTAGAGTTGATGATTGGACTAATTCAATGCATCCTTAAGTCCGGACTCTTTTTGATAGTGGAGTCATATTAGTTCTTGGAAAATTTATCAACCCAAAATACAGCCTTCATTGATATGTTTACCAGGTGCCTCAAGTTTGGTCAGAGAGGACACCACCATTTCAGATTTTTTTGTAAGCGTAGCAAACTAGGAAAATTGAGATGACCAAAGCGTGCATGCGAGAGATTTGCATTTGACATAGCCTCAGCATCATGTACTACACATGCTAAATCATTCATAGATTTTTCATAGTCTATGAGTTTATATATCCCATGGCATAGCATGCCAAAAGCAATAATCACATCATCGTTTGATAGATCATGAATTGTACATCTGTCATCAGAAAATTTCACAACCAAGCCAATTTTGGCTAATGGAGAAACTGATAACATATTTCTCTTCATCCTTCGCACAAAATAAAGCATCTAACAATGTAGAAGAACTACCATCAGCAATATTCAGAATGATCTTACCAACTCCCATAACAGAATAAGAGGAGTTGGTGCATGTGATAGTATTCCATATAGGGGTAGGTTCAAGTGAAGTGAAGAAACTGTACTCGGAGGTAATATGGTTGGTTGCCCCACTATCAAAGTAACAGACATCTGAGTCTACTACAGACATACATTGTTCATGAGAAGCTGGATCATAACTCCAAACAGTAGTAAACACCCATTCTTCATTTTGCACATGATTAGCAGACTCTATTTTTAAGTGTAGACGCCTCTGCAACAACCATTCCAGACTCTCTTTTCTTTGCCTCTTTTGCAACCAGTTTTGGACAAATCTTTATGACATGGTCATTTCCTTTACAGTACTTGCAAAACAATTTCTACTTTTCTATTTTCTTGTTGTCTCTATCATCCTTCTTTGATTGTGTAGAATTAGGAGATTTGTGCTTACTAGTAGAAGAGATCCATTTACCTTTGCCCTTTTGACTAGCCAAGAAAGCTTGATTTGCAATGCACATAATAGACTTGTTCTACCTAGATTAATCTTCCTACAAGAGAATAGAGAGTAACTCCTCAGATATTAAGGCATTTGGCTTGCCTTTTATCCTCCAATGAAGAGTAGAAGCAAAACTCTGATATGAATTGGGAAAACCATTCAGAACAATCTACACAAGTGAACTATCAAGCAAGACTTCATTAGCAAAAACCAACTATTCATTCAAATCTCTTATCTGTGTCAAAAAATTATCCATGGAATCTTCTTCATTCATGTGATCACTCTCTAGCTATTTCTGGAGGTAAGTAACACCGACCTCATTCCTTGCTTGGTATAAAGTGGTAAGTGTATGCCAAGCATAGTTAGCCATTCTACAAGAGTGAATGTGAGGAATAATGGCGCATTTGATAGACAAGGCTATCAAAGCATGTGCCTAAGCATGTGCCAAATTTTCGCTTTCTTATGGACACAAAATTTAATGAAAATAACAAGCATAGATATATTCAATTATATGTTCCTCGGTATGTCGGTCAGGTAGACATCCTATTTTCCAATGCTTAACACTACATGCCATAACAAAATTTAAGACAAAAATTGCAAAAGAGGGGTATATTGATGGCGACATAGATGCCTATTGCTTCATTTAAATGAGAATTTTCGTTTTTCTATATATTTCTTATCAAAATGTCCTATTTACTCATTTTAGTTAAAATAAAAATTATTATGATTTATTTTTCTTAGAAGAACAATCACTTCTTACAAAAGCGATTGATTAATACAATTAATAAATAAGAAATATATCGTTTACATCCACATGTATACATACACATGTGAACACATCAGCGTAGACACATACATACAGACAACAACAAACATTCATACAAAGATATATAGATACATATGCACACATAAACATGGATATATATTTGAACATACACATAAATATACACATATAGACACACAAACACACACAATACACATGCATACATCCTTAGATACACCATACGTAACATACATACACATATAATTATTTTCACACATACGTATTACATATATACCTAAATAAACATATGCTTACATACATACAATACTTACATACAACGACACAAAGGGGCAAACACAAAGACATAAAACGTACACACTTATCCATACACACCAAAATACATCAAGAAGAAATAATTACATCATCAACCTAAATTCTGAAACAATAGCAGGAAAAAAGAAGGAAGGAAGAAAAAAATCCTTGAGGATTAGCTACCCAATGATATACTTAAGGTCATGCGGTCAACAAAAAGTACTTAACATGCCACATAAGGAAAATTCGTGATCAATACGAAAACGAGATGGATTGGAGAGTTCCATTCTGCATGGTTCGCGAAAGTAGTAGAAATTCTCTACTACCATATTTTGAACTAGTCCTAATGAGTGTCTCGAGTATTAAAAAAATATGGAAATAACTAAATATTTATTTGAGAAAGCTAATCCATCATGGAGGAATAGATGTCTGGATAGGAATAGAGATTCTAGAAATATTTGGATAGAAACCTCTGACCACTTAGAAATATTTTGTTAGAATGCCAGAAGAATGGATTGGCCAAGATTTTGGCTTATGAGAAGAGAGCTAAGCATGCCGGCAAAGTGACATAATTTTGCAAAGATATTTGGACCCAAGGAAGGACTATGGCCAAAAAAAATTTCTATACTTTTAACTTATAAAGCATTGGTTGAGCATTTGAAGGATGTCAATGATCCTCCATGTATATTAACAATTAGGATTTTGAATTTAACCTTGTGTAGAAACCTTTAAAAATATCTATATTAGAGCTCTCAACTATATAGGCTTCGAGTCTCATATTCATCCGTAGTCATTATGTACATAGTTTTGAAGATCCCTTTGATTATGCTTACATTGAACGAGATTCAGAAGCTTTTCGTATATTATCTCTAGTCATGAAATATTGATTAACAATCTATGAAGTACGTTATACCGAATATTTTAAAGAGTGATGCAATAGATAGGCCTAGAGTAATAATTCAGTGGAGAAATATCCGTTTTTTATATGGTCAATCACTTTAATGTTATAGAAAGAAAAATCAATGACCTAGGTGCACAAGTGTATCAAAGGAAAAAGAAGTAGTGAACAAACATGTCATGGACAAAGGAGACATTCTGAAACTCATATTCCATGCGACTTTTGTATCTCATGATTGGTTCCAATTTTTGAGAAAACAATGCTTCCATTGCATCTGCAATGTGTTGAAACCCTAAGATCGACTATCTAGAGATCATGTTTCGAATTGATGACATCACTATTTCTTTCCCAATTAACGTATGGATTATGTTTCTTTAACAAGGGCATTCCAATGATAACTAGATGTATTGGGCTCGATGTTACATTGAAACATTGTTGGAGTTTAATGTCTACGGAAGCACACGAACATCACAAGGAAGAAGAAGAAGCTTGAAGCACAACACCCAATATTAAATGTATTACCACTAGAATGTATAAAGATAAGTAGCCCATTAGGGCAATAGGCATATATACAAGCCAGGGAAAAAACCTCCTAAGGAGGGAAAAAACTGCTGCGGTGGTCCTAGAATGTTCACACACATCACTACCTAAATATATCAAAAAAAAACCCCTAGGAGTAATGCGGTGAACAAGTAGCTGGCACTCATGTATAAAGAAGTGCCAAGCTATGTGGAAATCACTCCACAAAAGGAAGTAAGCCCAACGCTTTGCAGAAAGCTTCAAACTTCTCCCTAGGGAGAGCCTTCATGAAAAGGTCTGCAGTGTTCTCTTGCATGGGCACATATGCCAAGCTGATCTCCCCGGCAGAGAACCTCTCCCTGACATAATGATAACACACCTCAATGTGCTTAGTGCAAGCATGGAACATAGGGTTCCTCGCAACTGCAAGGCACTCTGACTGTTAGTGAAGATGGTGGTTGCAGAAGATTGACCAATACCGAAATCAGCCATAAGGCGTCTCAGCCACACACACTCAACAGTCACTGTGAAAGCTACCCTATACTCAGCCTCACAAGTGGAAGTGGCCACAGTAGGCTACTTCTTGCTCAACCAAGATATACATGAGCTACCAAGCATGAAGCAAAAGCCACTACTGGACACACGAGTGTCATAGCAACCAGCCTAGTCTGAGTCAAAAAAAGCATGCAAATCTAGCGGTAGTGATCTCCCTTGGGATAAAACAACCCAAGTAGCCGAGTACCACTCAAGTAGTGAAAGATGCACTTAACCGCCTGCCAATGCTTGTCACCTGGGCAATGCATAAACCTACTCATCTATGAGATAGCAAACTGAATATCTAGCCAAGTAATGCATAAGTAAATCAGGCATCCAACAGCCTGTTGATAGAAGACAACATCAAATGCATCTCCAAGGAAGGAAGGACTTCGTAAGTTTTAAGGGTTTGTGACATAAATGCATACTCGAGTCTTTGAAAATCGAATACCTTCGTTAAACTTCCTTAACATTTCGATCGTTAAACGTAAGATCGTTCTATTGTGTAAAACGTCGCACAAGTTTTAATAAACGGGAAATATAAATGATCAACGGGAGCAAAAAGGTTTAGCCTCCTTCACTACAGTCTCGTTTTACGCTTCCATCATCATCTCTAGTCATGAAAGATTCAGAAGCTTTTCGTAGATTATCTCTAGTCATGAAATATTGATTAAAAATCTATGAAGTACCTTAGATCGAATATTTAAAGAATGATGCAATAGATAGGCCTAGAGTAATAATTGAGTGGAGAAATATCCTTTTTTAGATGGTCAATCACTTTAGTGTTATAGAAAGAAAAATCAATGACCTAGATGCATAGGTCTATCAAAGGAAAAAGAAGTAGTAAACAAACCTGTCATGGACAAAAGAGATATTCTGAACCTCATATTCCATGTGAATTTTGTATGTCATGATTGGTTCCGAGTTTGGAGAAAACAATGCTTCCATTGCATTTGCAACATGTCAAAACCATAAGATCGACTATTTTCTTGCTTGATTCTAACATCTAGAGATCATGTTTTGAATTGATGACATCATCAATGACATCACTAATTCTTTCCCAATTAACGTCTGGATTATGTTTCTTTAACGAGGGCATTCCAATGATAACTAGATGTACTGGGCTCAATATTACATTGAAACATTGTTGGAGTTTGACATCTACAAAAGCACACGAACAACACAAGGAAGAAGAAGAAGCTTGGAGCACAACACCCAATACTGAATTTATTACCACTAGAATGTACAAACATAAGTAGCCCATTAGGGCAATATGTGTATATACAAGCCGGGAAAAAAAAACCTCCTAAGAAGGGAAAAAAGTGCCCGGGCAGTCCTAGAGTGATCACACACATCACTACCTAAATATATCAAAAAATCCCCCTGGGAGTGATGCCGTGAACAATTAGCTAGCACTCATGTATAAAGAAGTGCCAAGCTATGTGGAAATCACTCCACAAAAGGAATCAAGCCCAAAGCTTTGGGAAAAGCTTCAAACTTCTCCCTAGGGAGAGCCTTTGTGAAAAGGCCTGCAATGTTCTCCTGCATGAGCACATATGCCAAGTTGATCTTCCTAGCAGAGAACCTCTCCCTGACATAATGATAATGCACCTCAATGTGCTTAGTACAAGCATGGAACACAGGGTTCCTTGCAACTGCCAACGTGCTTTGACTGTTAGTGAAGATGGTAGTGGTAGAACACTTACCAACACCCAAATGAGCCCTAATGCGTCTGAGCCATAATCACTCAACAGTCGTTGTGAAAGCTTCCCTATACTTAGGCTCACAACTGGAAGTGGCCATAGTATACTGCTTCTTGCTCAACCAAGATATACATCGGCTACCAAGCATGAAGCAAAAGCCACTAGTGGACACACAAGTTTCATAGCAACCAGCCTAGTCTGAGTCAGAAAAAGCATGCAAATCTGGTGGTAGTGATCCCCCTGGGATAAAACAACCCAAGTAGCCGAGTACCACTCAAGTAGCGAAAGATGCACTTAACCACCTGCCAATGCTTGACACTTGGGTAGTGCATAAACCTGCTCATCTGTGAGATAGAAAACTGAATATCTCGCCAAGTAATGCATAAGTAAATCAGGCATCCAACAGCCTCGTGATAGAGGACAACATCAAATGCATCTCAAGCATCATGAAGACTCAATCGTAAACCTATCTCCATAGGAGTGACAATAGGCTTACAGTCTTCAAGGCCAAAATGTTGCAATAATGTGTCAATATATTTCATTCGACACAAAGCCATTCCACCATCAACTTGCATAAATTGAATGCCCAAATAGTGATGCAAATGCCCCAAATCTGACATCTCAAATGAGGCATGCGAATCAGTCTTAAAATCAGTAATATGCTTCTCAATAGGACCACTGAGCAGCATGTCATCAACATAGACAATAATGATTAGAAGCACATAATTAGCATGCTTAACATATAAGGTGCTCTCAGTTGGACTGTTCTCAAGACCATGTGCAATCAGATAGGCATGTATCTTCTCATACCAAGCACGTGGTGCTTGCTTTAAACCATATAATGCCTTCTTTAACCTGCACACCTGGTTTTCATGCCCTTTCTGCACAAAGCCACGGGGCTGAAAAACATACATTTCTTCATGCAACTCACCATTTAGAAATGCAGTTTTAATGTCCAACTGATGCACATTCCAACCCTGATGGGCTGCAAGTGCACAGATGCTTCGAACAGTAGTCATACGGCATGTAGGTGCAAAGGTCTCATCAAAATCAATGCCTCTTTCCTGTGCATAACCCTTTGGAAGAAGCCTAGCCTTATACCTATCAACTATTCCATCACGCTTATGCTTTAGCTTATAAACCCACTTAGTGCCAATGGCCTACTTGCCAGGAGGCAAGTCACATAAAGACCAAGTACCGTTCTTCATTATAGCATCATATTCAGATTGCATAGCAGCCATCCAATTTTTTTAATTTTGTGCTTCGCCAAATGAAACAGGCTCAACCTCATCACAGGAACTGGACGCAGCCATAGCATAGCAATTTGATGCAAAAGAGGCACTATGAGAGCCTGATCGAGTACGATCTGATAGAGGTACATCTAATTTGCTGTCATGAAAAGTTTTCACCTGCCATTTTGGCATAGTTTTTGCCTCCTCAATATCATCTCTCTCATCAACGAGTGCATCATGTAAATCTGCATCAAAAATGGGATGATCTGCATCATCACATGAAACCTGCAAAGGTTGAAAAGTTGCCTCATTAGGACCAGCACTAGACTGTCCACCTGTAAAAAGTGGTAGCAAAGTATCATACATGTCTTTGGAGCTAACAGATGTGTCCTTAGTACATGAAAGCAATGGATGAATAGAGTGTTCCACAAAAACATCACGGCTAACCAGAATGTGTTTAGTCTTTGGATGATACAGATAATAGCCTTTAGTTTCAAAACTATACCCAACAAAAATACTTTTCACTACTTTATCATCCAATTTTATGTGATGTTTTTGAGGCATTAATGCATATGCTAAACAACCAAAAATATGCAGATGATCAACAGATGGCTTGCAATCATGCCAAGCCTCATATGGATTGATAGTCTACAGTGCTTTAGTGGGACACCTGCTAAGTACATATGTTGCACACATGACAGCCTCAAGCCAGAAACTATGTGGTAAAGCCTGACTCTTGACCATACACCTCGCCATCTCCATAAGTGACATGTTCTTTTGTTCAGTAAATCCATTTTTTTGGAGGTGTATATGGCACTGTACCCTGGACTTTTATCCCACATTCAGCTAGAAATGCATTAAAATCAGAAGACATATATTCATCCCCTCGATCAGAACAAAGGGTGTCCATTTAACATGCTGATAGATTTTCAGCCAAAACCAAAAAATGTTTGAACACATGAACACTTTGGACTTTGCCTTCAATGGATATACACATGCATGCCTAGAAAAATCATCGATGAAAGTCACAAAGTAAAGATAATTTCCAAAAGGAGGTGTCTGCATAGGACCACAGACCACTATGTACAAGCTGCAATTTCTGAGTAGCGCAAACTGAACCATCTTTTGGAAAGGAGGAATGCTGCAGTTTGCCCAAAGTACAGCCTTCACAAATATGTTTTTCGGGTGCCTCAAGTTTGGGCAAAGAGGACACCATTTCAGATTTCTGCAGGCATAGCAGACTAGTAAAATTCAGAGGACCGAAGTGTGCATGCCAAAGCTTTGCATCTGCCATAGCCTCAAAATCATGTATTGCACATGTCGAATCATTTACAAATCTTTCATAGTCTATGAGCTTATGCGTTCCACGACATAGAATGCCAGGAGCAATAATCACGTGGTCATTCATGATCTGTCATCTAGGGTATCGTCAATACCCTTCCAATCATAGTCTCCAAATCTCACAAAAATTATTGAGCATACTCGAGGTGATTAGGAGTTAAAAACATATTTGCTTTGTGGCATCAAAATTTTGATATGAGTTTTTCTCGACCTTAGAATGCACTATCACTTTGGTTATGGAAAAAGAAGTAGTGAGCAAAGCTACTTCAAAGATTGTCAAGGATGATAAAATTCAAGGAGGGCAAGAAATGTTAGGAGGTAACCTTTTGCAAGAAACTTTGTGAAATCTATGATTTATTGATCTTGTAAGTATAAAGCTTGGGGTACATTGATAGACAGGCTAGAGTCTTAGCATGCCCCCGAGATAGACAACTGAAGCATTTGAGGTCGTTGGTACTTTATGCTATAATGATCGCAGAGGGCAACCCCAAAGTACATCAAACATGAATCTGAAAGGCCACTAGGAATAGTCTGCACAAGTGAGCTATCTAGCAAGATTTCATGCGCAGAAATCAAGTGCTCCTTCAAATCTTTGATCTTTGTCAAAAATATATCCATAGAATCTCCTTCATTCATATGCTTTCTCTCCAACTATTTTCAAAGTTTTGAACAAAGGGTTTATAGATCTTATTCACAAGAAGCAGAACAAGAGACTCATAGCAAACTCAAGGAAAACCACAATGCACTAGACTAGTTATAAGGTCATTTGCAAAGCTCTTGAGAAATGTATCTCATAGCTCCTTCAATTATCAATTTACAATGATAAAAAAGGTTTCATTAAAGGTACATTGATCTAAGAAACAATCATGGAGACATTGGAAGGCCCTGATTTTTTTATTCAAATAAATTTTCCCATTTATTAGATTTGAATTTGACAAAGATTATGAAATATATGTGGAACCTCAACTTGCAATCTTGACGGGCAAGAGCTTTGGAATGAAGTTCATCAAGATGACCTTTACTATCTTGGTGAACCGCTCCAATCGGATAAAGATTAATGAGCTACTTTCATCTCCTACTACCCTCAAGAGATGCATAACACAAGGATTTCCAGTTTCACATATGCTTTTGATCATTGCCTCAAAAAGTCTTAGTTCCTTGGTTGAGCCCTTTGCTACATCTTTTTACAAGTGGATAGTTAAGTACTGATCCAAATTAGGCAATTTCTTAGCCTTTACTGATTCCATTAAATGATAATACAGATCATTCCATTTTGATGTAGATTTACACGATGCACTTGTAGATGAGGAGCTTCACATAAAGAGGCTAAAACTATGCCTGGAGGTAGGCCACTAGTTTTGGATTTTATTTTTTTGTGAATAAATTGATCATACCTTCATTCAGAGATTGAAATCTTGAAGAAAAGGAGAAAAACTACGATGAGGACCTTGAATTTTTAGGTTGTGAGCTAAAATTTGTTGAACATTACATAACTAGTAATTGATTTGCCAATCAAGGAATTTACATTCATTATTGTTTGGGCATCCCTATCTCAAGGCTTTACCCACAAACCTGACCAACTCCAATGAGATGCTAGATTTATAAAGGCAGGATCTGTATGGTGCTATTGTATTGATAACCTTGTCTAGATAATCTTCAGGTGCAAAGATGAATAGATGCAAGCTTATTTTCACTATAGCTCTAGTGACTATCTGCTTGATGCCTTGTGGTAATGCGGTAGGACATGCACTTTGTGTACAACATGCACTTTGTGTGCCTGTGGAAGTTTGTGCATGCCCCCTTGTTGCATGCTTTTGCTTAACTGTGTTCAAGTGCTCGCCACGCTCCTCTCGAGCTAAGCTAAGCTTTCACATAGCTTAATTTCTCTTTGGTAGCTTAATGTCTCTTTCACAATACTCACCTGAGTCGGAGAAAGAAAATGAAGAAGAATAAAGTAAAAAGGATATCAAAGGAGTTTGCAAAATGGAAATGAATAAAATAAAACAATCAATACCTTCTATCAAAAATATTATCTTGAGTATAAAAAGAAATAGAATTGAATGATAGATGAGCTAAAAGAACGAAAGAGAATAAAATAATATTTTCAAGAAAAGCTGATAAATTGAGAGAGAGAGAGAGAGAGGTTTTACAAAACAAAAAATAGAATCATTTTCTTGGAAGAAAAATATGAGAAGCAATGAGACGTCAGAAAGAAGATGCAAGGATATTTCAAAACCCTACAATCTAAAACCAAAATCCTTCAAACTTCTTACTAGCTATCGAGTAAAGCAAATGAAGATATCACTAAAGCATTAATGGAAAAATGTAATTGCATGATAGAAGGAAGTAAAGTAGACGAGAAATCATCAAAAAATCAACCTGAAGAATTGAAATCTATAAATCAAGAATTAGATAAGTTGAAAGATGAACTAAAAAAGGAGCTCGAGCAGTAGTCTAGCAAACATGCTTCAAATGCAATGAGAGGTTTCAGTTGTCTAAATGAGAAATTGAAAAGGAAAACACTTGAATTGCAATAGCAAAAAGTAGAGTTCTTGAAGGATTTTGAATGATGAAAAGAAAACTCAAGCATCTAGCCAAAAGTAGTGATGGAAGATATGGTACCACAAAGACCAATTGAACAGGAAATGCAAAACTCTCCCATCTAAGAATAGATTGTAGAAGAATAAAGAACTAAAGAGACAGAAGTTGTGGAATCATATTCATTTATCCACCAATTTCTCCAAGATAGGGACACAAAGATGAAGTAGATAAGGAAAATACATGATCAATATGAAAATAATATTGTATAATTTTCTTTGGAGTAGGGTGTGAATCCAGCACACCATCATTGGGTAGTAGATGGATTGGGAGTTCCATTCTACATGGTTCCAGAAAGTAGTAGAAATCATCTAGTACGATAATTTGAACTAGACCTAATGAGTGTCTCGAGTATTAAGAAAATATGGAAATAACTTACTCTTTATTTGAGAAAGCTAATTCATCATGGCGGAATAGATGGCTAGATAGGAATAGAGGTTCTAGAAAGATCTGGATAGAAGCCTCTAAGGAGTTAAAAACAAATCCCACATTTTTTCAGAATGCCAGAAGAACAGATTGGCCAAGATTTTGGCAGTTGAGAAGAGAACGAAGCATCCGGAAAAGTGACACAATTGTGCAAAGATATTTGGACCCAAGGAAGGACTATGGCCAAAAAAATCTTATATACGTTTAACTTATAAAGCACTAGTTGAGAATTTGAAGGATGTCAATGATCCTGTAGTTATATTAACAGTTAGGATTTCGAATGTAATCTTCTATAATAACCTTTACAAATATTGATATTAGAGTTCTCAACTATATAGGCTTCAATTCTCCATGAGATGATTTAACTTTTTACCTTCATTTAGACACCAAATTAAATATCTCTAATGGCATACTATAGCAGAATCATATTCGTGGGTAGTCATTATGTATATATTTTTAAAGATGCCTTTGATTATGGTTACGTTGAACGAGATTCAGAAGCTTTTGGTAGATTATCTCTAGTCGTGAAATCCTGATTAATAGCCTATGAAGTACCTTATACCGAATATTTAAAGAATGATGCAATAGATGGGCCTTGAGCAATAACTGAATGGAGAAATGCCCTTTGTTAGATGGTCAATTACTGCAATGTTATAGAAGGAAAAACCCATGACCTAGTTGTGCAGGTCTATCAAAGGAAAAAGAAGTAGTGAACAAACCTACTTCAAAGTTTTGTCAAGGATGAAAAAATTCAAGGAGGGGAAGGAATGTTAGGAGGTAGGTCTTTGCAAGGAAAAGAATGGAAAATGTTTTTAACATAGTTTAGTAGAATATCCCAAACCTTGTAAAAATGAGCAAGATTCTTCCTCTTGATGAGTTGTAACTCAAACAATTTTCATGGAATTTTTAGATCTCTTTAATAGGCTTATTTTTAGAATAGAAAATTTTGAGGACCTTTTTTAAGTGTGAACATGGACAAATAGAAAGGTATAAAAGTCAATTTTGATGAATTATTTTGTTCAAACTTGTATTTGGAGAATTATGGAGAACTACAAAATTATTTTAGTTATAAATTATGATAATTAAGTTGTTGTGATGATTTCAAGTTGATTTGGTGAGTATTTTTCATGGATTTATCTTTTTTATGAGTAGTTCTTTGATTGTTTCATACTTTTATGAGTCTAATTCTATGTCCCAAGCTCCATTAACCAAGGTATGAACTACCTAATGATTGTGTGAATCTATCATACTCATGATTCTCTCCTCACAGGGATACAGGTACTAAAACTTCAAAATAACTTCTCCATTTTCACTTTATTATAAAAAATAGCACATTTTAGTCACAAGAAAGATGGAAAAAGCTCCCTTACAGCCAAACCTACACACAAAAGAAGAAATATCAAGAAACTTTGTGAAATCTATGATTTATTCATCTTGTAAGAAAAAAAAGGCCTATCGTAGAAACGCGTGATTGGGCCGGGCCCTACACAATTTTTGGAGGTCCCAATCCCCCGTTTCTCTACCAAACCTTTTTTGGAATTCCTAGGCCATTGCAATCACTATGGGGACAAAATAGAAATTCCATCTATATCGACTATAAGCTAAACTTGATGATCAATGTGGAAGACTCTTCTTATGTGCAATGAGTAGAGAACATTTGGATTGAAAGCAATGATGTATTTCATATGTTTGCTATTGAGAATAGATTGGATGGTACTAATTACTCATCATGGGTATATGTAATGCATCATGTATTGGTTGAAAAGGGACCGTGCAATATTGTGCAAGGTGTACAAAAAACATCCTATTACTCCTGCAAATACAGCATCAGAAGGAGAAGAAAAAATCTAATAAATAATGAACTAAAAAAGGCATGGAGAATTTCATAGAAATTCAAGCTAAAAAATCAAAGATACTCATGTGTAATGACAAAGAGACACTTTTAGATACTTAGGAGACAAACTTCAAAACATGTATACTAAGAGACAAACACTTTGGACAACAAATATAAAAAGAAGAAGATTATAATTAATCATTTGGGATATACAAAAAGGTCTCTCAACAAGAGAGTGGACAAATGTTAAGGGTTACTCCCTAATCCTTTTAGCTAACTACATATCTTTAGGTTCTATTGCCACTCTCTTTGCATGGATAGCACACAAGTTAGAGTCATCCAACATTGAGATTAGATATGCCTTTGTAGCTTCTTGGAGTGTCTCAATGGCTATCCCTTGAATATGAAGTCCGATGCAATAGCTTTGGAGCTTTTCTTTCACAACTCTTGCAAATGGCCTTCGTAGAATAAGAAGCTCCACAGACTTTCAATAATGTCAAATCTCTGCAAAGGCTTTGGTTTTCTTTCTACACCTTTATGGTGCTCTTGCATTTGGAGGGATGTTAGGTTGTTGCCATTGTGTTCTATGATGCGGTTCATAGTTCTTCTTTCTTCTTGGAGCATGCCTAGGTGTCCTACCTCATCATTTACCTCCTTTGCCTAGAGAGTGTCTTTCCTCCTTGTATTACTCGATGGTTCACTGGGATGTGATCATGGTTCCATAGTGGCTCGTTAATACTTTCTTCAGGAGAGGAACCCTCTAAATTTGACATTGACTCCATAACGATTTGTCTCCGTCCTTGTTGTTTGGGCCTTGCCTTGAATGATGTCTTACGTGGGGGCTCATCATCAAATATAGAAGAGGAAGGTTCCATTTATTGTGTTCTCTCTCTCTCTCTCTCTCTCTCTCTCTCTCTCTCTCTCTCTCTCTCTCTCTCTCTCTCTCTCTCTCTCTCTCTCTCTCTCTCTCTCTCTCTCTCTCTCTCTCTCTCTCTCTCTCTCTCTCTCTCTCTCTCTCTCTCTCTCTCTCTCTCTCTCTCTCTCTCTCATCCCCTGCGATGGAATGCTGCCAGAGTGTTTGCATGAACCCAAGTTTTGTCTAGAAGAGTGGCTTGTGGTTTGACACTTCTTATGGGATGTCGTCCACGGTGGGCACTGAGTATCTTGCACATAGATAGGGTAGATGACATGATCATTTCTAGCATCGTGCTTTGTGTGTGCGATTCTCTTAGGATCTAAAGTGTTAAAATGAGTAAGGCCACCTTTATTTATCGTCTTTCACTTAAGATTTGTCTTGTTCACATTTACATGGACAAAAATTAATTTTAAAAAATGAAAATGATATTCAAGAAAACTTTTAAAAACTAATAGGAACAATACAAATTTCAGCATGATATGAATGAATTGAAAATTATTTTTAGAGAAAGGGATTATAAAAGCCTTTAAAAAAAAATTCATAATAAATAATGTATAGTGGGACTCGGGAAACTATTTCCAAGCAAAACCCTCGCAGAATCTTTGTGCATGCCATTGGGCATGATGTAGATGTCCTGATGATGACATCCACTTCTCTCTCGCAATATCATGTTGTATCTTTCTTGAAATCTTTGCTATTCATGACTCACATGCTCATTCCATTGCATATTTTCTAGAGAATGTAGTATGGTAAAACTAGTTGAACATTTCTTCTAGATGGTTCAATTGCAGTAGACCACCCCCATGATAGGTGTTTTTAAAGTAAACACCTCTAGCCATGTAATGTGACTTCTCCATTCCTTGTGTACTAAAAATGTCCAGTGATCCACATCGATTCATAAAATATGCTCCATGTGAAAAAAGAATATGCTATGGTTTGGCCAATAAGATATACATGTGGTATTTAAAACCAAATAAAAAAATGTAAGAAAAAATTACTTTGTAATGTGTAATGTTGCTTTCTCCCCACGATAGGGTGAATGACTATGTAAACTCCTTCAAAGTCACTTGGAATAATTTTCTTTGTGAAGCATTAGTGGAAGCAAACCCATCGAATGTAATAATTGATATAAGGAAGAACAAAACCTCTTTTGCTTATTAATGAGATCAACTTGATTATCATTGTTTGTTGTAATCGAACAAAGGTCTTTCCAAAGCTCCTAGTTCCCATCATCTTGACTCTTCACATCTCCTTTAAAGAAATGTCTTGCCTTCTTCCTAGTCATTGAAACTTCTTATAAAATAACTTGAGACTCGCCATACTTCTTAACAACTAAAGATACATGGCCACCATGACAACCAATAGAATTCAGAAGATCTTCTATTTTTTGGATTGTTATTGTAGACCTCTCTAGTGGTTTCATTGCAAATGCATATTCAACATGGAGCTTCAAAAGCCTATCAAAGATCCTCATGAATGCATGCAAAGTACAAAAGTTAACATTGACCAATGGAAATGGAATAATGGGATTCAAAGATCATGAGGATATAGTGAACCATGAGTCCAAAGATCAATACTCTTTTCTTCAGCTACATGACGTTCATTTTGAGAATCGACATCATTGTTGCATTGTGTATTTGGAGCAAACTCTCTAGGCACATGAACATGGATACTTGTTGATGTAAGAGCATGAGGAAGTTCCAGTGTGATGTTTGTATTATATGTCAACACCATCTTTGTTAATGATCAAGAATATCAAAAACAAAGTGGAACACTGGTTGGAAGGGACTCTAAAGCATATATTTTGCTTAGAAAATGAGGTTTGTTGTATGTGGATGGGTTAAAGTGTAATTTTCCACTATGTATGGCTGAAAATGATGAAATTTGAAAAAAGTCATAGTTGGGGGGAAGCATAGTCATGGATTTGATGATGTGGCACTTACTTTTAGAGGGAGTTTGAAAATTATTCTTTTTCTAAAAGAAACTTTCAAAAATGAGTCCAAAGACGTGACTTCTAACATATATATTAAAAAATGGGCCCTTTTAAGTAAATATATACTGAAAATGAGACTTTAAAGAAAAAATCCTTTTTTAATTCAAATACATGCACGAGTTTGATGATGTAAAAAGCAGATTCTCTTGCTCTCTCTCTAGAAGAAGAAAGAGAAGGGCCTAGTAAAGCCTAAAATAAAGCCTACTCTATCCTACTAAAAATCCTACTAAAAAGTTCCCTATTAAATACACTTTGTCCATTAAACAAAAATATAACTGAGCTTAATCTCTAAAAATTAGGGATCCTTACAATGCCCATGACGGGTTCATTTTTTCCCCTAATGCCCTAATTTCTTATCTTTTATGTATGTAGATCCTTAAGCCCTTACTCGCAAAATGTTTATGTACATGTACTAATATAAATCCATAAAGCCTAATTATATTTATCCTAAAACCCCAATTTTCTATCTTTTAATGTATGTATATTACTATATATCCTAAAGTGCAAATTTTAGTGTCTTCATATACCTATACTAACATAGATACCTGGACATTTTATGATTCTTTAAAAAAGTTTTTGATGTACTGTCTCTCTATGAGGGCCCCATGAACAGATAGTTTTGGATCTTATATGATGAATAAAAAGGAAGATATCTCTACTAGGGGAAACATCTATTTTGTAATGGCTTGCCTTGGGTGTGTACATTTACCCCCTAGGGTGCCATTACAAAGACCTAGAGATAATTAGATATTAGTATCAGGGGAACACTAGATTGCGCTCTCTGACTAGACTAGACAAGATTTCATAATTACACTTTCAATTAGAAGATCACCCACATAGGGAAATAATACAAGAATATATAGCTGATGCAAGAAGTCCCACAACTCTAGACTAATAGGTATAGATAAATCAACTAGAGATGATATAGAAGATCTCACAACCCACAACCGTAGGTATGAAGCAAGATCTCTGGATTACAAGAACTCCCTTCAAGGAGATGAACTAAATATAAGGAATAATTGGAAAGGATCTCATACTATGAGATTACAATAGGACAAGAGAGGATGTCCAAGATACAAGACTAGACAAGAGGAGAGCAACAGACAAGACTAGACCTCGAGATCAAACTTGAAAGCAGTGATCACAACTCCTTGATCTCCCAAGACTGGCATTGGCAAGATTGAGTATGTATGTGGCAAACCCCTCCTTATATAGGTTTTCAAGGGTGGTTCATAAATGGCGGTTATGAATGGATGATGTCATCAATTCAAAACATGACCTCTGGATATCAAAATCAAGCAAGTAGATAGTGGATCTAAGGGCTTTTGCACACTTTCTAGACATTATGGAAGCACTAGTTTCTCCAAATTCTGAAAACCAATCATGAGATATAGAAGGTCACATGGAATTTCAGGTTTAGGATGGTTTCCTTTGTCCATGACATTATCTCCCCATCGAGCAACGAGTTCCACGAGGAGCGATCATGTTCTTTGATCTCCACTTCATTGGAGTTTTCTTATGAAATTCTCAAACCTTGATTGGTGCTCTCTAAAGGTTGTCAACAGGTTCCCAAGTATGATTGTTGTTCTCATACCCTTTCCAATGAAGAAGCTACTCCAATCTTCCTTGGGATATTCTCAAATGTAGGACATTTTTTACTTTGAACTCTTCATGATCATCAATCTCAATACGTGGAGAAGGACTAGGTCTCTCCCCCCTCAATGTTGAAACTAGATATGGTTCCATAATGTACACATGGAATATGAAAGTATTCTAATGGTACTTGGTAACTAGAGCATAAAAGTGATTGGATTGATCTCGGTGGATTAATCTAGTGATATATTTAGGTAGTGATGTGTGTGAATGCTCTAGGACTATAAGGGCACTTTTTTCCCTCTTTAGGAGGTTTTTTTTCCCTCGGCTTGTATATACGCCTATTGCCTAACGGGCTACTTATCTTTGTAAATTCTCTAGTAATACATTATTGTGTGTTGTGCTTCAAGCTTCTTTTTCTTCTTCTTCCTTGTGTTGTTCACGTGCTTCCGCAGATGTCTAACTCCAACAATTGGTATCAGATCACGTTGTTGCTTCATCTAGGGCATCATTGTCACCTCTTTGACTGCAATCTCAGAATTGCACAGAGTTTGGTAGCATACTCTATGCTCGTTTCGGACTTCGAATGCACTATCGCAATGCTTCTACAGGCTATTTCATCTTTTTGCGCCAAAGTTATATACCGATTTCAGTTTGCCAATAGAAGTGTCTCGAAGTCTGCTACAAGTTTAGCAAAATTTGTCTCGGCAATTCTGTTCAACTTTTTGAGATATAGTCAATTTTATGCATCAAGGTATTTTAGTCACCATCCATGGCTAAAAGCAATGATGTATTCCTTGTGTTGGCTATTGAGGATAAGTTGGATGGTACCAACTACTCGTTATGGCCTTATATAATGTGACATGTATTGGTTGCAAAAGGATTGTGGAACATTGTTTTGTTTTGGTTGAAAATCTATCAGCATGTAAAATGGGCACCCTCCCTTCTGATCGAGGGGAGGAATATATGTCTTCAGACTTTAATGCATTTCTAGCTGAACGTGGGATAAAATATTAGTGTATAGTGCCGTATACACCTCAATAGAATCGGTTTGCTGAACAGAAAAATAGGTCGCTCATGGAAATGGCAAGGTGTATGGTCAAGAGTCAGGCTTTACCACATAGTTTTTGGCTTGAGGTTGTCATGTGTGCAGCATATGTACTTAGCAAGTGTCCCACTAAAGCATTGTAGTCTATCACTCCATATGAGGCTTGGCATGGTCGCAAGCCATCTGTTGCTCATCTGCGTGTTTTTGGTTGTTTGGCATATCCATTAGTGCCTGAACAACATCGCAAAGAATTGGATGATAAAGCAGTAAAATGTATTTTTGTTGGGTACATTTCTAAAAAGCAAATGCTATCATTTGTATCATCCACAGACTAAACACATTTTGGTTAGCCATGATGTTGTTTTTGTGGAAGATGCTACTCAGCCCTTACTTTCATGTACTAAGGAGACATATGTTAGCTCCAAAGATATGTATGATACTTTACTACCTCTTTTTATAGGTGGACAGTCTAGTGCTAGTCCTAATGAGGAAAGTTCTCAGCCTTTGGAGGTTTCATGTGATGATGCAAATCCTTCCATTTCTGATGCACATTTACATGATGCACTTATTGAAGAGAGAGTTGAAATTGAGCAGGCAAAAACTATGCCAAAATGGTTGGTGCAGACCTTGCATGATAGAAAATTAGATGCATCTCTATCATATCCTACTCGTTCAGGCTCTCATAGTACCTCTTTTGCATCAGACTACTATGCTATGGCTACCTCTAGTCTCTATGATGAGATTGAACCTTTTTCGTTTGATGAAGCACTAAATGTGGATGGCTGCAATGCAATCTGAATACGATGCTATCATGAAAAATGGTACCTTGTCTTTATGTGACTTGCCTCTTGGCAAGAAGGCCATTGGCACTAAGTGGGTATACAAAGGGTTATGTGCAGGAAAGAGCCATTGATTTTGATGAAGCCTTTGCTCTTATTTGCCAAATGACTATTGTTCATAGCATATGTGCATTTGCAGCTCATCATGGTTGGAATGTACATCA
The DNA here is from genome assembly GCA_020310875.1 of Ceratopteris richardii. NCBI lineage: Eukaryota > Viridiplantae > Streptophyta > Polypodiopsida > Polypodiales > Pteridaceae > Ceratopteris > Ceratopteris richardii. The sequence goes on along the minus strand of CM035432.1, from coordinate 119,109,806 downwards.
GTTGGACATTAAAACAGCATTTATGAATGGTGACTTGCATGAATAAGTGTATGTTTTTCAGCCTCGTGGCTTTGTGCAGAAAGTACATGAAAACTAGGTGTGCAGGTTAAAGAATGCATTATATGGTTTAACGCAAGCACCGTGTGCTTGATATGAAAAGATACATGCCTATCTGATTGCACATGGTTTTGAGAATAGTCCAACTAAAAGCACCCTATATGTTAAGCATGCTAATGATGTGCTTCTGATCATTGTGGTATATGTTGATGACATGCTCCTCATTGGTCCACATGACATGCATATTGCTAATTCTAAGGCTGATCTGCATGCCTCATTTGAGATATCTGATTTAGGGCATTTGCATCACTCTTTGGGCATTTAATTTATGCAAGTTGATGATGGAATGGCTTTTTGTTAAATGAAATATATTGACACATCATTGCAGTGTTTTGGCCTTGAAGACTATAAACCTATTGCCACTCCTATGGAGACAGGTTTACGATTGAGTCTTCATGATGTTGGAGATGCATTTGATGTTGTTCTCTATCAGCAGGTTGTTGGATGCTTGATTTAGTTATGCATTACTCTGCCAAATATTCAATTTGGTTTCACACTGCCCAGATTTATGCATTGGTAGGTGGTTTATGCATTGCCCATATTTCAAGAATTGGTAGGCAGTTAAGTGCATCTTTTGCTACTTGAGTGGTACCCGCCTACTTGGATTGCCCAGATTTCAAGCATTGATAGGCAGTTAAGTGCATCTTTCGCTACTTGAGTGGTACCGTGCTACTTGGATTGCATTGCCCAGATTTCAAAAAGGTTTATGCATTGCCCAGATTTCAAGCATTGGTAGGCGGTTAAGTGCATCTTTCGCTACTTGAGTGGTACCCGAATACTTGGATTGTTTTATCCCAAGGGGGGATCACTACCGCCAGATTTGCATGCTTTTTTTTACAGTGATTGGGCTGGTTGCTATGACACTCGTGTTTCCACTAGTGGTTTTTGCTTCATGCTTGGTAGCTCATGTATATCTTGTTTGAGGAAGAAGCAGCCTATTGTGGCCACTTCCAGCTGTGAGGTTGAGTATAGGGAAGCTTTCAAAGCAAATGTTGAGTGTGTGTGGCTTAGATGCCTTATGGCTGATTTGGGTGTTGGTCGGTCTTCTGCCACCACCATCTTCACTGACAGTCAGAGCACATTGGCAGTTGCGAGGAACCCTGTGTTCCATGCTCGCACTAAGCACATTGAGGTGCATTATCATCATGTCAGGGAGAGGTTCTCATCTAGGGAGATCAGCTTAGCATATATGCCCACGCAGGAGAACATTGCAGACCTTTTTACGAAGGCTTTGCCTTGGGAGAAGTTTGAAGCTTTCCACAAAGCTTTGGGCTTACCTCCATTTGTGGATTGATTCCACGTAGCTTGGCACTTCCCTATACATGAGTGCCAACTGCTTGTTCACTGCATCACTCCCAAGGGGGATTTGTTGATATATTTAGGTAGTGATGTGTGTGAACACTCTAGGACTGCCAGGGCACTTTTTTCCCTCTTTAGGAGGTTTTTTCCCCTTGCTTGTATATACGCCTATTGCCCTAACGGGCTACTTATCTTTGTACATTCTCTAGTAATGCATTCAGTATTGTGTGTTGTGCTCCAAGCTTCTTCTTCTTCTTCCTTATGTTGTTTGCGTGCTTCAGCAGACACCTAACTCCAACGTAATCTGGTTGAAGATGGTGAACGAACCAAATCTCTGATGATCTAGCTTTGTAGAAGGCCTTGAAGCCTATAGATTATTTCCAAGTAACCACACTTTCTCCCCAATATGATAAGTTGGATTTTAAACATGATGTTGATCTGCATAATGTGTATATTGTTCTTGCACTCTATAGATCTCTCTTGCATTCTTTGTGAATATCCATCAATTATTGGTCCTTATCTCTAGCAGTTAGGTTCTTGTCATGATTTGAGAGTTGTATATCCATCCTTGGATGTTGCCCAAAATTTGCAAAGACGGGAGTCTGGTTGCTACATGTATAAACATTGTTGTTATAGGAAAACTCCACAAACGGTAAGAGCTCAAACCAATCATGTTGATGATAGTTGATGGTGGAATATGTTAAGGAAACACTCACGAATTTGACGCAATAAACAAGACAGAAACGGAATCTTCAGAAAATCGGTGCACAGGTGTACAGTATGCGAAGTTAGTGCGCGGTGTCCGCACAACAGAGCAATTAACCGCGGCGGGCGCGTAAGGCGCGCATAACGCGAATTGAAGAATGACAGAGCAAAAGGAGCGCCAAAGAAAGTGTATATATGTACAGCAAAGGTTGAAGAAAAGGAGTGTGTGCGTGTATGCGAGTGACGCAGATGTATGAGAGAGACACAGAGAAGTGAGAGAGAGCATCACACTGATACACAGAGGAGAACGAGAGACTGAGAGAAGACGCCATAGATCGCGTATGTACAGATGAATAACACAAGCCTGAAGTGTCGGGTGTTTTCATCTGAAGAGAGATGGTAATAAGAAACTACTCACTGTAGGAGAGTTTCTGTAGCTTGAGCGAGAAGAGGCCAAGCTTACTTGTACACATCTTCTCTAATCGAAAACACATGTTCATGTGCATGTCTGCGTGCAATCTTTACTTGTGAAGAATCTGAAGTTATTTCGTGTTACGGTAGGAAGCTTAGTTTATCGTTTGCTGTCACGACTCGTTACTAAACGTGCTTCAGTACCTTCTCTGTAAACGCATGTTTCGGCGTATAACAGTTTACTCAGTAAACATATTTCAGTAATTTTTCTGGTCAGTTACAGTTTCTCAGAAAACAAGTTTTTTTCGGTAAATCAACGAAGTATAACTCGTAGCAGAGGTTGAAGCTTTGTATGAGAGATAGCTCATCTTGTAGCTAGACGTCTCTACTTTAAGCTGATCACAGTTTCCGGTGGAATGAAGATGTACACACAGTACAAAAGTTAACCGGAAAGTAGCAGTTCAGAACTGTGAAGTTTCCAGAAGGAAGTTCATTCGGTGAAGGAAACTCACACACCACTTCCTTACTTCACATAAGTTCATCTGAAGCAATTACGAACAGAACTAAGCTTATTTCGGTGAAGTTTCTGCACAACTACGGTGTCAGTCCAGTAACAGTCTGGTGAAGCTCCGGTGGAACTTGTGTCGCAGGATAACGCAGTTAAAGCGACGTTAATTAGGCTGAACTACTGTTGATTACAGAGGTGTTCTGAATCACTCTAGTTTAGCATTCTATTGCGGTGGCGCGGCAATTTCCGCAGGCCTGACAGAGTTCACGCCTTGTCGCGAAATCCACCTTCAGGGCGAAAGTATTTCCGCAACAGTAGGCGTTAGAGCCGAAGTTTTTCGCCAACAGTTGGTATCAGAGCTGGTTAATCTCCCAACAGTTGGTATCAGAGCAGGTTAGTTTTCCCAAGAATCGGTATAAGAGGCGGATCATTCCACGAGAGGAAGAAGATCATGGCAGATCATGTCCAAATTGATAAACTAGACAGAGATAATTATCCCGCATGGGTAATGCGCATGGAAGCCTTACTTATGAGTAAGGACTTAATGATGTACGTGACCGGAGAAGAAAAGAAACCCACTTTCGAAGATGATAGTCAACCAGAAAAAGAAGAACTAGACGCCCTAAAGCTATGGCAGAAGAAAGATGCAACGGCAAGAGCCTACATCTACAACACTGTGTCAGATCATCTACTATCGCACATTAGAGGTCTGGAGAAAGCGGAGGACATATGGAGTGCATTGGAAGATCACTTCCAAAATACTACGAAAGCTAGGAAGGCCAGCCTATGGTCCGAGTTCACAACGTTCAAAAAGAAGCCGAGTCAAAGCATCAGTGACTACGTCACTAAAATGAAGGATCTAGCAGATAGTCTTGGATCCATAAATGAAGAAGTCGAAGATCATAGATTGATAGCGCAAGTGCTCACAGGGTTAAGAGGAGATGAAAGGTGGAAACCTTTCGTACTATCAACTGAACTCTCCCTAAATCATTTTGTACCAGAGTTAAATCAGTTGCTTGGTTTGATGCTCACATATGAGCAAGACCTGAAAGGAGACGCAGAAAAAGGACATAGCTCTGCAATGTACATGAAGAACAAGAAGAAAGACAAAGGCAAGTCAAAAGACGAAGAAGAGTCGAGCTCTCAGGCCTATTACGCAAGAGGTAAAGGCACTGGCAGAGGAAGAGCAAGAGGAAGAAGCCGCCAGAATACCATCAAGAAAGCTTGCTGGATTTGCGGACTAAGTAATCATCTGGCGCATGACTGTTGGCACAACCAACAAGGAGCAAATCAAAATCAAAACAACAATAGCAGAGGCAGTAGCGGAAGAAATCAAAGTAACTTCCAAAGAGGAAGACAAAGCCAAAGAGGAGGCTACGGTAGAGGTGGAACAAGAAGTTGGGGACAGAACCAATCCTACAACACCACCTACAACAACTACGCAAATGACACACAGAATGAAAGTCATACATCATTGATGATGAACTCAATCAGCACATCAGATAACGAAGATCTAAAGGTATTTTACATTGATTCTGGATGCTCTAATCATTTGTCAGGAAACATAGAACTGATGTCAGAATTGGAAAAAGGAAGTGCGAGTCACACTGTTCAAACAGGTGACAATACAAGACACAAAGTACAATCAATCGGAAAAGTGAAATGCAAGAGTGGAGCAGATTTGCTAACCAATGTTTTGTATGTTCCAACGATACCGAAAAATCTGATCAGTGTGGGACAGATAGTCGAAAAAGGTTTTCAGGTCAGATTTACAAACAAAGGAGTATTTGTAGAAGATCCCAAGAACGGATATTATCAGATCGTTTCTGGTAAGAAAGAAGGCAGACTCTTTACCTTAAGAGTACAAGGGAACATTGGCCAAGCGCTGCTCACACATGATGAAAAGGTAATTACAGAACTTGATCTCTGGCACAAGAGATTAGGTCACTTTCACGAAAAAGGAATCAAAGCTATGATAGCGAATCAGTCTGTACTAGGATTACCGAACGTACAGAACCAACATATGATTCACAAATGCGAAGCCTGTCAAATGGGAAAAGCCCACAGGTTACCTTTCCAGAAGAAAGGATTCAAACATGATGGCGTGCTAGAACTCATACATACAGATGTATGGGGACCAACGAAAGAAGGATCAATAAGCGGATCAAGGTACTATGTTTTATTCATTGATGATGCAACAAGGTGGATAACTCTTTATGTTTTGAAAGAGAAATCAGAAGTGTTCGGAGCTTTCAGACATTTTCATGCATATGCTGAAAGACTCACCGGACGAAAACTTAAAAGACTGAGGTCTGATGGAGGGGGAGAATACTTCTCCCGAGAATTCAATGATTATCTTTGGAATGCAGGTATTAAGAGAGAAATAACCTGCAGGTATACACCACAACAGAATGGTGTAGCAGAAAGGAGAAACCGAACTCTAGTCGAGTTTGCACGGGCTATGCTAAAAGAAAAGAATTGCCCGGATTATCTTTGGGCTGAAGCTGTAAATACAGCTACATACTTGGTAAACAGGTTACCATGTACAGCGTTAGAAGGAATGACCCCTTATGAAGCCTGGTGGGGAAAGAAGCCAACACTTGATCACTGCAAAGTGTTTGGATCAGTAGCGTATGCTTATGTACCGTCTCAACTGCGACATAAGTTTGAACCGAAAGCAGAGAAATATGTATTCGTCGGATATGATGAGAAACAGATGGGTTACAGGTTATGGAGCCCTCTAACCAAACATTTTACTGTTTCCAGGGATGTAACATTTGATGAACAGAAAAGCTGGTATGCAGATCAGAGTCATACAGCTGAAGAATTTGAAGAAGAGATAAAAAGAAGAGAGAAAGGAAAATCAATTGTTCAGGTAAACAAAGAAGACGAGGCAAGTACGTCCAGGACCGGAACAGGTATAAGGAACGAAGATGAAGACGGGTACTCAGACACACACGAAGAATATGAACTAAGAAGGTCAAACAGAGTAAGAAGACAACCGGAAAGATACTCGTATGATACATCGTATATAACTCAACAAGATTATGCATATATGGTTAAAGAAGAGGAAGAGCCTCAGAGCTATGACGAAGCCAAAAACAAGAAGCAATGGCAAGAAGCAATGAAAGAAGAATTCACCGCACTGGAAGAGAACAAGACATGGGAGCTTGTTCCTAAACCGAACGGTAAGAAAGTAATTGGAAATAGATGGGTGTTCAAAGTTAAGAAACTTGCAGATGGAAGGATAGCCAGACATAAAGCGAGACTGGTTATCAAGGGCTATGCTCAGACGCATGGCATAGACTATGACGAGACGTTCAGTCCGGTGGCAAAGATGTCAACCATAAGAACAGTGATTGCTATAGCAGCTTCAAAAGGATGGAAGCTAAGTCAGCTAGATATAAAGAATGCATTCCTAAATGGATATATATCAGATGAAGTCTATATGGAACAACCGGAAGGGTTTATAAGCTCCAGATACCCAAATTTTGTTTGCAGGTTAAGAAAAGCACTTTATGGACTGAAGCAAGCTCCAAGAGCTTGGAACTACAGACTCGTGAAGTATCTGAACGAACTTGGATACCAAAGTTCGAAGGCAGATGCAAGTCTACTCATCAAAAGAACAGAAGAAGGAATGATCTACATTTGTATCTATGTAGATGACATAATAATTACAGGAACCTCAGATGCAGGAATCACAGAGGTAAAGAAACTGCTAGAAAAAGAATTCAAGATCAGTGACCTAGGAAAGTTATCATACTTTCTAGGAATGGAAATCACATACACAGATCATGGTGTATATGTCACACAAGAGAGGTATCTCCTGAACTTACTGAAAAAGTTCAAAATGGAAAATTGCAGAGAAGCTTCAACACCGCTTGAAGTAAATCATAAACTCAGCAAATATAGTGGAACAGAATTCAAAGATATGAAAAAGTATCAATCGTTAGTAGGAAGCTTAATATATGCTACGCTAACAAGACCGGATCTCAGTTTTCCGGTGGGAGTTCTCTCACAGTTTATGCATTGTCCGACAGAGCAACATTGGGTTGCAGGACAAAGAGTTCTCAGATATATCAAAAGAACTATAAAGGAAGGATTATATTATCCTTTTACGTCAGATATAAAGCTCAGAGCATATAGTGACTCAGATTGGGCAGGAAGTCAAGATGACCGAAGATCAACGCACGGGTATATGATATACCTAGGAGATAAGTTGGTAAGCTGGTGTTCGAAGAAACAACACACAGTAGCTTTATCATCAACAGAAGCAGAATACAAAGGACTGGTAGAAGCATCAAAAGAAGTAATATGGATGCAGACGTTACTTAAAAGCATGGGTATAGATCAAAGTATACCGATCATACATGGAGATAATATGAGCTCGCTGTATCTTGCAGCGAATCCTGTGTTTCATGCAAGAACAAAACACATAGAGATTCAGTACCATTTCCTAAGGGAAAAAGTAATGGAGAAAGAGATAGAAATAGTCTACACTCCTACGAAAGATCAGATTGCAGATATTCTGACAAAGAGCTTGGATGGAACAAAGACAAACAGATTCAAAGAGATGGCAGATATAAAAGAAAGAAAGATATATGAAAGACCGGAAGAGGTCAAATTAGTGATTGAGGGGGAGCTGTTAAGGAAACACTCACGAATTTGACGCAATAAACAAGACAGAAACGGAATCTTCAGAAAATCGGTGCACAGGTGTACAGTATGCGAAGTTAGTGCGCGGTGTCCGCACAACAGAGCAATTAACCGCGGCGGGCGCGTAAGGCGCGCATAACGCGAATTGAAGAATGACAGAGCAAAAGGAGCGCCAAAGAAAGTGTATATATGTACAGCAAAGGTTGAAGAAAAGGAGTGTGTGCGTGTATGCGAGTGACGCAGATGTATGAGAGAGACACAGAGAAGTGAGAGAGAGCATCACACTGATACACAGAGGAGAACGAGAGACTGAGAGAAGACGCCATAGATCGCGTATGTACAGATGAATAACACAAGCCTGAAGTGTCGGGTGTTTTCATCTGAAGAGAGATGGTAATAAGAAACTACTCACTGTAGGAGAGTTTCTGTAGCTTGAGCGAGAAGAGGCCAAGCTTACTTGTACACATCTTCTCTAATCGAAAACACATGTTCATGTGCATGTCTGCGTGCAATCTTTACTTGTGAAGAATCTGAAGTTATTTCGTGTTACGGTAGGAAGCTTAGTTTATCGTTTGCTGTCACGACTCGTTACTAAACGTGCTTCAGTACCTTCTCTGTAAACGCATGTTTCGGCGTATAACAGTTTACTCAGTAAACATATTTCAGTAATTTTTCTGGTCAGTTACAGTTTCTCAGAAAACAAGTTTTTTTCGGTAAATCAACGAAGTATAACTCGTAGCAGAGGTTGAAGCTTTGTATGAGAGATAGCTCATCTTGTAGCTAGACGTCTCTACTTTAAGCTGATCACAGTTTCCGGTGGAATGAAGATGTACACACAGTACAAAAGTTAACCGGAAAGTAGCAGTTCAGAACTGTGAAGTTTCCAGAAGGAAGTTCATTCGGTGAAGGAAACTCACACACCACTTCCTTACTTCACATAAGTTCATCTGAAGCAATTACGAACAGAACTAAGCTTATTTCGGTGAAGTTTCTGCACAACTACGGTGTCAGTCCAGTAACAGTCTGGTGAAGCTCCGGTGGAACTTGTGTCGCAGGATAACGCAGTTAAAGCGACGTTAATTAGGCTGAACTACTGTTGATTACAGAGGTGTTCTGAATCACTCTAGTTTAGCATTCTATTGCGGTGGCGCGGCAATTTCCGCAGGCCTGACAGAGTTCACGCCTTGTCGCGAAATCCACCTTCAGGGCGAAAGTATTTCCGCAACAGTAGGCGTTAGAGCCGAAGTTTTTCGCCAACAGTTGGTATCAGAGCTGGTTAATCTCCCAACAGAATAGAGATATTGTTCTAGGTTATGATTCACCCACTCTATTTGTCCGTCAGTTTTTGGATGATTGATTGTAGATAATTTAACTTGAATACCAAGGGGCTTGCAAAGACTATTCCAAATCTAGATATGAACTCTAGACCTTGATCATTGACAATATCATTAGGAAATCCATGAAGCCTAAAGATGTATCTGAGAAAAGTCTACCAATGGTTGAACCTAGCCTTGGTAGCTGGAATGAAGTGTGCCATCTTTGTAAATCTATCCGTTATAACAAGAATGGCATCATACTTATTTGACTTTGGTAGATCTATGATGAAATCCATAGATAATGAAGCCCATGGCCTTTCTCAAATAGATAAAGGTTGCAAAGGGCCATATGATTTATGTCATGGTACCTTAGATCTATTTCAAAGTGTCGCAAGTTCATATATATTCTTTGACTTTTTCCAAATTTGAGGCCACCAAAAATCCCTTGGTATGAGTTCTAATGTTTTATTCACTGCAAAATGTCCTAGTGCAAGGTTGTCATGATGTTGTTAAAGTACTTGCATCCTGGGCTTTCTAGGAGGGGTATACAATAGGTTCTTATAGAATAGTAACCTATTTTTTCCTGATCTTTCTCTAGGAAGAAGGGCTTGCTAGAATCAGGATGAACTAGAATTGCAACAATGGTGAATACTATTTTGAAGGCCTAAAAGGCTTTTTCTGCTTCTCCGGACCATGAGAATTTTGCATTTCTTGTAAGCTTGGTAAGAGGTGTCACTATCTTGGAGCAATCTATCATGAATATCTTGTAAAATTTGACAAATCCTAGAAAACATTGTACATCTCAAACACATGAAGGTGGTTGCCAATCAAGGATTGTCTCAATCTTCTTAGGGTCCAAAAAAATTCCTTTGTCTGATACAATGTACGCTAAACGCTCCACTTCTGTCAAATGGAAAGAGCACTATTATACTTTATGGAATAATGGAATGTTAAATGGATTTTAATGCCTTCAGGTTTTTAATGTTTTTTGTGTTTTGATAAATAATAATAAATTTAAAAAAAAAGTAAAATACTATCTTCTAAATATTCTTCTAAATATCTCCAAAAGTATTTAAATAAGCCCATGCATGTTCACACCCTCATGAATCTTCACCTACTAAATCAAAACAAAAAACACATTAAAAACCTCAAGGCATTAAAATCCATTTAACATTCCATTATTCCATTATTCCCTTTCATTCCCTTTGGTTCCGTTGGTAGCTATTGGCTATGCGAGAACCAATTCTAACATATGAGTGGCAATAAGGGATTAGTTATTTCCCTAGTAAGCTTACTTATTTCTCTAGTTAGCCTACCTAGTTCCTTATTTAGCATGTGAAAGATCCCAATTAGCTACCTGCCACTCTCCTCCCAACCTTAAATAGCCCTTGCCCTTGGCACCTCTAGAATCTTCTCTAAGGTCCAAACACTCCTCATATGGCCACTCTGAGGAGATGGAATAACCTCAAAGTTCAGTGCTAGAGCCTTGGCTCCCCCGAGCTCTGGACCTTGACCCGGCTAGGGTCCTTGACCAAATGCAGATAGACCAATGGTAGACCATGGAGGTCTAAATAAATCTAACACTCTCTTCCCCTTCTAGAGATCACTGTCCCCAGTGATCAAGGAAAGAAAGTGTTTGCAAATCAGAGCTTCTGATTCCCAAGTAGCATCTGTGAGTGGTCATCTAGTCCATGCTACTAAATACTCTAGTATGGAGCAATTTCTCAACTTTCGCTCCCTCTTATCAAGAACCTGAAATGGAACATCTGGCTAAGATGCTCTATTTTCTAAAGCAACTAAACCATCTACACAATTCTCATCTCGAGAAATATATGGTCTCAACTTGCTAACATGGAAAACTGGGTGAACTTTGCAATTATCTGGCAATTGCAATTTATATGCGACATCACTAATCTTCTTGATTACTGTCCAAGGTCCACAAAATCTCGGGGATAACTTGGGTTTCTAACCCACTGTCAATGATGAACCAATTGGAACCTGTAAAAAAACACGATTTCCCTCTTGAAACATTCGTGGTGTTCGATGTTGATCTACAAATGCTTTCATCCTTTCAGCAGCTTGCTGGAGATTGAACTCAGCTATTTTTAAGTTAGCTTGCATATCTGTCAAAAACTCTGAAGCACTCGGAGATTTCCTAGGTAATCCAATGGTGGCTGGACTATGTGGAATAAATCCATAGATCACCTCAAAAGGTGCAAGCCTACTAGTCTTGTGCTTCCAACTATTATAAGCAAATTCAACTAATGGGAGAAAACTATCCCAATCTGTTTGCTTTTCTGAAACATATGCTCGTAGCATATCTTCCAGTATCTGATTAACTCTTTCGATCTGACCGTCTGTCTGTGGATGATCTCCACTACTCATCTTGAGTTGAACTTGAAGCTTATTGAACACGTGTTTCCAAAAATTTCCTGTGAACCTGGGATCCCTGTCTGAAACTATAGATCTAGGTAGACCATGTAGTCTAAAAATATTTTGAATAAATAGTTCCGCGACTTGTGGAGCCTCCACTGATTCCTTTGTAGGAATAAAGTGTGCCATTTTGCTCAGACGATCAACCACTACAAGAATAGCATTCTTTTGTCATGGTGTTCTAGGTAAACCCATTATGAAGTCCATGGAAATACTATCCCAACATTACTATGGTATCTCCAATGGTTGTAGCAGACCTAGAGAACTAATTCTCTCTGCTTTATTCACCTGACATTTAAAACACTGACTTACATAATTGTTTACATCTCTGACCATCTTTGGCTACCAAAAGGTACGTCTAATCAACTGCAAAGTTTTCTCAATACCACGATGTCCTGCACAAGGTACATCATGGTTCTCGAAAATAACCTCTTTTCTAAACTTACCTTCTTGGGAATTAGGCACACAAATCTTTCCCTTTCTTTTGCGCAAACCTTGCTCCACTTGAAAATTTGAGAATGCTTGATCTTTATCATTTTGTGATAATGTGCTGATTATAGACTGACAATAATCATCTTCAATCTGTGAATCTTTGATTTCTTGGATCAAATCACTATCAAGAACTATGAAGCTAATCTGATGCAAAATATGGGATAATGCATCTGCAACTGTATTCATTTTTCTTTTTCTATATAAAATTTCCATATGAAATTCTTGCATCAACTCATCCCATCTAGCCTGTCACCCCCAAAGATCAGGCTGGGAATAGAAATACTTCAATGTGTGATGATCTGTGTATACTTTAAAAGTTGCACCATATAGATAATGTCTCCAAATCTTTAAAGCATGAACTATTGCATATAATTCTTGTTCATGGACAGACCAGTTTCTCTGAGCTAGAGAAAGTTTCTTGCTTTCAAAAGCTACCGGTCTGCCATCTTGAATCAAAACTGCACCAACCGCAATGCCACTAGCATCGGTTTCTATTTCAAAAGGTTTTTGGGGATCTACCACCACTAAAATTGGGGCGCTTGAAACTGCTTGTTTCATTGTGTCAAAAGCTTTTTGTTGTGCAATATTCCATACAAACTTTTGATTATTTTGTAACAAATCCGTCAATGGCAAACCTATGCGCGAATAGCTGGCAATGAATTTCCTATACAAGCCTGATAAACATAAAAATTGGGGAGTAGGTTAAAAACTATATCAGGTACCATCATACAAATTTTCATGGCAATTGGAGTTTCCTAGATGACTTTATGATTATCACAACATGCAGCAGTACCATTTTAAGTTGCTCAAACAACAAATTAAAGATACTTTCATGCTTTTTGCTATGCATTTGAGCTAACTCACCTATAATAAAACCATATAATGAAGTGATATGCATAAATATGCTTTCATGAGTTATAAAAAGATTCATATGCAACAAATCATTCATTATGAATTTTATTTATTTACAACAAGCAAATTATGCATTGGTTCTATTTCTAACAAAACACATATAGCAAATTCTAAATGCTTAAATCAATAGAACTATATGTATATGTATATTGATTATTAGGAAAAATTATTTGGTGAGTGCATGCAAATTAATGTCCATAGATTACTAAAATCATATTTTTTTCTTTCAATGCATACATCCACTCACTCTCTTGTAAACAACTAGTTGTAATACTAATTGTATCTTCAAATTCATACAACTAAATTTCAATGAAGAAGAATAATAATAAATGCATTAATGAACGTCCACGTAAAATTGAATATTCACTCTTTATTCAATCATAAGCACATTCAACAAAATCAATCAATGAAGAATTTCAATATCTAATGCATCCTAATAGAGTAGCTATGAACAGGATCCTCTTTCTTTCTTCTACTTCAATTTCTATAAGAAATTTAAGATTTGACATGCTTTTTATGATCCTAAATGAAGATAAATATGAGGGAAATTATCTCCTATGAAAAGAAACCAGGTCCAAAAACATCTATGAAAGAAATAAGAATTCATTCATGCCTAAAGACTCCCTCACGATACTATTCAGTCAACTTCCAAGCTCTGTACAGATGGTCATTTTAGTGCACCTAGGTAGGAATTTCAGAAGTAAACTCGGAGAAAAAACATGCTCTGTCGAGTTCTCTCTTCTTCACTTCTTCTATAGACGTCTCCGGCAGCGTGGAGTACATCAGCGCGATGTGGAGAATTGGGTAAGGCATGCGCCTTCTACCGACGAGGTCGGGGGTTCGATTCCTCCAAGCGTATCCTGTATGAACTTGGATAACGAAGAGGAAAGTTACACTTACCTCCTGTTAGAACCGTCGACAGTGACAAAGTCTTTTTTTTCAGGTCTACTCACGTCCCCAAGCCACGCTCATGCAAAAAAGGCCCTCCAAACTCCACGCAACGTACGCTCTCTCCACGGAACTTTCCTCCCCACTTTTCTCAAGAAGAAGATGAATTGTAGCTTTCTCTCTAAGACTTTCCCCTTTCTCACTCAAGCTCTGATACCAAATGAGAGATCCCAATTAGCTACCTGCCACTCTCCTCCCAATTACCTTAAATATCCCTTGCCCTTGGCACCTCTAGAATCTTCTCTAAGGTCCAAACACTCCTCATATGTCCACTCTGAGGAGATAGAATAACCTCGAAGATCTGTGCTAGAGCCTTGGCTCCCCCGAGCTCTGGTCCTTGACTCGGCTAGGGTCCTCGACCAAATGCAAGTAGACCAATGGTAGACCATGGAGGTCTAAATAAATCTAACAGCATGTAGGGATTTGAACTCACAACCTAATACTTCCAAGAGATAAGCCTTATCCACTAGCCTATTTTCTCTTTTTGATACCCCATTCCTTTTAAGTAATATTTAACACAACTTTTAACACTCTCTTCACCTTATTTATTTATTTATTTATTTATTATTATTTATCAAAAAAAAACATATTAAAAACCTCAAGGCATTAAAATCCATTTAACATTCCATTATTCCATACGTTATAACAAGCACTTCTCTAATTTTTTATATAAACCTTTTTCTCTTAGTTTCTCTAGGACTATCTTTACATGAGATTCATGATCCTCTAGATTTTTGGAGAATATCAAGATATCATTGATATATTACCATAAAATCATCTAAATACTCTCAAAAGATATCATTCATCATATGTTGAAAGATGCTTGGAGCATTTGTGAGACCAACTGGCAAAACTACATATTCAAAATGCCCACACCTTGTCCCAAATGTTCTCTTCCATTTTTCTCCTTCTCTGATCTTGACAAGATTGTAAGCTCCTAGAAGGTCAATCTTTGTGAAGAACTTTGCTTTTTCAAGGTGTTCCAAGAGCTTTGATATAAGTGGTAGAGGGTATTTGTTATTTATTGTGACTTTATTCCACCCACAATAGTCTATGCACATTCAGAGAGTCCCATCCTTCTTTCTTTACAAATAGGATAGGGGCTCATGTAGGAGACTTTGAGTGTCTAATAAACCCCTTAGCGAGATTCTTATCAATATTGTTACGTAATTCTATAAGTTCCTCTGGGGATAGTCTATAGATTGGTAAAAAGGGTGGTTGTGCTCCCTCTTGAAGTTCTATGGCATAATCATAAGGTATATGCTCTTGGAGGATATCTGCATTCTTCTTTTCTAAAACATCTTCAAAACCTTGGTACTCATTAGGTAGCTTCACTGCATCATCTTTCTTGGACTCTTGAGTTGGTATGGCATAGATCATATATGTTGGTTCCTTCCTTGTTTCATGTGTGAAGGCTTTGACGTTGACATATGTTGGGTTCTTTCGGATATTTGGATGGGTGACTTTATTCTTTTCTTTCCTTCTTTTTATTAGTAGCTTCTACTCCCTCTCGCCCTCCCTATCAAGCAACCTCCAAATCCATCCATTTACCTTTATTCTTGATTCTTGAAGCTCCATATCCTTTGATGGCACCTCTTCATTTGGAATTTAAACTTCCATCTTCTCATTTGATACCCCTTGGTGCAAATATTTTTCAATTTATTACAAAATATTGGATTCCATTAGATAGTATTTGATCTAGTACTCATGAGATGGTGCGAATCTAAAGAAGAGTTATACAAGTGCATGGTTACTCACATGTCCAACTTGATTTCTCATTTCTTTTTGTAGGTCAAGTTAGTAGACACAAAGCATGAAATTTTGTGTCACAGGATGGTAGGCTTGGTATATTTTTTGAGACAATACATGCCAGATGCAACATGAAGAATTGAAGATGTAGTCACTAACTAGCAAAAAAAAAAAAAGGCATAGATAACAAATTTATAGTGCTAGATTGATGAGCATGCTCTATAGCCTCACAAAGAATCCAATCAAAGCAATGAATTAGAAGAGAAAAGAACTTTGGGAGATCAAGCATCCATCAACTTAGAAATATTTTAAGCATCCTTTCTTGGCCCATAATGATGTTTTAATTTTGAGTAAATAACTAGATGGAAATAATGAGCTAATTCCATCTTATTTCAATGAATGATGAGTAATGTAATCAAGTCAGCCCTTCTTAAAACATGAAAAGTTGGTAAGTCAATCATGATGATGCTAAAGCTTCTCTCTTCATTACTAAACAACATGACCAAACATCTAAGGATGGATTTTATTTGGATGAGTAGGTTTTGAGGAAAGTTCTACAAAACATCTGAGTTTAACTACAAATACATTAGCTTGTTTTGTTGAAAAATAGAAAGTTCATTATTTGACCATTTTAATGATGATGAGGATGATCTAGCTATGCCTCTAGAACCTTATTATATATTTTATTACTCCATGTCTATCAATGTTGACCACTAGATTAGTGATAATTCTTGTATTTGATTAAACATTAATAAATGCCTATTAGATGAAAATCTTATGAGTGTTAAAACATGTAAAACCACCTTTGAAAAAATATTCAGATCCTTTTATTGTAAAACTCCTCCACATTTGGAATGGTCCATGAGTCTTTGAGACTATAGAGTGATATTTAAGCCTCTAAAATTCTCTTGAGTTTTTTTAATCTCAAATCAAAAGTCAAATGAATGCTTATAACTATTTTTAAGTTAGGATGTACATTAGAGCATGAACAAGGCCCAAGCTTATAACCTATTTATAAAGACAATGGGATCTCATATTTAAAGGGTAGCTTGTGTATTCTTCTCATTTCTCCTAGAAAAAGTGACTTTCGTGGAGCTTATGTCCACTTGATTGTGAGAGATGTTTGTATATGTGCATCTATCTTTGTTGGTTAACATGTATTGAGGATATTTGCAAGTTTTCATACCATCGACAATCATCCTAGAGGCCATTATAGATTGTGTAACTCATTCTTAATGTTGGCTTGGATTTTAAAAGTTTGAGGCCGTCTATGATGTAACACATTGGTGCCATTCTCGGGAAATTGACTTATTGGACACTTCATGTGATGCTAAGCATGTACACATAGAGATACATGTTCTCTTCATACTCTTCATGTACCTAATCTAGCTTGAAGTTTCATTTAAATTCTCTTTTAGCATAAGAAATTAGGTTTAGGTAAGTAATTGAGGTGCTAAAATTAGAAAAATGAGGAAAATCATAATCTTAGTCCTTTCAAAAAATTAAGGTTTTTGCGACTTCACTTTCTCTAATTATCTTATCATCATTATCATCTCCAAAAATTATATACATAGTTACTATCATATCTCTTGGCACATCTTTTGAGAATCTTGGTGATCCATGTAAGTTTTTGGAACCTCTATCAAGAAAGAGATTAAAAGTACTCTTCTAGATTTCATGCTCGGAAAACTTTTGAACTATTTGAGGCATTTGTATAAGATATTCTTACACTCATTCAATTTGAGGAAATGCCCCATCTTCTATATACATGCATGCTCATGATTGGAGGAAATATTGTGTTCTTTCCTTCGGGAGTATATGTTAGTGTTGAAGTTTTATGTGTGTGTTTGTGGAGGAATAGAGGGGCTTGTGGACACATTCGGGTAAGAATTCATTCTTTTATTTGAATGTTTGCATGTTCCTTGCAATCTACAAGGGGAGGAAAAATCATAGCCTTTTAGGTGGACACTCTCATTGGGCATAGATAGACTAATAGGGGAATAGGACATATGGGGCATATAATTAACTACCCAGTTGTTCTTTTAATTCAAATGTATTGAAGGTAGTGAGAAGGATCTGAGTCTATATAGTAAGTTTAGTGTATCACTCATTGGTTCAAACCATCAATAAAGGAGTCTTGGGATACTCTTGCCACATATATCAAAAAAATAAATGAGAATCAAAATGGTGCTTACTTAGAATATTTTGAAAGTGATCATATGATTGAAGATGATTCTATAGATAGTTTCCTTATAAAGATCAAAGATTTTGATGGAGCAGATAGTTAGTGCAAATGAAATTTTTCTAGATAATTCAATTGTGTAGTCTATTCTCAATGGGATTCTTTCTTCTTAGTAGATTGTTGCTCCTAATCTTTGGTTAATGATGAAATGAAATCCAAATGCCTTAACGTTTGAAGAGTTAGACTTTGTTTTATTTCTAGAATATCGATGTTGATAAAAGAGGTCCATTGTGTGTGTTGCAAATCAAGCCTTTGTTACTAGGCAAAATACCAAGGCAAAGTTACAAAGAATTTTCTTAGAATTTTTGTTAAAGAGGCAAAGACGCTAATCATTATCATAGAAAATTTTACTTCTAAAATTGAGTCTATTTTCCTAGTGAAAAATGAAGAATGGGCATTTATTACACATGTAACTATGATTCAAAATCTCATTATTGTATGTATGTCCATTGTGGAATATGATGGTAGTTACTTCAATAGTAGTGAAACCAGATCTATTACCACTCAATGCAATTTATTCATGTCACTTGAGTCTAGTCCTAATTGAGTTATCCTCACATGTTTCAACACTTCCTCCAAATCTATCATGGGATTTGGAAAAAATTTCCTTACAAGTGTTAATGAAAATACATTCACATTATCAAATGCTTTATACATGCCATGGATCCAAAAAAATCTATTATAAGTATCAACCTTTGCTAAGATAGGCTTGGTAGTAAAGATTAGTGGTGATAAGGATCATAGTCTCTCTCGTGGAAGTATAATTCATTACATCTGATATGATATTTCATGGATTGTATAATCCCACAAATTAGTGAAAATATATAAATGACTATGCATGTGTAGTTCACAATTTGCAGGCCATCATAGATGCAAAACTTGTGCATGCAAGTTTTGGTCATCTAAGTTTTTCTAGTATGCTACACCTGAAAAGCATGATATTGTGTCCTCTTTACCTTAACTTAAGGCACCATCCAACATGTATGTGAGGAACAAATTTTGGATAAGTAATAATCGAGCATCAATTATGTAGCTTGTTGATAATGATGTCAGTGGTCCTACAGACACCATCCTTTGGGAATTACCTACGCTTTGTGAGTTTTACAAATGAACTCCTTCCTTGCATGGGTTTTTCATCTAATCTCGAATTCCAAAGCTTTTATGTGCTTTAAAGAGTTCGTCATTATGGCTGAAAATTTATCAAGGTGTAAAATGGAAACCTATATCCTAATTGATGAGGAAATATACATCTTCTAAAGTTAATGCATTTTGGGTGAGTGTGGGATACAAAAACTATATACAATGTCATATACACGATAACAAAACATTGTTGCTCATAGAAAAAATAAGTCTCTCATTGAAATGGAAAGATTTATGGTCAAAAATCAAAGATTACCTCATAGTTTCTGGTTTCAGGTTATGATAAGTGTTGAATATGTGCTAAATATTTTTCCTACTAAGGAATCATAGTTTATTGTTGGAGCAAATGCCAAGCCTTCACCCTTGGCTAGGCATTGGAAGAAGTTATGTGCAACTCTTTGAAGAACCACATGAACCATTTCTTGTGGTCTTTACCATTAACCATTGTAAAAGTCATTTGACTTAGAAGAATCTCATAAAGCCACTAAACTCGTGAAGTTATGATAAGTGTTGAATATGTGCTAAATATTTTTCCTACTAAGGAATCATAGTTTATTATTGGAGAAAATGCCAAGCCTTCACCCTTGGCTAGGCATTGGAAGAAGTTATGTGCAACTCTTTGAAGAACCACATGAACCATTGCTTGTGGTCTTTACCATTACCCATTGTAAAAGTAATTTGACTTAGAAGAATCTCATAAAGCCACTAAACCCGTGAAGTTAAGAGAACTTATGGTACACATTTTCTCATGAGAGAATATCTCCACATTTAGAGGAAGAACTTTTAGGTGGAGCTCTATTTGAATTTCAAATTCAAATTCGGAAAGAGTCACTATAAAAGTAGCTTGAAGTCTTGCGGCCTTAGAGCCCCCATTTTCTGAGCATATTGTTGATCATTTGATGTAGTTGAGAGGCTTACACTATAGTCTACTCCTATCACCATCATTAGGCATCATAGTCATGCCAATGATCATGTATAGCATTGTTACATAATACATTACATTGTTGATTACATCTGCCTTCATCTCTATCATTGTCACTTATAACAGTGAGCTTGTGATGCTCATATCTCAATGCATTGTTATCCATTTTCAATGATCTATAGCTTGTTGCAACACTCAAAGGCTACTACAAGCTGTTAAAGCTTGAAGAAGTATCCTTCAGCCAATTGGGAGAAAAGCATCTCAAAGTGATCACTGGTCATTCTCTGTAGAGTTCCTAAAATATCGGGGGTAAGCTTCTACTTGCTAAAGTCATTGCTAAGATTATAGTCTATCATTTTAAGTGATTCCATGTGGAATCATTAGCTCTCTAAGGTAATTAGATACCCTCACAAGGAATTTTTCTAATTGTTACTGTACTATGAGTACTAAGCATAACATCTAGCAGGTGTCAGGACCAAAATAATAACTTTTTGGTTACTAGCTAGTTGCAAACTTATCTGTTGTGATCAAATTGTTTGAAGCATCATCTCCAAAGCACATAGATACTTACTTAGTGTCATTTGAAAGCTAAAGGACCTACAACTCAACTCTGAAGTAACATAAGGTGTGTACAAAGTAGGGATTAGCAGTACGAACTCGTTTCTTGAGGTGTCCATCCATCTTTCCCATCAGTGGCATCAGAGCAAATTGAGGTAAAATGGGAGATGGTTTCCCTTCTTTTATTGATAAATTGGACAGGAACAACTACCAAGCATGGTCCTTGAGGATGAAGGCATACTTACAAGGAAGGAGTCTCTATGGTTACATATCAGGAGATGAGGAGATGCCCATTTTCAGAAGCAAAGGACAACCTACAAGAGAGGAGCTTGAAAGACTCAACTCATGGTATGCCAAAGATGCATTAGCAAGGTCATACTTACTTAACTCTATCTCTGACTTCCTTCTTCCACACATTAGGAATTGTAAAACATCCCAAGAGACTTGGGATACATTGTCTTCATACCTTTCTTCTAATACAAGAGCAAGAAAGAATCAATTGTGGATTGAGTTCACCACTCAAAGGAAGCAATCCAAGCAAAGTGTGCCAGAGTATGTGACCAAAGTCAAAGATGTAGTTGACCAATTGGCAAGCATAGGAGAGGAGATTGAAGAGGAGCAAATAGTGAGACAAGTGATCAATGGCATCAAGGAAGATAAATAATGGGAAAGCTTCACAACTGCCATGGACACGTACATGGATATGCGGATTCCAGATCTTACCACACTCATGGGGCAACTCTTTACCCATGAAGCCAAGCTCAACAAAAATGGAGAACCATCAGGTGGTAACAACTCTTCTTCCCTATACATAGATAAAGGGAAGATTAAAGACAACAGAAAAAGCAAGAAAGTAGAGGATGAAGGTACTACTTTTCAGGCTAACTATGCAGGGAGAGGTAGGAACTCAAAAGGTAGGGAGGAGGTAAGCAAGGTAGGGGAAGACCTTTCAACTCTTCCCCATGCAGCATATGTGGATTGTCTAATCACACTATATATGAGTGTTATAGGAACTACAAGAATCAGAGAGGAAGAGGATATCAAAGAGGTGGCTACTAATAATCAAGAGGAAGATTCAATCATACTCAAAGCTACAACAATAATAACTACAACAATAACTACCAAGGAGGCTACAAATCAAGAAAAGACTACAACAATTACACAAAGGATCAAGAGGACTCCCCTCTGATTATGACCATGACTTCAAAGCAAGGTATGAATGATGAACACCTCTTCTACATTGACTCAGGATGTTCAGACCATGTGGCAGGCAATGTAGCTCTTCTCTCTGACCTTGAGGAACCCAAGGGAAAGCACCAAGTACAAACAGGTGATGACACCAAGCATTCAGTGGTCAAGGTAGGAAATGTTAAAACTTCTGATGGGAATAGAAATCTGTTGAGCAGGGTTCTATATGTACCTACAATCACCAAGAATTTGATGAGTGTTGGACAAATTGTGGAAAAGGGTTTGCGGGTTAGGTTCAACAAATATGGAGCATTTGTGGAGGATCCCCAGCATGGATTCAAAAGAATTGCCAAAGGAGAAAAGATAGGTAGATTATTTACATTTGAACTTGAAGATACAAGGAATATTGCATTTTATAATTACAAGGATCAAACACTATTAGAGATTGAGATTTGGCATGAAAGATTAGGGCATATTGGTGAGAGAACCCTAAAGCAAATATGTAGAGATCAATGTGTGCTTGAGATGTTAGAATTTTAGCAATCTCAAGTGTGGGAACTCATGCTAAGTTAAAGTGCCACATCACTCACACTTTTGGGTAGGATATACAAACACTTTTCCACGAGTTTTCTCAGCCCTTTACTCACCTAATTGATGGAGAAAAGTCGGGATCATTTGAGGGCATTTTTGAATTCAAATGTACAACCACGTTTTTTAGCATTATATAACCAAAGACATGGAGCAAAGTCGTGGCCATCCTCCTCTACCATTTGAGCACTTGTAGGCTCTCATTAGGAGTGTTTTCTCCAATTCTAGCTAGCCCCTAGCTAAGCAAGCCCCTTGCTTGTTGGAGTTTTCTCATAGGAAGTGATCTTTGATCACCCATATCTCTTTGTGTAGAAGTCTGATTCATTTGCACAATAGCTCATTTTGTTCCTATGATTGTAAGCTTTCTTTTGGATGTAATCTTAGTATCAATTGTTCATTAAACTTGAGTATATTGAGCTTGAAATCTCTTTGGTCTGATCTCTATATATTTCCAAGTATATGTGTGTTGGAAGGTACACATAGGTGCAAGCTACCAGTTTTGGTAGATTTTGGTCTGTCTTGTGCAAGGAGGTTGACATAGGTCACATTCTCTAAATTGAGTGATCTATGGCTTGTTGGAAATCTTAGAGAGTCTAGTTTTACTGTGCAAAATTTCATAAGTTCAGTTTTCAGTTCCAGAGAGCGATTCAATTTTTGGTGGACTGTGGTAGTGAACTGTTTGGTCCTAGGAAGGGCCTATCATTCTTTTGTTGTAACTAGGAGTGGATACACTCCATCAGTGGTATCAGAGCTCATGATTGAGCATTGAAGACATCAAGAGGAGGCCTTGAAGTTGCTTGAGAGCCAAGGATTGAAGCAAATACCAGTAAGATTTGAAGAAGGATTTGAAGCAAGGGGGAGCTTCTATCATCATCAAAAGTTCACAACAAGTGGAGACTCTTGTGGGAAGGTAACATATCATTCTTTCTCACATCTATCACAATCCAAAGAGGGATTAGGATCCACATATAGTCTCATACACAATGGGAGACTATAATACTCAAATTGAGAAGCTTGAGAAGAGCAATTACCAACCTTGGAAGTTTAGAATCTCTAACTTCCTCATGGGAAAGGACCTGTGGGGGTTGGTTAGTGGTACTGAGGTGAAGCCATACATAGATCCACGTACACCTACTGAGAATCAAAGGAGAGACATTAGAGAATGGGAAGAAAGGGATAGGAGAGTGATCTTCATTCTTTCTCAACACATAAGAAACTCCATGATAGGTCATATCCAAGACCTAGATACATCTAAGAAGGTTTGGGAGTGTTTAGAAAATTTTTACTCTACCTCTACAAAGGCTAGAAAAATTCAGCTCAAGAATGAGCTCAACAACCTTAGGAAGTCATTAAATCAGAGCATTAATGACTTCATACTTAAAGTAAAAGAGATCTCGGATGCGCTTGGTTCAATAGGATGTGTTGTAGATGATGATGACCTAGTTGCCCACACACTTAATGGGCTTAGAGAAGATGATAAATGGAAGGCATTCACAACCTCTGTGTATGTAAGGGATTCATTACCAGATTTTGAGCAACTTACTTCTCTTATGGTGAGTGAGGAGCTCAACCATACCAACTCTTCTATGTAGGCAAAGGAGGAAGAGGCAAAGGCAATAGAGGTGCATCAAGAGGAAGAGGTAGAAGCAACTATCAACAAGGCAACCAAATCTATCAAGGGAGTCAATCAAGCCAAGATCAAGGTCAATCATCAAAAGGAAGAGGAAGAGGAAGAGGTAGAGGAGGAAGATATGGAGGTCGAGGCTACTCCAACTCAAATGGATGCTTCAATTCTGGGAAGCAAGGACATTATGCCAAAGATTGTTGGCAAAAGCAAGGTGGGAACAATTACAAAGGGCAAGGTAATAACTTCATCAGTAGAAATCAACCGTTCCTTCAAGTCTTTGATCTTTGTTAGAAAATTGTCCATAGAATCCTTGATTTAGTTTTACTCTTATTTAGTTGACCATTCTTTTCCTTGTTCTTGCTCTTGACACATTATTGATTCTTTCCTTTGTAAGAATCATGAACATTATATGCATCTCCACTCTGAGTTCCAACAATAGACTTTCTATGGATCTCTTTACTCAAGAGTGCTCCACATATGTCATCATAGACTAGCTTACCACTAGGTGAGCTATTGCTAATAGTTGTGCAAAACATATTCCATGATGATGGCAAGGTGCATAGCCATAAGAATACTTTCATTTCATTATCCATTTCAATTTTTTGAGCCTGCAACTTATAGCATCAAACTCATTTAGATCAGTAGAAACATTATCTGTGTCCTTCATGGGAAGCTCATTTAGTTTTCTCATCAGATACACTTTATTTGATGCCATTTCTTTTTCATATGTATTGCATAACTTCTTTCAAAGCTCCTTTGCACCTTCATAGTACAATATTTTAAATTAAACATTATCCTCTAGGTGTAGTTGAATGGTAGAC
Source organism: Ceratopteris richardii (assembly GCA_020310875.1). Lineage (NCBI taxonomy): Eukaryota > Viridiplantae > Streptophyta > Polypodiopsida > Polypodiales > Pteridaceae > Ceratopteris > Ceratopteris richardii. The sequence goes on along the minus strand of CM035432.1, from coordinate 119,085,174 downwards.
CTAGCCATTTCATCCAAATCATCTCAATCATTAGTCAACACAATTCTTTGAGCTTCCATTGATTGTTTCCATTGCCTCCTTAGAATCAGCACATCTTTAATCTTGGTTCTTCCATAGAGCAAAATTTATACCATCAAATTTTTGGATCTGAAAATGATCTTTGCCCTACAAGTTATAGCTCCTCTTGGGAACATTGGCACTAGATCCCGATCCACCAGATGTACCTAAGAACTTTGATGCCATGATGATACGGAACTGATTAGAATGATAATAGAGCAAGATTAGTCCAAACACCACTAAAACTCAAAAAAATGACCAAATGTCAAATTTTGGGAGAATTTTGATAGATTCCCCCCATAAAAATGGATCGATGAACAGTAATGATCAATCAAAGATATTATATGAGAGTATATGTGCTCACACCAATAAGTATGTCAAGGAGAAATTTTGATTTTATAGCCCAACTAGCCAACAACACCTTCCAGTGTCTATCAACTCCATTCTTTAGGCCCAAAAAACCAGCATAAACTTACAGTGGCTACTCCCACCACAATTAAAAAGCCTTCCAAGAAACATATAAGAAGACTCAAGAGCTGAAAACTCAGAAACAAATTTGAATGTACAATGCTAAGAAGACACAAACTCAAGTATCTCTAGCTCCAAAATCTATTTTTGGGCCAATTGATCCACCTATGTAGTCAAAACTATCCCAAAACAACAAAAATGCTTCTAAATTTCCCGAATTTTGCACCCAAATAAACTCTCAAAAAATCGATGCAGAGAGTCCAACAACAAGGCTCCAAAATGATGCTAATCTTAAGTATCTTGACTCCTATATTCACCAAACAACTAGGGCTTAGTGGTAGGAAAACCTAGTGTTAAGCGAGTCTTGGGGGGAACAATGGTGGAATGGGTGACCTCTAGAGAAGTGCTAATAGTTTGTCTTCCTTGATCATTGAGGTCCTTCCTTGCACGTATCCAATGGTGCTAACAATAACTTTGGTGACTCGAATGACAAGATATGCCAAGATATATGCCTTGGTCGCAACCTTAGTCGTAAGCCTTGGAGGAAACCACAACAATCGAGGGGTGGGTGATACTAGTGAAGTGGTAGGATGGCAATGCACCACGGTGGATTCTCCTATAGGAGAGCTACACGAAGATGCCCTCAAAATATAAAACCAACCATTGGATGAAAAACATGATGCTCCACTTAGGCCAGCAAAAAATGTAGAACTACATAGTACACAGAGAGCACAAACTCAAATTTTCTAGGGTTAAAAAATGCGGTTGAACATTGATTATGAGGTTGACCAAGCCACTATATGTTTTATTAAAGAACATATATAAAAGTTTTCGGTGGTCATTTTTCCTTTCACATTGATACTAATGGTAAAAAATTGATGCTCTAGATGATTAATGAGAGAGAGAAGGCCATATGATATATTCATAGCTAGGAGGAATGTTGATTAAGGAATGTTTTGTGCAATTAATCTTCACAAATATGGATGGCTAAATTTTTTTTCTGCTTCGATTTTTATGTCATCTAGATTTGGCTTGGAGCTCTTTGAAGAGTTCGACGCCATACCCTTCAAGCCAAAACCTTAGTTGTCAAGCAATGTTGTGTGGGGCAATTCAATCCATACATGTCTTTTGAAGAGACCTTTGACAAATCGATGAAGGGGGCCTCCAATAAAGTAAGTCCGTTATTTCAAGCCATCCTCTTTCTAAACTTCAAGATGAAAAACAAAAGCATGTTGATCTTTAAAGCAGTATGCATTTTGGCAGTTATATGCACTTGCGTTGTGGAATATACAAGTTCCCACAGGTTCCAAGCCCATTCATTGTTCATTTATTCATTCAAACCCAAGGAGAGTATGTTTAAGCCTAACTCAAATAAGAAATAATAATTTGATTAAAGAAACTAATAAAAAGAAAAGAATTTTGGTCACTAATTTAAACCTCAAAAGTGTTTCTAATGTTTGCGAATCTTTGGTAAATTTCTCAAACTCATTGTTTCCAATGTTTGCACATTTTTGGTGAATTTCTCAAATATTCTATACAATCATCTAATAAATTTATATCTTTTCCTATGAGAATCATAATTCCTTGTATAGAAGATCACCATTTTCAAAATGACCTTTTTTAAGAATATATGTGACCGTTGCTACTTTCATTCTAAAGTAAATATACCCTAGCATCTATTGAAAAAAAAGAAAAAACTTCCACATGAATGTGCTTTGATATTTGATAAACCCACCATCATATTTTTCAATTTCATGTACATCATTTACTATATTTAATATTTGAACTAAGAAAAAAAATTTGTAAATCTTAGAAAGTGGGGAATAAGGGGATCTAGTGTGCTTGAGTTTTTCATTTCAAATTCAAGCTTAAATGGATGAGTAAGTCTACAACAAAAATTTCAAAAAAAAAAAAAGCAAAGAAAAATAAAATTGTAAACCTTGAAAATAAATATTTTGCAAGAAACCATGCAATGCAAAAAGCCAATCATTGTAGATAAATTGTAAAGACTATCACGGTGATGGTAGGGAGGAAGAATACATGTCCCATCTGATGTGACAAGCCATTGGATCTTAATGAATAGGAAAAAATCATGTGTGACTTGGAGGTTTGTAACAATCAAAATCTCCACTAAAGAAAATTAAAAGTAACTAGATTAGTAATAAGATAAACTGTACCTACATATCCATCTTTCAATTTATAATTCTTAATTAATACTACCTTACATCCATGGACATATAAGCTAATTAAGCATGATCACAAAACATGAATGGAACTCATCAAAGTTAAGATAGCCATTATTATAGTGTCTTATGAAGGTATTTTTCGTGAAGATCAATCAATGCATTCCCATATGAGCTTCCCAATATCACTAGAGAGGATTAAGTATTTCTCCATGTACTTTTTCATATTCTAGAATTATTTGATTATTATCGTTAATGCCTATGTGAAAGGCCAAATGGATATGAGACACTCTTGTATATGTTTGTTCAAATAAAAAATGTAGTGGCCTAATCAACTACTAGGTACTGCCCATTTATGAAATTTGCATACACGAATTTGTATTCTTGGTTTGTTAGTTTCTGTGTTTTTTTGTAGATCTGCATAGAGAAGTACAAAGCGCTATAAATGAAACACTAAGAAGCTCCTCTTCACTGATATCAGAGTAGTTTTGATATCAGGGTAGTTTTATATGCAGACAAATAGATTGTCCACAATATGCATAGTGCAATTGAAACAATAATTTGCAAAACACCTCGGCAACTAAGATTTATGACTAGAGTGACAATCAAGGCATAGACCTTGGACACCTTGTTATCCAAGTCACTAAAGTCATCATTGGCACCTTTGGTTGTGTGAGAGAGGACCTCAATGATCAAGGAAGACATTTTCATGCTTCTTCTTGAAAGTTCATACATCCCAGTATCATATTCCTCGAAGATTGCTTATTTGACAACTTCTTGCCATTAAGCTACACCTCTTTGAGATTGAAGAGGGGGAAAGACTAAGTTTGGCCTGATTTTGGGCATGAATCGAGTCTTCAAAATCTCTCTTTTTGGCAAAAGCTCTATTTTTGGCCTCGTCAAGTTTGTTTGAAGTAGTTTTTGGGATGACTCTTAGAGTTGTTTCGTAGTTCTTTGGTGCAAAGTTTTCTTTGCATAAGCTCAAAAACTTCAAGAGGGGTATCCTTTTTGTGCTTTGCCTACGAGGAATGTTTTCCAACCATATCAGTGTCTTTACAAGTTTCTTGAACAGGCTTCAATTGTGGTGGGACAACAATTCATTGATAGTGCATCAAAACACTTGTCAACTTTATTTGAAAGAGTGTGTTGGACCTTGCATAATGCTGATTTTGGATTGGTTTTGAAATCTTTACCTGATTTATGCTTACTAATTGTTCACGTATATTGATTGAGCATACTTTGTACATCTCTATGGATATCGCTTGTCTACATTCATGTAGTAAGACATGGTGGTTTCGTTTTGCATAAGCCTTTTACATGTGTAAAAGAGAGTTGTGTTGAAGTTTTATTAATTGTGTTGAAATTTTATTAATTGGGAGACATTGAGACGTTAGTTTCTCTTTGTTGATGTAGTTGGAAGATGTACCATAACCTCACCATAAGAGATGTATGCTAATGAACTCATAGATGCTTGATATGCCTAATTGGCTTCTTTGGTTGTTTGGGTATATGTAATGAACAATACAAAGGTATCTAGGGAAAAAATCATGGAATTTTATGATACTTTGATCATTTCATTGACAATGGGTCACTTCTCATAGTCTCCATTTACAAAGGAGACTTTTAAAATTTCCATAAATTTTGCATTTTCAATCATGCATAGGATGATCTGACTAACTCAATTGCTTCTTGGTGTGAGCATATCAGTTCGCACATGGTCATTTTGGCATTCGCCCATTCACCATTATTATTAATCTGATCGTTTTTTTTCAAAATTGTGCCAAAATTTGATACTTGGTCATATTATCAAGGTATCAATGGTTCTTGATCATTTTTAGTTTTATCAGTATTGCAATCAGTTATTTCTTTGACATCAAAGGGTTCAAGCATACCTAATGGATCAGGATCTAGTGCAAGTGGCTCTAAAAAGAGCTAGAGATTGCAATGGACATATCACTTTGAGATTTCCAAGTTTGATAGCACCAACTTCTCTTTATGGAAGAATCAGCTTCATGATGTCTTAATTCAAAAAAGATAGTGGAGCTCAATTGATAAACATACACAAAAAATTATTGATATGGATTATTTGATGAGGAAGCTCTATGACTTGCACATGAAAGAAAATGATAGTATTACTCCTCATTTGAATCAATTTGATGCACTCTTTTCTTAGTTGCAAGCTCAAAATATGGACATGGATAATGAAATGAAAGAAATTCTCTTATTATGCACTCTGCCACCAGCATGAGATATGTTCATGAGATATGTTCTACACAGCCATTAGTAATAGTGTGCCTAGTTGAAAGCTTATATCATGGTTGGTTAGGCCATATATCTCGTAGTGGAACAAAAAATTCTTACTCTCTCTGACTACTTATCTGTGTAATCTTTCTTTAAATTTTCATTTTATAAGCATTTTCATTACAAAAAAAAAACTAGGAATGTGCATAAAATGCACATTGAATCTTTAATGTAGCTATTAAATTTTTTTTCATACAAATGTGTGTGGCCCTATGTCCACTAGGTCATCGCCACTCTTTACTTTGTCACTCTCATAGATGATTCTACTAGAAAATTTTGGTCCTATCCAGTCTAAAGATGAGGTATTTCCTACTTTCAAAAAATGGATTTCTTCAGTAGAGAATGAGAAGGGAACTAAACTTAAGGATCTTATGACTCCTTATATCCCAATATATAATGGCATAGTTGAAAGGATGAATAAAACTATTCAGGATGGATTGGTTTCTATGTTGCATTTGCAAACTTTTCACAAGTTTTCTAAGAAAAAGCAATATTGATTGCAATTCATGTGATTACCTAGCACTGGCAAAGGTTTAAAAGTGGCACAATAGTTATGGATAGGGTATCCATCATATTATTGATCACCTTCGAGTATTTGGTTGTGAAACATATATCCATGTTTTAGAGAATTGCAACAAAAGTTGAACTAAAAATCTAGAAAGTGCATTTTTCTGGATATGGAAGAGATGGAAATTTTGGATATCGATTATGGGATCATGGAATATGGTTAGTGATCACAAGTATTGATGTCATTTTCAATGAGTCCAAGATGCATAAGCAGCCCATCAAAGAGGTGAAAATGAGAAGATTCACATTTGAAGATGTTAGTTCTCTTGCTGGTATGCATAAAATCTAACAAAAAAGATTGAATAATTTGATGCTTAAGAATAATCTATAAGTGCTCATGATCAGCAACCATTGAAACGATCTTCAAATTTCTCATGTCCACTTGATAAATTTTCTCCAAGATTGGATTTTGTTGTGATGATAGGTGTTGGTGAGCCTTCTTGTTATAAAAAAGAAACCATTGAAACTACCTTCAAATGTCTCACATCCACGTGATAGATTTTCTCCAAGATTGGATTTTGTTATGATGACAGGTGTTGATGAGCCTTTTTGTTATAAAAAAACTATGAAGACAGATGATTGTGTCAAGTGGGAGAGTTCCATGAAGGGTGAACTTGATTCTATTCATAAAAATGGTACTTAGGAATCAGTACCTTTTCCAAAGGGAAGAAAAGTTTTACCATGTAAATGGGAATATAAATTGAATTTCACATCAAATGGCACTTCTCCAAAGTATGAGGCACGATTGGTTGCAAATGGATTCAAGCAACAACAAGGAGTTGATTTTGAGGAACTCTTCTCACCAATGGTCAAAATGACTACATTGCACATGTTGCTTGGATTAGTTATAAAAGAGTACTTAGAGCTGGTCCGAATGGGTATGAGGATGGCTTTCTTGCATGGAAATCTTATAGATGAGATCTACATGGAACAGCTTGCGGATTATGCAATTCACAAAAAATAGATTCTAGTATGTAAGCTCAAGAAGAGCTTGTATGGACTTAAGCAACCACCTAGATACAGATATCAAAAGTTAAATGCATTCGTGAAGTCCCAAGGTGATTCCAAAAGCAATGAGGATCACTGTCTCTAAACTAAGAGATGTTGAGATGGAATCTTGATATGCTTAATACTTTATGTTGATGATATGTTGATTGTCAAGAATGTTGGAGTTTGAGGTCGATGGAAGCACATGAACAGCACAAGGAATAAAAAGAAGAAGCTTGGAGCACAACACACAATACTGAATGTATTATCACTAGAATGTACAAAGATAAGTAGCCCATTAGGATAATAGGCATATATGCAAGCCGATGGAAAAAAGCCTCCTAAAGAGGGAAAAAAGCTCCCCGACAATCCTAGTGTGTTCACACACATCACTACCTAAATATATCAACAAATCCCTCTTGGGATTGATGTGATGAACAAGGATCTTGCACTCATGTATAAGGAAGTGTCAAGCTATGTGGAATCAATCCACAAAACGAAGTAATCCCAAAGCTTTTTAGAAAGCTTTAAACTTCTCCCTAGGCAGAGCCTTTGTGAAAAGGTCTGCAATTTTCTCCTATGTGGGCACATATGCCAAACTGATCTCTCCAAGAGAGAACCTCTCCCTGACATAATGATAGTGCATCTCAATGTGTGTAGTGCGAGCATGGAACACAAGGTTCCTCTCAACTGCTAGTATGCTCTGACTGTCAGTGAAGATGGTGGTGGTAGAAGACTGACCAACACCCAAATTAGCCATAAGGCATTTGAGCCACACACACTCAATAGTTGTTGTGAAAGCTACCCTATACTCAGCCTCACAACTGGAAGTGGCCATAGTAGGCTGCTTCTTGCTCAACCAAGAAATGCATAAGCTACCAAGCATGAAGCAAAAACCATTGGTGGACACATGAGTGTCATAGCAACCATTCTAGTCATAGTTAGAACAAGCATGTAAATCTGGCGATAGTGATCCCCCCCTTGGGATAAAACAATCCAAGTAGTCGGGTACCATTCAAGTAGCGAAAGATGTGCTTAACCGCCTACCAATGCTTGACACCTGGGCAATGCATAAACCTGATCATCTGTGAGATAGCGAATTGAATATCTCGCTGAGTAATGCATAAGTAAATCAAGCATCCAATAGCCTGCTGATAGAGAACAACATTAAATGCATCTCCAACATCATGAAGTCTCAATTCTAAACTTGTCTCCATAGGAGTCGCAATAGGTTTATAGTCTTCAAGGCCAAAACACTACAATAATGTGTCAATATATTTCATTTGACACAAAGCTATTCTGCCATCAACTTGCATAAACTGAATGTCCAAATAATGATGCAAACGCCCCAAATCTGATATCTCAAATGAGGCATGCAAGTCAACCTTAAAATCACCAATATGCTTCCCATGAGGACTAGTGAGTAGCATGTCATCAACTTACACAACAATGATCAGAAGCACATCATTAGCACGCTTAACATTAAGGTGCTCTCTGTCGGATTGTTCTCAAAATCATGTGCAATCAGGTAGGCATGTATCTTTTCATACCAAGCATGTGGTGCTTTGTTCAAACCATATAATGCCTTTTTCAACCTGCACACTTGGTTTTCATGCCCTTTCTGCACAAAGCCACAGGGCTAACAAACATACACTTCTTCATGCAAGTCACCATTCAGAAATGTAGTTTTAATGTCCAGTTAATGTATATTCCAGCCATGATTAGCTTCAAGTGCATAGATGCTATGAACACTAGTCATTCGGCAAGTAGGAGCAAAGATCTCATCAAAATCAATGCCTCTTTCTTGAGTGTAGCCCTTTGCAACAAGCCTAGCTTTATACATGTCAATTGTTCCATTAGGCTTATGCTTCAGCTTGTATACCCACTTAGTGCCAATGGCCTTCTTGCTAGGAGGCAAGTCACATAAACTCCAGGTATTATTCTTCATTATAGCATCATATTCAGATTACATAGCAGCCATCCAATTTTCTAAATTTTGTGCTTCATCAAACGAAACAGGCTCTCATCATAGAGACTAGAGGCATCCATAGCATAGCAATCTGATGCAAAAGAAGCATTATGAGAGCTAGAGCGAGCATGATCTGATAGAGGTGCATCTAATTTGTTGTCACGCAAAGTGTGCAGCAGCCATTTTGGCATAGTCTTTGCCTCCTCAATATCATCTCTCTCATCAACAAGTGCATCATGTAAATCTGCATGAGAAATAAGATGATCTACATCATCACATGAAACCTATAAAGGCGAGAAGTTGCCTCATTAGGACTAGCACTAGACTGTCCACTTGTAAAAAGAGGAAGCAAAGTGTCATACATGTCTTTGGAGCTAACTGATGTCTCCTTAGTACATGAAAATAATGGTTGAATAGCATCTTGCACAAAAACATCACGGGTAAACAAAATGTGTTTAGTTTGTGGATGATACAGAAGATAGCCTTTGCTTTCAGAACTGTACCCAACAAAAATACATTTCACTGCTTTATAATTCAATTTCTTGTGTTGTTGTTCAGTAATTAATGCATATGCGAGACAACCCAAAACATGCAGGTGAGAAACAGATGGGTTGCAACCATGCCCAGCCTCATATGGAGTGATAGACTGCGGTGCTTTAGTGGGACATCTATTAAGTACATATGCTACACACATAACACCCTCAAGCCAGAAACTATGTGGTAAAGCCTGACTCTTGACCATACACCTCACCATCTCCATGAATGACCTATTCTTCCGTTCAACAACTCCATTATATTGAGGTGTATATAGCACTGTATAGTGATGTTTTATCCACGTTCAGCTAGAAATGGATTAAAATCAAAAGACATATATGTTGGTGCGATTCACAAGCCTACACACTTGGCTTAAAGTTCATACACATATGAAGAAGCATGGGAACCAATGCTAGAAGATAATTACCCATTTACACTTTGTAAAAGTCATATTTTACTTGGAATCTTTGTAACAACCTACCCAAGGGAGTCGTGGATTTTATTAGTTGTAAAGCATCAATCAATGTGAGATAATATCTCCTAGGATGTAGGAACATGAATATAGAGAGCCAAAGTTCGAATTCAAATTCAAACTTTGGACTCAACCTCTATAAAAGATCAACTCAAAAAGTTGCGGGTAGTGAGTCACTTTCCGAGCTCCTCATTCTCATATCTGAGTGTGTGTGAGGCATACACTATATCCCACACTCTTCTCTACCATTAGCCAATGATCATCATGCCTATGGCATTGTACAACATTGTTCATTAATACATATATCTACATTGTTCATTTTTGAGTTCTCTGTCATAGTGTCTTAAAGTCTGTCAACTTGTGGAGATCATATCTCACTCATTTCTCCACCAACTTCAAAGATCTATAGCTTATTGGAACCAGCTCAAAGCATTCTACATGCTACCAAAATTTTAAGGATTTCTATTCATCCATTTCAGAGAAAAATTTGTCGAAGTGATCACTGGTCGAAGTCTGCAACAGTCCTAAATTATCAGGGGTAAAGGTTTACTTGCTAAATTAATTTATCTGAGCATAGTTAATCTTTTTAAGTGATTCCACTTGGAATAGTTAGCTTGCTAAGCTAATTAGATACTCCTAAAAGGAAGTTTTCCAATTCCTACTATGCTGGTCATACTGAGCAAAAGATATAGTAGGTGTCTAGCCAAAAATAGAAGGTTTTCTTGAAGACTTGAAGTTCAAAGTTGTCTGTTTTGATTCAACCTTTTCATACATCATTTCCAAAGTACATAGGCTATTTTATGGTGTCATTGGAAAGCTAAGAAGGTCCACTTATCAACTCTGAAGCATCAAAGGGCTGGTACAAAGCAGGATTTGGCAGTACTACTCATTCTCTTGAAGTGTCCATCCATCATTCCCAACAGTGGTATCAGAGCAAGTTAAGGTAAAATGGGAGATGGTTTTGCTTCATTTATTGATAAATTGGACATGAACAACCATCAAGCATGGTCTCTAAGGATGAAGACATACCTACAAGGAAGGAGTCTTTATGGATACATCTCAGGAGATGAGGAATTGCCCTCATTCAAAACTAGAGGGCTACCAACAAAGGAAGAACATGAGAAGCTCAACACATGGTGTGCCAAGGATGCATTAGCAAGGTCTTACTTACTCAACTCCATCTCTGATTTTCTTTTGCCACATATTAGAAATTGTAAGACATCCCAAGAGACTTGGGAAACCTTGTCATCCTATTTTTCTTCCAACACAAGGGCCAGAAAAAACCAATTGTGGATTGAATTCACCACATTAAGGAAGCAACCTAAGCAGGCTATTTCAGAGTTTGTGACTAAGATTAAAGATGTAGCAGATCAGTTAGCAAGCATAGGATAAGAGATTGAAGAAGAGCAGATAGTAAGGCAAGTGATCAATGGGATTAAAGTTGATGACAAGTGGGAAAGCTTCACCACTGCCATGGACCTATACATGGACATGCAAATTCCAAATCTTACCACTCTCATGGGGCAATTGTTCACTCATGAAGCCAAGCTCAACAAGAATGGAGACATATCCAAAGGTAATAGATCTTCTGCCCTATACACTGATAAAAGTAAGTCTAAAGATAAAGACAAGAACAAGAAGATAGAAGATGAAGGCACTACCTCCCAAGCCAATTATGCAGGGAGAGGTAGATCATCAAGAGGAAGGGGCAAAGGAGGTAAGAAAGGTAGGGGGAGATCCTATAACTCCTCACCATGCAACATTTGTGGTTTATCAAATCATAATACAGATGAGTGTTTCAGGAATTACAAGAATTAGAGAGGAAGAGGATATCAAAGAGGTGGATATTCACAGTCAAGAGGCAGATTCAACCATCATCAAGGGTACAACAACAACTACAACAACAACTACAATGGCAACTACCAAGGAGGATTTAAATCTAGAAAGGATTACAACTACATAGAAGAACAAGATGATTCACTTTTGATCATGAACATGACTTCAAAACCAAGTACAAATGATGATCATCTCTTCTACATTGACTCAGGATGCTCAAATCATGTGGCTGGCAATGTAGCTCTACTCTCTGACCTTTAAGAACCAAGAGGCAAGCATCAAGTAGAAACAGGTGATGACACCAAGCACTCAGTAGTTAAAGTTGGAAATGTTAAGACTTGTGATGGAAATCAAAACTTATTGAGTAGGGTACTATATGTACCAACCATTACAAAAAACTTGATAAGTGTTGGAAAGATTGTGGAAAAAGGTTTGCAGGTCAGATTCAACCAATTTGGAGCATTTGTGGAAGATCCAAGGCATGGGTTCAAGAGAATAGCTAAAGGAGAAAAATCAGGTAGACTTTTACATTTGAGCTAGAAGATACAAAGAATATTGCACTATACAATTATAAAGACCAAACACTTTCAGAGCTTGAGATTTGGCATAAGAGATTAGGGCATGTAGGAGAAAGAACCTTGAAGCAGATATGCAGGGATCAATGTGTAATTGGAATACCCAATGTTTCCAAACAACACATGATATATAAATGTAGTGCTTGTCAGTTTGGAAAGTCTCACAGGTTACCATTCTCAAGGAAAGGTTACATGCATGAGGACTACCTAGAACTTGTCCATACAGATGTATGGGGACCAAGAAAAGACCCCTCAATCTCAGGATCAAGGTACTATGTATCTTTTATTGATGATTATAGCAGGTGGACTGTATTGTACTTTATGAAGCATAAAGATGAAGTGTTCAATTGTTTTAAAAAATATATTGCACTTGTTGAGAATCAGACAGGGAAGAATCTAAAGAGGCTAAGGTCAGATGGAGGAGGTGAGTACTTCTCCAATGAGTTTGAAGCTTTCTTGCAGGAGAGAAGAATCAAGAGAGAAATCACCACAAGGTATACTCCTGAACGGAATGGGGTAGCTGAGAGAAGAAATAGGTTGATTGTTGAAACAGCTAGGTCAATGTTAAATGAAAAGAAATTACCTAACTACCTATGGGCAGAGAGTGTATCTACTGCCACTTACCTCATATGGTGTCAAATGACACCATCATTATTTCTTTTGGCAGTTTATGTCGTGGGCTATATAAGCTCATAAACTATGAAAAATATGTGAATGATTCAACATGTGCAGTACATGATTCTCAGGCTATGTCAGATGCAAAGCTTTGGCATGCACGCTTTGGTCATCCTAATTTTGCTAGTTTCCTATGCTTGCAAAAATCTAAAATGGTGTTCTCTTTGCCCAAACTTGAGGCACCTTATAAACATGTATGTGAAGACTGTATTTTGGGCAAAATGCAGCGTTCTTCTTAAAAGATAGTTGAGTTTGAGCTACTTAGAAATTGAAGCTTGTTCATAGTGATGTCTTTGGTCTTATGGAGACAACCTCTTTTGGAAACTATCTTTACTTTGTGACTTTCATCGATGATTTTTTGAGGCATGCATGGTTATATCCATTGAAAGAAAATTCCGAAGTGTTTATGTGGTTCAAACAGTTTTTGGTTTTGGCTGAAAACCTGTCAGCATGTAAAATGGGCACCCTCTATTCTGATCGAGGGGGGGAATATATTGTTGGGAATGATGGATGGACACTTCAAGAGAATGAGTAGGTACTGCCAAATCCTGCTTTGTACCAGCCCTTTGATGCTTTAGAGTTGATAAGTGGACCTTCTTAGCTTTCCAATGACACCATAAAATAGCCTATGTACTTTGGAAATGATGTATGAAAAGGTTGAATCAAAACAGACAACTTTGAACTTCAAGTCTTCAAGAAAACCTTCTATTTTTGGCTAGACACCTGCTGTATCTTTTGCTCATTATGACCAGCACAGTAGGAATTGGAAAACTTCCTTTTAGGAGTATTTGACTAGCTTAGCAAGCTAACTATTCCAAGTGGAATCACTTAAAAAGATTAACTATGCTCAGAGAAATTAATTTAGCAAGTAAACCTTTAACCCCGATAATTTAGGACTGTTGCAGACTTCGACCAGTGATCACTTAGAAATGCTTCAAATTTTGACATCATGTAGAGTACTTTGATCTGGTTCCAACAAGCTATAGATCTTTGAATTTGGTGGAGAAATGAGTGAGATATGATCTCCAAAAGTTGACAAACGTTCAGACACTATGACAGAGAACTTAGAAATGAACAATGTAGATATATGTATTAATGAACAATGTTGTACAATGCCATAGGCATGATGATCATTTCCTAATGGTAGAGAAGAGTGTGGGCTATAGTGTATGCCTCACACACACATACTCAGATATGAGAATGAGGAGCTCGGAAAGTGACTCACTACCCACGACTTTTTGAGTTGATCTTTTATAGAGGTTGAGTCCAAAGTTTGAATTTGAATTCAAACTTTGGCTCTCTATATTCATGTTCCTACATCCTAGGAGATATTCTCTCACAATGATTGATGCTTTACAACTAATAAAATCCACGACTCCCTTGGGTAGGTGGTTACAAAGGTTCCAAGTCAAATATGACTTTTACAAAGTGTAAATGGGTAATTATTTTCTAGCATTGGTTCCCATGCTTCTTCATATGTGTATGGTTTTTAAGCCAAATGTGTAGGCTTGTGAATTGCACCAACAGCTCCCCCTCAAGCCAAAAATTTTGGCTTGGTCTTCATCTTCAGTTTTCATGTATATCCTGCAATCCAATCATTGATTTGAACCTGCAAAGTTTGGTTCCATCCAATGCTTTAGTTAACAAATCTGCACACTGCATGTTGGTTGATACATATGTTAGTTGAATGTCTTTGCTTAATAGCTTGTCTCTCACATAATGGTAATGGACCTCTATATGTTTGGTCCTAGCATGATAAATAGGATTAGCTGCAAGGTGAAGTGAGCTTGTATTATCTCCAAAGATCAATGGTGAAGTAGTATACAAACCCAATTCTGTATACAATAACTTGATCCATATGGCTTCTTGAGTGGCATTTGCCAATCCTCTATACTCTGCCTCTGTAGAAGATAAAGCAACAGTAGGTTGCTTCTTTGAAGACCATGATATTGGTTTATCACGTGCAAATGAAATGTATCCAGAAGTGCTCCTCCTATCATCCTTACATCCTGCCCAATCTGCATCTGAATAAATCTTGATATCCAAGTTTGAAGTGTATGGGAAATACAAACCATGATGTTGAGTGCCTTTGAGATACTTTAGAATTCTTTTGGCAGCTTATGCAATATCTATCCTTGTTAAGGTAGCGTAATTCAAGCTACCCACAATGCTTTTATGACCTGTAATGTCATCAAGTTCATCACCTTCATGTGCACTTAATTTCAGATTTACCTCCATTGGAGTACTTGCAACTTTGGCATCCTACAATTTAAACTTTTTCAACATATCCTGTATGTATTTCTTCTGAGTAATATAGATTCCAGAGTTAGTATAAACTAACTCAAGTCCAAGAAAGTATTTTAGTAACCCAAGATCACTGATCTTGAACTCCTTTATCATCTGGTTCTTGATTTGTCTGATTCCATTGACATCATTACCTGTAATTATGATATCATCAATATAAACACATAGGTATATTACCTCTGAATTAGGTCTCTTAATGAATAAAGAAGTGTTTGCCTTGCTCATGATAAAACCTTGGTCTTGAAGGTAAGTGGTCAACCTGTGATTCCATGCCCTAGGTGCCTGCTTTAATCCATAAAGAGCTTTATTCAATTTTCACACATATGTTACCTTGTTTGGATCCTCATAGCCAGGAGGTTGTGACATATATACCTCCTTTGAAATCCATCCATTCAAAAAAGCATTTTTTACATCTAGCTGATACATGTTCCAATTCTTAGATGCAGCCACACTCATCAACACCCTGATGGTTGGCATCTTGGCTACAGGTGAGAAAATGTTTCTTCATAGTCAATGCCTTGGGTTTGTGCAAAACCCTTGGCCACCAATCTAGCTTTGTACCTATTTATTGACCCATCAAAATTTCTTTTGTTTTTATAGATCCATCTGGATCCAATTACCTTCATGGACTCTTTCTTTGGTACTAGTTCCCATGTGTCACTTTCTTTGAGTGCTTCAATCTCCTCATCCATAGCTTCTTTCCATTCTATCTGAGTGTTTGCTTCTTCATATGATCCTGGTTTTGATTGATTTGAAGATTCACGTATGTCTTCAAGTTTCTTCATCTTCACTTTGCCTTTGGACTTCCATGCCTTGAATTCTTCAAGATTGATAATGTCTTCATCATCTGAAGTGGTATCTTCATTCTGAGTAGGTTCCTCCTTAGCAAGACTTGGAAACTGTTGGGGATGTAAGGGTCATGTGACCTTACCCCCATATTCATATATATACATCATATATAGAGTATTGCCTCAAGAGAGATCATTATGTGGGTTTCGAGACTCCCACGTATGTCCGCGCGTCTTTCCTCTCTCCTCTCTCCCTCCATCTCCTCCTTCCTCCTCTTGTTCTGCATACCAAAGCCCTTCATTGGTATCAGAGCATGTTGAAGGCTTGTGTGCAAGAAGCTTCAATGGAAGCTTAGGTCAGAAGAGGTAGAAGTGCAGGTCGGCATCTTTTGATAGCAGTTCAGTATTTTGGTCATAACTCAAGCTAGGAAGCTCAGATTAATGCGTTTTAAAGTTCTGTGCGTAGCTAACACAAAGGGCTACAACTTCGCAGAAGGGTTCAAAATTTGATTTGGAGTTTTAGACTGTCGAAAATTCGAAAAACACAAGTTGCTGTAGAAGGCGAATCTGCATTCACTATGACAGCAGGTCAGTTTTTGGATCATAACTTGAGTTCTACAGTTCGAAATGCGATGACTCAACTTGCTCTGCGTAGATTGAAAAGATAGCTACAACTTTGTAGAAGAATTCAGATTCAGATTCTCAGTGTAAGGTCGCCGAAACTGCAAAGTACAGAGCAGCAGTGTTGCAGGTGAAAATGAAATTGATAGTAGGTGCTTGTTTTGTGCATATCTTGAGCTACGCACCTCCGATTGAGGTGTTCTTTATCTCGTTACGTAGCTAACAATCAGATCTTCAACTTTACTGAAGAGCAAAAGTTCAGATTCAGAGTTTATCACCTCTGAAATAGCAAAACACAGAGCAACACATTTTTACTATAAGAACTCTAATAGCTCTTGGAGGTTGAATTTGCTTTGGAACTTCTTCGAGAGAGAATTTTTGGTGTGCAAGCTCTTATTTTCAGAGCTTCAAGGCATTGTACATGTATGATCACTGTGGTAGCTCCTCCATATGAGAGTAGAGCATGATCTTGTCACGTCTTTGGTATGTAAGATGACATTGTTGTATACTCTTTTTGAGGTTTATGTCATCATGAGTTCGATCATAGATGTATAGTGGCATTGTGGTCTATATTTTGCTTATGCCACTTGGTTATGGATTTATTTATTGGTTGCACACAATTCTGTAAGAGTTGATTGTGGATCTTGGTTGGTACTTGTATCTTTATTTTCTTTGCCGGTACATGATCCAGAGGAGCCTCAATTGCACACTTGTTTGTCACCTTGATTTGCTATTCTATTAGCAAATATTCATTGATTTGGTGTTATGGATGGTGATTCCCACATGGTTATTTTGGTTCTAGAGTCCATTTTGCAGAGGAGATGTTGTCGAAATTTCAACAACATTTATGCTACAAGAGAACTCTAGTGGATCTTGAAGCTTGTGTGATAGCTTTGGATCATTGTTGATCTCCATTTACTTGGACTTGGTCACATGTTGTTTGTGACAGGTTGGACCGTCTTGCAAGATTCATTCTTGAGTGGGAGATACATCATCATTGTATTGGCATGTATTGCTATTAGTTTTTGGCATATGTAGTTGCCATTATCTTTGGTTGGATCAGTGACAATTGGTGACAGGTTACTTATTAGCAAATATTCATTGATTTGATGTTATGGATGGTGATTCCCACATGGTTATTTTGGTTCTAGAGTCTATTTTGCAGAGGAGATGCTGTCGAAATTTCAACAACGTTTATGCCAAAAAGATGAAATAATCTGCACAAATGCTATGGTACTACATTTGGAGGTCGAAACGAGCTCATAATGCGATTTCGGCACCATAAGGCGAAGCGGTTTTGAACTCCTAATCACTCTGAGTATGCTCACCAAATTTCACGCAATTCTGAGACTATGACCAGAGGGGTGTCAACGACACCCTAGATGAAGATGCGACCTGTTTTGATACCACGTCTTGGAGTTTGAGGTCTGCGAAAGCATGCGAACAGTAAAAGGAAGAAGAAGAAGAAGCTTGGAGCACAACACACAATACTGAATGTATTACCACTAGAATGTACAAAGATAAGTAGCCCATTAGGGTAGTAGGCGTATATACAAGCTGGGGAAAAAACCTCATACAGAGGGAAAAATGTAAAGAAGCATTGTGGCTTTCTAAAATGGCATATGACCTAGGCATACATAAACATGAACCTCATTTACTTAGTAAGATTCAAAAGTGTTATTGCATTGGCTAAGAATCAAGTATATCATGCAAAGACCAAGATCATTGAGGTGCAGTATCAGTTAATTTATGATTGTTTAGTTAATTTATGATTGTTTAACCATTGAGCACATTTTACTTGAGAATTTTCATACTCAAGAAAATGAAGCATATGCTTTGACAAAAGCTCTACCACAAGATAGTTTTAGATATTGTTGTCACTTGATGAGGTCACTTAGATCTTGTTTTGCAAATCCCTTACACGTTGTAACATGCTCATCTAGTGGAAAGTATATGTCATATACTATGTCAAATATTGATACTCAGATACTCTTTGTCATTCCTTTTTTTTTCCTTGGCCATATCAGCCATATTGGCCTTTACTGGGAGACTGCTAGTGATTGTTATTGTTACTTTCTATGTGAAAGTGCCATCAGACACTCTTGTACATATTTGTTCTAATAAAAAATAAAGTGGCCTAATCAACCACGAACTATACTAAGATTGCCCATTTTTGAAACCTTCATTCACGAATTCGTACTCTCTATTCTCTAATTTCTACATTTTTTTGCAAGTCTGCAAAAACAGATACAGAGGGGCATTGCCACACATCCAAAAGATTAGCTACACAGCAAAGAGCTCGGAGGCTCCCCTTCGAGAACATTTCTCATAAGGGGACAAAAAGGTTCCTATTTCATGTTTACAAAATCCTTATAGTACTATGCTCTTGAAGTACAACCTCTGGCTACTGTTCAAACTGACCTATGTACTCATAGGGCAGTAACGCTACATTTGTGAAGTTCACAATGAACATTTAATTAATATTGTAAGTGCTCAACATAAACAGTAGCCTCCAAGAGCTAGATTTTTCCTAAGCGTATGCTACATTGGAAGCCTGTTGGCCCTGAAAGCTAAAACCCCTCGCAATTTCTTTTTTAGTTTACTATAATTATTGGCATAGCCAAGACAGTTCAGGAAAGTATGCAGACTGTCATACTGAAAACCAACTGTAACCATCTGTTTATTAGGATACGAGTCCACACTGGTGCCATATCCCCCAAACTTCATATGTACCAAGAGGCAACCACATACAAAATAGGCACTTTCTAGAATCAATCAGGAAATTCTAACAGACTGTTTGTTATTGTTTTGGACCCAAAGTGCCTTAACTATCATGCAAGTATGATAAAGCTTCCCTATGCTCTTGAGTAGGATAGGCTGACGTCCAAAACCCTAAAAAGAGAGCACAGTCTGCTGTAAACCTTAATTTCCAAGCACAGATCACAAAGCAATCATCCTAAAACATGTCTTGTTGTTCCATGCCATTTGAGATTACTTGCCCTTAAATCTATATAAGATCTGTTAGAAGAAACGTTTCAAAATGCACATAGGAACGCTTAGAAAGTAGACCTGTGGAGGGTCAGAAATTAGCTGACTCATGCTCTGACTCATACATGATCAAAAGGCTCTCACCATGGCAGATCAAGTATAGTACCCACTATAGTACATCTAGCCTCTTTTCGGGCAGTCTAAGGGAAGTTTTCCAGGCCTGCAAGCTTTTTTGTGTGGCAGCCATCAATAGGCTGCCCTCAAAGCAGTGTGATAATCAAAAAAACAGTACCTACACTTCAGCTAATTTTATGGCACAATAGAGCTTGCAAGCGCCTTACGTTTAGAAGTGCATGCACTCCCTTTGGGGTCGCTGCTTCCTATCCGAGGTTGCCTGCTCCCACAACCTCCCCATCTATCCCAATCCATCTTCACTTTGAGCCACCATGTGGCGCCTTCCTTTCCTCCTACAGGAGGAGGTAAAACACAAACAAGGTGGGAAGTTTACCTGCACTCTCCAACCATCGGCTTGCATGTGCTCCTCTTACTTCCTCTTGTTTGAAACATCCCATACCACCCCATGCAAGAGGGTGAGAAGCATGTCAAGTTGAGCAATGGTGTCTCCATGAGCTCTGATGGTTTTGTGCATGTCGTCTTGCCTTCCATACGAGCTAAGAGCTACTCTTACACCAACATTAGATCCTCCAAAGTCCTGCCTACTCAACAAATCAAGACACAAGCCATAATCACAAACAACAAAGGGGCGGACATCAGACTCACCCCCAATCATGCAGCACATCAGGTAGCGACCTCCAAGGTGCGAGCATCCCATACCACCAACAACCCATTAGTATGGGTGATGAGCAGAGTCTGATCGTGGCAAATGCCAAGAATGATAAATGAGAGGACTCAAGTGCAATGACCCAATCCACACTAAACTGGTCTGACCCAATAGACGTTGGAGGGACAATCTCCTGGCCAGACACATGCTACATACCATCCAGATGTCCTAGAAGGGTGGAGACATAACATGCGGTTTGCATTTACATTGTGAAGTTTGCTAGGCTTTGTCTATAATAATGTTTAAAGTGTTTCTAAGTCAGAAGCCTCAATTTCAAAGCTCCATGTGCAAGGTGAGTTTTTGGTTTTCCTTATATCACATCGTTAGCCACTACAAGCTTCTTCATTGGTGGAGATGATGTGAATGGAGTAAAAAAACTTTAAATACTACAAGCTTCTTCATTGGTGGAGGTGATGTGAATGGAGTAAAAAAACTTTAAATACATTTCAATACATTTATTATAATGTAGATAGCTTTAGGTGTTCCTAAACCTTTAGTGTACTCATAAGTAATAGTTCTACCTAAACCATCCTTGTATCTATGCGAATCCATCATCCAAGTTCATAAATAAGAAGTTCTTGGAGGTAGAATGAAATCTCTATATCCCACTATCCAAAAAGTTCCTGGTCTTTCATCCATATATAAATTTGACTAAGTTCTTAAGAAAAGCTCCTAATATTGGCACCATGGTGCAAACTCTAGAATTTAGAAGCAAGTTGGATGTGAAGTCCATGAGAGGCATCTTCATGGGTTATGGTGATGAAGGTAAAACGGGTTATATAATATGATTTCCTGATCTTAGAAAGGTTATTAGTAGTCGGGATGTTGTATTTAATGAGGCAAGGCTGATTAAAAATAATTGTGCCTCTAAAAATGAGCATAAGAAAGTGAAACTTCATCATGACCAGCCACACATTAGGCTTAATTTGAACCCTCAAGATGTGCCACATATGGCTGGAAATGACAATGAGCCAATGGTAATTGAACCAGAGGATTTTGGACAGCAAATTGATGCTCCTGAAGGGAATACGTAGCCACATATTCATGTTGAAAACGGGGGTGGAAATGATGTCCAGCAGACCATTAATAATGAGGAAAGTTGATATACCTTGATGTAGATCCATTACCAGAGAATGTGAATCATTGGGTAAGAAGATTTGCAGGTCCTTGGAGGCCTATGAACAGATATGACCTCTCTGTACATTACATTATGTTATCAGATGAGGGTGACTTTCTCACTTATAAAGAGGCAAAACCATGTGAGCGCAGGAAGAAGTGGGAGTTAGCCATGCAATAAGAGATAAATGCCTTAAATGACACTTGGGATTTGGTTGAATTTCCCAATAGTAGGAAGGCCATTCCTAACAAATGGGTATACAAAATCAAGACTCTGGATGGCAAAGCCAAGTACAAGGCAGAGCTAGTTGTTGAGGGATATGCCCAGAAAGAGGGCATTGATTTCCAAAAGGTGTTCTCATCAATAGTTAAAATGACCACAGACAGCTTCCTTGGATTTGGAGTTACTCCAAATGGATGTTAAAATAGCCTTTTTGCATGGTAATGTAGATGAAGAGTTGCACATGAAACAGCCAGAAGGATATGTCATTCCTGGAAAGGAGAATCTGCTGTGCAAACTGAAAAGGAGTTTATATGGGCTGAAACAAACCCCCAGCAATGGTAACAGGAGTTTGATGCATTTATGCTCAAACATGGGTTCAAAAGAAACCATGCAAATCACTGTTTGTACATCTGAAAGGATAATGATGGCAGCCCAATCATTCTAGTGATGTATGTAGATGATATGCTACTGGCTGGGAAGAAAAAGAGCACTTTAAATGCTCTAAAACAGCAGCTGAACCCTGCATTTTTAATGAAAGACCTTGGAGAAGCTGAACATATCTTTGGAATGAGGATAAAATGACAACGACAGGAGCACATATTGTATTTAGCACACATTGTATTTACGACAAGAAACATACATTGAAAAAGTGCTGGAGAGATTTAACATGGCTGATACAAAGCTTCTTAGAGTGCCATTGCAGCCATACACGAAGCTTTCCAAAGGCAGATTACCCAACGGATGACAATGCAACCAATGCCATAGAAAGTGTTCCATATACATCAGTTTGTGGTTCAATTATGTATGCTATGGTTGCTACTAAGCTTGACATAGCTCATGCAGTCAGAGTTGTCAGCAGATTGGCTCATTGGGATGCAGTTAAATCTATCTTGAGGTATTTGAAAGGGACCAAAAGCAAATGCATATGTTATGGAAAGGATCCATTGGAGTTGAAATGGTTTTGTGATTCTGACATGGCAAACGATGTGGATAGACGTAAATCCTCAAGTGGATATGCATACACTCTTTCAAGAGGTGTTATCTCATGGTGCTCTAGGCTTCAAAGAATAGTAGCACTATCAACTGCAGAGGCTGAATATATTTCAGCCACAGAGGCTTTTAAAGAAACCATTTCATTGGCACGTCCATGCAATGAGTTTGGTTTTCCTGGCAAGGCACCTTTTCTTGGTTGTGATAGCCAAAGTGCCATATGTCTGGCAAAGAATGCCATGTTCCATGTTCGCATAAAGCATATTGATGTAAGATACCACTTCATCAAAGAGGTGTTCGAGGATGGCCTGATCACTTTGATCAAGGTCAACACTTCACAAAATCCTGTTGATGCTCTCACTAAGTGTCTATCCAAGGCACCACCTCAACTGTGCATAAAGATGGTAGGAGTCACATAGCTTAAAGGATCCTCCTTCGCCCTTTAAGTGAGAGATTGTTGGAGATAAGGGGCCGAAGGACTCTCCCCTTTTGTATATTTTCACCTTTCTAATCGATGGCTCTCTTTGAAAGCTTTTAGATATACTTTTATTATATTTTCTGGACCCCAAATTGGGGAGTTACAAACATTTACATGATTTTTATGAGTTTTGGTCTTTAGATGTGTGAACATGCCCAAATGACTTAAAAGTCACTTGTCAATAAAACTTGGTCCCAAAAGTCACATAACTTGAAAGGCACTTCTACATCTTCAGCTTCTCCACCTTGTGAAAGGGATTTCTACATCTTCAGCTTCTCCACCCTCTTCAAACTTTTGCATGGGTTTCTCTCTCTACTTTCTCTCTTCTATCTCTTGGTGTTCGATGCAACAGAGCAGATCATCGTGTAGCTCTCCGTGGCCGCTTTCAGAATGAAATAGCGGAAGGGAGTTTTGAGGTGGCGAAAATTCACGTCCATCTCTTCATTTTCACAAGCATTTTGATTGTTCGTGAAAGTGAATACTCTATGCATGCAGAATTTTTCCCCAAAGTTTCCAACAGAAGTCCTCCCATCACCCTCTCCAAATGTGGAGGTTTGCAAGAAATGAAATGTGGAGGTTTGCAAGAAATGAAATTCACTTAAAGTACTTGGAAAGTGGGGCTATGTCTTCACACAAACTCTCATAAGGCTCTACACAGAGGCTCTTAATCCCATAGATGCTGCTATGTGGCATCAGGAAGAGGTATAAGATGTGCATATGCATCTCCTTTTGCATCACCTTCAAAAGAGGGAGACGAACCTCTAGCCTGCTCGCAAGCTTCCCTTACTCTATGTGGTTGGTGTGAAGAGACTTCTCCCTTCCTCGTTGTGTGGTTGCAGCAGCTAGTTTGCATGCCTAGGTGGACTCTGATATCAGTATTGTGTGGCCTTGTACGTCGAGGATCTCCCCTACTTTGGAGGAGAAAACCTATGCATGAATCCAAGGTCCTTCACGAAGATGAAGTTTTGTATGTCCTTTTCAACACACACACACAGGTGCGTAATCTTTGTTGACCCACCACATGAGAGCCTCCTCTCTCTCTCCATCTATATGAAGAGGAAGTACAGCTTTCTCTAGGTGGGACCTACATGAGTGCCACATAAAACTCATGTGGAAATGAACGAATAACAAACTCCTCTTCATGATTAAGATTTCAGGGCATGGACAAATGGAAGAATAATCAACAGATTTAACATCAACATCATCATAATGTTTTTGTTTTGACAAAACCAGCATTCGAGATTATTCATGATCGTAAGAATCAAGAAATCACTCTATTGATTCATATGAATAACTGAAAATGAAAGAGAGACTGGCCCATCTTCTCATTCCCAACCATAAGTATTATGAACTCCATGAGTCTATACTCTCTTAATTAGAGGGTGTTGTTTTCACTTCTTGCATTAATTAGCCTTTATTCCTTGTAACTTAAACCAGTTATTAAACTATCTACTTTCATAGGCTCAAGTATGTGTCAATAAAATCTTTCTCAGTCAATGAAGGTGTACAGCATTCACTGGATGCATTGTCCTTTGCAATAACATCAACCCTTGCTAGCCTAGATATACGAATATCCTTGAAAGCTTACAGAGAACCATTTTTACAGTAAGATTAAGCTCATTGAAGAAGTCATATTGATTAATGAATAATTTTTCGTATGCTGAATTCAGAGACTCTTTTCTTAGAAGAATTTTCGAAAATGATCCTAAAAATAAAGTCAGCATCAATAAATCTACAATAATTCGGTTAGTAAATGTTCATATAAACCTGAGAGAACCTCACAACCTTACAACTTCTAAAAGTAGATTATTATGCTAAAATTTAGGGTTTAAAACACAAAATCTGCATGGTTATCGAGAAGTGAAACAGTTTAAACCATAAGACAGATATAATGCAACACATGTTGAAACTTTTTGTAGGCCAAAGTTCATTTGTATATAATTGGTATGCAAGGACCAACTTAAACACATATCTAGTTAGTTGTGATACAGTAAAACATCCAGTTGCAAATAATCATGGACTGGACACATAGACTTCCAATAATGAGGAACCAGTCTAACCAGTCGCATATCTATTGCATTGAAGTACCTATCCAGAAGTAACATCCTGATATCTTAACTCCAACCATCTACACATGGCTGCATGTTTCCTGAAGTGTATTTGGAATGGCATTACTGATCGCATGAAATAGTAAGAAAAGAGCTAACCCACAAAAGTATTCCTGTAAAAGGCCATTAAAGACATACAGGTTTTTGGTATCCATGAGGATAAGTGCCTATTACTGAAAATCTGTTATGATTCCGAGTTGTAACTCCTTGCCATAACACAGATTACATATTTGTAAGAAACTATAAAGACACACAGCAATAGTCGAGCACAATTTTCGATTCCAATGGGATATTAACATGTATCAATTGTTCTGGACCCTTTATCATCTCTTCAACAAGGCTCAAATCCACTGAACATTCAGGAGATACCTCCCTTTATAACCAAGCAATGAGCCTAACCCATGATTGATAGGGCTACAATTTACAACTAAATGAATGACAGAGACATATACATGAACACAGGTGAGAGCATATTACTGATGAGCAATCTTTTCTATTGTTGATGGTCAAAGATGGGATGTGCAGTGAGAAGAGAAGTTCAGAAGTATGATTATATTATGTAGACATATGTTACAGGCAGTAAGAAGCTCCATCACATCCAATCTAGTGTTTCAGTAAGTAGTCTGTGGCTACTCAGAGAGCAGCAAGAGCGAAACCCACTTTTCAGGAATCAAAGCAGGATGTGAGTCAAAGTGCGTGTGTTTGCTAGTATGAAACACAACGGAACCACCAACTGAGACTATTACTCCAATGACTTTAACAGGGTGACTTCCATCCACTGAGAGGAGAAAACACTTGAATGCACATATACATAGCTCTAACACTAGAGTGTTGGATGATACAACACCATACGATGGGTCACGGGTGTGAATCCAACTCTACGGTGGCATGTGGCACAACCATACCTGGCTCATGCAGTCCTAAATCTTGACACATCCACCACTGCCTCATGCTTCAACATTATAATTGCTTGTTTTTTCATACTTTTCTTACTTAAATTTCTATCCTTTCATCTGCTTTCCTTTACACGGTTCACTTACCATCTCCCACATTCTTGAAAAGCCTTTACTAAAGATCCAGCCTTCCTCTTTGCACGTGCAGTACCAACTTGCATGAGCAATGAGCATGTATCCAACGCTCCAGCATTGAATGCCTGCAATGTGTACTTTTTGCTGCTGAAACATAAGGACCATAGCACAGCTGCAGCATGCTCCTTGCTCCTTGATGTCCCAAACTTCAACAACCCAACCAATGTAGGCAATGCTGGCTCTCTGGTTATTGCAATCCTGCCTTCGATGGAGGTCGACAAAAAATCAAGCACTGTAAGTGCAAGCTCCACTAATTCACTCCTTCCCTCGATCAAAAGTGCAAGCAAAAGGGGAACAACACCAGATAAAACAGCACGTGGCTTGTTGTCATGAAACATGCACAATGCACAGAGAGCACTCATCGACTCTTTCTTCCCTCTTATATTTCCCTCTGCTAACAACTTCACGAGAGCAGGTATAACATCGTGTTGACTCCCAATTGTTGCCTTATTGACATCCACAAGTGCCAAACTGGTCAGGGTTCTAGCAGCCTTGATTCTTATATCCATGGACCCCATGCGCAGAGCTTGTACAATTGCATCAACTGCACCCTCTGCTACCAGCCCTACTTTATTATCATCATCCAAGCTCAATTCCAAGAGTGACTGCAAACCTGCGTCTTCTATATGTGGATCCCCGCATGATGTCAAGGGAAGGATGCATGCAATTCCACCTGCCTCTACGATCAAATTGCGCCTCTCCTTGCTTTCCTTTGCCAGTTCGCTGATCTTCTTTATTGCGTCCCTACGTGTTTGCACAGTAGTACTGGAGAGGCTTTTAATCAAGTCTTCTACAAGAACTTTCATATGGAGAAGGCCCTCCCTTTCTGCAACCTCGTACTTTCCTGTATCTGCAGACACGAAACTCTCTGTGGGCCTCTTCAAATCGACCCCATTTGCATTTGCCCATTGGTAGATGAGACTCCTAAGAGCGTAGTTAGGTATAAGTTTGGTGTCGTAAAGCACCTGCTTCGTCTTCGGGCAAGTTCGGTGTCCTGCATCTAGCCAGCGCTGAATGGAAGCTCGATCGTACGTTTGCCCAGTAGCTAATATCACTGGGTCTCCCATAAGCTCCAAGGATATGGGACATCTGAAGTCCTCAGGAGGGGCAGATGCCATACAAAGCCAGAATGCTTGAACAGAGAACGGCTAGTGACCAGAGGAATGAAAGTTCTATCGGGGATTAAAGATCAGAATCATACAACTACGTCTTTGGAATGCCGATTGAAGACATCAAAGGTCGAACAGAAACTCCTAAGAGTAGAGCTGGGAGAGACAAGAAAAAAGTAAGTGAGGGATGCAAAAGCAGAGGGTAAATCCGAAACTTCCTTTGTTGCAACTTGCAATCGCCGATAAAGAGAACACATCCGACAGAAGACTACATCGCCTGAAGAGCGAAACGAAATGCAACACCCAGAACGTAAAAGGAGCTGAGGAAAAGCCGGAATGCAGGTGCGAAGGGCGTGTAGGGAACATTAGCCGCTTCGGGCAGCAGACCCTTCCACCTCTCCTCCCTATCTTTCACTCTCTCATACGGACGATAAAGACGCACGCGCTTTCTCTGTGTGGCTATGGAAACTTATTCTAATATATGTAGAATATTGATATGCCTCTGGAATCCCGCGGGAAAGACCCATCATCTCGAGCTACATTCTTTTGTCTTCTTATGGGCTTCCGCGCCCGAAGGTCACAACCCCACACGATTTCTGGGAGGCCACAGACGATTAGTCCTCCCTAACTGTGCCTTGTGAAGCTGGCAAGCAGATAGGAGATAGGACTGACTATTGATGTTTGATCCCCGGACTCCCTACGTACAGCTAGAGTTGAACTCGATGACATGTGTGAGCACGAAACCATTGATTTACCGAAGTCAAACCTCGAAAGAGATATATGTTTATACAGGCTCAAAGCATTTTAATGGCTAAGTCTGTTAGGTTTTGAGCATGGAAGCTCTATGTTTGAAAAGAAGAGAGTCTCTGTAGGTACTAATTCAAGCCCTAAAGGCTGAAAGAGTTACTTGAAGTCGGAATTCCATTTTAGGATATTAATAAATAAAGACTATGAACAACGAGTAGCCCATGTGGGAGTTATGAGATATATACAAGATTTTTGTGATCATTTGGTACAAGAAGGGTAGTAACTGAGAAGTGATGAAAAGAAAGGGAAGGTTCAATGTTGGGACTATGAACTGATATGAGATATATACAAGATTTTTGTGATCATTTGGTACAAGAAGGGTAGTAACTGAGCAGTGACCAAAAGAAAGGGAAGGTTCAATGTTGGAACTATGAAGTGCCATGTCAGGCTTGATCATCTTCAATGGGCTATGAGTCTTTTCCACTTGCCCATTCCTTATGAGATGCCATGTTAGAAATGACCATCTTCAATGAGGCAAATAGGTTTCTTTGAGTTGCCCCATTCATTCTCTACTTTCTTTATAAAGACCACAAAGTCTCCATCATTTGAACAATCATCTACCATTTCAATGTTTTACAAGCCTAGTTGAGATGACATGAGGGGCAAATGATGTGTTCTTCACCCTAGTGTTTGTGTTGCATTTATTCATGGCATGCACATGAGGTGAGGTGAAAGAGCGTTCTCTCTCTAGCATCAATCTTCTTAGTGTATAAGTTTTGGAAGGGGAGATGCGACCTTTTGAGAAAGAAAGATTGGACCTTTGTTGTGCTTTTTTCCCTTATGTTACTCGTGGCTTAAATAGACACCTCTTATGAGAATCCTTTCAAGAACATGCATTCTCTTGTGATAATGTGTGTGTAACAAAGAGGCTATCGTTAACATTGGAGATGCAGCCACAATGGATTTTTATGGGAGAGAAACCAGGGTTAATGTAAAGAGGTGCTACATCCTCATCATTTATTGGCATATCAAGGATCATTCCTCTCTTATAAATCCATCCATACTATCACATTAGCACTAAGTAGATACCATAAACAAGGCATCCTTTTGTATTTGGTAAGGGTATTTTAGCATCTTTTTGGTAGATTATATCTTTCGTATTTCAAAGCAATAAAAGAAAGATTTTGTGTGTGTGTGTGTGTGAGATTGGGTAGGCTAATCTAAGCCACCCAAGGGTCTCAAAGTGTACAATTGGGCTAATCTAAGCCCTCATTCTTTGGTATTGACTTTAGAAATCCTTTGCAAGTGTGGTGTGCAATTTCTTGAAGTTTTGTCTTCTTCAAAGCTCTACGGTGCCTACCATTTCCAACGCGACCTCCTCAAGCCTAAAGAAGAACGATTGTATGGCACACATTACAACTTACCGAAGGATACTATCAAGGCATACTTGTAGACAAATCTATTGTATAAATTTGTTGATGCAATAGAGACCAAACCCAACAAGGCTAGTGGCCCTAATGGGGTGGAACATATGGAACGTCAAGGATAAGCATGCCCTAGGGCAACTCTTATTAGCATGTGGTGAGTTAACATCTCATGAATCTTGGAGGACCCTTCAAGACTTGTATGAGGATAAAACTACATCCAAAATCTATGCCCTAGAAGTCGAATTTCATAACCTAGCAATCAGGCCCCAAGACCCTATTACTAAAGGCATTTTCACTTTTGAACACTATCAACACAAGCTTGTGTTATGTGGCAACAAATTTTCAAGTGAAGATATGAATATCAAACTTCTCAACAAACTCCCAAAATTCATATGAGACGTGTGTCATGACCCTCTACGATATAGGTCAAGTATTGAATTGGGAAGAAGTCTAAAGACTTTTGCTTCTACATGACTCATGCACTAAGTCTTCATTATCTCAAGTGATGGCAATGAAATCCAAGGGCCCTTTAACAAGTTTAAGCACTCTCGCATTAGTCTAGAAATTCTCTTAAGCAAGGTTCCAGTTAGTCTTCCAACAAGAAGTTCACATGTAAGTATTGCAAGAATATAGGCCACATCTAGAAGCCTAAGAAGTAATAAGAGTCTCCCACTTGAAGGCAAAGGCAAAGTCCAGATCATAAATCATAAAGGAGAATGCAAAGCTATATCCAATGTACTCTTTGTACCTAAACTTTTCATGAATCTCCATTATTGATCATCACAAGCAAGTCTTGTTTGACAACACTTCAGCCAAGGTGATTGATCCTACAACTCAAGATATAATAGCCCAAGGCATGGAAGACAAAGGATTTAAATCAAAGCCATTATTGATCATCACAAGCAAGTCTTGTTTGACAACACTTCAGCCAAGGTGATTGATCCTACAACTCAAGATATAATAGCCCAAGGCATAGAAGACAAAGGATTATAGAATCTCTCATGCTTCTTAATGAAGGAATCACACTCCACACTTTGGCATCAAAGGTATGGACATACATTTTACCTTATATCAGCATCTCAATTGGTTAAGGGATTGCCCAAGATTAGTCAAGTCCAAGATATGTGCCAAGCTTGCACTTCGTGAAAACGGCATAGGGCTCCAGTACCAAAAGAGACATCCACCCAAGCATGAAATCCTCTATCCCTTTTCCACATGGATCTTCATGCACCTATGGATACAACATCATTGAGTGTCACTCTACTTCTTTCTCTAAGTAGATGACCACACTAGATATATTTGGGTGTATTCTATCAAATCAAAATGAAATACCTTCTCCAAATTTAGAGAGTGGAACTATCAGGTTGAGAATGAAGCATCCATGTCTCTGAAGATTATCAGATTAGAGGGAGGTGGTGAGCTTATAAATCGTGACTTTTTAATTTCTTGAAGTAGAAAGGAATCAAACATCAATTTACGTAGCCTCATACTCCATCACAAAATGGGGTAGCAAAAAGGAAGATATGCAATGTCAAGGAGATGGTACAAACCATGCTTCATAACAAAGCTTTACATTTCAAATTTTGGGATGAATTTGTACACACTCTTGTACACATGATCAATAGAGGCTTTAAAAGTGCACTTCATAATCAAACACCACTTGAAGCCTACTTTGGTAGAAAGCCAAATGTCAACTACTTCAAAGTATTTGGAAGTGATGCATTTGCCCATGTGCCTAAGGAAGAATAGCACAAGCTTCCAACCAAGTCCAAGAAATGTATCCTCATTGAATGCAATGAACAATATGAAGAATATATATTGTATGATATGGAAATTCATTCTGTATAGATATGGAAATTCATTCTGTATAGTCTTTAGTGAATCTTCTAAGTACTCAACCAAAGATCCAAGCTCAAGTTCTAGTCCACCCATATGCACTTCATTTTGGAACACAATCATTTCCCAAAACAATTTAGAAACAAGTACTTCCCAACTGCCTAGAAGTTCTCGGAGGCTTATTGAAAAGCAACAAAGAGACACAAATTCATTACGCAAACTATGCACTTATGCATCAGATCCAATAATTCTATAGACTTCTAACTTTAAAGAAGCTCAAGGAAAACCATAATGAGAAGAAGTAATGAAGATTGATCTGGATGCAATTCATAAGAAACATACTTGGACACTTATACCACCATCCAATCATCGATTCATTGGAGTCAAGTGGATTCATAAAATCAAGTACAAGTCAAATGGAACTTTGGACAAATACAAAGCAAAACTAGTTGAAAAAGGATATAAGAAAAAGCACGGCATCAACTATGAAGAAACCTTTGTCCCTATTGCAAGGTTTAGAACCATTTGAGTAATCCTTGCCTTAAGTATAGCCCATCTACCAATTTGATGTAAAAAGTTATTTTCTCAATAGTGATCTAACAGCATGAAGCTTTTCGAATCAAAATTAAAGAAGATTATGTATACAAACTAGACAAAACATTTCATGGACTCAAGCAAGCTCCATAGGCCTCATATGAAAAAATACACAAGTTCTTTGAAGACAAAGGATTCCATCAAAGTATTGTCGATGCAAACCTCTACATCCATCAAAAAGTGTCCTTAGTAGCCATCATCATTCTTTATGTAGATGGCTTGATCTTGATAAGTTTAGATGATAATCACATTCAGTGCATCATTAAGCATCTTCACCTTGAGTATTCAATGACAAATCTTGGTTTGCTTCACTACTTTCTTGGTATGGAAGTTTGGAAATTGAAAGAAGGAATATTCCTATATCAATAGAATTATTGATTTGATCTACTTTCTAGATATAACATGGACAATGTCACTCAGTGTCTATACCTCTTGATCCCAACATCAAGCTCACACTAGAGGAAACATCACTCATGGTCGTGCATGACTACCGATAACTAGTTCTCTCTTTGCTCTTCTTAGCCAACACTAGACCTCACATTGCATATGTAGTTGGTGTCTTAATTAGTTCGCCCATCATTCTCATCAGACATAGTGCCAAGCTCTTCAAAGGTTACTTCGCTACCTTTTCCTCACTCGCCATTGTGTTCTTTGGTACAGAGAGAGCATTGATTTCAGTTTGGGTTGGTGATCGTAATTCTTAATGTTACACTTTTGAGTATATATTCTTGCCTGCCTCATGACCCATCCCTTGGGAAAGTAAGAAGCAACCTAGAGTTGCTCTTTCATCCATAGAGGTCGAGTATTGAGCATCAAACTTTGCAGCATGTGAGGCCACATGGCTTCTTCATTTATTATCTGACATTGGTATTTTGTAGGATACTCCTACATGTATTTGAATAGATAGACAATCAGCCTTGGCCATCACCAAGAATGGAGTCTTCCATAATCAAAACAAGCACATCGAGATCCAATATCACCTTATTTTCAAGAAGGTCGTATCTTAGTAGACTATTCTTGAGTAGTGTACTTTTGAGGAGAACTTCAGAGACATTGTCAGAAAACTATACCTCGAGTTCCACTCCAAGGCTTGGTGGACATTTGCAGCATTCAACCCTCCAAAATGGAGTTGTATAGGGGGTGTTGATGACATGATTTCATCTCTTCCATTACCTTTTGTATCCTATGATTGCATCTCCATTTTGTATCCAGGAGAAACTCCATTTCATATTTATTTCGTTGTATTTAGTTGTATTTGGGTACCTTCCCTTTTGCTTCTACGTTGTATTCATTCTCCTTCAAAGAGAATTATCCCACATATGATGTACTTTGGAGAACCTCCTCCAACTCTATATGAGGAGGGCCTGTCCCCCACTTTGTACTTGGTTAGAAGCTTGGAGAGCCTATTTCGTGCTCTTGGCAAGTCAACGACATAGTAGAATGATTATATTTTTACAATGGTTGATAGAGGTTATTTGGACATAGATGTTGAGCTTACTCCTCCACTTATTGGAATCCAATGCGGTGTTGGAAACCTTTGAGTCATCCACCTTTGATCATTATCTCACTGAGTATCTGGATGTAGTTAGGAGGCTAAAGTTTAATTTGTCTCTCAAGGTGGCTCTAATCAATAATTACATTAAATAGTTAAGCCTCAATACATGATCAAATATTGATATCATGAAGAAGATAAACAGATCATTGGGCACCCTTATCAACTTACATGTCAAAGACTCAATTAAGATGTAATTTTGCTTCTTAAATGTTTTTATAAATATGAAGAAAAGTGTTACCTTATATCCTTGTCTAAGGTATTTTTTCTAGTCCACTTCTCAATCATAAAACTGTAGAGGATGACAGGAGAAAAAAAATATTTTGTTCAATATTTACCAGGAATCTATACTAGAACGTTCTAATTCAAGGACAATAAAGCTAGACTCCATTTGGTTAGAGAATAGGTTATGGGATTTTGAAATTCTTATTGACTCACTCAAAGTCTTTCGATTTATTAACTCTACTAGTTTATTAACTCTACAAGTATTAAAAATGTTTTAATGGATGTAAAAAATGTGAAGGCGCTCCAAAGTAGTAATATTGAATTGTGAGTTGGCAAATTTTTCGTTATCTAACATTCTTCCATAAAAATTCATGAGCCCCAAGATATTTGAGAAAGAACATTTTGTATAAACATCCGAAATGAAACTCCAAATCTAAAGAAAATTTCTCCAAAGAGATGTTCATATATTTTGCTAATGATGCACGGATCCTTAGGACTACCTGGGCACTTATTTCCTCTTTAGGAGGTTTTTCCCTCGACTTGTATATAGGTCTATAACCCTAATTGGCAATTTATCTTTGTACATTCACTCAGTGTTATTGTCCAAACTTCTTCTTCTTCCTCATTTTGTTTTGCATGCTTCCATAGTGCTCCATATCCAACAATTGGAATTAGAACAAGTCATGATATCTTTAGGGCATTGTTCAGACACTTTCAATCATAGTCTCAAAGTCACAAAAAAAATGGTAAGCATACTTGGGGTCATTAATAGTTCAAAACCACTTTGTTTTCTAGCATTGAAATTTTGAATAGAGCTCACTTCAACCTCCGAAGGTAGTATCATAGTGATTATGCAGAAATTTCATCTTTTTTTCCAAACATATATACAGTTTTCAGTTATCTAGGACGAGCATCTCAATGCATGCTAGATGATTCGGTATCTTGTTCAACTTTTTGGAGAGATAGTCAATTTTTTCGCATCAAGATATAGTCACCTCCATGGTTGAAATCAACAATGTATTTCATATGTTGGTTATTGAGGATAAATTGGATGGTTCTGACTACTCATTGTGAGCATGCATGATGTATCATGTATAAGTAGAAAAAGGCTTCTGAAATATTTTGTTGGGTGTCCTACACCTGCAAATACTATGATAGAAAGTGATGTAGGTGGTTTGAAGATGATGAACTTCAATTTCTTGGTCCTATAGTGGTTCCTATTTCATCCATTATATATCAAATTCGTGGGGTGGCAGAGATACACATGCTCATGCATTGATAGCACATCTATGAAATGTGCAATTATCCCTGACATTCACTCATGTAGAGAAGCCAATGATGCTTGGTATATTCTTATTACACTATAGTAGGAAATAAATCAGGCTTGTGTTCCTTACCTTCAAAAGAAATGGAGAGTAAGCATAGGAATAGAGGAAATTCAATGGACACTGTTTTTACAAAGAACAAGGATTTGGAATATCAATTGATTTCCAATGATGAAATTTTGTTAATAATTCACTTGTAGTATTCCAATTTTTTATCAAATTTATGCTTCTAATATTCATTTGATGAAAGGAAATCAAAATGTCTTACCTTTTGAGGATTTACTCTCTGTGTTGTTGCAAAAATATCAATCTAGACAAAACAGAACAATTATGTGTGTTATAGATCAAGTTTTCTTACCTAGTTAGAAAGGCAAAGGTAAATGGAGCTCTTCTACTAGTAAGCAAAAATTTGCTAATGCTGCACTATCAAAGAAGGAAGATAAAAATGACAAGGAAATAGAAAAGAAAAAATATTTTAGCAAGTATTATAAGGCAAATGATGATATTGTTAAGAGGTTTTCTAAACTAGTTGCAAAAGAGACAAAGAGGAAAGAGGATCGAATGGTTGTTATAGAGGCCTCTACACCTAAAACTGAGTCTTCCAACCTTGCTTGCAATGAAGAATGGGTGTTTACTACTCATTGTAGCCATGATCCATTTTCTCATGAGCATTGAATGTTTGTAGTAGACTCCGATCTTTGGTATTTTGATAGTGTTGCAACCAAACATATTACCTTCTAGCATAGTCTCCTCCCTTCACTAGAGTCTACCCTAAAAGGAATATTGTCACATGTGCAAACAACTCCTTTTATCCTATCATGGGAGTTGGAAAGATCATTCCTAATATTTTTGATGGTAGTATTCTCACATTGTCAGATGCCTTATATGTGCCAAGGTTCAAGATGAATCTGTTATTAGTTTTAGCACTAGCCAAATTTTGCTTGGTTGTTAAATTTGTTGATGGCAGGTGGATTGTTCATGCTATCTCAAATGGTGTAATATCATTGCTTTTGGAATTTAATGTCATGGGTTGTATAATGTAAGGAATTGAACTCACAACCTCTTGGTTAGAAATGTGATGGGATAACCACTTGCCCAAAATCCATGGTTGAGGATTACTTCCTAATCCTCTCTCCTAGGGTGTAGTTCAACCATCTCCTATGTGTGAAGGGTGTGGTTCAACCATCTCATGCCTATCACTTTATTACATTCTTCCCCCTTGGTCAATCATTGTCCTCGATGATTTGCTCTTGTATCCCTCTAGCCTCGATGATCAGCCCCTTGAACTCCCTAGTACCCTTGAATTGATGTCCTCAACCTCACACAATTTCTTGAACCTTGTTCGCAACCTCGGTCTCTTGAACCCTTGCTCTCAACCTTGGTTTCTTGAACCTTCTTGTTCACAACCTTGGTGTCTTGGGCCCTTGTTCTCAACCTCAGTCTTGAAGCTTGTTCTCACCCATGTTTGGTATCTTGAACCCTCAATCAAGTGCCACCCATGGTTTCCCAAGGGCTTTACAATTTCTAGCTATCTCATTTGAAAATTTCATTCCGAGAGATTTCCAATGGTATATTACATCCCTCAATCCGACCTACGGATTGAGAGATACACCTGAATCTTTGTTAGGCTAGCTTTTTAGGGTGCAGTTCAACCATCTCCTATGTGTGAAGGGTATGGTTCAACCATCTCCTACCTATCACTTTATTACATATAAGCTCAATCATTTATGCAAAATCTAAGAATGATCCAAGATGTGTAGTTCATGAGTCTTAGGCTATTTTAGATGCAAATCTTTGGCATGCATGCTTCTATCATCTGAATTTTGCTAGTTCGTTTTGCCCACAAAAATTTGAAATGGTGTCCTTTTTGCCCAAACTTGAGGCACCTTCCAAGATTCTTCTTGAGGGCTCTATTCTGGATTAATTGCAACATTGTTTCTTTCCCAAACATGGTTTAGTTTAGATTCGCTCATAAATTGCAGTTTGTTCATAGTGATGTTTGTGGTTCCATGTAGACACCTTTATTCAGGAATCATCTAAACTTTGTGACTCTAGGCATGTATGGGTTTATCCATTGAAAGAAAAGTCCAAAGTTTTTATGTGTTTTAAATAGTTTCTGGTTATGATTAAAAATTTATCAGCATGTAAAATGGGTAACCTCCATTCTAAGTTAAATACATTTTTGGTTGAGCATGGGATAAATAATCGATGTAAAGTTCCTTAAAAAGCTCAACAAAGTGGATTTGTTGAGATGAAGAACGTGTCTCTCATGGACGTGAAATGGTATATTATCAAAATTCAAGATTTATCACATAACTGTAGGCTTAAGGCTGTCATGTGCAGCATATGTACTTAATAGAGGTCCCATCAAAGCATTGTAGTATATCACTCCATATGAGGCCTGGCATGGTTGTATGCCATCTGTTGCTCGTTTGTGTGTTTTTTATTGTCTAGAATATGCATTATTGCAGGAAGAACAATGCAAAATTTTCATGATAA
Source organism: Ceratopteris richardii (assembly GCA_020310875.1). Classification (NCBI taxonomy): domain Eukaryota; kingdom Viridiplantae; phylum Streptophyta; class Polypodiopsida; order Polypodiales; family Pteridaceae; genus Ceratopteris; species Ceratopteris richardii. Next base: position 119,047,691 of record CM035432.1, on the reverse strand, counting down.
GTCTATGAAAGGGATTTTCATTGGGTATAGCTATGAAAGAAAAGGCTATCATCTACACCATCCACATGCTAGACACATTTTGGTCAGTCACGATGTTTCTTTTGTGGAAGATTCAATTCAGCTCTTGCCAAGGAGACATCAAGCAGCTCAAAGGATGCCTATGACAATTTCTTGCCCCTTTTTATAGATGGAGAATCAAATATTGCTCACAGTGAGGCAATTTCTCAACCGTCATAGGTTCCAAATGATGATGTATATCATTCTAGTTCTAATGAAGATTTATACGATGTAGTCATTGGGAGATGACATTAAAAAGGCATTAACTCTTCCTAAATGGTCTTTATGAAGCATAGTACTTGGTCTTTATGTGACTTGCCCCTAGAAAAAGGACATTGGCACTAAATGGGTATACAAGTTGAAACATACACATGATGGAACAATCGATATGTATAAGGTTAGGCTTGTTTCTAATGGTTATGCTCAAGAGAAGGGCATTGATTTTGATGAGACCTTTGCTCCCACATGTTGAATGACAACCATTTGTAGCATGCATGCACTTACAAATCATGGTCCAAATGTACATCAATTGAACATTAAAATTGCATTTTTGAATGGTTATTTACATGAACAAAGTATATGTTTTAGTCTTTTGTTTTGTGTAGAAAGGGTATGAAAAAAAGATACAGGTTGAAAAAGGCATTGTACTGATTGAAGCAACCACCATGTGCTTGATATGAAAAGATACATGCTAAAAGAAGTTCAAGGCAGAGTGTTTCCACTACAAGAAGAAAGCCCATAGGATCCAAGACTATCACATCAAGAAGACAGAAGAGAAAAATGGTTCTTCAAAAGGTGGAGAAGGGCAAGGAGTCTGCAAATGCTATAAAACCAAAACTTGATTTATCTTTTACAATAGAGGAGATATGCTCCTCGACTGAAGATTCAGGAATAGATGACTCATTCGTGTTGGACAGTGGTTCCTCTCATCACACGGTGAGCTGAAAAGTCCTTTACAATTCCTTATATCCTCTAAAGGAACCCATCATAGTAAAGGTAGGAAACCATGTAGATGTCTTGCAGAGGGTGAAGGTACAATTTCTTTCATTAAGTCTAATGGAAATGTTAGAAAGCTTTCAAATGTGTTGTATGTTCCACAAATCAAATGAAATCTACTTTCAGTAGCTTCTATAAGTGATCAAGTTCATCAAGAGAGAAACTTCATCGACACTTTCCAAATCTCGGCATTGGACCAAGGATGTAGTTCACCAGAGGGTGGACATTGAGGTGGGGGGGTTAGATATACTCAATACTCCACCCTAAAGTGACCATGAATGATCCGTGGTGCTCTAAGTTGTAAGGACCCCATTATGAGGAGAAGCCATTGTGAGAGCCCCAACATTTGTGGAACCCTAACTTCCAAGTTTGATGAGGTCTATGTGTTATCATTGATGGTAATAGATGACATTTGTGAGCCTATCCATTAGGTTAGGTAGGACATAAACTTTTAGTTGTGGAGATATTGTTAGATTGTATATTTTGATGACTATTTTGTATTTCCCAACTACATTTATCTATACGGAATCCCCTTGTAAAATCTGTATAAGCATGGCCCATGTTGAGATTTACATAGCATTGTGAACTAGTAAGCCCTTCACTTAGAATCTATCTAGATCGCCATCTAAGCTCTGCATCGAGAGTGCATAGGTGGACCACACCATCATTGTAGTTGTATTAATCTTGGAAATTTGAGAGTTTGAGTTCTCTATCTCTCAGTCTACATTTATCTTTGTCTACATTTTTCTCTCAACTCTATCTATTGGTCTATTCCATTGTGCTATTAAATTTTTACGTCATTGAGTCAAACAAAATATGCTGACATGCAATTGTAGTGTTTTCGCCTTGAAGATTGCAAACCTATTTCCTATGGAGAGAGGTTTAGGATTGAGTCTTCATGATGTTGGTGATGCATTTGATGTTATTCTCTATCAGTAGGTTGTTAGATGTTTGATTTTCTTATGCATAACTAGGCTTGATATTCAATTTTTTGTCTCTCAAATGATGGGTTTATGCATATCCCAACTCATGTATTGGTAGTTGGTTATGTGTGTCTTTTGTTACTTGAGTGGTACTTGATTACGTGGGTTGTTTTATCCCAAGGGGGGATCCTTATTGTGAGAATTACATGCCTTTTCTCATACAGATTGTGTTGGTTTCTATGACACTCATGTGTCCACAAGTTTTTTTCGCTTCATGCTTGGTATCTCATGCATATCTTGGTCGAGCAAGAAGAAACCTACTATGGCCACTTCTAGTTGTGAGGCTGAATATAGGAAAGTTTTCATAGTATTGTTGAGTTTGTGTGGCTCAAACACCTTTTTGTCTTATTTGAGTGTTGGTAAATTTTCTACCACAACCATCTTTACTAATAGTCAGAGTGCATTGGCAATTACAAGAAACCCCACGTTCCATGCTTAAACAAAGCACATTTAGGTGCATTATCATTTTGTCAGGGAGAAACTCTCTATTGGAGAGATGAGTTTGGCTTATATGCCCACATAGATAATTCCAAACCTTTTCACAAAGGCTTTGCCTAGAGAGAAGTTCAAAGCTTTTTGCAAAAATTTGGACTTACGTCCTTTTGTGGATTGATATCATTCCACATAGCTTGGCACTTCTTAATACATGAATGCCAACTCCTTTTTTATGACATCACTCCCAAGGTGGATTTGTTGATACATTTAAATAGTGATGTGTGTGAAGATAGCTGGGACCACCAAAAACCTTTTACCCTCTTTAGGATGTCACCCACAGATTGTATATACACTTATAAACCTAACTCATAGCTTATCTTTGTACATTCAACAGTAATACACTCAATGTTGTGCTCCAAGCTACTGCTTCTTCCTCATGATGTTTATATGCTTCCATAGTCCTTGAACTCCAACATGAGAATCAACTTTTATTAACACTTCTTTCACATGTTTGAACCTTCTTATTGATGATTACATATTGTATTTCTAATGAAATAAAAAGAAAATATACCAATTTAAGGATTTCTTCTCACACTTTATACAAATAAAACAATGTCACCTAGGATGATTTCCCTATGATGTTGCCATAAGTTAAACCTACTATCTAAAATGGATCTAATATATGCCTCCTAATCAATGAGTTAGTGAAAATCTTATGGAATAAGGTGATTAGATTAGAAAAAAAAAAGTTTTCTCATTTTCCATGTTTAACAAAAGCTTTTCATCATGAAGTTATGCTTGCAATAGATTATAAGTACATCCTAAATAGGTATGAAAAATTGATTACTGATTTTCCTTAATCGGTAAAACTATTTTTTAGAGTTATAGTGGCACTTGTCCATACGGTGGATCCCCCACCTTGTGTGTCAACCATAGATATGGGGATTACGCATACATACATACATACATACATACATACATACATACATACATACATACATACATACATACATACATACATACATACATACATACATACATACATACATACGTACGTACGTACACACACATACAGACCTAGACTTTAACAATTGATTTGATCAAATAATTTTGTGTGGCATAGGGGTAAACCAATCACTACTAGTTTATCTTAAGGTTTAAGCAAAAATTAATTATTCTAAGATGAAATAAAAGTCAATTGAACCCTTAGAAAATTCTTGAATGATGGAAAATTAGATCTTAAGTAAGAAAAACGAATCCATTAATCCTAATAAAATGGTTTGCATTGAATAACAATGCCATTACCTTGCATATTTGACAACTCACTCTTAAATCTATGATATTTCTTTTAAGAATTCAAGATATGAAAAATTCTTGAATCTATAGGAAAATATGAACACAATCCTGAATTTCACACCTTGTGAGATGGGATATGACTAACGCCAATGTTTTCAGTTATAATAATGAAGACATAAATGAGATAAGTGAGGGCGTGAGTGATAAAAATACACAAATATTTAGATATCTTTTGAGATCATTGGATCATCATCCATTGTATAAAATGCAGATCTCACGAACTTACAATTTGTTTATGGGTGAATCGTTAATCTATTATGTAGATGATTAGAATATTACATTCTACCTAAAGCTAATGAGATTCTTCCTTCTGATTAGATTCCAAAAAGATTAACTTAAGTAGGCATGGACTATATTAAAATCCGTGCATGTTTAGTTCTCGCATGTTTTTTTGTAATGTTTTCTCTAACTTGAAACAATATTCAAAATGTTTAACAAAGAGATATAGAGAAGTATTTGATAGATTTATACCTTTAAAAGTTCTCTACTTTTTTATTAACTTGGCTTGGATAAATAATTCGTTTTACTCTTGTTGATGGAGTGGCACGCTTCTAATGCATCAACTCATGGAAATCCTGTGAAATTGAAGATTCAAATGTGTTTATGCACATGGAGAACAAAATGGGCTTGATTTAATCTTGAAAATCATAATTTATGAATTGGACTAATAATGTATGAAATGAATCCATATGAACCCATATTGCATGTATGTTTAGAGAACTCTAACATTTTGCCATGGATAACCAACAAGAGAGATCATTTGATATTAGAAGTAAAAAAATGAGAATGTGTACTTGGTAGCACTTACTAAGGAGCTACTATAATTATGGAATGATATTGATAGATTGATATAGAAGATGTGCCATAAGTACTTGCAAGAAGATAAGCTCAAATACAAGGTATCATGATATAGGTTGTGCATGATTGGCTAATTTATGGAGAGTGATCAAACTTACAAACATCATGTCATAATATGTATCCAAGGTATGGACCTTCTTTAGTTGGTCATTAGTCCAATTAGTTAAATAAAGTAGTATACTAAGTTGCAGCTTAATATCTTTCTAAAGGAGATATCTACATGATAATAAACATAGTCATACATGATTGGCATATAGTTTGGGATAAACTAATAAAGATAATGTATAAGGTATCTCTAAAGAAGAAGATAATCAATGAGGATGTATCTAATACTCTTTGCCATTACTTGCATATAGAAGATGGTATGCCTACATCCATTTATCATTCAGCCAGATGAAAGAATTCATCTAGAAAGGGTTCATCTACACAAACCACAACAACATATTTGTAAATTTGGAGAGGCTTCAAAGGGAAACGATTCAATTTAACAAATCTACAATTCAAGATATATCCATTGCTGTGATAATGACATTCATGGTATTTTTATTAATATAACGTTTGTTATTTGATGTAGATTGTGGTTCCAAACTCAAGTTTATATTGAAGCTATACGAATGTCAAATCATAAAGGGACCATGTATGGACAGACTTAGTGTGACACTCATGAATGAAGCTATGGTCCATGCCATTACTGATGAAAGTGAAAACTCTACCTATCACTTTACATATGGTGTTCAATACGAGAAAAATATATGGTGGCTAGGTGCTATTGAAGTACCTAAATAATCCAATGATGTTCTTTCATGGATTTCTAGTAGGAGACCATGGATCATAGAGGTGATAAATTCTCAAGTGCAAAACTCAATGTAGAAGGCCTAGGTGATTTTGAGGTAGAGTGGCACTTGGGTGGAGACTTAAAGTCTATCAAATGCATGTTAGGCTACAAACAAGGTGCATCTGCTCTCTATTCCTTGTCCATATTTTCAAGGCATGGAAAACACAACATCACGACAAACTAGCCAACGCAGTGTCCCCATGAGACCTCATGTACAATTTGTTATGCCAAGAATGAATCACCCCAGCCAAAGGAGTCTAATAATAGGGAATGTGAATAGGCCTGCCTTTAGGGCAAGACACGTCAAGGCATAGGACTGGGAATGCACCCAACAAGACCTACAGTCCCCATCCTAATTTGGCCCCTAGAGCTAGGAAGAAGATTGAGACCGATTCAAGTGACCAAATGCATGCGGAATCATTATGACGGAACAGGAGAACCTTATGAACACATCACAGAGTTCAAACAAGTCTTTCAAGCAAAGCAAGTGGATGAATTTTTTGTGCAGTATGAATCCTTTTGGCTTACCCTCATCGAAGAGCCCTGACTTGGTTCCAACCCTTGGGTCCAAATTGCTTTGGCAATATCAAACAATTCTTCCAAGAATTTATTGGGGAATTCACCAAGTGAGGGATTAAGCACAATTCATCATCCTTAATCCATAGTTTCAAACAAGCTCCCAATGAAACAATGAAAAATGCAGCTAGAAGATTTAATCAGTATGTCGATTGATGACATGTGACGGAGAGACTTTCTCAACAAAAAATGATATCCTTATTTCTACACGGACTGACTAATGGAATGTTGAGAACCTTAGTATACATAAAATGATTGCAAACATTGAGTGAGGGTCTCCAAGAGTGTATAGATTTGGAAGATAATTTAGATAACAATCTTAAAACCCCACAAAATTCCACTTAATCGGAGGACACAAGGAGTAATGTGACTTCTAGTTCAAGTAATGTAGAGGAACTAGCAGAGTTGGTAGCAAAAAAATTGGGAGTGCAAGGTCAGATGAACTACGAGGACCCCCCTTTGAGAGTACCAAGGTTATGGAAATGTACGTTGTGCAGAGGAGACCACCCATCCCATCTCTACATAAAAGGAGGGTTGGGGATGTCACAACCTTATCCAGACCATAGACAACCAATTCAAGGAACCACCATGTATTGTCACATTGAGAAAAAATACACTAAGCACAACACCAAGAATTGCCCATCTAATAGGCAGCCAAGACAGTGGTACAACCACAATATAGACCATATGGATATCTGCTTAGGGAACAAGGCAGAGAAGCTCCTAGGTATAACCCTTACCCAAGACCACAGGGAGCACCTAGACCTTATGAACATGGAGGATATGGTTAAGTACAACCTGTACTAGGACAACAACCACCCCATCCATAGAATGTAGTGCCAATTATTTACACTCAACCAGAGGAAAACCTAGAAAGAGCTATAGTACTAGCAACACCATTGGCTAGTGCAGAAACAATGAATCAGGGATTTGACTAGACCCAAGGAGATTATTACTCTTATGATGCAAGGCTAATAGAATATGATCATACTTATGATGAGCAATACTATGGATACGAGGGATATGAAAACTCCTATGGATCAGAGTACGTAAATCTCATGTACACAACACCGAAGGCCCAAGCTCCAATGAGAGCACCCACTAGACCACCTGCCCCTAGGGGTCCATGCTATAGGTGTGGAGGAGATCACTTCATAAGAGAATGCACCATGCCATACAACCCACCACCACACCCCCCAAGTATGGGAAGGCTATTGTAATGACTACGACAAAGAGCATATGTTTAGAGATTGCCCTAAGAACCCCAACAAGGGTCCCATCACCACTCAGATCAACGTGATAGAAGTGATCGAATCATCAAGAAGTGATAAGGAGTACACCGTACCACTAACGGTCATTACTTGAGCTCAAGCCAAGGAGACTGTGGCAAAGGAAATGCCATGCAAGTCTAAGGTGGATAAAAGATTGGAACCTAAAATCGAAGCAGTCGAGGATTCAAAAGATCTGGAGGAAATGGATAAAACTAAGAGGACACAAAGATGGAAGGCAAGAAGAGAGAAACTAAAGGATAAGTGGATGAAGAAGAAGGTTGAGGAAGAAGAGAGAATGGTAAAAGAAAGGAAGGAGTGTCAAGAACAAGTAGGGCAAAGGATGTCTCATCAAGCTACAAAAAAATCTGAACCGATAGTGGCAGGATTAATTTTGGCAATATCAATCTGATACTAGAAGACTTGAACATGTGATTGAAAGCTTATCAGTCGATAATCAAGACAGGACCTAGTATAGAGACGCATGCTAAACTCTATCCCACAGGAGAGTTAGAGAAGGAAAGGCTGGAAATATGTAGACCTCAAACCACACTAGAACATACCATCCCATCCCTCGCCAAGATAAGAATACCAGAAGACGATTTCAAGGAATGCTTGGAAACGGGCAACATAAAACCAGTAAAGGAACAAAAAGAAGAGAATAAGGAGGAAGACAATTGGAGAAACAAAGAAGAACGAGTCTCAGTGATTCCCAAATTAGAGACAAATTGGCCTCACGACCTATGGGCTAGAATTCAAAAGGAATGGTGGAAAAGCACTGGAGATTCTCTACCACCTTTCCAAGAACTAGATGCATGGGAAAATCAACCTGAACGAACTTGGAGGAGATACATGAGGAAGTGTCCATCCTAGATCAAAATCAGGAAGCAGCGAGTATCATATCCATGCTACCCAACTATACGGGGGAATATGAGGGAAATTCAGAAATATTCCATGCTCCCACTATCAAGGGCAAAAAGAAAGGATCACAAAATGAGACCTCACAAAACTCGCCAGAACTCAAGAAAACTAAAATACAATGTTCATTAACGATTGAAAAATTGTTGCACGTGAAACCGCAACTATGAAACAATTGGCTGAAGAATTGAAGGTAAAACCTCAAGAATCTATGAAAGAGAGAAAAGAAATGGAAATTCCATCAACTGTCCAAATTCCAATAGATAAAATTGGAGAATTTAGTGAGGGAGACGAGGGAAATACATGTCTGCCCATCACTTTCAATGAGTACCTATCCGTACCTTGTGTCCAGAAACATTAGCACCATCATACGTAGGGTAGCAGACCCAAAGGAGGATAGGGAAGGAAATTCAAGTATTTGCATGAGTCACGAGTTTCCTAATCCAGACCTGTCTCTACCTTGTGATGTATTACATGATCCTGTAACCACTTCTTCTGTAGGAAATGAACTTGAGAGAAAAAGTAAGAACATTTTTTCTGAACTCTAGCGTACCATATATTCTTTTGTAGGTAAATAGTTATGAGGCGGACTCGGGCTCAATAAAGGTAACTCACCCTCTGTCCAAAGCCCCGCGGGGGCATGCATCAGACTACAACATGAAAGAAGGAGGTCCCAAAGTTTGTGAACAAAGATTAAACACAGGACCTTTGAAGCATAAACTAGACAAAAACAGATGTAATATTTACCAACTGGTGCGTGCGTGGCAACCCAAATCAATACATTAACCCTAATGTGTGAATGTAAGGAATACCAAGGGGATGACAAAAGCATAGGACTGAGGCTCAGACAAGATAACAAATTGTCTGAAAGTTTTGGAGGCTTCCTCGAACACTGGGTGCATGCGGTGGAAAGAAATAAACAGGGTAAAGAGTATGCATGAAGTCCCAAAGGATGTAAAATGAGATTTAAGAACATGACCTTTGAAACGAATGCTTGACCACAAGAGATGCAATGTCTACCGATGAGTGCTGGAGGTGGTCAACTACAAAGATGCTATCAACCAAGGACCAGAACCACTCTAAACACAAAGCTACAGACAATAAGCAAAGCCTATCAAGGGATGACAGAGACAAAGAGGGGGAGACTATTGCTGAGAAAAGAAGCACAGAAAAGCATGCCCAAAAAAAATTTGGGACTTGTGTACCTAAGTCCTAAGGCCTTAGGGACTTGTGTCAATTGAGATTTTACCTCAATCGCCCCACAAGTGCATATAATGGTGAATTAATACAGGCTTAGTTATCAATCCATGAAATTAGACATATCAAATGTATGAAGACATGTGCACACATGATAGTAAGTGAAGTGACAATGCTACAATGCCTAGAACTTAGTTCATCTACCTTCCCTACTCATTAATCCTCTGAAAATGCACATGGTGATGCTTGCAATAGCAGTAAGCAAAAATTCAAACTTTTCTCTTAGCTTTGAACGCTGAATATGGTCAATAGTAGGTTTGTTTCAAAGCTCTCGATGAGATGCATTTAATGGTGGTATTTTCCAATTGAATTTGACAAATGTGCCTCAAGTTATGAGAAAAATAGTTATTTTTACAGTCGAATCTGATAAACCTGTTTCAAGTTATGAGAAAAATAATGATCTCCGGGAAACCCTACTTCAACTCAATGACTCACTAAGCTTCACACATGCATTATAGCCAAGAAAACAAGAGGGAAGGCGGTAGACAACACTGTTGGACACACATTTCAAGCATGAAACACACACAAAAGCTCTTGGAGAAGAAGATATTCAGGAGAGAAGAGGCACATTTCAAAATTCATCTTGATTCCTCACAATGGAAAAAAGTGTTTACAAAGATTCACCAAGTGACTTATATACATGTGCCCTAAAAATGGTCATTTCACACAAGAGACTATCACTTTTATTGAAAAACTCTATTCTCCTATTATGTTACAAGGATTATGTTACAACATTTGGGATGTATGCATCTATAGGACTCCTTTAGTGCATTTACATAGCTTCATGAGGCATTTCATAGAAACTTGAAGAAGAAAGTTTGTGCCCATAAATTGAAAATTTTTGGGGCTTGCTTTTCTATGCTTCTTTTCTCTGCAACACTCTCCTCCTCTTTGTCTCTATCATCCCTTGACATACTTTGTTTATTGTCTATAGCTTTGTGTTTAGAGTGGGTTTGGTCCTTTGTTGATAGCATTTTTGTAGTTAACCATCACCAGCACCCGTCGATAGACTTTGCATCTCTTGTGGTCAGGCATTCGTTTCAAAGGTTTTGTTCTTAAATCTTCTTTTACATCCTTTGGAACCTGATGCATTCTCTTTAGCCTATTTATTTTTTTCCACCACACGCTCCCAGTGGTCGAGGAAGCCTCCAAAACTTTTAGACAATTTGTTATCTTTTCCGAGCCTCAATCCTAGGCTTCCGTCATCCCCTTGGTATTCCTTACATTCACACATTAGGGTTGCTATATTGATTTGGGCTGCCACCCATGCACCACTTGGCAAATATTACATCTGTTTGTGTCTGGTTGATGCTTCAAAGGTCATGTGTTTAATCTTTGTTTACACACTTTGGGATCTCCTTCTTTTGTGTTGCAGCCTGATGCATGCCCCTATGCGGCTTTGGGCAGAGGGTGAGTTACCTTTATTGGACAATTTTTCTTTTTGGTTTTCTTCTTCTTTGTTTCTTTCTTGATTCTCCCTCCACAGAGGGGAGTTGATAAATCTGTACAAGCTATAAAAAATTGGAGGAACTCCTTAATTCAATTGGTTGTCATGGTGGAAACCTCAAGGTAGTTTACAACAAGTGTCAGTGAGAGGGAATAAGGCAAGACATTTTTTAAAAAGAGGTATTAGCAATCAAAATAATGAACATTATGAATTGTGGAAAGACCTATGCATGATCACAAAAGGCAGTGATTCTCAAGTTGATCTTTGTAATAAGAGAAAGAAATTTTGTTCATGCTTAGATAAGTTGGTAGGTTCAATGGGTCTTACTGTCAAGGGAGCACTAGATTGTTCCCTCTGACTAGACTAGACAAGATTTCAAACACTTTCCATTAGAAGATCACCCATATAGGGAAATAATACAAGAATATATAACTCATACAAGAAGTCCCACAACCCAGGACTGATAGGTATAGATGACTCAGCTAGAGATGATACAGAAGATCCCACAACCTAAGATCATAGGTATGAAGCAAGATCTCTAGATTACAAGAACTCCCTTCAAGGAGATGAGTTAGATACAAGGAATAATTGAAAAACATCTCATACTATGAGATTACAACAGGACAAGAAAGGATGTCAAAGATACAAGACTAGGGCAAGAGACAAGAACTCGAACTCGAACTTGAAAGTACTTACTTGGTGATCATGACTCCTTGAGCCCCCAAGACTGGCATTGGCAAAACTGAGTATGTATGTGGCCCACCCCTCCTTATATAGGTTTTCAAGGGGCAATAAAATTGAGAGGTTGAGGATTGGAGGACTAATCCACCCATTGGATATTTCCAATGGGAAGTGGGAGAGTATCTTCATGGATTTTATAGTGCTATTACCTAAGCACAGAAAGAGCATGATTGACTCTTGGTAATAATTGATAGGTTAACCAAAATGGCTAGGTTTATTTTGACAAATAGTACAGTGAAGATACTTGAGTTGGCTAGGTTATTTGTTTAGAACTTATACTCATTATATGGTCTTCCTTTAGCCATTATTTTGAGATCAGGATAGGAAGTTTACTAGCCACTTTTGGAGAGCAGTCTTCAAGAGGTTGGATACTAAACTTAGTATGAGCATGATCGAGCATCCATATATAGATGGGCAAATGGAGAGGATTAACCAAATCCTAGAAGATATGCTTCGAGCATATGTAAATGAAGGCAACCTAACTTGGAAGAGTACTTACCTATAGCAGATTTTGCATATAACAGTGCCAAGCACTCTTCCACTAGGCATAGTCCATTTATGCTTATGTATGGGTTTCAACCAAGAGTTCCTTATGTAGTAGGATTGTAGCATGGGTGGTATGTCATCAACACATAGAACAATGATCAAAAGTACATCATCCACACACTTAACATATAAGGTGCTCTCAGTTGGATTGTTTTCAAAACCATGTGCAATCAAGTAGACATGTATCTTTTCATACTAAGCACATGGTGCTTGTTTCAAGCCATATAATGCCTTTTCTAGCATGCACACTTTGTTTTCATGCATTTTCTACACAAAAGCACAAGGATGAAATACATACATTTCTTCATGTAAGTCACTATTCAGAAATGCAGTTTTAATGTCCAGTTGATGTGCATTCCAACCGTGATCAGGTACAAGTGCACAAATGCTACAAACACTGGTCATATGGCATGTGGGTGCAAAGGTCTCATTAAAATCAATGCCTCTCTCTTGAGCATAACCTTTTGCAACAAGCCTCACCTTATACCTATCAATTGTTCCATCAGGTTTACATTTCAGCTTGTATACCCATTTAGTGCTAGTCGCCTTTTTCCTTGGATGCAAATCACATAAAGACAAAGTATCATTCTTTATAATATTCTAATTGCATAGAAGCCATCCAATTTTTGAATGCTTCATCAAAAGAAACAGGCTCATTCTCATCAGAAATACTAGAAGTAATTGCATAATAATTTGATGCAAACAAAGCACTATGAAACAACGAGTATGATATGACAAAGGTGCATCTGATTTGATATCTTTCAAAATCTACACCAGCCATCTAGGCATTGTTTTAACCTCTTCTATGTCAGTCCTCTCATCAACAAATGCATCATGTAAATTTGCATAAAAAATGGAAGGATCTACAATCATCATGTGGAACCAGTAAAGGCATCTCGAATAGTAGTTGACTATGCACCTATAAAAGGAGGCAACAAAGTGTCATACACATCTTTAGAGCTAATTGAAGTCTCCTTGGTACATGAAAGTAATGGCTGAATTGCATCTTCCACAAAAAAACCATACCAACTAACCTAAATGTGCTTAGTTTGTGGACGATACAAATGATATCCTTTGAATTAATAATTGTACCCAACAAAAATACATTTCACTGCTTTATCATCCAATTTCTTGCATTGATTTTCAGGCATTAATGCATATGAAAGAAAACCAAAGACATGTAGATGAGAAAAAGATGGCTTGTAACTATGCCAAGCCTTATATGGAGTGATCAATTGTAGTGCTTTTGTGGGACACCTGGTAGGTACATATGCTACACACATAATAGACTCAAGCTAGAAGCTATGTGGTAAAGCTTGACTTTTTTGATGTAATATATTTGTAGATAGTTTATGTATTGCATATAGTTCTTTGAAAACTCCCAGGGCCTTGAACAATACCCACGTAAACCATCATCACCATCTCCTACAAATCTAATCAGATAATGAAGATTATGAAAAGGCAGATACCTTCGAGTTTGTGGGTCATGTGGATGAACAACTCCATTTGTCCAAATCTGAATATTATTTTTTCCTTCTTTGTGTAATGCATCAACTTCACAAGGTTTTAGAGGTCTTTGAATACCCTTCTTGTTGTTGCATACTCATGACTGATTGCAATATTGGTATGGAACTTATCACCTAGAGTATGGCTGGATGAAAGTTTCGTGAAAGGGTTTGGATTGAGGTTCTCCATGGGAAAAGTGTCTAAAATTATGAGAAAGAGAGAAGCCAGTATGCTTTGTAAAGTAGAGTAAAAAACTGAAGAACAACTCAAACACACACTATATAGGTCGAAGAACAAGAGGAAAAAGTTCAAATTGGCCGAAGTCTCGCCGAAAGAAGACTTCGAGGCATATCACTTTTCATGATTTTCACACGAACCCTCTCTCTCGTCCAAAACTAATATATTCATGTAAGATATGTTTTAAATGAACCTACACATAATTTTTTAAGATGATTTGACAACATTAATATAGACTGAGAACAACTAATTGAAATCCTTACACGGTCCTTTTTTGCCATTTTTCACCCTAATGATGTACTTCTAATCATTGTTGTATATGTTGATGTTATGTTGCTCATGGGTCCTAATGAGAAGCATATTGCTATATTTTAGGTTGATTCACATGCCGCTTTTGAGATGTCAAATTTGGGGATTTTGCATCATTATTTGGGCATTCAATTTATGCAAGTTGATGGGGAATTTCATTGTGTCAAACAAAATACATTGATGCATTATTGTAGCATTTTGGCCTTCAAGATTGAAAAAATATTATCAATCCATGGAGACAAGTTTAATGGTTGAGTCTTCATGATGTTGGAGATATATTTGATGTTGTTCGCTATCAATAAGTTGTTGTATGCTTGATTTACTTATATATAAGCCAACTTGATGTATAGTTTCTTGTCTCTCAAATGTGGGGGCTTATGCATAGCCCAATGTCAAACATTAGAAGGTATTTAAGTGCATATATCACTTTTTGAGTGGTACAAACTAGTGATGCTACTAGAAAAATCAAACCATTACCACAATTCTCATTTTGATAAATGAAAGCACATAATTTATTGACATGAAAAAATGGGTAAAACTTATCAATGATGTTTTATCCCATGCTCAACCAAAAATGCACTAAAATTAGAAGACGTGTATTCCCCCCTCGATCAAAATGGAGGCTGTCCATTTTACATGTTAACATATTTTTAGCTAGAACCAAAAACTGTTTGAAGCACATAAACACTTCAAACTTTACTTTCAATAGATACACCCATGCATGCCTGTAAAAATCATCAATAAAAGTTCCAAACTAAAGGGTTCATCTACACAAACCACAACAACATATTTGTAAATTTGGAGAGGCTTCAAAGGGAAACGATTCAATTTAACAAATCTACAATTCAAGATATATCCATTGCTGTGATAATGACATTCATGGTATTTTTATTAATATAACGTTTGTTATTTGATGTAGATTGTGGTTCCAAACTCAAGTTTATATTGAAGCTATACGAATGTCAAATCATAAAGGGACCATGTATGGACAGACTTAGTGTGACACTCATGAATGAAGCTATGGTCTATGCCATTACTGATGAAAGTGAAAACTCTACCTATCACTTTACATATGGTGTTCAATACGAGAAAAATATATGGTGGCTAGGTGCTATTGAAGTACCTAAATAATCCAATGATGTTCTTTCATGGATTTCTAGTAGGAGACCATGGATCATAGAGGTGATAAATTCTCAAGTTCATGGTGCAAAACTCAATGTACAAGGCCTAGGTGATTTTGAGGTAGAGTGGCACTTGGGTGGAGACTTAAAGTCTATCAAATGCATGTTAGGCTACAAACAAGGTGCATCTGCTCTCTATTCCTTGTCCATATTTTCAAGGCATGGAAAACACAACATCACGACAAACTAGCCAACGCAGTGTCCCCATGAGACCTCATGTACAATTTGTTATGCCAGGAATGAATCACCCCAGCCAAAGGAGTCTAATAATAGGGAATGTGAATAGGCCTGCCTTTAGGGCAAGACACGTCAAGGCATAGGACTGGGAATGCACCCAACAAGACCTACAGTCCCCATCCTAATTTGGCCCCTAGAGCTAGGAAGAAGATTGAGACCGATTCAAGTGACCAAATGCATGCGGAATCATTATGACGGAACAGGAGAACCTTATGAACACATCACAGAGTTCAAACAAGTCTTTCAAGCAGAGCAAGTGGATGAATTTTTCGTGCAGTATGAATCCTTTTGGCTTACCCTCATCGAAGAGCCCTGACTTGGTTCCAACCCTTGGGTCCAAATTGCTTTGGCAATATCAAACAATTCTTCCAAGAATTTATTGGGGAATTCACCAAGTGAGGGATTAAGCACAATTCATCATCCTTAATCCATAGTTTCAAACAAGCTCCCAATGAAACAATGAAAAATGCAGCTAGAAGATTTAATCAGTATGTCGATTGATGACATGTGACGGAGAGACTTTCTCAACAAAAAATGATATCCTTATTTCTACACGGACTGACTAATGGAATGTTGAGAACCTTAGTATACATAAAATGATTGCAAACATTGAGTGAGGGTCTCCAAGAGTGTATAGATTTGGAAGATAATTTAGATAACAATCTTAAAACCCCACAAAATTCCACTTAATCGGAGGACACAAGGAGTAATGTGACTTCTAGTTCAAGTAATGTAGAGGAACTAGCAGAGTTGGTAGCAAAAAAATTGGGAGTGCAAGGTCAGATGAACTACGAGGACCCCCCTTTGAGAGTACCAATGTTATGGAAATGTACGTTGTGCAGAGGAGACCACCCATCCCATCTCTACATAAAAGGAGGGTTGGGGATGTCACAACCTTATCCAGACCATAGACAACCAATTCAAGGAACCACCATGTATTGTCACATTGAGAAAAAATACACTAAGCACAACACCAAGAATTGCCCATCTAATAGGCAGCCAAGACAGTGGTACAACCACAATATAGACCATATGGATATCTGCTTAGGGAACAAGGCAGAGAAGCTCCTAGGTATAACCCTTACCCAAGACCACAGGGAGCACCTAGACCTTATGAACATGGAGGATATGGTTAAGTACAACCTGTACTAGGACAACAACCACCCCATCCATAGAATGTAGTGCCAATTATTTACACTCAACCAGAGGAAAACCTAGAAAGAGCTATAGTACTAGCAACACCATTGGCTAGTGCAGAAACAATGAATCAGGGATTTGACTAGACCCAAGGAGATTATTACTCTTATGATGCAAGGCTAATAGAATATGATCATACTTATGATGAGCAATACTATGGATACGAGGGATATGAAAACTCCTATGGATCAGAGTACGTAAATCTCATGTACACAACACCGAAGGCCCAAGCTCCAATGAGAGCACCCACTAGACCACCTGCCCCTAGGGGGCCATGCTATAGGTGTGGAGGAGATCACTTCATAAGAGAATGCACCATGCCATACAACCCACCACCCCACCCCCGAAGTATGGGAAGGCTATTGTAATGACTACGACAAAGAGCATATGTTTAGAGATTGCCCTAAGAACCCCAACAAGGGTCCCATCACCACTCAGATCAACGTGATAGAAGTGATCGAATCATCAAGAAGTGATAAGGAGTACACCGTACCACTAACGGTCATTACTTGAGCTCAAGCCAAGGAGACTGTGGCAAAGGAAATGCCATGCAAGTCTAAGGTGGATAAAAGATTGGAACCTAAAATCGAAGCAGTCGAGGATTCAAAAGATCTGGAGGAAATGGATAAAACTAAGAGGACACAAAGATGGAAGGCAAGAAGAGAGAAACTAAAGGATAAGTGGATGAAGAAGAAGGTTGAGGAAGAAGAGAGAATGGTAAAAGAAAGGAAGGAGTGTCAAGAACAAGTAGGGCAAAGGATGTCTCATCAAGCTACAAAAAAATCTGAACCGATAGTGGCAGGATCAATTTTGGCAATATCAATCTGATACTAGAAGACTTGAACATGTGATTGAAAGCTTATCAGTCGATAATCGAGACAGGACCTAGTATAGAGGCGCATGCTAAACTCTATCCCACAGGAGAGTTAGAGAAGGAAAGGCTGGAAATATGTAGACCTCAAACCACACTAGAACATACCATCCCATCCCTCGCCAAGATAAGAATACCAGAAGACGATTTCAAGGAATGCTTGGAAACGGGCAACCTAAAACCAGTAAAGGAACAAAAAGAAGAGAATAAGGAGGAAGATAGTTGGAGAAACAAAGAAGAACGAGTCTCAGTGATTCCCAAATTAGAGACAAATTGGCCTCACGACCTATGGGCTAGAATTCAAAAGGAATGGTGGAAAAGCACTGGAGATTCTCTACCACCTTTCCAAGAACTAGATGCATGGGAAAATCAACCTGAACGAACTTGGAGGAGATACATGAGGAAGTGTCCATCCTAGATCAAAATCAGGAAGCAGCGAGTATCATATCCATGCTACCCAACTATACGGGGGAATATGAGGGAAAATCAGAAATATTCCATGCTCCCACTATCAAGGGCAAAAAGAAAGGATCACAAAATGAGACCTCACAAAACTCGCCAGAACTCAAGAAAACTAAAATACAATGTTCATTAACGATTGAAAAATTGTTGCATGTGAAACCGCAACTATGAAACAATTGGCTGAAGAATTGAAGGTAAAACCTCAAGAATCTATGAAAGAGAGAAAAGAAATGGAAATTCCATCAACTGTCCAAATTCCAATAGATAAAATTGGAGAATTTAGTGAGCGAGACGAGGGAAATACATGTCTGCCCATCACTTTCAATGAGTACCTATCCGTACCTTGTGTCCAGAAACATTAGCACCATCATACGTAGGGTAGCAGACCCAAAGGAGGATAGGGAAGGAAATTCAAGTATTTGCATGAGTCACGAGTTTCCTAATCCAGACCTGTCTCTACCTTGTGATGTATTACATGATTCTGTAACCACTTCTTCTGTAGGAAATGAACTTGAGAGAAAAAGTAAGAACATTTTTTCTGAACTCTAGCGTACCATATATCCTTTTGTAGGTAAATAGTTATGAGGCGGACTCAGGTTCAATAAAGGTAACTCACCCTCTGTCCAAAGCCCCGCGGGGGCATGCATCAGACTACAACATGAAAGAAGGAGGTCCCAAAGTTTGTGAACAAAGATTAAACACAGGACCTTTGAAGCATAAACTAGACAAAAACAGATGTAATATTTACCAACTGGTGCGTGCGTGGCAACCCAAATCAATACAACAACCCTAATGTGTGAATGTAAGGAATACCAAGGGGATGACAAAAGCATAGGACTGAGGCTCAGACAAGATAACAAATTGTCTGAAAGTTTTGGAGGCTTCCTCGAACACTGGGTGCATGCGGTGGAAAGAAATAAACAGGGTAAAGAGTATGCATCAAGTCCCAAAGGATGTAAAATGAGATTTAAGAACATGACCTTTGAAACGAATGCTTGACCACAAGAGATGCAATGTCTACCGATGAGTGCTGGAGGTGGTCAACTACAAAGATGCTATCAACCAAGGACCAGAACCACTCTAAACACAAAGCTACAGACAATAAGCAAAGCCTATCAAGGGATGACAGAGACAAAGAGGGGGAGACTATTGCTGAGAAAAGAAGCACAGAAAAGCATGCCCAAAAAAAATTTGGGACTTGTGTACCTAAGTCCTAAGGCCTTAGGGACTTGTGTCAATTGAGATTTTACCTCAATCGCCCCACAAGTGCATATAATGGTGAATTAATACAGGCTTAGTTATCAATCCATGAAATTAGACATATCAAATGTATGAAGACATGTGCACACATGATAGTAAGTGAAGTGACAATGCTACAATGCCTAGAACTTAGTTCAGCTACCTTCCCTACTCATTAATCCTCTGAAAATGCACATGGTGATGCTTGCAATAGCAGTAAGCAAAAATTCAAACTTTTCTCTTAGCTTTGAATGCTGAATATGGTCAATAGTAGGTTTGTTTCAAAGCTCTCGATGAGATGCATTTAATGGTGGTATTTTCCAATTGAATTTGACAAATGTGCCTCAAGTTATGAGAAAAATAGTTATTTTTTCAGTCGAATCTGATAAACCTGTTTCAAGTTATGAGAAAAATAATGATCTCCGGGAAACCCTACTTCAACTCAATGACTCACTAAGCTTGACACATGCATTATAGCCAAGAAAACAAGAGGGAAGGCGGTAGACAACACTGCTGGACACACATTTCAAGCATGAAACACACACAAAAGCTCTTGGAGAAGAAGATATTCAGCAGAGAAGAGGCACATTTCAAAATTCATCTTGATTCCTCACAATGGAAAAAAGTGTTTACAAAGATTCACCAAGTGACTTATATACATGTGCCCTAAAAATGGTCATTTCACACAAGAGACTATCACTTTTATTGAAAAACTCTATTCTCCTATTATGTTACAAGGATTATGTTACAACATTTGGGATGTATGCATCTATAGGACTCCTTTAGTGCATTTACATAGCTTCATGAGGCATTTCATAGAAACTTGAAGAAGAAAGTTTGTGCCCATAAATTGAAAATTTTTGGGGCTTGCTTTTCTATGCTTCTTTTCTCTGCAACACTCTCCTCCTCTTTGTCTCTATCATCCCTTGACATACTTTGTTTATTGTCTATAGCTTTGTGTTTAGAGTGGGTTTGGTCCTTTGTTGATAGCATTTTTGTAGTTAACCATCACCAGCACCCGTCGATAGACTTTGCATCTCTTGTGGTCAGGCATTCGTTTCAAAGGTTTTGTTCTTAAATCTTCTTTTACATCCTTTGGAACCTGATGCATTCTCTTTAGCCTATTTATTTTTTTCCACCACACGCTCCCAGTGGTCGAGGAAGCCTCCAAAACTTTTAGACAATTTGTTATCTTTTCCGAGCCTCAATCCTAGGCTTCCGTCATCCCCTTGGTATTCCTTACATTCACACATTAGGGTTGCTATATTGATTTGGGCTGCCACCCATGCACCACTTGGCAAATATTACATCTGTTTGTGTCTGGTTGATGCTTCAAAGGTCATGTGTTTAATCTTTGTTTACACACTTTGGGATCTCCTTCTTTTGTGTTGCAGCCTGATGCATGCCCCTATGCGGCTTTGGGCAGAGGGTGAGTTACCTTTATTGGACAATTTTTCTTTTTGGTTTTCTTCTTCTTTGTTTCTTTCTTGATTCTCCCTCCACAGAGGGGAGTTGATAAATCTGTACAAGCTATAAAAAATTGGAGGAACTCCTTAATTCAATTGGTTGTCATGGTGGAAACCTCAAGGTAGTTTACAACAAGTGTCAATGAGAGGGAA